>CM042834.1:198338510-198938510 GCA_023653725.1 Bungarus multicinctus
GACTATCAGTTTGCTGCAGAAATGATGAGTCCCTATTGTTTTCTTGGCCAGTCTTATTTCCAATGAAGTATTAGAACTTAGATAAGTAAGCAGTTTGGTCTGGGTCAAGATAATTCATTAATGATCATAGTCCCAAAGTCTTTTAGGTTAAGAATTAATGGTTTGAATTTGTCAAATCATTGTAAGTAATATCTTCTGCTAATGATCAATGACATTCTATCTAGGCCAACTGAAGTTGAGTAGACAATTTAAAGAAAGGGTGGTGCCATGGAGTCTCAATTGTAGTAATCAAGTCTAGATATCACTGAACTATGCTAAGCTGGGACACTGACAGTTCAATTTCCTGCCATTGCCAAATGTAACCCTGAATTCAAGAGCACGCCACTTGTGAACATGATTCCTCACAGGCATTATTACCTTTATAAAACAACTTTTTAGTCTAGCATGTCACCTTCCTGGGAATTTCCTTTTTTCTGGTTTAAGCTTCAGTTTATTAGTCCTCAGCTAGTCCATCTGCACCTCTAGAGATCAATTCATTATTGCTTCTGCTCCTTTGGTTTCAGATGAAAGGGATGAAAATAGGGCATGTTATTTGCATATTGATTAAGAGCGCTGTTTAAAATTGTACAGGGCACTGTATATTAATGATCAAATTGTCAGCACTAAGGGTGCTGGCTATTGTGAAGCAAATCATGTTTCCTGTCTGACCACCCCAATCATACCCCTGGCTCTCATTTCTGTGTTGGAAAAAAACAGTCATCTTCACTTTTGAGATCCAAGAAACTTTTCCTAATAATTTATTGAAGATATTTTGATAAAATATATGAGTTTGTTTCCTTTTTATCTTCTGAGATACTAAATGTAGCATGTCAGGTGAAGAATGGATTCATCAAAGGATTCTTTTTTTGCAGCACTATAAGTATTTTCGTTGGCATTAATACGGCTTATTGAATTTGACCCCGCACCCTTATGCTGCAGTGGTAATCCAGCCTCAGTACTTTTTAATGTTCAAGCCAACAATTACACAGCTTACAGCAGCCTATCCTTACAACTGTGGCTCTTAAAAAAGAATTGGTTGCTGCTCGAGCAACTCTCTGGTGTTTAAAGGATTTAAAGATCGAGACCGTTTTAATTTGTGTCCAGCTGAAACTTGGCACATGGTTTTTGGTTTTTTTCAGTTTGGGGAAAGATTTATTTATTTTTAAAATGGTTTAAATTGGCTAAACCATTTCCTAGGTCTGGAGTTGTTAAAAGGTTTTAAGAGAGAGGGAGGGAGGGAGGGAGGGAGGGAGGGAGGGAGGGAGGGAGGGAGGGAGATAAATCTGAAACATATTGCATGTTTTTTTAAAAACACAGCTAACATTGGCATTTTATAAGCTCTTTGATTAAATGCAGGTCAGTGCTACTGAGTATGGAAAAAGAAACAAAACCAAAACAAGTAACAGCAAAAAAAAAAAAGCATTTTCTGAACACAGCAGCATCACAAGCAAAATAATTACTGGCGTGATCCACGCACCCTATTTATATCATTGGAGAAAATAAATTAAATTAAATCTCAGCCTGTGTTAGATAAGAATCATTTTCTAGTGTCATTTTCAGTCTGGTTTTAAGACTAGTTATTGGAGAGAAACAGCCTTTATTTCTGTGGCTGAATCTTCACTGAACAAGAGATTCAAGAGAGTAAAGTTTTGGTAGTTTCCTCATAGATTTCTCTTTTTCTTTTAATTTAAATACGGGGCAGATGAGCAACCTTCAGACTTAGGATCCCATGAACCCCTCAGCTTAGTTTCAGGCATCTTTGGAAGGCAATCTGGTCAGAACTCTGGCCAACACTGTATACCAGTGATGGCTAACCTTGATGGCACCAAGCGCCCAAAAGGTGCGGGTAGACGTGCACCCCCAAAATGGAAGGCATGCACACAACTCCATGCATGCACCCTGCCTCCCACTCATATGCGTGTGACCTCTCCACATACGTGACCTGCTCTCCACGTACGTGTGTATGTGCCTCATGTGTGCACCCCAATGCATGTGCATGCAACCCCTACATCAGGGGTGGGATTCAAAAATTTTAACAACCGGTTCTGTGGGTGTGGCTTAGGTGGTGGGCATGGCTTGGCGGTCATGTTATTGGCTGGGTGTGGCCAACTCAATATCACTCATATCAAGGCACGCATCTCCTCGCCTGGCCTCTTGTGACTGTGGGGATGCTGCAACAGTCGTAAGTATGAAAAATGGCCATAAGTCACTTTTTTCAGTTCCATTGTAACTTTGAATGGTCACTCCACACAAGCAAAGTACCAGCAAAGGAAGGGAAAAAAACTCCAGAGAAGTTCCTGAGACAGGAAGTTTAGTCTTGCCAAGAATGTAATAAGGGTTAATGAAGAGGCAGTTTCTGTAAGCAACACCAGAATGTTTCCTTCCTGCCCTCCTTACAGGATTAGGCCAGTAATTTCTTCTAACAACCGGTTTTCTGTACTGCTTAGAGTGTTAACAACCGGTTGTAGTGAATAGGTGTGAACTGGTAGAATCCCACCCCTGCCATACATGTGTGTCCCATCCCCATGTGCATGCACACGTGAACCCCACACATGACCCACCCCATGGCAGAGACCTGAAGACCAGCTGGCCGGTGGGAGGTATGTGCGCACATGTGTGGCAAAGCTAAGCTGGAGCGACAGCTCGCATGCCCAGAGAGAGGGCTCTGCCTGCCACCTCTGGCATGCATGCCACAGGTTCACCATCTCAGCTATATACCATGAGAAGAGAATATCTGTAGCTCAGAGTTGAACAGAATTCTCATCCATGCTGCTCCGAGAGTCCAGGATGGGTTAGACTCCTCCCTGTGACATCATAAAGCTGAGTCTGCCGTCTATAAAAAGGCCAGCACCTGCTGGCTCCCCAGCTTTGACTCAGCTCCTTGTCTTCATTGAGCTTGTGTCTTGGAAGCAGTAGTGTTTGTATCAGAGCAGGAAAAGCAATGGAAAGGCAAGAAAACATCTTTCATCCTTTTGGCACAGCTCCCGGAGCTCTGGTAGAGTTGTGCCAGCTGGAGAGTGGGGATTCGCTCTCCGGCAGCGTCGGGGATCCAGCGCTGCCTTTGGAATACCAACACCCATTTGATTGTTTTCTTGTAGACATTTCATTACCCAACTAGGTAACATCATCAGATGTTACCTAGTTGGGTAGTGAAACATCTGCAAGTAAACAACCAATCAACCAACTGTAATTAAACAACCAAGCTCAGAGACCATCCCACAATATACTGTGTTCCCACTCTAGGGGTGTCTAATGTCTCTTTACAACATATAGCAAAATTTAGAGGCCAGTTAATGTTTCATACATTGCAGCCAAATAATTACAGAAGGTCAAGTCAACTAAATCTAGTCCCCTCCCCATCTTTTTCTATTAGTTCTCCTAATAAAAGTTTATTCATTATCAGCTTGATTTATTCTTTTGTTTAATGGAGTCATTTTAAATATAATAAGCTTAACATTTTTCATTAACATTAAGATAAGGGTTAAGTTCATCTACCTTTGGGGGCTCTGATTGCACTATTATTAGTCTGTTGCTCTCGTGTGCTACCCTTCCCTCTCTGCAAAGAATCTATATTGAGCACTCTGATGGATCCTCTATTTCCAAGATTTCTATGTTTACAGAGATTTGTGTCATGTACAGGTAGTCCTCAACTTACGACCATAATTGAGCAGGGGGGGTTTCTACCGGTTCTGTCCACTTCTGTAGAATCAGTAGCACTGAAGAGCAGCAAACATAGAACCAGTTCTATGTCTGCTGATGTTTTTGCCCACCCACCCACCTGGGCTCTTACCTGACCTTTATTTCCTGATTTTTTTCAACTTCAGCTGCTGTGCGAGGCACAGGTGCAGTTAGAAAAGCAGGAAAAGAGGGCTTTTTGAAAGGCTGCTTCTCTGCATGCAGCATGCTGATGACGATTTACAGACGCGCTGCTGGCAGCCTGCAGGGAAGCACATCGTAAATCACCGAACCTCGTAAATGACCAAACTGGTAGTTAACCCTATCGGATTCCACCCCTGTAACTGAGCCCAAGATTTATGTTGCTAAGTGAGAAATTTGTTAAATGAATTTTGCCCTATTTTATGACTTTTCTCACCACATTTGTTAAGTGAATCACTGCAGTGGTTAATTGAATTAAAATTCAATTTAAAATGAAATTAAACTGAATTTGCTTGTCAGAAGGTCTCAAACATGATCACAGCAATGCTCATAAATGTGAGTCAGTTGTCAAGCATCTGAATGTAGAATCTGTCAGTGTATATCTATTAGATTAGAAGGTTATAACTAGTCTGGTGAGATTCTATCTATTAGATGTAAACTAACGAAGAACTGGATTCAAAGGTGTTTCACTGTGTCGTCTTTGGACTAGAACCTGACATAAGCTTTCTTTCCACTTTTTTCAACATTTCCCTCTCCCCCACGGAAGTGATTATGGAATAAAGTCAGTGGTGGGATTCAAATTTTTTTTACTACAGTTTCTGTGGATGTGGCAGGGGAAGGATACTGCAAAATTCCAATCCCTCCCTACCCCATTAACCTGCTTTCCAGCTACGTTCTCCTGTGCAGGGCAACCAAAGAAGACCCAGCTGATCAGCTGGGACTTGGGAAGCAGAGAATAGATGTGGGCGGGGCCAGTCAGAGGTGGTATTTGCCAGTTCTTCGAACTACTCAAAATTTTCTCTACCAGTTCTCCAGAACTGGTCAGAACCTGCTGAATACCATCTCTGAATAAAGTGCAGGAGTTCAATCTGAACCTGCAAGTATTTATCCCAATTCAGACATCTCCAGTGTACAAGACAGATCTGGGGACTGAACATTAACCAGGGTCACTTGAGTGCCTACTATATATAACATAATTTGACTTTTACGCTACTTCCAAATATGGCTTTAATGATGCCATCAGCCTTTGTAATGCATAAAAATTATATGTGGAGGACTAGATATCCACATTGTTGTGTCTCTTATCCTTCCATCTCTTTTCTCTTAGGATAGATTAGCTCTATACCCGTGTTTCGCTACAAAACTATGTGATCGGGGTTAGTTTTTGGGGAGGAAAATAAGGGGGAAAAATTGTGCCTCTGCCTACCAGCATCCATCGGTATTCATCTGGCTAGCATCCTTGTCAGTGTGTGAGAGTTGAAGGCTGTTCTGTACTAAAGCTGCTTGGTGCTGTGAAACTAAAACTGAGACTGAAACTCCTCTCTTCTGTTTATATTTTGTATTTGGAACAGATTTCTTTTCAGGTGGGGAGAGGGAGTAGAACTTCTTAACATCAGAGCGTGATAATAATAATAATATAGGAAATACTAACGCTCTGATGGCCATTTCGAAAAATCCTTTCTTAGTGAGCACCTAGAAGCCAAGAGGAACATACATGCCAAATTTCAAGTTTGTAGGCTTTACGGTTCTGGAGATTTTGTGATGATATATGAGTGGTTTTTATATACTGTATATATAGATTAACTTTAAGGAATTAAAGATTCAAGAAGTTGCACAGTGCCTTTTCTATTTCCAACACTGAGAACTGTCTGTTTAGAAATATTTTTCTCTAGTTTAAATTATTGATGATGCAGAATTTCAAACCAAGTATTTTGGTTTGCCTCTTTGGAGACAACAAGTGACTACAATTGTATCACGTGCTTTTAAAAATCTTTCCATTTTAGACAAAGAAAACACCCTATTTCCCTCTAAGAGCACCTTATGCTACACATGAAGTGCCGTGACTATTATTTTATTGCGCTTTAGTACATCATAAAGTTTTATATCTCTCTAATGATCCTACAGGAGGTTTAATTGTTTATAGCAACATCTTAATTAAGTAAAGTTCACCAGGTTAAACAGAATACAAATTGAAAGTGTTAAAAGTGAAACAAACTCCACCACTGGGCTGAAATGTAACACCATTAAATTAAAGCAGAAGTACTTGATTACAAGAATTAAAATGTCACATTCTCTTCTGTGGATATATTGGTTTGGGTAACTTTTCTTTTGCGCTTCGGTACTTTCAGCGGTAGCTGAAAACCGCTGGATAGAAGGTGGGAAAAGGCTTGGCTACATTTGTAATATTTTTTTGCTAAAGAATATATCCCAGGTTTAGCTGAACAGACTCCTTAAGGTTTCTTAATTATCCTATTCCCATTTGGCCTTCAGAAATAGGAAATGTACTCTGGATTGTACCCTTAACAATGCTAAAGATTTCTCTAATTACAGTCTAATTGACTGCACTCAAATTTGCTGGAGTATATTTAATCTGGAGCTGAAATGTGAAACGGTCACAGTAGATGAACTTTATGACAATCACTCACAAGTGTCCTGTTTAGTTGCAGGGCACAAAGGAAGGGTGATTAAAAAGGATAATCATGACCTGACTATTGGCATATTGTACGGACTTTATAATAGCATGACGAGTGTCAGTTATGAGGAGGTGCTTGTAAAACTACCTTAATTAACTTATATTCTCCTAATTGGAATGCTTGAAATCATTATTGATTTATCCAGCAGTGTGCACTGGATAGTTGTAACTGTGCCGCATACTCGAGCAGCATGGACAAAGGAAATCAGCGTTAGGCTACTTCTGTAGGGCTATATGCAGAAGGGCCTGCATTTTATATTTTTTGTGGGCTTTTCTCTTAAAGAGAACATTACCCTTCACAAAGAGTAGCAAAGTTCTAGACAATGGAGGTGATTTCAGAGTTGTCTTCTAATGCAGAGTTCCCCAAACTTTCTAGCTTTGCAGCCTGGGGGTGGGGGGGGAGAGGGGAGGGGGTGGATCCACATGGGCAGTGAGCAAGCGTGCATGCGCAGCTCCATTTACGAGAATGATGGGCATGTCTGCCCATTGCTCGGGAAAATGGAGTATGCAGGCATACACTCTCCCGCTGCTCACACCACTTCTGTGGCCCAGTTTTGCACAGCTCATGGCCCTGTAGTGGGCAGAGGGTTGGAGTCCCCTGTTCTAATGTAGCCCAGGTAGCCCTTGACTTACAACAGTTCTTTAGTCACAACGGCACTGAAAGAAGTAACTTATGACCGTTTTTCACAGTTACCATTGGAACATCCTGCTGATACAGTTCTCCAGAGGAATTATTGAGTCTGTCACCTGCACCTCTATAACTGTCTGGTTTGGTTCTGCAACCCAACAGGACAGACACAGACTTCAGAGGATAATCAGGACTGCAGAAAAAACAATTACTAGCCACCTGCCTTCCATCGAGGACCTGTATACTGCACGAGTCAAAAAGAGGGCTGTGAAAATATTTACAGACCCCTCACATCCCGGACATAAACTGTTTCAACTCCTTCCCTCAAAATGACTCTATAGAGCACTGCACACCAGAACAACTAGACACAAGGGCAGTTTTTCCCCAAAAGCCAACACTCTGCTAAACAAATAATTCCCTCAACAGTGTCCAACTATTACAAAGTCTACACTACTATTACTGTTAATCTTCTCATCACTCCTTATCACCCATCCCCTCTCACTTGTGACTATATGACTGTAACTTTGTTGCTTGTATCCTTACGATTGATATTGACTGTTTCCTCGTATGATATGATTGCTGATTGTACCCTATGACTATCATTAAGTGTTGTACGTTATGATTCTTGATTCTTAACAAATGTATTTTTTCTTTTATGTATACTGAGAGCATTTACACCAAGACAAATTCCTTGTGTAACCAATCACACTTGGCCAATAAAGTATTCTATTTATCTATTCTATCTATCCCTATGGTGAACGGCAAAGTTACAAGGGCATCGAAAGAAGTAACTTATGACTGTTTTTTATACTAATAACCTTTGCAACATTCCTATGGTCACACAATCAAAATTCAGATGCTTGGCAGCTGACTTTTATTTATGACGGTTGCAGTTTTCTGGGATCACATGATCCCCTTTTAAGACCTCGTAGCAAGCAAAGTTAATGGGGAAGTCAGATTCGCTCAACAACGGTGTTACTAACTTAACAACGGCACTGATTCATTTAGCAATGGTGGCAAGATAGGTTGTAAAACGGGGGCAAAGCTCACTTAAGAAATGTCTCGCTTAGCAAGATAAATTTTGGGCTCCATTGTGGTCATAAGTTGAGGACTATCTGTAGAGTGGGGGGAAAACAGATTCAATTGGATATATGGTAAATGCTATGCTTGGGAAGTGAGGTCTGCTTTGGTATTTTCACATGGCAAATGCTGGTAGATAAGCTTTGATTTAAAAAAAAACATAGACCGTATCATCTACTTCGACCAAGAATTTTGGAATTTCTTTCATTGGATGATGATGGCTCTTGTTATTAAAAAGAGTTCTTGGCTATAGTGATGAAGATTCATTCTTTGCTGCTCTGAAGACACTTGGAAATGCAGATGCAGGCCAAGGACAGATGGTCCTCGACTTACAACCACAATTGAGCCCAAGATTCATGTTGCTAAGTGAGACATTTGTTAAGTGAGTTTAGGTTGCTAAGTGAATCTGCCCTCCCCGTTGACTTTGCTTGTCAGAAGGTTGCGAAAAGGGGATCACATGGCCCTGGGACTCTGCAACCGTCATAAAAATAAGTCAGTCGCCAAGCATCTGAATTTTGATCACATAACCATGGGGACGGGCTGGACTCCAATTGGGTGGTCCCGGGGGAGGTGTCCGGGGCAGGTCTTGAGAATGTTATCTGGGAAGAGTTTGACCCTGTGACCGCTGAGGGTGTGGACAGACTGCTGGGGGGGCTGAATGCCACCACATGTTTGTTGGACCCGTGTCCCTCCTGGTTGGTTTTGACTGCCAGGGAGATGTCACGAGGCTGGCTCCAGGGGATTGTCAAGGCTTCTTTGAGAGAGGGGTCGCTCCCTACTGCCCTGAAAATGGCGGTGGTGCGGCCCCTCCTCAAGAAGCCTTCCCTGGACCCGGCTGTCTTAAACAACTATCGTCCAGTCTCCAACCTTCCTTTCTCAGCGAAGGTTGTTGAGAGTGTGGTGGCATGTCAGCTCCCTCAGTACCTGGAGGAAGCGACTTACCTCAATCCATTCCAATCGGGCTTCAGGCCCAGCCATAGTACCGAAACAGCATTGGTCGCGTTGGTCGATGATCTCTGTAGGGCCCGGGACAGGGGGTTTTCCTCTGTCCTGCTCCTATTAGATCTCTCGGCGGCTTTTGATACTATCGACCATAGTATCTTATTGCGGCGGCTGGAGGGGCTGGGGATTGGGGGAACTGTCTTACGATGGTTCTCCTCCTTCCTCTCCAGCCGCTCGCAATTTGTGTTGGCGGGGGGGGAGAGGTCCACCTCTAGGCCCCTTATTTGTGGGGTGCCTCAGGGGTCGGTCCTCTCCCCTCTCTTGTTCAACATTTATGTAAAGCCATTGGGCGAGATCATCCGTGGTCTTGGGGTGCGGTGTCATCTGTACGCAGATGACACCCAGTTATACATCTCCACCCCAGACCACCCCAACGATGCTGTGGAGGCTATGTCCCGGTGCCTGGAGGCCGTGCGGAATTGGATGGGCGGGAACAGGCTCCGACTCAACCCATCCAAGACTGAGTGGCTGTGGTTCCCGGCACCCCGATATAGCCAGCTGACACCTTCACTGGCTATTGGGGGAGAGATTCTGCCCCCTACAGGGAGGGCTCGCAATCTGGGTGTCCTCCTGGATGCAAGGCTGTCTTTAGAACATCATATTGCGGCCGTCTTCAGGGGGGCGTTTTATCAGGTTCGCCTGATTTACCAGTTGCGGCCCTTCCTGGATCGGGACGCCCTGCGCACGGTCACTCATGCCCTTGTCACCTCTCGCCTGGATTACTGTAACGCTCTCTACATGGGGCTCCCTGTGGGGAGCACCCGGAGACTCCAACTGGTGCAAAATGCAGCCGCGCGGGTGATTATGGGAGCGTCGCGTAGCTCCCATGTGACGCCCCTCCTGCGCGAGCTGCATTGGTTGCCGGTGGCTTTCCGGTTCGCTTTAAGGTTCTAGTTTTGACCTTTAAAGCGATCCATGGCATTGGGCCAGGCTACCTGCAGGACCGCATTCTGCCAGTGATCTCCAGCAGACCGGTGCGTTCCCACAGGGAGGGCCTTCTCCGGGTGCCGTCGGCCTCTATGTGTCGTCTGGCGGCCCCCAGGAACAGGGCCTTCTCTGTGGGGGCCCCTGCCCTCTGGAATAGTCTGCCACCTGAGATACGTACCAGCACGGACCTGAGGACCTTCAGGCGTGTGTTAAAAACCTGGCTCTTCGAGCAGGCTGGCCTGGGCTGACACGAGTTTTTAATTGTCTCCTCTTAATTTGGATTTTAAATTTAGGGTTTTAATATGTCCGGGGGGAGGGTTGGATTTTAACTCTAACAGCCCACTATTTAATTTTATTTTAACTTTTGTATGTGTATTGGGGTAGATTTGGCTGTGCACCGCCCTGAGTCCTTCGGGAGAAGGGCGGTATATAAATGTCAAAATAAATAAATAAATAAATAAGCGTGAAAAATGGTCATAAGTTACTTTTTTCAGTGCCTTTGGAACTTCGAACAGTCACTAAATGAACTGTTGTAAGTCAAGAACTTCTTATAGTTACAGCTCTTTCTGAAAACAATTGAAAGAAGAATGGAATAGCTAAGGATATGAACTGAAGAAGAAATTGAATGTTGAATGAATTTTATCACAAAGAGTAGGGAAGTGGTGTGATTCAAAAAAGTTTACTACTGGTTCTGTGAGTGTGAGTTGGTGGGCGTGGCTTGGCTTGGTAGATGTGGCTTGGTGGGGGTGGCTTGGTGGGCATGGCAGGGGAAGAATTCTGTAAAATCCCATTCCGTCCCCACTCCTGGGTGAAGATTATCACTGGTTCTCCGAACTACTTAAAATTTCCACTACCGGTTCTCCAGAATTGGTCACAATCTGATGAATACCACCTCTGAAGTGCATATTTATCTTGATCTGGAAAATTGATATATGAAAACAATATATTAATTTGCCAGTGAAAGATTTAGTGAAAGATCTTTCTAAGAACTCTTCACCAGGAAAGATGGTAAAAACAATTCAAGAAAAACACAGGTACAAAGAAGAGAAAAAAATGTGGTTAGCATTTAAGTTATGATTGTAACAAGAATAATTTACATATAAGTGCAGATCAGGTCAGTCGGTAGAGAAATATTGTATGATTGCAACAGAAACTCTCCCCAAACTAGAAAATACTTACTTTCATTTTTGGAATATATAATGAGACTATAAAAGTAAAAGGTGCTTGCACTTTTTAGCGACGTGCACTGATTCCATGATAAATGGAAAACAATTAGTAAAATTAATAGATTATATTAATACTAGATAATATATCTAATTGTTGAACAGTGACCTAAAATATGCCATATGCTTGCTGAATGATACTTCCAAAGCTCCAACATAATTCCCGTATTCAAGCAAATTTGCTTGAATACGGTTGCTAGTTGCTTTCTGAACTCAGATCAAATTACTTTAAATACTAATGAATATCTTCTGTGAGTACTGGTATGGCTGGTGTTTAACATTTGTGCTTTAATTATGCTTTATTTGGATTGGGGCTCATATTTGTGAAGTTGATACAAGCACCATCTCTGTTGCAATGTAGGAGGCAGCTTAAAACATATTTGTTTACCTAGATCTTTTTTGTTGTTTTAAATTGTATTTTAACTTCTTAAAATGCTTTAATTGTATTTCTGCTATTTTGTCACTTGCGCCCTGCTCTGTTTCTGTAAATCACCTGAGCAATTAAGACACTGGATAGCATGCAAGTACAACAAACAAACATAAATTCTGTGCAGAAAGGTTGTGTTCAAAAAGCAGCCATCAGAGGGTAGTGATAGCATCAGCTTTTAAAGTTTTGTATATTTCATAATTCTACCACGTGAATTGTTCCACAGGCCAACATTTTAAGGAAAATTAAGTCCTTCCTTCCTTCCCCCTTCCTTCCTTCCTTCCATTATAATTTTAATAAAGAAGGCAAAAAGAAAGAGAGAGAGAGAGAGAAAGAGATGAAAGAAAGAAAGAAAAGAAAGAAAGAAGGAAAGACTGAGAAGGGAAGGGAAGGGTAGGAAAAGGAAGGAAAGGAAAGCTTCTTAGCTTTGACATATTATGAGAAAGTCTGTTTTCCTAACCAGCCAATGGCCATTTCAGGTCCCCTTAGAAAAAAGAAAGCCAAGAAACACACCTAGGGTATTCCTTTTTGGTTATTTCATGTGTTCATTGGCAGAAACACTGACAAGCAGTTCTTCATATTTTATTATGTTCTTGTCTGGCAGAATCTCTGTCAGGCAAAAACCTTGTCAGCGGAAAACCTGTCGTAGGATCAGAGGAGACAAAAACAGGTGTCACACAGGCAGTCAAAACTGAAAAGAAAAAAAGATTAGGCTAAAGAGAAAGAGGCAGACAATTACATTAATGCCACTGCTTTTATCTCATAGATGTGTGTTATTATCTCGGGGTGCTGAGTGCGCAATTGCCTCAAAGAAAAGTAGACAGGAGACAAGGGAAACTTGATAGTTATTAACTGAAGAGGCAGTGTGTCAAACCTGGATGAAGTTCAAAGTTTTACAGAGGGATGAAAAAATGCAGGAGCAAGCATCCTATGTGAACGAACCGAGGTTCTGCTTTCGGCTACATAAATCAGTAGCCGTCTAATTTTTTTTAACTTTTGGAATCAGATCATACAAATAAAAATTAATGAAAGCTTTATTTACAGTTTTAAAATAATCTTTTCTGTTTTGTGTAAATTCAGTAGATTTATGAGTGGGGCTGTTTCTAGTTTACCTAAACAAACAGCTAGGAACTTCCAGACAGGTGTTTGATAGTTTTTGCCGGGTTCAAATTACGGTTCGTGCATATTTTTTTGCTACATTTAAGCAAACTCTACATAACAACATATTTATTATTATGATCAATGATCCAGAATAAATAAACATATTAATATAAAAACCAGGGAAAGCAGTACATTAACTGAAGCAACACAACATTTTGCCACAGAACTGGAAATGCTAACATTAAAATAAAATAAAAAAGTAGGAAGTTTATGTAACAAGGATCTGATTAGCCTGGAAAGTATTGCAGAAGAGAAGAAGTAAGAGAAATCCTTATGTCCCTGTAAAAAATGGTAGTACAGCCATAGCTTAATGTTTCATCAGATTTCCTACTGAGCAGGTTTTCCAAAATTTCTAGGTCCAATCAATAAGAATAAAGCTGGAAGGGACCTTTGTGATCCTATAGTCCAACCCCTTGCTCAAGCAGGAAACCCCATATCATTTCAGACAAGTGACTGTCCAGTTTCTTCTTTGAAACCTGCAGTGATGAAGCACTCACAACTTCTGACAGCAAACTGGTTAATTGTTCTCACTGTTAGGAAGTTTGTCTTTAATTCCAGGTTGCTTTTCTCCTTGATTAGTTTCCATCCATTGTTTCTTGTCCTGCCTTCTGGTGCTTTGGAAAATAAGTTGCCCCCATCCTCTTTGTGGTAACCTCTCAAATACTGGAATACGGCTACCATGTCTCTCCAGTCCTTCTTTTCTCTAGATTAGCCAAACTCAAATCCTGCAGTCTGGTCCAAGTGAGTTTGCTCTTGAGATGTGAAGGAAATTGAAAACATTGCTCATGTATTGCACAAACTGAAAATGAGAAGATCTTAAGAAAAGTGTGATGTTTCCGTATTTAATACTTCTCTGTTCTTATTTTTGCAATATTTTTAATAAGTGCAAGAAAAGGCAACTCTTCGGTGTATCCCACCAGGAGCTAAGAAAGAGACTTGGAATGAGGCAGTGTTATCAATAAACCTATAATATTGTCAAGAGCCAATTATAAACACATCCTGAGAAGTCTGCTAAATTTTGAAAACATTTATTATAGTTACTTGCAAGTTGCCAAAATATCAGTAATGTCCTTTGCTTTTGTATTCAGTCAATTAACCACCTGGCAACTGCAGCACCTATCAGGTCCCACATCCAACTGGGGATTGCTGTGATCCCCCTTGAGCCCTTGGCCCTGCTCCATTAGTTTTGCACAACGGCTGGTTAGCAGCTTCTTCACCAGACTGAACACTGCACAGCAAGACTAGAAGTTGGATTTGCACATTTCATTGGCGTTGTCTGTTTATCTTCAGGGTTTAACATGGAGGATGGAAGCAAGCCAATGAGTGCGGTGATGGTAATAAAAGGAAGGAATTATTCTGGGAGGTGCCACCACTGAGAACCTCTTTCACAAAGTTTTCCCAAAATCTAGAGTGAATATATTTCAGATGTTTCACTGTTAGGTAATTGTAGAAGTTGTCTGTCTATAAAATGAGTGAACCGATTAGTGCTTTAAAGTCTTGTCATGTCTTCTCTGGAACTATCACATGTTGTTCGAACCATAGATGGCTCCACAGCAGAATAAATCCTTTTGCCACTGAGGTAAAAAAACTCAGGGGAAGTGGGGCAGGGGAACATTCTTATTTTTATTCCTTGTTCATCTGCTATATAAAACTGTTGTGACCATGGGATGCAATGTAAATTAAAACAGCATCCCATGTTGGATTAGATTAGATAATCGTTACTGAATTTTGGTGCAATTTCAGGTTTCCACTGGGTTCTACCATGTGCCTCTCAATGCTAAGTTTCATGATCAACCACAACTTGTCTCAAGAATCACACTATATTTTTGGACTAAACCTGGGCCATAATTCAATATATTTCAATGTACGCTCAGACTTTGTGGTACCTATTAAAAGTCTCTTAGTGTGCAGTAGTTTGTGGTCACCAAGAGGTCTTGTGTAGCCACAGGTAAGTTTAACTGGTTAAGAAATATGTGAAATAGAAACTAGTGTTGTACTTTCTGGCACTTGATAAATTGAGTAAACCACTTGCCATTAGTTTAAAGGCATGGTATGTATTTAACTTCCATGGAATCATCCAAGTACTTGTAACCCCAATAAAATATGCATAGAAAAACAGTTATTTCCCTTATCTTCTTTCCTTCAGAAGTGTTAAAATCAGTGTCTTGTATAGTAACTGAAAAATCTAAACCAGCCAAGGTAGCTTGGGTATTAATTTCAAGGCTAACAAAGAAATATGTTTCACTTACATCTTATTTCAAAGATTTACATGTCCAATAATCACATTTGAATATTCTTTTATAATCTATTGGAGTTACTTCGTTACCTCTATCACCTTTCTTTTTTTATTGATTTGATGCTATATGATTCTAAATGACTCTGAATAGCTCTCAGTTCACCATGGCAATATACAAACAATTTAACAAAAACTAATGACAGAACTAGACTCAGTAAAAAAAAAAAAAAACACCAGGAAAACTCCAAAATATCCCACTAACATCTAACATCCCTTTAGGAGTGTACTAACCATCCTGACTCAAAGTGTTTATGGTTGCTCAAAATACTGGCAGGATGGGAGCTATCCAGATGTTAGGAGAACTTCATTCCAGTGGGCAAGTGCCTTAATATGATTAAGGGATTTCTGTACCTGCTGTGTTTTAAGGAATTTGGCAGCCTAGTGATTTGGATATATGGCCCTATGTTCACAGCACTTCACAGCACAGAAGCCCTGAATGGCAAAATATCTCAAGAGCAAAGATAAGAAACAACACGAAGATTTCTAGGATGCTGAGCTGGTTAATATATGAGATGCTTTAAAAAAATTAAGTACCTTATGAAATTTAAATTTATAGAATAGAATAGAATTATTTATTGGCCAAATGTGATTGGACACACAAGGAATTTGTCCTGGTGCAAATACTCTCAGTACACATAAAAGAAAAGATACAATAATTAAGAGTCAAGAATCATAAGGTACAACACTTTATGATAGTCATAGGTACAATAAGCAATCAAATCATACTAGGAAACAGTCAATATAAATCGTACGGATATAAGCGACAAAGTTACAGTCATACAGTCACAAGTGGTAGGGGAAGGTGATAAGGAGTGATAAGAAGATTAACAGTAATACTAGTGCAGACTTTGTAATAGTTGAACAGTGTTGAGGGAATTATTTGTTTAGCAGAGTGATGGCTTGCAGGAAAAAACTGTCCTTGAGTCTAGTTGTTCTGGTGTGCAGTGCTCTATAGTGTCGTTTTGAGGGAAGAAACAGTTTATGTCCAGGATGTGAGGGTTCTGTAAATATTTTCACAGCCCTTCCATTGTGAAACAGTACAGATAACTGTTTATGGGACTTTTTGTAACATGTAAAGAGAAAATTCAAAGTCTGTTTAAATGCATCTATCAAGTATTACTGATAAGCACCATTTTTAATGTGCTTCAGCTGTAAAGTCCATTTTAATGCCAAAATTTAAAAAACCCGGAAAATATTCTGAACCTTAGGAGCAACATCAAAATAAAATTACTTCTTTGTATTCTCTCAAGCCAAGCATCTTCTGGTAGGTTCATACAGGATATTTTAAATATTCAAATTTCACACTATGTAGGATTTTGTATGTCACAACCAACCTATTAAATTGTGTCACAAAAGTTACAAACTCTTGTAACAAAGTAGTTATATGCTTCATATCAAAAAATAAATATTTTACGAATGGCCATTTCTTTTTCAGGGATAGCTATTGGATATTAATGCTCTTTTAAAGTTTTTATGTCTCTTTAGTTTAGTCCCCATTTAGAGAAAGAAGAATAGATTCTAGAATTCATTTTGAGGTGGCACTTTAATCCCTCCCCACTCCCTGTCCTTCTCCCTTCCCTTCCCTCTTTTCCCTTCCACAATTGCATCTATTTAGTGATGTAAGGATTCCACTTATATTTTATTTTAAAGAGTAATAATTTGATAAGCAATGGTCAAGTGATCATGCAAGCTGACACAAACAGGTGATCATTCTTTCGGAGGAAAATATGAAACATTTTAACTTTTTTATTTTAAAAATACTTCCTTTGTACACTCAATATGGACTCTCCTTCCACAAGATAAGCACAGGACATCAGACATATTTTCCGATTAGATAAACATTATTTGAAAGAAACTGTAGAAGGAAATCCCTTGTAGATCTGCATTTTAGCAACACCATGCTGGGACTTTTTAGAATAAATATATATACATACAGTATGTGGGTATAAATAAAACATTCCATCTGCAAAAGTATATCTATTTTCTATTACCTGTGGGCGTTGTCCCCTCTTGTGAACAGGTAGGAAAATCTATGGTTATGAAACCTATAAAAGTATTATTTTGGAAGGGAGGTTGAGAAAGGTAAGATTTGCCCTTTCTGTACTTGACTCATTAGTCTTATTTAATTAAAGAGAATTGGGAGTTGGGTGAAATATAAATGTTTATTTATTATTATTATCAGTTCTGCAAACATGCAAATCCTTATCCACTTTCAAAATTTGGGTGTCCATCTAGAGCAGGGTTATCAAACTCAAGGCCTGTGGATCAAATCTGGCCCATGGGGTGCTTAAATCGGGCCCACAGGGCCACCTGGAAACAGCAAAGGACCTGCCTGTGATGTATATGCCAGCCAAAGCAGAGCTCAGGAGGGCCACGCATAGCCCTCCCAAGCTCTATTTTTACTGGCAGAGTGCTTGGACCACCACAGCTGAGTGTTGTTGAGCTGGTCATGTCTACCAAGGCCACGCTTCTTGATTAAACTGCAGTTACTTGGTAGTTACCAGCTTCTCTCCTCTTAAAAAAATTATACTAAGATGGTATAAATTCTGCTCTCAAAATAAAGCATACAAATACTGTGTTTATTTTAGTCCAGTATGGATAATCTATAAGCATATTAAAAAATCCATTAGAAAGAAAAGAAAACAGAGGTTGGCAACATAAAAGTACAGTGTGGGAAAATATTTGTAATAATGCAGTGTTCCATTCAGGAAAATCCAGAGATCAATTGAAAGAAGCAAATCTCTTCACCTTTGGGGGTGTGTGGAACACTCTTATATATCATTCATGAACTCAAGACAAAGGTTTCATGTCCTGTGTAAAACCTACTATAGAGGCTCTCTTGGGACTATGAAGGTGAAGCTTTTAAAGAACCTTAGAAACATTTCCAAAGGAAAATATGACACCACTTCTGGCATCTTCCCAATGGGGAAAAAAATCCCCTGAAATGTATTACATGAGCCAGCTTAATACATCAAAATCATCAAACTGAAAAATTAAGAATATCCTATAAGACTTTCATATACTCTTATAGGCTGTGCGGTGGCCTTTCTTATTCCAAATCCTTAGTGTGAATTAATGAATGTTATTTGGGAGAAATTACATATAATTAGGAGTATGCACAAACTCTTTGTTCTGCTCATTTGAGAGTTGAGAAAGTGGTTTCTATTGACAGACTATCCAAAGTGTTTTACTACCCCTGCTACGGTCTTTCATTAAAGGATATATGAGGATATATGTTGCTTTATCTATATTGCCTCTATATTGGCTATTTATATCTATATTGGCTATTTATACTTCAGAATACCAAATATGACATGTTATCATCAGGAACCATTTGAAGTAATGATGACACTGAGCAAGAAGGCTTACACAACCAGTCTTCAAAGTTACAGCTGTCACACTGTCACGACAGTCACAATATGGGTGTTTGGCAGTCAACAGGCAATTTCAATGGTCCCAGTGCTGCAAGGTCACATGATTGCTATTTGAGACTCTTCGCTGCCAACTGCCAGCAAACAAACGCAATGGGGAAGGCAGCAGGAAGTCTCAAGCCTTAATCACATGATATCAAGGTTAATAACTTAGGGGGCATGCATAAGTGCACCAAAACGTGCCTACCGTCCCTGTCCTATTGTTTCTTTTTTTCTTATTCGTATCCATTTCATGTATTTATAACCATGCTTATACTTATACCTGTTATCCAATGATTGTTTGACAAAATAAATAAATAAATAAATAAAATAAATGATCCCAATTAGAACTACCAGATCTGCTGTCATGAATTGGTACGAACATGTAATTTTTTTTTTTTTTTCACTTTGCAATCATGATGTTTAGCGATGGAGGTTGCTTGTACCAATTGCGATAGTTAACTGAGGACTGGCTGCATTTTCAGAAATAAAAGAGCATTTTGTGAATTTCTACAGTTCAGATTCATCGCTTGTTCCTCATTTTCTCATTGTGAATGGGATAATAGTTTTAGGGAGAGATATTTTCGGGCAGGGGGAGGGGTATATGTCCCTACCCCACCAGCATCTGGGATCCAGTTACAACAGCATCCCTAGGAACACAAACACAAGAATTATTCCAGGGTAGCAATAAATTTCAGATGCTTTAGGAAGGTGATTTTCCTGGGTTTCTTCAATGCTGCTGGCATGGTAATCCGAATATCAAGAAGGGACGAGAAGGGAGAAATGCAAAATCTCTAATCTAGTAATCTCTAATTTTGTGCAGGTGAAAACTCTGGCAGTGACTGATTTTGCTGCTTTAGTGCCATGCAGGGTCTAGAGAAAGTCATGTAAGCAAGGGGCGTAGGAATACCTTAAATAATAACAAAAGAACCAAACAAAGCACAAAGATACATACATTGTTAAAAATACATAACAAGTGCCCTAAAATAACCGACAACAGAAAAAAAAAATAAAGAATATGTTGTTACAACAATATAGGTAGTCCTTGACTTACAACTATTTGTTTAGTGATAGAAGTTACCACTGCACCGAAAAAAGTGACTTATAACTGTTTTTCACACTTATTGCTATTGCAGCATTCCCTTGGCCACACGATCAAAATTCGAATGCTTGGCAATTGGTTCATATTTATGATGGTTGCAGTGTCCTGGGGTCATGTGATCACCTTTAGCAAACTGCCAACAAGCAAAGTCCATTGGAGAAGCCAGATTCACTTAAAAACTGTGTTACTAACTTAATAACTGCAGTGATTCATTTAACCACTGTAGCAAGAAATATCATAAAAGGGATCAAAACTCACTTAACAACTGTCTTGCTTAGCAACAGAAATGTAGGGGTCAATTGTGGTTGTAAGTTGAGGATTGCCTGTAGACAGTTATATTTCTCTATATAATTGCCTAATGCAATCATTCTAGAGAGAGACAGAGAGAGACAGAGACAGAGATAGAGAGAGACAGACAGGCATTAAATGTATATAATTTGTAAGTTATAATGTACTCTATTTTGTATAAACGAGTCCCATATTTTGTTATACCTATATCTATATAAAGTCTACATATATAGGCAATCTGCTTGTAGGTAGCAAGTATGATCAGGTCTACAATCGATTGAGAAAATGGGACCCTACATTTATCTTTTCAATGCTGCAGTATCATTTTTGGCCACAATAAGGGCATTTGCATGGTTCAGCTGTCAAATTACATATACTAGATATGTAATCAAAAGAATATTATTTTCTGAAAAATGTAGCTTTTGCTGCACGGTCATATTTATATTGTCCACTACTTTCAGGGTACAGATAGATAGCAATAGCACTTTAGACTTATATACCACAGCCCTCTCTAAGAGCCAGCATATTGCCCCAAATAATCTGGGTCCTCATTTTACCAACCTCGGAAGGATGGAAGGCTGAGTCAACCATTGAGAATCGAACTGCTGGCAGTCAGCAGAATTAGCCTACAATATACTATTCTAACCACTGTTCCACCATGGCTCATAGATCACAGTGATATAATTGTAATAAGTTGAAGTAAACCAAAAAAGGAATAGGGTAGTTACAGCTGAAAGATTGACTAAAGAGAGGAGAGAGGGAGAGAGAGTTCTTAGGGTTTTTTTATCAGGTAATCAAACTGTTTAAATATATAATCAAACTGTTTAAATTAGTTATAGTTATGTATTGTAGCAATTCCATAATTACACAGAAAGCACATTGTTTTCCTTGACTGTTAGTGACGGAAGGGTTTTAAATTGAAGTAAATCTAACAATTAATAGTATGTGCATTTATACTTCCTTTCGTATTTCTGCAGAGCAAATGCTCTGTGAAGAGACAGAGGACTTCAGTCCCCAAGCTTGCCAATCCCTTATCTTTTGTGAACTTTAAATTAATTTTTAAAAACCTATTTATTCAAGGTTGACTAAACAGCTAAAATAGGAAAGATCAGACAAATCAGGAGCAAGGAATGAAATATGAGGAAACCGGTATTCTTTGACAAAGTGTCCCAGGGGATAAGTGTGCTGAATATAGCCAGTAGGGAAATGATAAGGGCATTTATGCTGGGATAGAAGAAAGCAATTTATCAAGAGTACATGAGCTCTCCAGTGACTACCAGCAAAGAAGATACCAAAGTGCATATGGAGGAAGAGACTCCTCCATGTAAGAAAATGTTTAAACCTGACAAAATTGCATTAAAAAAGGGTATAATAAAGAAGTCCATTTTGTTAAACGTTACCCCTCATCAAGGGTTCTTGAGTCTTTCAGAATAAAAAAAACAAGAAACAGTTGAACTGATTTTGAAGTTATTTGAATGAAAAGGGGGGAAGCCAGAAAGGTTATTGGGTGAAGTCTTTGTGTGTAAATGAATTTGCACATATATATTAAAAATGCAGTTTCAAACAGCAAAATGTTAAGTGAAAGTTAAAAGCCGACATTATTTTCATTTTTTCATTTCATTTCTATATCTCAACCGAGTACATTGTACAAATAGATATTTTCCCCCTTCAGCCATCTTAAGGATAAAACTATTTAAAGAAAGAGATACTAAATTTATATACCCAATTATCTACCACACGTACACAAGTGTGTAACAGAATAACAGAGTTTGTTATGTATGGTAGATAATTAGGTGTATAAATTTATCTGTTTCTCTAAATAGTTTTATCCTTAACATGGGCAGAAGAGAGAAAGTGTCTATTATACAATGCACTTTGTTGAGAGAATTACATGAATCGTTATTAGTCAGGTATTTGCTATTAGTGCGCTTAAATGTGTATTTTGTGCATCTTATCTTCAGTTATTGTAGTGTAATATGCTCTTTTAATGTAGCCTACAATTATAGTTTGAACAATACAGTTTAATAGCACTTAGCAATAGCACTTAAACTTATATACCGCTTCACAGTGCTTTACAACCCTCTCTAAGCACTTTACAATCAGCACAATGCCCCTATCACTTTGAGTCCTCATTTTACCGACCTTGGAAGGATGGAAGGCTGAGTCAACCTTGAGCATGGTGAGATTCAAACTGCCAAATTGTAGGCAGCCAAATTGCAGGCAGCAGAAGTAGCCTGCAGTACTGCACTCTAACCACTGCACCATCATGGCTCTTACCTTAATAATCTTAATAACAATATCTTAATCTTAATAATAATAATATATTAAGATTAGATAACTTAATCTTAATAATAATAGATTCAATTTAATGTACTGTCCTCATTTCACATTCTCTGTCTTTATTCCTTCTTTCAGCTTTGGACAAGCTTAGCACTCAGCATTTGTACCATCCAACTCAAGTGGAGATAGTGCAATCCAATGTTGTGTTCGACATCAGCAGCTTGATGCTATACGGTACTCAGGCTGTGCCCGTGAGACTGAAGATTCTGCTTGATCGACTGTTCAGTGTATTGAAACAGGAAGAAGTACTGCACATTCTTCACGGTTTGGGGTGGACTCTTCGTGACTATGTTCGGGGTTACATCCTTCAGGTAGGAACCCTGTTCACCAACAGGTAGATAGCTCCAGGGTTAAAAAACAAAACAAGAGAGGCATGATTTCTTTGCTCACAGCTTCTCTTATAATGTATTTGGTACATTGTATGTTACTGGAAGTGAGGGGAAATTATGTTTTTTTTTTCCTGAATATAAATAGTACTTGAGTTATGAGTATAATCGAGCCCAACCCTTCTGTTGATAAGTGAGACATTTGTTAAGTGAATTTTGCCCCATTTTCTTGCCACAGTTGCTAAGGGTGTCACTGCACCTGTTAAGTTAGTAACATGGTTATTAAATTGCAGGATCTTATCTGGGTTGGTCACCGGGACATGGAGACTTTGTCTTCTCAGCTTTCAGACTTTCGGAGCCCATCTTCAGGGAATTCCTCTCTAGCAGGTGGGCTCCAGCACAATTCCGAAAGCTCAGAGGAGTAAACCTCTGGTCCCGATTGAATCCTGTAGTGTTATCCATATTTTTGCCTTCATTCGTGGTTATTAAATGAATCTGGCTTCCCCATTGACTTTGCTTGTCAGAAGATCGCAAAAGATGATGATCGCATGATGCAATCGTCATAAATGTGAGCCAGTTACTGAGTGTCTGAATTTGGATGATGATGCTATAAAAATTGCAAGTGTGAAAAATGGTCATAACTCACTTTTTTAAAATTTTAATTTAATTTTATTTATTTTGTCAAACAATTATTAGATAACAGGTATAAGTATAAACATGGTTATATATTCATGAAATGGATACGAATAAGAAAAAAAAGAAACAATAGGACAGGGACGGTAGGCACGTTTTGGTACGCTTATGCATGCTCCCTACAGACTTCTTAGGAGAGGGGTGAGGTCAATAGTAGACAGTCTAATGTTGAAGATTTTGGGGTTTGGGGAAGAAACCACAGTGCCGTTGTAACTTTGAATGGTCATTAAATGAAATGTTGTAAGTCGGAAACTACCTGTAGTTTTAAACATTCACCAAAACATTTCTCTTGTACATTTTTTACCGCATAGCAAGAGTTAAATGACTTACAACAACACTTTTTAGGATTTCAAAGTTTCATTCTGAAATTAGTACAATTCCTAGCCCTCCCACTTGATTTGAAAATAAACATTATTTAAAATAGTAAATCAAGAAGGATACAGTTAGCTAAACACTGCCCATAAAATAAATTCATTTATGAACATTGTTCATTTTTAACTATAGGATTTTCAGAATACTTTACTTCTACATCAGGGAAAGCAACAAGCAGCATTTATTGGCTATTTTCTGAGATATGCATTATGCCACAATTGTATTCCATTTGATTATCTTGGTTACTTATGCTTTAAGCATAAATGTGATGGTTGGAAACTGATTGCTTTATTTATAAAGTATGCAGGAAAGATTTAGGATGCATTTGTGTACATAGTTACCTGAAAGTAAGTCTCACCGGTCTTCTGATTAGGAATCCCTAAGCCTACATTGTTAAAATCCCACAATACTGTATACTAAATTGAAAAACACCAACTTTAGTCAAATTGTAAATTGGCATTTTTGAAATTAACTTCAGGTATGCACATATAAAACTGAATGCTCAAAGGAAAGCAAAATAATCAAATTATTATCTATAATTGCATATTATATTTTTAAACAGGACACAGTGATTGCAAAAACAATAACATCCTGTGTTTAAATAATCACTGTGTTTGGAGGTAATGTAAAACCATGGTTTAATGTTTCAGAAAAACTTGCATGTTTCGCCATAATGCATGTACATGGTTGAGATTGGAAACTTCTGTTTTAGATTATCTGCAGCTTAGTCTGTAGCCTGAGCTCTAAGCTGGTTCAGTTTGGACAATTTGACCAACTATGTTTTAGCTACAAATGTCCTTGGCTTACTTTTAAGTTACCTTGTCATCCAAATAGAGTGCAGTAGTTTCTTCTAACCAGAATAATCCCCAAAAAAGCTTAAAATAAAACACTGGTTCTTCTTCTAGCTTATTCTGGCCAGAATAAGCCATTGTGCCGTATTTGGATGACATGGAAATTTATAAACAAACTGTGTTTGCAAGCCTGAACTCAGAAAACAAACCTCTGGTACATTCACATCCGAACTACAATTAGCTAAGGGTGCATTATCGGAATGCAGTCTATGTGTTTTACTGAAAATAAGATGACTTCATTATCTACAGATAATGACTAGATGCATTCAATATCTTTTTTAAAAAGAGCAGTAATATACTGTTTAAACTTCTGCCATTCAAGTATGGAGATTTCTGAAGTTTCTCACTCAATGACTCCTATTTCTGTTTACATGAAAGCTTTGTATAAAACAGGAACACTACCAAGAAGGAATTAATGGAGGAGCTGATCTTGATTGCTCTAAAAAAAACATTGAGCATGGGCAGACTTTAGTATATTTTAATTCTGAATGAGGTCATGCTTCCCAGGCATAATCAGTTCATAATCTGTGGGTCTGGCAGCTTCTGCTCAAAGGTAGCAGCTGAAACTAGAAGAAGCTTTGTACTATCCATCTTGTTGCAACTGATGGAACAGGAGCCTATCACTGCACCACATGCCTATCATCTCAATGTGGACTACTTTTCACTGGGCTGCCATGAAAACCACCCAGAAACATCAACAAACCCAGAAAACTGTGCCTTAGACAGTTATGGGCCCTAGTTGATTTGCTTACTGATTACCAGTTTGTTTCCAGATGCAATTCTGGAAACAAACTGGAATTCTGTTGGTTGTTAACGTTACTGCCCTACATGGCTTAGGATTCGGACATAGGCATGGTTTCTGCCCATCATTAAGAATTGGAAGAAAGAAACTCTCCAGGTCTCTTCCTGAATATAGTATAATTTTGGTCCTCTAGAATAGAACTTCGGATTCTACACTGGGTTTTCAAAAAGCAATTTAACCTTAGTTTCTCAAGCAATCGTCTGGGAGTCTGAGATACTCTCCTTAATCCTTTCTACAAAGGGGAGCGTCGCACAGGACAGCCTTATTAGCAATGCTGAGGCTATTTTGCTATATATTTTGTTTTTAATTGCTTTGTTGGGCATGTACTCTTCTTAGAGTCATCTGTGATTGGAATAGCATATATGCCCAATGAATAAATAAGACACACATGCACACATTCTTAGATAGGGGATCAACAGAAAAATACCAGGATTGTAATTTTGACATAAAAATTAAACAAATTGGAAAAACATCCTGAAGGAAGAATTGGTAAGCCACTTCACTACTATTGCCCCCCCACCAAAAAAAACTAACTTGACAGAAAGTTTATTTACTCATAAGGATTATTGGTGAAATCTGTTTGCCCCAGTGTTATAGTTTTCTAAAGAGCCTTCCTATTGCTATTTGTTGATTCCTAATAGCATGGTTAGATATTGATTGAAGTGTTTGATTTGTTTCTCCTGTGTTCTTACAAACAGAAATATATATTCATATGTATGTATGTATGTATGTATGTATGTATGTATGTATGTATGTATGCATGCAGGTCTTGGTGTGTTCAGGTCTTTTCCCATGTAAGATTGAGACTATCTGGGCAACGGTTTGACGAGATCTCACTCGCCATCTTCAGGCTATATTGCAGTTAGTGGAATGTAAACTTAGAATAAGGGTACTAGTTTCACCATAAAAATCAAATGATTGGTTTGTTCCTAATAACATTTGCATTTTGTTTTTATCCTAATTCCACAATTATATCTCTCAGTTTTAGATGCACTGAGCTTATCTCATAAAAACTAATAAGCATGTTAGAGGGGATACTTTATTAATAACCTTTCAAGCCTTTAATCAGTTGGCAGCTGTCTACACATAATATTATGTGTAGCTCTTTTTTATTGTGTGAAAACATAGATAGGTGCATTCCCATACGCTTTTAATTCAAATATATCCCTTCTGCTCACAGATGTACATTTTTCTCTTAAACAATGCCATGTGTGCTTGTGTATTGTAAATTCTTAGGGCCTGAATAATTGTTGCTTAAAAGGTGAAGGAAAAGGCTAGTATCCTGATAAATAGATTTGGTTTTTACACAGGCTTTAAAAATGCCATTTTTTTTTTCAGATGAAAAGTTCAACACTCCAAGATTATATTCTGTAACTCCTACGTGGAAAAAGAAGCTTACCCTGAGTAAATGTTGCAGGAACAAACCAATACTTTATTTTTAAGATACCTATTAGAATGGCTGTGCAAACTATGCACCAGGACAGCTCTAGACAAATGAAATCCTATCTAGTCTATTTCATTAATAGCATTATTTTATAATTCTGAAAATAATAATGATGAGGCCTGTATAACAGCTGCCGCACATTTCTTTTAAAAACAAAACAGAAATATTATGTAATGGGAACTTTCCCAAAATCAACCAGCTAATTCTGCTGCACAAAAAGAGTCACTTGAAATCTCTATATAGAATAATAAAACACCTGCAAACAGAAAAAGAATGGCTGTGCATGAGCAGGGTAGTTTTGCAGACAGGTACCTGAGTTAATTTGTTTCAACAAAAATAGGCAATGTGGTACTTTGATGGCATCTTAAATCTAATATCATTTTAGCAGTATTTAGAAGTTTGAATTCATTATGCCAACCTTCCAAAAGTTCTCCAATACACATAGTCCTTGATTTACAACCATTCATTTAGTGACTATGCAAACTTACAACAGCACTAAAAAAAAGACTTGTGACCTCTGGTGGGATTCAAATTTTTTTACTACCGGTTCTGTGGGCGTGGGTTGGTGGATGTGGCATGGCTTGGTGGGCTTGGCAGGGGAAGGATACTGCAAAATCCCCATTCCCTCCCCACCCCACTAACCTGCTTTCCAGCTCCATTCTCCTGTGCAGGGCAACAAAAGAAGACCCAGCTGATCAGCTAGGACTCTGGAGGCAGAGAATAGACGGGGGCAGGGCTAGTGAGAGGTGGTATTTGCCGGTTCTAACTACTCAAAATTTCTGCTACCGGTTCCCCAGAACTGGTCAGAATCTGCTGAATACCACTCTGTTTGTGACCATTTTTCACACTTATGGATCCTTGCAGCTTCCTCAGCTGGTCATGTGATCCAAATTCCGAGGCTTGGCAACTGGCACATATTTATGAGGGTTGCAGGGACGCAATCACCTTTTGCGAGCAAAGTCAATGGGGAAGCCAGAGTTATTTAACAACTGTGTTACTAACTTATCGACTGCGTAGGTTCACTGAACAACTGTAGCAAGAAAGGTCGTTAAATGGCAAGAAAGGTAATTCAATGCAAACCTCACTTAACAACTGTCTTGTTGTGTAAAATAAATTTTGGGCTCAGTCATGGCCATAGCTCAAGGAGTACCTGTAATGTGAGCTGAAGTGTTAACTTTTCCATCTGTGTCTTTTTTCCAAGTGATCAGTATTGACAATCAGCAGTGGTAATGTGCTGGTTTTCCCTGGCCCTTTTTCTAGCCAGCATTAAAAGTTAGAACTGCACCATGGGATGAATCCACAAGTAAGCTGTTCTCTCAGCTTTGTGGTAATGTCTACAAAGCAAAGTTATCAACCATGAGTCAAACAGCTGAGCAGTGCAAAAAAGCTCTACAAAACACCATCAGGTTAGAGGTCAGTTTATCTGGGTAACGTTAAATCATGCTGTAGCCTTCCAGGCTTCAGAATGATTATTAGATGCAGTAACTCTGTGTGGAATATTAATTCAGTTTAAAATGAGAATAATTATCGAGGCAAGTTAAAACAGCTATAGAAGGCTTACCACATATTAGCAGCTGGCTTGTGGGCAGAGTTGCTGGGCAAATGAAGGAATATGGTAAGTGACCAAGGTAAGTGCAGTTATTATTTGTGTTCTCAAATATTCAGCATAAACAATTTGGAAAAAAAAAGAATCATATTGGTATATGCCTGTAGAGAATAATATGGGAAAAAATGAACCTCCACTATTATGAATGTTTACTATCTTTTATTCTTTTTATAAGCAGTGAGCAGAAGGTTACACATCTATAAATTATACACGAAACTGTTCATTTATTATACTTACTTATCATCGGCTTATATTTTCATTCAATTAAACTCTCAAGCAGACCCAAAATCCTCAGTTGTTTGAGCATTGGCAGAGTTTTAAATTTTAGTAGTAGGTTTACACATATACAACATTTTCTAAAATTTAAGCAAAAGCTAATAAAACAGAAACATAGCCATCCAGAGTTGCTTCAATGGTGAGTTGGGTGGCATATAGATTTAATAAATAATTAATAAATGTCCTTACATTGCTTCTTAATACAAAATACTTCCATTCATCAAAGAAGGAATGAAAGTCAGTGTGAAATCTCTTCTTTATATTACTCTAAGATATATTCTAATGCAGGGGTCTCCAACCTTGGCAACTTTAAGACTTGTGGACTTCAACTCTCTGGGAGTTGAAGTCCACAAGTCTTAAAGTTGCCAAGGTTGGAGACCTTGATTCTAATGAAAGCCAGTGTAGTATAGTAGTTAAGGTACCAGGTTAGAAACTGGGAGACTGTGAGTTCTAATCCTGCCTTAGATACAAATCCAGCTGTGTGACTTTGGGCCAGTCCCTTTCTCTCAGCCCTAGAAAAAAAGATATGGCAAACTGGTACACTTCTGAAGTCTTTCCAAGAAAACTGCAGGATGTCAACATTGAATCAAAGCATACAAATCTTCCAATTGGAAAGATCCCTATCTGAAATACTAGATAGCTATTGCCAATCAGAATACACAATACTGGGTGACCGGATCAAATGATCCAAGCCCAACTTAGACTATTTTGAAATCTGGTCTGCCAAGAGAGTTTTATAATCATTTATCATGTAATTCCCAAATAAGTTTTACACCCAGGTGGGATTGTGCTCCCAAAACAAGTTATAATGATTTTATACATTCCTTGATGGCTCAGCTGTTAAAGAGACTGAGCTTGTCAGCTGGAAAGTTCACAGACTGGATTCAAGACCTGAGCACTGCATGACAGGGTGAGCTCCCGTTACTAGCTCCAGCTCCTGCCCACCTACCAGTTCAACCCCATGCAAATGCAAGTAGAAAAATAGGTACCACTTCGGTGGGAAGGTAACAGAGTTCCGTGTGCCTCAGCATATAGTCATCGTAGCCACATGATCACAGAAGTGTCTTCGGACAATTCTGACTTCGGACAATTCTGGCTTCGGACAATTCTGGCTCCTTGCCCTAAGAAATGGAGATGAGCATGCCCCCTAGAGTCAAAGATGACTGGACAGGGGAAACCTTCCTTTATCGTGGATTTGGAAAAGTTGCAAAATAAGAGAGAGATGGGGTGATCTTTTCCAAAATGAAAGTTTAAAGGGCTTTCATATACAGAAGTACAGAGTATTCAGGTTATAAATATCAGCTGAATACCAACATTATATAGCACTGTTGCTGTTATGCTGTCTTTGGGGATTTAGACTATAGCATCAGATCTTATAAAACAGTGAACTTTTTCCTGGCACATCAGAAAATGTTGGCACTGCTCCCACCCTCCAATCCACTCCAAAAGCCCAACTATACCTTTGTCTTGGATCTTCATCCCAAGCAGCAAAACACAAAGACAACACAAAGTAGCATGCACCATGTATGCACACCACAATGCTCTGCTATGCCCCCCACCCCCCATATCGCCATATAAAATTCTGTGGAGAAAAAGGTCTTAATTGCACCACAATAATATTTTGATTTCCCCTTTCTGCATCTTTTTAAGAATATATTCGGTAGCATATTTCTTACAAAATAGAGGGTTGACTTTTAAGGCTGAAGACTTTTGAAAAACTGAAAAAAAAAATAGCAAAGTACATGCATGAGTGGAAATGTTCGTGATATATACTGAAAACAGTGTTGCTCATTACAAAAGCCCTAAGTAGGGTTGGGCTGAATTCAATCTTGCATGGCCTTTAATAATTTTTTTCCCTTAATATTCTTGCAATCCATTGATGTGCTTTAAATTTATGAGGCAAAAATGCCTGCTCAGGTATTTTTTAACTGCTAAAGCATAAAGTCCAATTATTGGGGCAAAACCTGTTATTGAAATCCATACTTAAGCCAAAAATATGTGTGTGTTCCTTCCGCCATCCTCACCTGTGCCATTTTTAAAAACAATATTACTCAGCTATTGGGATCCTAGCTGGGCATAAATGTATAATTTATATTTTAAAATAATTCCTTGTTTAGAATTTTAGCAGGTAGTCTAACTGTGGGTCCAGAGTTAAAAATGGAAGGGTCCATTGTATCTTAATAGATAACACACCCCAATTACAAAATAAACCAAATAAAAAAATATTGGTACAGGTTTGTGATACTATTTTTATAAAATAAAAGGAATTGGATACCAAGTTAACTCTTTATTTGCTACCCTTTCTAAAATTTGGTATATAGGGATAGATTTATTCACAAAAAAGAAAAATCTATAAAGCTGTTTTGATATAATTAACACATAGAAATTGAATTTATAATATAAGCAAAATATTTGCTTATATTATTAATATTTGCTTATATTGAAGGTGCTTTTTCAAAAGTCACCTGGACTTTGTTTTTCCTTGAAGACATTTCACTTCTCATCTAATTCAGTTCTGACTGAAATCCATTATGCAAACTCTTTATTGGATGCGTTCTAAGGAAATCTGAATCCCCTTAAAGCCAGTATGAACCATCTCCATTTGAATGTTTTAAATGTGAAGCCCAGCACAGATATATATGTGAAATGATCATTTTGTAACTGATGTGATTTCTAAACTTTTATATTTATATGACATGAGGTTTTTTTTTCTTCCAGACTATTTGGATAGACATGAGCTTTTCTTGATTTTTTTTCTTTTATAAATTTTTGAAGTTAGGAACTAATTTAATATATTTTAGCATATTACTGGTTCTGGCTTTAGATAATTATGAAATCTCAGACCATATAGCTTCCCCTGCTAAAAGACTTAAGAGAATCTCTTTTGCCATCTCTCTAGCATCCATTGGTTGACTTTTTCTTGAAGTCTAAGGAGTGGGAGGAGGGTCATTTTCCTTCTAGCAGTAATCTTTCAGTGTGGCTAGTGCCTGTCTTGTGTAATAATAAGAAAAAACAGTGATATGTGAATGTCACTTATTAGAAGGAGTAACTGTCATTAACATTTACTGTCACTCTCAAAGCAGACTGAATAGTACATCTCTAAGAGTAGTAGGAAATGAAACACTTGTATTTGGAAAGCTTATGTGCTCATATTATAGAGTAATTAAAATTATTTTGCATTGTAAGATTTAAATCAATAACACTATTTGTCCTGTATATTTCTGAAAGGTCAGCGGCCTGAAAAATTACATTTTTGGTATATAGTAAATAATTGCCAAATCCTAAAATTACAAGGTTCTTTCTTCTTTCCTAATTTTTATTTTTTTTTAAATATGTAGAACTTCTACATGTTATAGAAAAGATGTATGTGTATGTGAGAGAGAAAGCATAAAAGAAGAGCTGGACCAGTTAAAAAAAGGGGGATTGTGATGTCAAATTTTGTACCCCCAGTGCATTGGCATACATGCTCATAAATTTGTAGTACTTATTTTGAAGTACTATGTTACTCAAGCACATTTTCTTCCTTGACTTATGTTTCCTGTATGGTGAAAGCATTTTCTTCATCTTTTTTGGATCTGGATCTCTAACATGTGTAGATATTATCATGGCAGATAAAGAGATAGAATGCTTCAGAGCAGTATGGATTTTACAGCACTATGACATTCATAGCGCAATGAATTTTTATTAGTATTCTTTGTTATACTGTGCACAGTAGACTTGATGAAGCTTATCCTAAGTCTGAGGATCCCTCCCCAGCTTTGTCATGACCTAATATGTTCACCTTGGTTTCATGGTCCTTGTCCTTGTCATTTTGGGCCAGGAGATTGAACAAGATGTTGATGGCCATTTTCATCTGATAGAAGGAGTAACAATAAGTTCCAAGTACGAAGTGAGAGTCAAGAAGTAAAAGCAGATTTATTTATTTAGCTTATGGTACTTTTCCTTCTATATCTATTTGCATTATTTATATGGTTGATCCAACATTTCTATATGCTAAGTCCTTAGAAGGTCTGGTTTCCTGAGATCTTCTCATAGTGATGTGTTTTAAGCCTGGAGATCACAAGGATGTCTGGCTGTCATTGTGGAAGAATTAGCTGACTCTATGTCATTACCCAGGGGACGCCCGAGTGTAGGATTACTATATTCTTTGAAGAGGCTTCTTCCTTGTTCTCTAGCAAAAATAGAACCATACAACACAATGACAAATATGTGAGTGAAGACAGAAAAAAGTTTTGGCTGGAAAAGGTTCAAATAATTTTGGCAGGAATAAGTTTGGCATGTTTCCAGGACTTTACTGTATTGACTGCTCTGACACAAATTACATGCTAGTGGGTTTTTTTAGTATAAAATGAATTCTTAGAGGAAAATGATCAATCATTAAATAGTAAATTATATACACACACACACCCTTCTGCTTCCCCCATTCTCCTTTGCAATTGACTCTTGGTGGTTATATAAATATCAAAAGTGTTAGAAACACAAAGAACTTGATTTCCTGGTGTCTGGTCTGTGAATGACAATAAAGAGATCCAGTTTGATCTATTGGTTAAGGCACTGGACCAGAAACTAGGAAACTAAGTTCTAGTCCTGCCTTAGTCATAAAAGCTGGCTGGGTGACTTTGAGCCACTTTCTCACCCAACCCACCTCTTAGAGTTGTTGTGGAGGAAATATGAGGAGAAAGGTGTTGCCCACCATGAGTTATTTAGAAAAATAATAAAGGCATGATTAAAAATAAATCTTTACAATTTATTTTTAAAAAACCTTTTCTCTCTTTATAGTCCATGTACCAAATAGAATTTTCTTATCCTGCTGCTCAGAAAATCTCTCTATAGCTGCAATTTAATACACATCTGAAAGTAATGAAGCCATATCAGATCAGGCTGAGCCAGCAAGATTCACTAGGCCCAAAGGAGAAAAATGGTCAAACATGTTTTGAAGACCATTTGGGGGGGGGAAAGTGCCTGTGGAAAAAGAGGAAAAGCCATAGTCTCTAGAACCTAATTCCTCAATTCCCATAGACTGAAAAACTCTTAACCACGATTTTATGCTGGAACACAATATATTTGAATATAAAATATCACTATATCAGAGACCTTGGCAGATCTTAGGGAAATTCATTAACAAAAAGTACAGATAGTCCTCAATTATGGTACCACAATTGGGACTGGCAACTATGTTACTCATTGAAGTGGTTGCTAAATGGGAAATCTGGTGATCGTGACTCTATTTTCCTTTTCTCCAGCCCCACTCCCTGCTTTGGAATGCTCCCTCCAATTCTGGGATAGCTAGAGTGAAACCTGAAACAGTTTCATACTTTGAAATGCTCTCCCTGTTGCTGGATAATTAATAAGAAAGGAATTAATGTTTGCATTTGCATTCATTGGAGATTACAAGAGAGCAGAAAAGCAAAAAAATGTGGAATACACATCAAAAGCAATGCACTGGCACAGGCAGTCTGGAGTGTGTAACACAAACATCCTTGTGTATTTCCCATTGTGTGCCTAATTACTCTCTTGTGATCCCATCATAACTTCAAATGGTCACTGAATGAGGCCATTGGTAAGGAAGGACTATCTGTACAGTTTGTCCACTCTGAAAACCAAATAATTAAAGTAATTTTAAAAGTGAGTAGTTTCTGCCTTGCAGGAGCCAAAGGGACATTTACAGTATTATTTCTGTATCTTGTAAATGCAATTCAAGATTTAGCATCGGCAGAAGAAAAAAACCCAACCCTGAATACATTGTGCACACCTTCTAACCTTGCGTGTATATTTCATGGGTGGAGAGGAGAATAGGGGTTAAGGAAAGTGAGATACTTCTGTGGACCTGACTTCAAAGAAACTCTTCCTCCCTGGTCCTTTAAAGTCCCTTTGGGGCCCAGCCCTGTTACTTCAACTTGGTCCTATTTAATGCTTAATGCATCTGTCTCGAATACTCAGCCAACTTAATAAAATTTAATGCAGTTCCTCAAATGAATTTTCACTTTCTTCCCAGTGCTGCTGAAAATTTTTTACTATAATAATAACAACAACTTTTGTTAGAAAAAGAAAAGATTTGCACAATGCTTTCAAGCTCCAGAGATTATTGAGCAACTATAGTAGAGACAGAGAAAGCTTTTTAATATTATATGTTTCTACCAAATCTTGGGCATGGTTGGAAAACCAGTCTGGTTTTTACTGTTATTACAATATGTAGCGTTTGTCACTCAAGAATTCATAATAATCTGTTTTTTTTTTTAAAGTACTGCATTTTGTCTGTAGAAAACCAGAGATTTCTACTTAGGATAGTTTATTTATGCAGGTTGACAACATAGTTCTAATGTGTGGTTTTAGGAGGAGGAAAGAACTTGGGCACAAATTGCATATAGTCCTTTGAGAATTAATTCTTACCAGATTACACTGTAAATAAAGTTAACTGTCATAAAATAAACACAATTGTGGTGTATGCCATGTGTTTTATAATTATTTTGTGGCTTCTTTTTTGTTTGTTTGTTTGTTTGTTCTTAGTGAATGGAAACATTCTGATCGTTCTGTGATGAAGTTTATATGTTACAGAAGTAAATTACAGTTAAACAATCAGTCAGATAGACATGTGAATTGGGTTAAGTTAATTTCTTTCCCTGTTTTTTCTTTTCTCTATTTTTTTTTTAACTTACCTTCTAGCCGATCTTGAGACAGAATGTTTTTTTCCCCCTGGGATTTGTCTTTGCTATTGCTGAACCTTCAGTGAAATGGTTTTTCTTAAAATTAAAATATATTTGTGATTACTGTTTATCACCAGTTTGTTCTGCAGTGATCCAAGAAAGGGAATTCCTAATTCAAGCATATTCATTATCTTCCTTTTGAAGTAAGTGTTGGCATAGGGTTTATTTTCTGTCTCTGATCAAACTGAGAGGATGGATGTCATGTTGGACCAATATTTTTTTCTAAGGTAAAGGTAGCAGCAAGACACCCACCCTGGACTTTTGCTTGCAGCTGAGTTGACTTACAACAACCCAGACCATTCTTCTATTTGCCTGCCACTTTTCAGCCTTGTGCAGCTCCTCTGGTATAAAGCTTTTCCACCCTTCAGAATTCCTTCTCCCAAACAGCATAACTCTTCTTCAAAGAAAGAGGGGTTTTCCTATAGCTTTCTACAAAAGAAACAACTCCCACCCTCATTGTTGCTGTATACCACATATGGTTTTCTGCCAGATCTTCTACATAATTTCTATATTTGGATAGCAGATTTATTGGAGTTTTCCCTGTAGATATATAGGTCAGCCCAGATGCTTTTCATTTATAGCTTTGAACTACAGTGAAGATACCATAGTGTATACAATGTACACTACTATACAATGAAGACACTACTTTTCCACCAACACCATCCCCGATGCTAGAATTTGCATGCTCTGTGATCTTGCATTTTGTTTCACTCCTTACCAACTTGGTAAACTGGGGAAAATCAGCTTACCAACCAGCTAGGGAAAATCTTGAGACTGTATTTTTTTCCCTGGGATTTTTCTTTGCTATTGTTGAATGTTCAAAATAAGAGTGAAACAACATTTAAAAAAAAAATCTTATACATGCAAATTGATGTTTTTGTGGTCTTTGTTGATCACCTTGAATTGGACCTGGAAGTAGACCGTAACCATGGTTTTACTGGTTCTAGCAGTAAAGAAAGAAGTAACTAGAAAGAGAGGTAGTAGAAAGACTAGATGGAGCAAGGAAGATGATCTGGGATGAAACTAGTGTGTTACACAGCATTACAGAAGTATCAACTGCTCCTTCCACCCAAAAGCAAGACATTTTCAGCCTATTGTGTTTCAGGGGTGAAAGAAAGGACTAGAGAATTTGAGCTGTGCTTTTACTATAAATATGACTTGCATTTAAGGCTTAACAATTGCAGATTTCTTTACTAGTGGCTTTTCTTGTTCTTGAAATAAAACTAGTTTATTAAAGGGTGTCCTTGAATCCTTAACAGCAAGGCTTCTCCTTCCATTAACCACTGAGGGGAAAGCCTGACTGGCACTTAGGAAACTGTTGAACTCTGTCTTGGATTGACTACAAAACAACAAGAAAAACCCACCCATGAATTATACGAAAACTTATAGTTGAACTGATTGAGATGACATTGTTAAAATGATTAAAATCCTGGCAATAAACCACTATTTGGAGAACGTTTTATTTTGATTACTTGACAATTGTCTCCCATATAGTGGCTGTTTGGATTATCAGAACTGTACAATAATAATAATAATTTTATATGCCTCCTGACTCCTGACTGTGAGCATTTTGCCGTTTGTTTAAAACAAGAAAACAAAAAATAACAGTGCAGATGGAAGAATGGCAGAAACGGATAGGAACAAAGGATATCATATGCAGAGTCAAACCAATGGTGATTAACTTTGCAGTGTGATAGAAACAAAGTACATTTGTTTCCAATGGATCCAAAATCTATAGATAAAATAGGGCAACTTGGACACATTTTTTAATTCCCAGCAGTAAAGCAATAAATTGAATTTTGACTTATTTTAGTTCTGTGCATCAAAAAGCTCTGGTTTCATTCCATATTTCTGGAACTTTAGAGTGTTAGACCAAGAAAAGAGGGGAACAACTAAAAAATAGATCTGATTTCATTAGTGTGTAGAATTGTGCCATTGCTATTTCAAAGCTTGGAATATTATTACTTTAAATTTGTCCTAAAATTACACCAAGTTGCTAGCATTTCCATGTCTGAAATTTAATAAATGAGTGTAGCTCAAAATTTGGCTGAGGGATGGAGGAGGCCGTCGCAGCTGAAAACAGAACCCAGGAGGACAATGGATCCCCCAGCCCCACCAAAAAAAACTTGTGGTGGCCCCCAACACGAGTTATGTCATTCTGGACATGCTTCCTGTCCCCCCGCCCAGGTCAAACACAACCCTGATGTGGCCCTCAATGAAATCGAGTTGACATCCTTGGCTTAGATGAAACTACTTTTTAAAGTACATTAAAAATCTTCAGTAGTCAATGCATTGTCTCAAACATGCTTTTTCAAAAGGCAACTGGACTATGTTTTTTGCCTGAGGAAGAAGAACATGTTTTGCTTTTCATCCAAGAAGCTTCATCAGTTCTGGCTGGATGGGGAGCAGGGAGGAATGGAAGGGTTAGTTCTGACCAACTAGAACTAACTAGAACCATCAGAATTGATCCTTCCATTTCTCCCCCTCCCCACCACCAACCAACCAGAACTGATGAAGCTTCTTGGATGAGAAGAAAAATGTCATCTTTTTCCTCAAAAAATTAAAAAAAACATAGTCCAATTGTGTTTTGAAAAAGCACCTTTGATACAACTATGATCTGGATGACTGAGAATCTCCATAGACATTTGATTGATATATGGTTAGCCCAAATTTGCATTCTGAGCATCTGGTGGTATTCTTAATTGGAATGGAAAGGAACATAGACATAATGCCTTGGCTATGATACACTATCAGCATTTCTTGATTGAATAAAATTATTTTGGAGATAACACAAGGCGTCTCTAAAACTATATCTCAAAAATGTAGGGATGGCTGGTCCTTGTAGAAATCAAAAGTTACCCCAATGCAGCACGCCACTGCGTGTATGGAAACTGTTGCTATGGATGAAAATAAAGATCTGCTTGCTTGCTTTCTGATGGTGATCATGACATCATCACTCAACAGTGATATGATTGATAATTGCTCCTGGCACCACTGAACCAAGAATGATTGGTAAGAAGAGGCAGTTCTGTGCTTCAGGGAAACCATGACAGAACTAACTTAAGGATGATCATTCATTCTTATAAGATTGGGATCATGAAGGAACTTTTAAACAATTTCTAGGAATTTCTGTAGATACAGATGCTATCTTTTGCCGTGGCATTTCCTGACCACAAAAGCAACTGAAACATATGGACTTTCTCTAACAGCTAAAGCACAAACATGCTACCCATTCTAAATTTTTAAATCTGTAAAGTAGAACACAGTATTATGCTTTGATAGTTATGGGAATAAGTCCTGCTGGAAGAACTTTCTTTTGGAAATAAAAAGAAGTTTGTTAAGTGATGTTGGATAAGTTCAGTGTTAACTCAGATGCCAAGAGATGTGTGTGCCAGATGTATATTACCTTAAATGCCAAAAGCATTGATCATGCTAGAATTTACCAAAGGCAAGAAGAAAGTCTATGTGCTATCTCACATGTGTTATTATATTAACCATTAGTGATCTGGCAACACAAACCTGAACAATAATATCTGGATGTTATTCTTCCAGATATATCTCTACCTTGAAGAAAGTGAGGTTTTAACAATCTTAACAAAGTTATACAATAATCAGACAGTCATTTGTTTTGCCAAACTTGTATGTTCACATAATAGATCCTGACGTTTTGTTTTGGGTTTGTTTGGTTTGATATTTTGTGGGCTATATTTGTTCTGGGTTTTTTTATTTTTTATGTTTTTTTATGTATGTGGTATATTATGTATATTTTTTATTTGAACCTAATTTAAAGAGCATTACCATATCCCTTTGGATATTCCATGCATCTGAGGTTGGTTGTAGAGCAAGTTCTTATGTTTTCTTTATTGTATACACTTTGCATTTGTTTTGGTACAAATATTGCAACTGCTTCATTGAATATAGAGTTTTAAGAATTCCTCTCAAAATCGCCTGCCCAATACTTTACAGTAATGCTGCACAATTCTGCTTGATTTGTATTAGCCTGTGTCCCATTGATCTGATACAATGAGTTTTTAACAAGCCATCAGTATAGGTAACAAAATGATATGTTAGCCATTCTATTGTAAATTATGTGTTGTAATATAAATAATGATGATGATGATGATAATAACACAAGAGATTTAAGAAAAGTGTGTAGGCTTATGTATAGGCATTATGTACATTCACCACCTTGAATTACTTATAAACTAATAAAGATGTAATAAAAATCTAATACAGAAATATGTTTCATATTTAAACCTACCTTTTAAGAAATTGATGGAATACTATAGCACAATTTATGTCTTTAAATTGCATTTGTTCCAATTAGAATTAAATTAAATGCTAAAATATTCACCACTGAAATCCATGAAACCTAATTATTTTAAAATTGTTGGTTATAATGAAAGCCATACCAACCCATCTCCATTCGTGGCATAATCAGGAATATTTGGCAGCTAAAATAATCTATCTTTGATTGATTAAAAAAAATCATAAAAGCATAGATTGCGTGCTACAATCTCAATTTTTTTTAAAAAAACCTCTTAATTTATTTCTTAAGAAGTGCAGTTTTGCATAAAGTAGTCCTTGTGGAGATTTATTAGTTATTGGCATGGTACCCAATAGAAATTCCTACAGAAAAGATTCAAAATCTCTATCTCAGTGGCAATAGAAATAATAAAATTTGTACTCCAAATTGTAGCTATTTCCTTAGGGAAGAGGTGATAAGTGAGTAAAATTTGACAATGCGTTGCTTTTGTAGGTGGTTTGGCACACTTTCCTCTTGTTTCTGCAAATATATTATTCTCTTCATGTACTTTTAGTTTATCTCAGTGAGAACAAATAATCATTAATGCTATGGAATATGAAGCGATAGTGTCTAAAACACAGGAATACTTTTTTTAAACCAGTCCTTTTCAAATTGGTATTTCATTAATCCACTGTCAACTTGCACAAAAAGATTTATCTCACTGAGATTTATCCCACCACCATTTATTTCCCCTATTAAGCAAAAATTTATCTGAAGACATTTCCTTGTTTTTCTCTCTTTTATTGTCCTTTTCCCCTCATTTCTTTTTGTCAGCTCCAGACCCATTCGGCATATGTTCCTCTATGAAAGGCCCCGAGGAAAAATTAAAAGGCTGCTGTTGCCAATTCATTGTTATTATTAAGAATCATAATTCACCTAGCAGTTATCTTGCCCCTTTCTCTGTTCTTATCTCAGCTTCTGGGATGTGACACAGCCTTCGTGATCGAGGCATCGCTCCAGTCTCATCTCATCTCTCCCGCCTTAATTTGTAGCGAAGTGCTGCAAGTTTGGTGACAGGCAGTTGTTCGTGCTTGAATAACCCACAATTTGAATTCTACCGTTTGTGGCATCCATGTAATGCTTAGCAGTAGCTACAGCTGTTAACTACTCGCTTATAAATAATCTTCTTCCCCTCTCAACCTGTCTCCCAGGTAGTGTACCTGTCACCATTAATAACTCATTGGTAGCTCCCTTGAGATTTGGCCCATCACTTGTCATTCACACTAGAGCAATATTCTGGCCTGCTAGAGAAGTTCACAGAAGCCCCATCAGTTATTCACTCATTGCAGCAGCTGTATTATTTCAAGGACTTGGCTTATGGGAAATTACATTGATACATTTCACAGGTAGGCAGCCGACTTCGTACCACTCTTAACTCCCATGAACACAAGCAAAGCTCCCATCTTTACAAAGTTCTTTGCCTTTTAAGAAGCACCATATCGACTACCAGCATGAGCAATAAGCTTCATAAGAGTTCTTTCTGGCATTAGCTCTATTGATTTCAGTGATGTTACCCTAGTGGTTTGTATTGCCCATAATATAGCATAATTAAGTTTATGTAATACTATATGATACACCACATTGATTGTGATGCTTTGCTGATTGCCCAGTGGGAATTAAAAGCAAAGTTTGTCTCACCTTCTAAAGAGCTTTGATAGTGCCATTTACCATTACCTGACCTTAGCTTTTTAGGAAGAGGGGGAGAAACCCTTTTTTTCCCCCAAGTATATTGCAGGACTTGTGAATTATAATAAAGTTTATGTCCTTATTGTATTTTGTAGTAAGAAATGCACGTTGAATAGAGTGGGGCATGCAGTCTTTCCAATAATTTGGACTTCAACGTTTATGTGCTCCAGCTAAAATAACCAAAGATTTGTGAGAGAATCAGTCAACAGCATCTGAAGGGCACCAGCCTGCAAGCCCTTGGGATAGATAGATAGGTAGAAAAATAGCAGTTCAATTGATTATTCGGATAGATGAAATTATGGACAGACAGTGAGGCACTGGAGGTATGTTTTGAAGATCATAATAGGCTGTGTCAACATTTTAAGGTATTTTTGATGTTTTTGATTTAGGTTTTATTGCTTATTTTGTTACAGTCAGCAACATACAAATTAGTTGATTAAATAAAAAAAAGTTTTATGTTCTCAAAGAATATTGAGTATGTTTTATTTATGTATTGAATATTTGGCCTGTGGATTGAAATATTAAAGGAATTTAAACCTTAAAACAATGGCTTCCTTCTCATCCTTTCTATCTACTCATCAAGCTGGCACTGAAGGTGGCTGAATAATATATTTATAAAACATGATACAAGCCTGTGTAGAAGAGAATAATTTTATTGGATAATTAAATGGTTATCAGAAAATGAAAATTATTTGGATTTTTTTTTGTGCCACAGTGCTTCTTGAGTTGTATTTACTAAAATACAGATTAAAAAAAATGTGTCCATGTCAGAAATGACAAACATGGCAATACATTTTAATTGAAAAGATGTTACTAGATAAAGTCTTACTGTTAGGCAGAGTAAAGTGATGGTCCAAAGAACAAGAATTTGAGATTATGTGGCAGACACATGTACTTTTCTCTTCTGTAATAGCATCAGGTTGCCTTAAAATCCCTAAACTCAACTGCTGTTTTGAAACAGGGGAAGATTGATTTGAAAAAAAATTGAAGCAATCCAGAACAAAATACTTTGTATTTCTTCCCTATATGATGTTGGAAGAGAAAGTAATAGGAATCAGGTCTTTTCTCTAGCTGCTCTCATTCTTTGCCTCTGTCCCAGTTTTGGGTAAAACATATACTTCTTGCCTTCAGGAAAGTAATAATGATCATGGTTTAACATGTGCCATTTGGGGTTTAAGTGTCACTTCAGTTTTAAACACTTTAGATTCAATCAATTTTTATTGTGAATTACATTTTCATTCTTAATTTGAGAACTTGTTGCAATTTGTTGTTGAGGACATATTTTTATATGAGCTGCCCAGAATCTTTTGAATGGAAATTGGATATAAATTGGTAGTCAGCATGGAGAAGTGCCATCCAGTCCATCAACTGAACAAGCAATAAATGGTATGCTCCTGACTGAACTACAATTTATAGAAAGGAGAAGTCCTTCCTGTAAAAATGTTTCTCAAATGAGCATGGTAATATATACTTAGATATTAAATGTTTTCTTCCAAGTACCATGACATTTAAATCATCCATAGTTCATACTTAGTATTAAAGTACTTGGTACTAATGTATTTATAGTATTGTTTTTAAAATCTACCTAGCTTTTCGTTACAAGGTAAACTCAAGATAGCTTACAACAGCGGTGTCAAACTCGCGTCGTCACGGTGGCGTCTCCAGACTTTTTCTCCCTTTGCTAAACCAGGCAAGGGCGGGGCCAGCATGTGATCATCCAGCCCGTAGGCTGCGAGTTTGACACCCCGGGCTTACAAGATACAAAGGTATCTGAAAAACAATCTGCAATGCAATTTATCCTGCAAAGAATTCAGTCATAAACAGAATAGTAAAACTATATGTTGAACAATCATATTTTAATTGAATGGGTAAAAGAACATGGTGTCCAAGATGAGTTTCATCTGGAAAAACATTCCACAAAGTGAGATCCAGTACAGAAAATGTCTTGTTCCTAGCAACTTTCCTTCATATGTTTAGAGAATCTGATGCAAGATTTCAAATACTGAATGGAAATACGCAGAGAGAAATATTTGAAAGAAAGTAATCATTGTCTAAAAGATGGAATCAGGGCCTTAAATTAATCCTGGAAACTAATCCTGGATAACTAATGTATAACTTTCTAGAAATAAGTAAAAAATACAGTTTCATATGAAGAAATACAATAATATTAATTTCTATTTTTTCTTAGCAAGGGGTAAATTAGCCTGATAACTATTGGAATGTGAATTCTTTAAATTGTGTTGCATTTCAGTAAACATACTGTTATTTCATAATTCATTCTTTTTGTGACTGAATTGACGCTGTTGTTTACCAGTGCATTTATATGTACTAAGGTGTATGTTAAATTGTATGTTTAATTTCAGATATGTCAGAGATATACCGTATTTTTCGCTCCATATGATGCACCTGACATAAGACACACCTAGGTTTCAAGGAGGAAAAAATGAAAAAAAAATGAATATGGAGCGCTGTCTCACTGTGAATATGGACAGCAGAGTAGCGAGGGCAGGAGCGGAGCCTGAGAGGACCACAGATAGGTGTCCTGTCATGTGCCAGCTCTGCCTATTGACTTCTGCACTGCAGACAAGAGGCAGAAGAGGTGGGGTTCAGCATTGTAAAAAGACCCTGCCATCGCAGCCCAGCTGCTATTCACCATATCCGCTCCATAAGACACATAGACATTTCCACACACTTGTTTCAGTGGGGGAAGTGTGTCTTATGGAGCAAAAAATACATAATTGCATGGATCAGTAGAAAAATCTACTTACTGCTGAGTAGATTTTATATAGGTTTCTTAAAAGATAAAAATCTATAGAAAATTTTGGTGAGCCAGACCTACTTTATTCGTAGGAGAGGGCTCCTTCATTTATCTTTCCTTAATTGTTAGAATACTCTGTATGTTGATAACGGCAATGGATTATTTGCCCAGTGTTCTAATTTAGCGGTGCTGTTCAAGAGTATTCAAGTGACTTTATCTTATAGCCCACGTGGACTACATTAAGAATTTGCACCGTTAGCATATGGGGAACAGATGGAAGCAGTTTTTTTCCACAGGCCACCTCACGCATTGAATGAAGTCCAATGCATCACTTGTTTGAACCTTATTCAGATTTTTAAGAGAAAGTTATAAACTACCTGCTTATTGCTTCAATCTAGTCTTCTTGCCATGATAGATTCTCAGGTTTTCTGAGATGAAAATGTTCACATTCAATCCTGGGGATTCCTCACCCTCCCATAATTTCTAGTTGTTAGGAGACCAGATACACACACACACACACACAAGGATTTTTGTGTACTGTGTGTGTCTGACACAAAGAAACTTGATAGATAATAAAACTTAAATGACTTTTAAAAATTACTATTAAATGTTATTAAATGACATTTCATAATCAGGAAATGGCAACACTTTTTCCTTAAAAATCACTGTCTAACACAGTATATCATACCACAGCATTTTTATAAGAAAGGAAATGTTTTCAATATCATTTAAGCATCCATGTGCAATCATTTCATGGACCATCATGCACATCATTTCATAGCTCTTTTTTTGTTGCTAATTTTCTATGGATCCAACCAGTGGTGGGATTCAAATTTTTTTACTATCGGTTTTGTGGGCGTGGCTTGGTGGGTGTGGTATGGAAAGGATACTGTAAAATCTCCAGCCAAAGGTGGTATTTGCCGGTTGTCCGAACTACTCAAAATTTCCACTATCAGTTCTCCAGAACCTGCTGAATATCACCTTTGGATCCAACTGTGGAAAGGAGATAGATATACAAAGTATTTTGTGGCATGGAATTGTTTGTTGGTAGCATGCAGGCTTTATTATGTCTCTTTCACACAGGATGTTTGGTTCTGAAGGCTATATCTGGACACTTCTGGACATCATTGTCCATATTAATGGACAGTGGATGACAGAACATGGATGATGGGAAGTTCATGGTGATGTTTTCCTATTTTGTTTGTTATATAAAAGCTTCTCTTAACTCTGAATCAATAATTAAGCATCTTAAGACTTTATTATAAATTTATGCGTACTCTGGAACAACTCCCTGACTATGTTTTCTCACTATTTCACATCTTCTAGAGCGTAAGGATTTATTATGATATCATTTTAATTGCTGTTCATTCACTTTCTCTCAGTTTGTGGCCATATCTCCCAAATGAGATGACTTTCTAATGCTTCAGTAGCATCGGGAAAGTACACAAATAAGTAAAAGCTACATTTGTTTCTAATATAAATAATTTTATGTAAATATGGGAAAATGAATTATTTGAGCTTCTCAAGTCTTTCAGTAATTGTAGTCTTTGCATGCATCACAAGAGAGGAGATTCAACTGTATAACTGCTTCTTCTCATCTATCTGCATAATTTACTGTCTATATTAAATAATTCCTTTTCTCTTTACATGGACTCAATTATTTGTAGTAGCCCCATTAAAAATTTTTTTTGTATCCCTCTTTATCTCTCTCTCTCTCTATTTAACTCACCAAATTAATCACTATTGCTAGACATTATAGGGTTAATCAAGAACTAATCAGGTTTGTTCTTTTGGTATTTCCCAGCTGCTCTTCCAGACAATATAATGTGTTTTGGGAGCAGATCCAAACCAGTGGATATTTAAAGGGGGGGAGGGGAAAGTTAGTTATAGAGTTACATTCTCACACAGTGCAATCCTATACACGCTTACCTAGAAATAACACACATTGAATGAAATGGGACTTGGGGTAGGCTTGCATTCTTTGTTAACCTTTTTTCTCTTTCAAAAGAAATTCTGCTGTTCGGTTTTCAACAATATACAAACATGCACTCAAAGACCAAAGGACCTCCAGGCCTTGGCTCCTAAAGCCGAGTTTATCAACTTCCCTCCGCCTTTTTCTCTGTTAAAAACCCAAAGTGAAGTGTGAAAAGCATCAGAAAGCCTCTGTTGTGCCAGGGCAGCCTTTGAGTTGCTTGCCAACATTTTCGTCTCTTCATATGTTTCTAGCTAAGGTCTAACATGGAACAAAAACCCGATAGCAATAGAGACCAGATGCTGCTATTCCTTCTCTGTCACTTGGCTGCTGAGCAGATGGAATTTATATCAGTCGGGCATGCTTGAAGGAAAAGGCCATGGCAGCCAACATGTGGAACTGGGGCTGAGTGACATTTTTGCTAATGTTTTGTCCTTGTAGAACATTATGCTTCCTCTTTGCTTATGAGCTGTGGTTTTCCTGACTCAAACAAGGTTCCAAGCTCAGCTGGAATGGTTGTCTCTCCCTTCCTCCTCTCTTCCTGAAGGAGTGCTGGGAGCAATGGAGGAGGAGGAGGAGGAGAAGGGCCTGAACAATGGAGCTCTTTATTAAATACCTGACATCTGCATGCAATGCACCCAAATCATTTTAGCCAAGCATTAAGAATTCACTGGGCATTACCAGTCCTTATGTGTCTATTTTGGAGCTTATTTGATTTATATAATGAACCAATGCCTCGGGCCAAAGGCTCATTTCATTGGGTTATTGTTGAGGTTTAAAATATACTGTCATAGATCATACCAGGGGGAGAAAAAATACAGTATATGGAAAGCTAAGTGGGAAAGGGTGAGCAGGAAGCAAAATATTTTTATTGTCTTTTTTTGTTTTTTAAAGATGGAATAAAAGAAGATAGATAGAAATAAAAGCTGTTCCATTGCAAACATTTGAACCCAGTCACTTGAAAAATGATGGCTGCAAATTAGTGTAGTATCTGCCTGACAGAGATGCAAAAACTGATTTTAAAAAACCCTGCTTTTCTACAAACAGGTGTTTTGGATTGGCAATAAGAAGGAATAAGATAACTCAGAAGCAACTTTGTGGAATCTTGTAGAATAGTAAGTAGTAACAAAAGGCCAGAGGCTCTATTGAGATCACCAAGACTTTTAAAAAGACCCATACATTTCCATTTACCAAAAATCTGTTTGCCCACTGGATATATAAAATGTATTAAGGCATTATCCCTGAGCATCTTTGCAATTGCTTAAATGTTCAGGCCATTACAGAAAGCTAGGCTGAATTTTAGAATACCACAGCTTGCTTTACAAAAGCCTTTTGACCATAGGGAATTAGGGGTGTGTTTGTGTGCCTGTGTGCACATGTATGTGCATAGATATGCATCAGAACAGTCCTAATGCAAACACTCTGATATTAGCAATTCATGTTACACTATATTATTTACCATTTACTCATCACTTCCACTGGTATCAGCTGAATCTGAAAGGACTGAATGCAAAATAATTGCAGCATGTAAACATCTATAAAGACAGCAAAGCCCACATTTTAGACAGAGAGGACCACTGGTTTGAAAGAGGAGTCAAAGAGGCCCTTTATGTCAAAAGCAAACAGCCCCTCTCTCAATAGACGGGGAGGAATATGACATCATCTATCTCCAATCTACAACACAATCCTTTCAACAGTTCCAAGAGGGATCCACACCCATTTGCACCACTCAGGTGACCCTGAGGACACAGGTAAACCTCCAAGTGGCCTCAACGACTCTCGAAAAAGAATGCAAATGACCAGCTGTCTGCAAGGAAATTCTTGGATAAGAAGTTAAACATCTTCAAACAAAAAACAGAAATGTCCAGTTGCCTCTTGAAAAAGCACCTTTGAGTGCTACATGTAAATATCCACAACCAGCTATTTTGTTTACTTCTTTCTCTAGTTCCCATCTTTTGGCTTATTTCTCCCCACCACCTCCTGATTGTGAGTCCACAAGATTAAGTTTGCTTCTGGATCATTTGGGAAGGTATCCCTCTAATTCTCTTTAGGAGCTCATTTATTTACATACATAACTGCAATCCCACTTTTAGCATTTCTTTTTTCTTCTTCTGAAGAATCGGTTTTGATTAGATATTATCTACCTATACTGCCATCACTGTTTTAACATGGTTTTTTTAATCAATTTGTGTCATATAAATATATAAATTCTCCTTTTGAGGTTTTGTGTGTGTGTGTGTGTGTGTGAGTGAGTCTGTTGTTACATTAGAGAAATGTGAGATTTTGTGTGTGTGTGTGTGTGAATCGTTAGAGAAATGACACCAAGTAGAAAGGACAAATTTGGCCCTAGTTTAAGTTGAATCTGAATAGTCTTAATTCTAGTGTATGTGAATGAATATGTGTTTGCTTTAACATTCCAGAGATTTGTGTATTGTGAACTAAACCTGGAAAGCACAATAAGTTGTTTTAATTAATGTAGAACAGGGGTGTCAAACTCACATCGTCATGGTGGCGTCACATGATGTATCGGGACTTTTTACCCCTTTGTTAAACCAGGCGTGGACTTGGCCAGAGCATGATGCATCCGGCCTGTGAGTTAGGAGTTTGACAGCCCTGATGTAGAAGAAAGAGAAGGACAAAATGGGGTTGATTCATATAATGCTACTATAGATCCTTCTAAATAGTTTCCTGCTCCATTTTCCCATCAACAGCAATACTCGCCTTGTCCGAGACTCAAATTTTCAAACAGAATATTCAAATCTTTAAAAGGAACAAATGCCACATTTGACATTCCAGAAATGTGTCTTTTGCAACTGCACTTTTTTTTTTTACAAGCATGCAAATTGTAGATATTTATAAAAAGGCATTCTCTTTCTGTCATTTATAGAACTACAATTTATTTTCACAACAGGATTTAGTTTCTGAATACAGTGATCTGTGGAAGAGTTAGGCCCCAATCTGGCATTCTTTGTTTGATTAGTTGTAATTGAAGCTGCAGTTTTGGTATTTGGATGCTCTGTGGACAACGCTCATCGTGCTGGAGTTTGCACCTCGAGATTATAACAGATTTTTCTGTTTGCAGAAAGGCGGCAAATGGGTTGGACAGGGGAATGCAACTGGTTTCTGTGTTTTCTCTTTGAAGTTTCCTGCCATCTTCTGAAGAAACCGCATTCTAATTGCTTCCTTAAAGTACAAATCTCGGGCAAATGTTTCAGGGAGCGTATTTCTTCACTGAAAGCACAGTTCTAGTTAATAGTTCTCGTCTATCTTTCCTGCAATTAAGAGATGGGGAACGATGCTTCCTTTGGGGAAAATACTTAGTATTTGATATGACTTCTAATAAGATCCAACTTATGACATGGTCAGTAGGTGGGATTCCATTGCCCTGGGAGAATTGGGTGCAATGCACTTTCAAGTTGTTTTCCTTTGATGTTTACAGAGGTAAACAGGGCTTTTTATGGTTGATCTCTACCTGTTGATAATATCTGCAAAAATCTTTGGAGGAACGGAAACCTGAGAACATTATTCTTCTGTCGTTCTGATAGAACCTGTCAGATAAGAGATGTCTGCTGGGAAGAATTAAGATTTCAGAATATTGGCAACATTATAAATATATGCCCTCAAGCCTCTAACGATAATGCTTAACTGTAAAAAAAATAAATCTCCACCACAAATTATTTTTTATTAGTTTAAAAAAAGTGGATTTTTTTATGATAACAAAACTTTTGTGAAGTATAATTAAAGCTCACGTACATACAAATACCACCAATGCTTCTAGAAACTGAAAATATGCTGTAGGTGTGTATTTTACTAAAATGGTATTAAAATAGGATAACTCATGTTTTTTTTTTCTTTTTGTTCCCCTACAAATCCATGGGTACCTAATTATGCAATTTTATATTAGTAAGAAGAAAAAATATTTTTTAAAAAAAATAAATAGTATATTAACACAGGTGGGTTTTTGTATTTTTTAAAAAAAAGCAGTTTGTGTTTATTTTTAATTGCTAATATCCACCCAGGACTTCTTTCGTATTTTAATATTCTAAAAAAAATTCTTGCCACATTCCTGATAGGTATCTCTGGAAGAACCACAGATTTCTGTATTAATTGGTTCTGCTTCAGTAAAATATCCATCAAAGCAAAACCCTCAAATCCAAGGAGGAAATCAGAAAATGAGGATTTTATAAGCATTCATGGGGGGCGGGGGGGAAGTTTTTAAAGGTTATTTTGATTGTTTGTCAAGGTAATTGATTCCCATCAATTGTATATTTTTTCTTTAACACTTCCCCATTTTATTGGTGCAAATACCTGGATTTCTCAATCCACCCTGCAATTAGGATGGTTACAGCACTGATATTTTGTCACATTAGACAGATACGATTGCAGTGTCTGCATGATATCTGGACAGGTATCAATTCTTCCCTCCACTCCACCCTGTGTTGTGTCTGTTCTCTGTCTCTAGCATAGAAGGCAGCATCAGCCCATTCAAAGCTTCTGTTCCTTCTGTGTTTGAGATGACAAGCAATTTCTGATAGCAGGTAGAATACAAGTCCTGAAAAGCCCATGGCTGGACATGGCAGCAACCCAATATATATCTGGATGGCACTTAGGCTGGGAAAGAGTGACCTCCCATTTGTGTCTAGTGTTCTGATGTACTTCAGTACACAGAAGAAACAGTTATTTCAATATACGGATATATAAATCCTTTCATAATCCTGAGCTCACCTACCTCGCTATTGGCCACCTATATGTGCCTTCTTCCCCTGGTACAACTATGCATAAACTTAATAAATCTGATTCGTATCTGACTCTGCAGCCTTCAGTGGGATTTCAAAGAATACTTGTCATTCCAGATTGTCTGCAGAATCTCAGATAGGTTTGGAAGCCAGCTCCCAAATTTTCCAGCGATGACACAGAGGGTGATTTAGCCTCTCTTGAGACCCGTGCTATGTTTCACTGACAATGTGTCACTTCTCCTTTGTTTTGGTTGTGTCAGGATGACACAGAACAACACGAAGCAGTGTAACTTGATCTAGCACATACTAGTACCAAACTTAAACAAAAAGTGTGCTCTGGTGTCTGTCTATTCCTGGAATCCCTGCCTCTCATTGCTTAAATCTTCTTTTCTGAGTCATATTAAAATCACTGCTAACTTCTGTTATTCTGAGTTAAACCAAATATGGTTTAGCTATCGGTAAGTGTCCAAGGAGCCTTATTACCATGCACCTCTCACAATGCAGGTTTTGTTCAAATTGCATTGCTTTTTCAGGAAGAAATCTCTGCCTACCATTTTTGATATAAAAAAAGTTAAAATGTTTTGCCAAAGCACATACAGAACTATTATGTTTGCAGTCATTCAGCTTTGATCTTAAATGAATGTTAAAATAAAACGGGCTTCTCTCTAAACGCTGTGTTTTGAACAGTTTTAATGTTATAATGGCCAATGAAACTCTTGCTTGTGAGTGGTCCTTTAAGTATCCTTATTTGCATTGAATAAGGCTCTCAAAACGAACAATCTAATGGTAAACATCAAGGTCCCATTCAGGGCCACCATCCACGCTTTCAAAGTTCTTTCAAGCTATTAGAACAATGTACAGATGAATTTGCATGGGTCAATTTGTACAGAAGGGTTATTGCCATGGAATAGCTATTTCCTCTCATCTCTGCTGACCCCTCCCAGCTGCCACCCTTCTTTTTAAGAGACAAAGAAATTCTTGGCTTAGAGTGGTTTGCAGCCACTGGGGATAATCAGAAGGAAGTGAAAGTTGGCAGTATTTTTCCATTTTCATGTTTATTGCTCAAATGGGAGATTCCTGAAGAACCAAGTCACCACTACCTCTTTTCACGTTGTACCTATAATTTTATTTTCAGCATGTAGATCCTGCTGGCAATTGCATTAGGCATCCAGTTTGGGGTGATGGATGTTTTTATTATAAAGGGCATGTGTGTATATCAGTGTGACTATCCTGCATGCCTGTAGGAAAATCAATAGATCATTCCCCAAATTTAGAGAAAGTTAAACTTTTCCTTTCCTCTGCCCCACCCATCCAAATTTTTGAAAACATCAGCTGTCTCTTGAGCATATGCAGTGAAGATAACTTGCTACTCATTTTGTGCAGTTTCCTTTTTAGATCTGAAAACGGACTAGCCCAAAGGCTTCTTACAATTCAATCAATCTCACTAGTCTATTGACTTACCTAAGATTAAGATCTCACAATTAGAGAAGCAGAGCGACACACTGCTTTAGGTACTTCTCTTTTTCCTCATATCCATATGCTTATCAAGCTGTCAATGCTAAAAGAATATGTGGTACAGTAACATTAAGGGGAGGGTTGTCACTTCTATTACTCTACAGAAATAATAGTCTACGCTGATGTAAGATCAAATAAAAATTGTTTTATTTTACATAGCTTCCTTCAAAACTCAAGAAGAGTAAGAGGGGTTTATCTGCAATATCCAAATGTAAACTGTAGGGAGAAAATGTTTTTTTCCCTTAAGTATGTCTGTTAAGTAACATCTTCTTGCTTAAGTTTACTACAGCGAACACACTTTGGCAGGAGAGTTTTTTTTCCATTTTTGGTAGCAGCAGTCCAATTCTCTTTTGGACATATTTTCTTCTGAATTTCCCATTATCTCTCAGACCTGTTTCATGTTATCATTGTCAGATTCTTCTTCTTTGGGTTCTCTTTAGAGATGCACAAACACACATGTACACAAAGAAGCCAGGCATGGAACGGAGAGTCATATGGTTATGATTTTTGGTATGTCAAGACTCCGTATTTTTGTATTATTATTATTTTTAGGTGGGGGTGGGGGGAAGGCTTAAAAAAAGATCCCCGCACCTCTTTCTTTGGGCAGCAAACTTGCTGCAGACACATCAAAGGGAACGTGTGCTGGATCAAGGTGATTTCAACCCCCCCTACCCCCCCACCTCATCACATCCTTGCCAGCTGTGGTGTTTATGATTAGAGGCAGACGTTCCAGACACCTTAGAGTCTTCAGTGAACATCAGATCTTTAACAGGATCCATCCCAACTGAGTGACACTAAACAGACGGCTTGAGAGGAGTTGGTGGGGTTGGAGCAGATGGGGAAGGGGTGGGATCTTTTTGGCACTCTAGGCACTCAGAAGCCAGGCTTTATAACAGACTTCTGCTAATGCCAGAGGTTGGTTGGTTGTTGTTTTTTACGTTGCCCAGAGGCCCTGTTTATTGGCTTTAAGGATGGTGTATTTATTAGCATAGGGGGCGCTTAGAGCTCACACAATGCTGCTGTTGACCCTTTCTTACAAAACTGTTGCTCATCTTTGAAGCCGCTTCTCTACCTTCTTCTATCAGCTGTATCCCGCCGGCTTCCTGAGGCTGACACAATTCTCCTCTCCAATCTTATCCTTTGCTCTCTGCAGCTAACTGCTCTGAATTCCCCTCAGATGATTTCAACAGAAGAAATATTAATACTTGTTTACTGATCCTGTTGACATAAGAGTTCTGCGAATGGCAGTCTCAGTTGCCTTAGACTGCAACTGCGGATTCTGGGGTAGAAGCACTGTTGTTGTAAGGCTTATGTGTGGTTCTTTGGATCTCACAATAAACTCTGATCAAATCAGAAATCTTCCTTCCAGATTTCTAACATCCTGACAGTCCGTGAAGACAGATGAAAAAATTGAATAAGCATGTGGATCACTCCCATCAATACCAAAATTATAAAGTTCATCAGTTCCAGAGCTATTGATTGTCCTATGCTCTGAGAGTCAAAACTACCACACTATGCATTTCTTCCAATATTTCTCACTATGCATTTCTTCCAATATTTCTCCCAATATTTTTTATCCTATATTGGATCTACTTTTTAATATTCCCAATGAAGTATTTATCTTAAATAGGAACACAGTTTCTGTTTGTGTCAAATATTGATTAACCACAATAATTGTTCCTAATCTAATTAAATAAGACATTATCAACTAGATTAATAAACTGCAATTTGACAGTTCAAATCTCACCAGGCTCAAGGTTGACTCATCCTTCTATCCTTCCGAGGTGGGTAGAATAAGGACCCAGATTGTTGGGGGCGATACGCTGATTCTGTAAACCACTTAGAGAAGGCTGGAAAGCACTGTAAAGAGGTATATACAAGTCTTAAGTGCTATTGCTATTGCTATAAAGAAAACCATCAATTTACAATTTAAATCATAGATTCTTTTACAAACAAATTTTGTCTTGCTTCTCAAGCAATGTATTCTCTTCCTATATGTTTTATATTGAATGCTTGATCATATTTTTATAAAATACTGCCTATCTATTGATGAGAAAAACCATTTATTTTTCTTCTTCTAAAGTTTGAATGTTGTCCTGACTCCATTTGCCATTCATTGTCTTGAGTTGGATCAGGGTTACCATTTTATCTTTTTTATACTTTTATTTTGAAAAGTGAGAAAGGGAAAGTATATGAGATAGAAAAAGAGAAGAAAAAGATTGTATTTGGGATTTTGAAAGTTTCGTTATCCAATCACTCATATATTATTATTATTGTTGTTGTTGTTATTTTGTTATACTTCACTAACAAATTCAGATTTTTTTAAAAAAGAATAAGTCACCTGATCACAGTTAAGTCTTTAGAAAGTAGAAGATGGCATTTGAAAAAAAACCAATATGTTTCAGAGCCAGCCTATTGTGAATTGAAGATTCTGGTGATAAATGTTAATCAGCCAAGACCAAATATGCATTTTTTCTTAGTCTTCCATCTGAGCCCCTATTTTGAGACAGGATATTCCATGCCTTTATCATTTCTCTCATCTCATCAAGAACACCACCTTCCTTGTATGAGCAACCTAAGCTTGCACAGTCAGCTCTTCTTTCAGAACACCTAGCACCCACTTACACAGTTCCAAACAAGGGACCAGAAAAATGAGTTAGAACATGAATTAGACTAAAATCTTTTAATTAAGAAAGATCACCCAAAATGTATTCTGTGCCAAAGGGTAACAGTTTTAAGTATAGTCCTCCTGTGAGTCTTAGCATCCAAGTTATTATTATCATACACACAACATACTGTTAATAACCCTAACATAGCTAGGACTGGCAACTTAATCCTTAAAATAATTAATAAGCTGCTCATTGTAATAGCATTGTTATTTCCTGGCTGATCTCAAGCTTTAAACAGCAGGACACAACAAAGGGTTATTAAAAACATAACCATCTTCATTATTACCAAGCTTAGATTTGATTTAAGCAATAATTTAATGGTGCAATTAAAACATCCTAAATAAAAATTAGAATGAACTGACACTGAAATTCATTGACAAATCCATGTTCTCACTGACCAGAGTATGGAAGTGGAAATTTAAAAAAAGATGAGAGACTGTTGTGCTATTATTCGGCCAACCAGATTTGACTATCAGATGGCAGTAAAAAATATAGAAGACTTTAATTCTTGCTGCCATCAATTGTTGTCAGGGTTTTTGCAGCCAAGATTATGTAACCCTGGTTACTATATTGTCTTGTTGGAACACAATACATATTTCCTTTTCTTTCCCCTTGCTCCTAGGAGGAAGTAATAAGTTACACAACTTCAGTAACTGATTTATATTTTTTTCTTGTTTTGAGATGTGGGAGAGGGTTTCACACTATGCTTCAGTTTTGTGCAATCTTCTTTTGGGCCTTTCCAAGATTCAGATAATAGAGAAATAGAGGTAAATACCTATATAACTTCCTCAAATCCCTTGATGATCTCACAGCTTGATGTAAATGTTCCAAAAATCATTCGTTAAAATTAGTACTCAATAAAATAAAATGCAGTATTTTGTAAAAGCTACTTGGTGTGAATATTCACATTTCCCCTTTCAAGCTTTTCTTTTATATTACCTCCAATGGTGGCTTGGGATGGATAAAATTAAAACTTTCTGCGATTCTTATTAAACTTTTCAAGCAAAGGGCTCCCTTGATCCAAAGGACTGCTAATAAATGTAATGTTTGCTTTTTCAAAAGGCAATTGTTTTACCTTGAAGATATTTTGCTTTCCATCCAAGAAGTCCAGCTGCCTTTTGAAAAAGCACTTTTGGGACAACCATGACCTGAATGACTGAGAATCTCCATAGACACTGATGCCCTAACAGAAACTGTTTTGTGAGGGTATCTTCACAATTATTCTGTCAAATAAACAATTTTTCCCTGACCTGAATACTTACTCACTTTTTATGTGATGGCTCTATCTAGTATATCTGCTATTGGTTAAAGCACAAGGCTAGAAACCAGGAGACTATGAGTTCTAGTCCCGCCTTAGCCATGAAAACCAGCTGGGCAATGTTGGGCCAGTCATTCTCTCTCAGCCCAACTCACCTCACAGGATTGTTGTTGTGTATATGTTGGGTGTGTTTGCTGCCCACAAATGGATACCTCAGCTGGAAGATGCGATAGCACTTCTCACTACATTCCACAGGCAGAAGTACCAAGGGAGAAACATCTACTAAAACAGGGCAGGTAAGAAAAGTCAACTGTCAGATAATGGAAGTGACTGAAGCCCTTGAAGCTGAATTTAATTTTCTGTTTCAGGTGTCTAAATAGTGAATTATAAAGGCAAGTCCTCAGCTATCTTTTCCCTACTTTATGGCTCTTTTTTTTGGCTTGTGTTTGAAGCCTTGACAGAAACTGCATTACTGCTGAAGTAAATTATACAAATTTAGTACCAATTACCATGATTCACTTTCTAGAGATGTTAATGCCTTTTAAGGCTCTGTGTTTCTACAGAGCCAGCTGTGGATCATCTGGACACTTGTAACAGGGGTTTCCAACCTCCGGACCATAGACCAGAATCAGTCTGTGGCCTGTTAGGAATCGGGCTGCACAGCTGGAAGTGAGTGGTGGGCTAGCAAGTGAAACTGAAACCATCTCCCCTCCCCAGGTTATGGAAAAACTGTCTTCCATGAAACTAGTCCCTAGTGACAAAAAAGTTGAGGGCTGCTGATTTATAACACTGACTTTCGCTTCCTTCTTTCTTTCTTTCTTTCTTTCTTTCTTTCTTTCTTTCTTTCTTTCTTTCTTTCTTTCTTTCTTTCTTTCTTTCTTTCTTTCTTTCTTTCTCAGAAAGATGCAGACTTCTACCCAGGTACTTGCTTTTTTTTTTAGAAAGTAATTTTCATTACTTTCTTAAATTGGACATAGCTTTTCTAACACATTGTTAGATGACAGACATTCCTTATTAGAATATCTACAAATAATATTTATTTGTAAAAAATGTTTTAAATTTTACAGTGTTACTTGCTTGTTATTTCAAACAAATAATCTTTGTAAATTCCTGAGTAAGAGAGATTTATGTTTTTGCTAAGACCGAATTGCAAATGTCTGTGGTGAATCAGAGTATTCTTCTACTTTCATATTTCAGTGCACTGGGAAACAAAATGAGGTGAAGATAGTTGTCTTTAAGGTTTTGCATCAAGTTTACCATAGTAAGTCAAATTTTAGAGCATTCCTTTTCCACAACTTAACTTGTCTGTATCACACATGATGTATTTTTTTCTGTGTGTGGTCCTTGCCTCCCCTCTTTCTCTCCCCCCTCCCCCCCCCCCAGAAGGTATATGCATAATTGGACAAGGCATTTTGGAGATAGAAATATTTGAAAACTAGTGGTGTGGTTTCTTCTTTACCTTTTGATAAATATACTGAAGTGTTGTGGGGAGGAGGGAATGAGTCGGTTCAAACATTTATTAATAAGTTGGAAAATTCTTTATCTAGTTGATTAATCTTTCTTAGTTGAGGGAACTGAATCTCTTTGAAGATTCTGGAGAAGACTCAAAGGCTAATTTTAGAATCTTCTGCCATGGACTTTTGAACTCTATAATAATATATCTGAAAGAAGAACCAGGTGATTTCATTTTTCGAAAATTCCAGGGTGGCTCTTCAGCTTTTGCTGCTTCATATTATTAAGTGGCCACTTAACAAAACATAAAACATTCAGTGTATGTAACACCCACAGTGTGTATGTGTATATATTTATATATCATGCTTTATGTCATTTTGTACTTCTTTCGGGCATTGCCCTTTGCCCAGATTTTCTTGAAAATTAAAATATCTGGAGTAGAAGCAGAAGCAGGGAAAAATAAGTACACATATTATGAGCGAGTTAAATAGATGGACTTTTTATTGGAAAAAACTATCAATTTTTCTTTATTAATTGATAGGGCCTTTCTGATTTCCATCTAAGTCCACAACACAAATGTGCTCTGGCAACATCTGTTTTAAAGTAGTCTTAGTTTCATGTAGTATGTGCTTCTATCAAGTGCATCACAAGTCCCATTTTCATCTCACAAAAGCAAATGTGTGATGCACTAAGAGAGAGAGGCTGGCCCCAAACACCAAGGCTCAGGATGGACTACAAGTTGAATTTCCCTGCTTCTAATCCAGTGGTGTCAAATTGGTGGCCAGTGGGCCGGATGTGTCACATGAAAGCCACGCCACCCCAGCTCCATGAAGGGGGAAAATGTCACACTATGTCATGTGACGGCAATGTGACGCTGCGAGTTTGACACCGATGTTCTAGTTCAATGCTTCAGCTACTACGCGAAATTGTCTTTATAGTATTTTACACTGTGGCCCATGACATTGTCTTCATTTCATTTTCAGCTATGAGTAAGACAATCTTAAGTCATCATTAACTGTATTCAGTGCTGAAGTCCCGTTTTCCTCCTTACTCCATCCAAGTGCAGCTTCCAAGGTATACAACATTTGATGAGGTTTGTTATCTTGGAGAAAAATTTAAGCAGAGAATTGAAATAGAGGCAGGAGAAGCAAGATTAGGGTTGGTAAAAGAGACTCCCTACTTCCCTTTGGCCCAGAGAACTTCAATTCAGCAGTGGGTGAAAGCCAATAAATTCCCTAAAGCATTTATAACTTCTATAAAACTTCTTCAAACTAACAATTGAGATAAAGAGGAAATACCAGAAAGATTCTAAGCCTTGATATCAATATTTTAAATGGTAGAGGGAATGATGCTTATGAAAACTCAGTTCATCAGCAATGATAGTTTACAGTGTTGGCATAAATAACCCTTGTTGATACTAGCTTTATCAAGACTTATGGCAACCTTGGCCATACTTAACCCCTAAAATTTTGCATATAAACAAAGAGTAGAATTTAGCAGATTTTGTTTACTTTATAAGGTCTGTTTGAAAATATTGTGAAATGTTACTGTAGATAACCCAGGCTCCTTATCACCTAGCCAGGGGATCAGTTTTTAGATTGTAGTTTTCTTTCTTATAGCCAGTGATATTGTTTATACTTAAATTATCTCTTAGGCTGTCAAGTTTCTTGGTTTTGTTTTTCAAGATTTGAAAGAAACATTAGAATGATGACACTGGTTATAAAGTAATATTTATTTGCTTACCTCAGATGCCTATTCTACCATCAGTCTGAGGATTAACAGGGAGGTCTGCTAGTTTTTCCTTAAATAAAATAAACTGGAAGCACCATTGTACATATCTAGATGAAAGGGTAAAGCAGAGAACTTTTTTTCCCCTAGTCACAGTTTCATGAATAAAAAAGGGATGCTGGAAGTTTAAATCAAAAAGAGGAATATTAAATGATAATAAATTACAACATTCCTGTGTTATTCTTCCCATTTCTTTGTATGGTTATAACTCCTGGCCAAGCAATAACTCCTCTTAAGAGATAAACAGGTTTGTTTTTAGTAGATACTGTATTGAAATACAAGCAATTTTGGTCTTTTGATATCTTCTGTCAATATTTGCAATTTTCAGTTATCTACATTGACTTTCTCTGATTTTTATGCAATTAGAATAGAATAGAATAAAATAGAATACTTTATTGGCCAAGTGTGATTGGACACACAAGGAATTTATCTTGGTGTAAATACTCTCAGTATACATAAAAGAAAAGATACATTCATCAAGAGTCAAGAATCATAAAGTACGACATTTAATGATAGTCATAGGTTACAATAAGCAATCAAATCTAGGAAACAGACAATTGTTTTGGTCTTTGATGCTTAACATTATAAATATATAAATTGCATATTAAATCCTTTTCCCACATTTCAAAATATGCATGCACTATTAAATATAATATGGTTGCTGGGACAAGATGTGATTGTCCACTAAAACTGAAGATATGCAGATTGAAGGATAAAAATATTTTTTTCCCAGAATTAGAATGTCTGTGGAGATTCTCAGTCATACAGGTCATGGTTGTCCAAAAGGTGCTTTTTCAAGAGTCAACTGGACTTTCTGGTTTTTCTTTGAAGAAGTTTCGTTTCTTCAGCTTCTTGGATGAGAAGCAAAATGTCTTCAAAGAAAAATCAGAAAGTCCATTGACTCTTGAAAAAGCAGCACCCACAACTTCTGAAGGCCAGCTGTTCCAGTGGTTAATTGTTCTCACTGTCAGAAAGTTTCTCCTTAATTCCAGGTTGCTTCTCGCCTTGATTAATTTCCATCCATCATTTCTTGCCTTGCCTTCTGGTGTTAGGGAAATAAGTTGATTCCCTCCTCTTTATGGCAGGCCCTCAAATACTAGAATACTGCTATCATGTCACCCTAGTCCTTCTTTTCTGTAAATTATCCATATCCAATTCTTGCAACCGTTCTTCATATGTTTTAGTCTCCAGGCCTTTAATCATCTTAGTTGCTGTTCTCTGCACTTTTTCCAAAAGTGCAGATGTCTTTGAAGTATAGGTCTCTTCAGATGGGTTGACCTGAATTCTCAGAATCCTTCGGCCAGTGTGGCAATTGTTTGGAATTCTGGAATCAATGTCTGCATAAATGGAGAACACAGATTGGGTGAAGAGGTCTAACATTATGGAAAGTCATGAATGTCCTCTTTAATCTTATTTACACATTCAGCTTTTTGATGTTCAAACTTACCCGTTGCAGATTACGGAAGGTTGATGTCAAATGCTGACATTAAAAATATTTTCTTGAACAATATTCTAGGATTGAATAATCTTATTCATAAATAGATTCATCTGTCTTAACTGACCGAAGGAGTGAAAGTGGGACGTCATGCCACAGCAGATCACATTAGAGTAGTCATTCAATAGAGGCAGAGTTAAGTGCACTTAATTCAATATTGGATTGTGTCCAGTCTTGCTTTAGGATCCAAAAAAATCTACTTGAGGCATGAATTCACTTTTGACACTAAAAGCCGGCAGAATGTGCCAGCAGGGAATGCTATTGAAAACAGCTTCTTTTGGTAAGCAATTCCCTCTCTAGTTATAATGGGTTGAATCATTGCTAGAGCAAAATCCAAGTTCCCACAGAGCCATAAAGCTTATTGTGGGTGTTTAAGAAGGGCATTTTAAGGCAATATTATGAAGAAGGTATAGATAGAAAACAATGTCATGTTGGTCTCTTTGGTAGAAAGGATATGAAGTAAAGACTAAGTCTGTATTCTTTCAGTTTATTTATTTATTCTGTCCATTAAAATAGAAGTTTCTCCAAAGTAGCTTACATAACACTTAAAATAGTGACCAAAAGTTAAATATAAAATTACGGTATACAATATATCTGAATACAAAGCACTCCAGTCAACTAATAACTAACTAACTAATGAAATAATAACAGATAGCGATTCAGAACTGCTACAAAAATCAGGTCTAAGTAGCAATGGTAATTATTTAATTTAAAATGTATTAATTTTTAATAAAATTCATTCCAACTTTGAAGTAAGATGGAGAAATAAAATAGTCTGCCTAAACTTTAGAAACCAGAAACCATGGGAGAAGCCCTGAGGCAGAGCTTTTGGGTAAATAGGAAAAGGGCACCCACATCGTGGATAACCCAAAATATATTAAATATTCAGAGCTAATAAAATACAAAATTGGATGCATGAAAATAGCAATAGCAATATCGCTTAGACTTATATACTGCTTTATAGTGATTTACCGTCCTCTCTAAGCGGTTTACTGAGTCAGCCTATTGCCCTCAACAATCTGGGTTCTCATTTTACCCACCTCGGAAGGATGGAAGGCTGTCTCAACCTTGAGCCTGGTGAGATTCGAACTGCCAAATTGCAGGCAGACAGCAGTCAGCAGAAGTAGCCTGCAATACTGCACTCTAACCACTGCTCCACCGCGGCTCAAAATGGATACTTTAAGCTGCAACTCAGGTCTGATTCACACTTGTCCAGTTAATTACACTGAGAGGACAGTGTGCTGATCACAGTATATCTGTGGTTGAAATGATTATTTATCATTGGATAAATTTAACTTTATTTTCTTTTAAATAAACTGAATAAAATAGAGAAATTCTTCACTGAACTATATTTCAAGTTATCTGTCTGTTTATGCTGTTTATTCTTTCCATATCTGTATTGAGCCTTGATAAAAAGAATTGGCTGATCTGCAGAATTAGAGAAGAAGGAACAAGCCAACTTCATAGTATTCTGGAAAAAATATATATAAACAATTATCATCATTCTCAAAGAGAACAAGAAGGTAGTATAGCAAGTAATTCATCTTTCTTCAGTGTCCTCCACAGCTGTTCTGACATTTTAAGCAAATGCTCATATCCCATGAAACATACCGAAAGAGAATAAATTAAATATAGTAATTTACAACCATATGTGTACCTGTAAAAATGAAGAACAGAGTATGCTATATATTCTTCCTTTTTTTTTAACCACTCATTTGGATGAAGAAAGGAATTTGCTTATGCTAAGTTGTATCGATCAAGAATATTTGGTTATTTTATAGAGTGGCACAAATCTGACAAATATATATACCTAAACATATTTTTTTCCTATACTTTTTTAAAATGTTTTCTTTAGCTATTCAGAGGTACAGTCACAGAAAGAAAATGAAAAAATCCTGCAGGAGTGAAACTTGAATAATCCAAGTATATCTAAAAAGAGTATCCAAGGGATATAATTTGTGTGCTTTCATGGGTTGTGTGAATGGGTGTGTTGGAGGCATGTAGTCCAGTAGCCTTTTGTACTGCAATAATTTAGAGCAGGGGTCTTCAAACTCGACAGCTTTAAAATTTGTGGGTTTCAATTCCCAGAATTCCTCCTCCGGTCATGTTACCTCAGGAATTCTGTGAGTTGAAGTCCACAAGTCTTAAAGCTGTCAAGTTTGAAGACCCTTGTTGTAGAGACATAAGGAGCAGGTGGTTAAATCTAAGATCCATATAAAAGTAATACCCTCCACCAACAGAACATGAGTAGTTCAGGACATAGATAGGACATGATCAGAAATTTCCACTAAAGATAGTAGTCCTCTTTATTTATTTCAGAAGTAAGCAATAAAACCAAACCTGTGCTATCAGCAGACTGTATAGTATTTCTCTGAAGCACATGCATAACAGAAACTAATATACTGTACTTACAGAAACTAAAATATGATGAAGAAGAAAAGAACAAAGTCTTTGGTTCCCCAGTTGTGTTTGTTTGGATAGCAAGCAAAGAAAATTGCAGATTAATAATACAGCTTTGTTCAAACAGATTAGAGTAGAAGTCGGTATTCAGTCTTGAATTTTATTTTTTTTTGCTATGCTGGGCTCCAAAATAAAAGCAAATGAACCAGTTCATGTTATGACTCTATGTGGTTTTGTAGGTCTCCTATATTTTTTATAAAATGTACAGAAAAATTTCTGAAATATTATATTGGATTTTTATATATATAACAAGTAATTTTTATGAGCACTGATATAAAGTAAAAATAATATTAAGAACATTGTTTGAACTGTATTTTGGACAAACCATTATGCTGGATACCTCCCATGCAGAAGTAGAAAAAAGTGTCCATAATCCTCAAACTGCATCTGAAGCGCTGAAAGAAACTAAGGGCATTTTAATATCTCTCTACTTATAGTTTTTGAGCCTAAAAAATCTTTTGGGATAGAAAAGAGATGAACCAAGAAAAAGGACTGAATAAAAAGTCCTTAACTTTTTGCACTGCAGCTTCCAGATGGCTTTCCGCCGTTTTTCCTTATGGACAACTTTTCTGCTGATGGTTTGATCTCCCAGATTGATTTCTGGAGCATTGTCTTCAAAAGTTGAAGTGATGACCCGGTGCCTGGAGGCCCTGCGGAGTTGGATGGGTCGTAACAGGCTTCGTCTCAGCCTGACCAAAACCGAGTGGCTGTGGTTTCCTGCGCCCAGATATAGCCAGCTTGTTCCTTCGCTGGCCGTGGGGGGAGAGGTTCTGACCCCCGTAGAAAGGGCGCGCAATCTGGGTGTCCTCCTGGATGTACGGCTGTCTTTAGAAGATCATATTGCAGCCGTCGCCAGGGGGGCCTTTTGTCAGATTTGTCTGATCTACCAGTTGCGGCCCTTTCTGGATCTGGGCTCACTTCGCACAGTCACCTCTGCCCTCGTCATCTCCCGCTTGGACTATTGCAATGCTCTCTACATGGGGCTCCCCTTGAAGAGTCTCCGGAGGCTGCAGTTGGTTCAGAATGCGGCCGCGCGGGTGATCGTGGGTGCCCCTCGGAGCTCCCATGTAACATCGCTTCTCCGCAGGCTGCACTGGCTTCCTGTGGCCTTCTGGATTCGATTCAAGGTGGTACTGACTGTATTTAAAGTGCTCCATGGCTCGGGACCTGGGTACCTACGGGACCGCCTGCTGCCATCAACAGCCTCCCGCCGCCCAGTACGCTCTCACAGGGTTGCCCTCCTTGGGGTGCCGCCGCCTGATCGTTGCCAGCTGGCGGCCCCAAGGGTGCGGGCCTTCTCTGTGGGGGCCCCCTCCCTGTGGAATGATCTCCCCCCGGAGATACGGGCCATGACTGACATCCAGACCTTCCGGCGTGCAGTTAAGACCTTATTCTTCCAGCAGGCCGGCCTGGCCCAGTAAATGGTTTATGGGTTTTAATCTAATTTGGTTTTAAATTTTTAAATCTTAATTTTTAATTAATCCCGGAATTTTAAATTTTTGTATTTTGTAATTGATGGGATTTGGCCGGATTCTTATATTTAATTTGTTTTTAAACTGTATATATTCTTTTTTTAGTAGGCTGTACACCGCCCCGAGTCCCTTTTTGGGAGAGGGAGCGGTATAGAAATTTAATTAAATAAATAAATAAATAAAAAGAAAGCCAGTCTTGGAGCAGGCCCAATGTCAGTCCTTGATAATTTGGAATAGATCAAAGGTATGTTCAGACCTCACCTGCCTTAGCCACACTACTAGAATAATATATCAGTGGTACAAAGTGAGCCATGTTGATTGTCTATAATATGGAACCAACTTCAGCCACATTCTAATTTCTCTCTAGTCTTTACTCATCCTTGTACGAGACATATACAAAAACATCTGGTTAAAACAAGAACCAGGTTTTTTTTTAAAAAAAAAATCAGCTGTTTCTTATTAATCTTTATGCTAGTTTATGGCCATAATAATAAAGATGGATTTGATTTGTTAATCGCAGATTGTGCTCTAAATGGTTCCTCCCCTCACTTGTTTTTTTTTTATTTCAGTGATCATTTTCTTAGATCATATCAAGGCTTAAACTTTCCTGGCTCTTAGTGTGGATAAAATGCCTTTCTGTAGGAATCTCTATACTGTCCTAAACAGATATCATTTCCCACTGTGTTTATATCAGCCTTACCAAACCTGATGTGACCTCCAGATACATTGGATTCTAGTTTCCATAGCGCTGAAAGTTTAGAACTGGAATCCAACATATTTAAAGAGAAGTTGAAGAAATCTGATGATAAGTGAAAGGGAAGAAGGAGGTTGTGCTTTCTTCATAGGATTTGCACTTTCGTTTTGCACCTACAATTTTTTAAATTGTATCTACAAATAATTTGATTAAAGAGACAAAGACATATTTGGACAAATGCAGGCAGGCATATCATATCAAGGAGAAGGATGTAATATATATTTCGGCCAAGGATTAACCTGAATTTGCAGCTGCCGCATAACGTGATAAGTTCAATCAAAATTTTGATCTCTGGAAACTTTCAGTTCATCACAATTTCTGCTCCACCCCTCTTTAAATAGCATAACTAAACTGGAAGTGAGGCAAAGCCTCATTAAAGAGTGTCATAGGTCCAACTTGAGATTTGACTTTTAACAATTTTAGGAATAACTGACAGCCTCCCCACCACTATTCTACAGGTAGTCTTCGACTTATAACCACGATTGAGTCCAACATTTCTGTTGCTAAGCAAGGCAGTTATTAAGTGAGACTTGCCCAATTTTAATGATCTTTCTTGTCACACTTGTTAAGTGAATCACTGCAATTGTTAAATTAGTAACGTGGTTATTAAGTGAATCTAGCTTCCCCACTGACTTTGCTTGTCAGCAGGAAAAGGTGATCACATGACATCAGGACACTCAGCCGTCATCTGACTTTTGATCACGCATCTGACTGTTGCCAAGCATTTGACTTTTAATCACGTGATCATGGGAATGCTCAATAGTAGTAAGTCAAAAACTATGCTAAGTCACTTTTTTCAGTGCTGTTGTAACTTTGAATGGTCACTAAACAAATGATTGTAAGTCAAGGATTACTTTTAACTTATTTAAGCATTATGCAAATATCAAGGTAATAGTAACAATCAGAAAAACCAAAAGGATGAAGAGATTTGAGCCATGAGTGCTTTACTGTTACCAATCATTTGGATTTCTTATATACTTTCTATTTACATAGTTGAAAGGATAGAAACACCTTTTGAAAAGTCCTCATGTATGAATTCTAGGAAATCAATGATTTTTTTTTTTGCAGAATGAAATTAGAAAAGGTATTGTTGAGATACAAGGCTGTTATTTCTTTCCCTCTGTTTGTTTTTTGCTGTTATACTTATTTATTTAGAAACAGTTTCAAAAATACCTTGCTGGTATATAACATTGCAGTTCTATGTACCCTTATTGTATTGAAAATGGTGAAACTCAGTTGCAGAAGCAGAGGAGGACGCTATGATAGTGATCTGAAAATGGTGCAATTTGGCAGTTAGTCTGGATAGACCCTTGAGAGATCTTCAAGCTCTGGTGTGAAATTTGGTTGGTTGGCCTCAGATGCTTGCACTTTTTCAGTGGTGGTATGCTACCGGTTCAGACCGGTTCTTTTGAACCGGTAGGAAAAAAAACTGATAATCAGCTGAGAGGAGGGAAAAAAATCCTCTCAGCCCTCCCATCTGCCCCTGCATTTTTCTCTTCTTTATCCTCTCAGCTGATTGGTGCTACAGGTCTCAGCTGGTATGCGAAAAGTTGTGCGTTGATGTTAGACAAAGCACGTCCACCAAGCCACACCCACCGAACCGGTGGTAAAACTTGATTTGAATCCCACCACTGACTTTGATTTTGGGAGCGATGGAACATATTTTGTTAGTCTTCTTCTAGTCTACAAATGTATAGTTGGGCCTGGTACGGTAAATAAGTCTCTTTGCTTTGGATAGCATGTTAATTTGAGGAATGACTATTATAACAAGGCTAAGTAAATGGATACTTAATCGAAGAGGTGTCAGAGAAAATTGAAAATTGTCCTTTATTTATCGTTATAAGCTGTAAGATTTATAAGCTGTAAGAAAATCTTCTGAAAGAAAATTTCTGCTACTCTAATAAAATAGTTTAACTTCTAACTTACCTTACTTTAGTCTATAATTATAAGTAAATCCCTGCTTGTTATAGCTCTTGGTTTTTCTATGACTAAAGCATGGACCACAGAATATACTGAAATTGTTGTTCAGAAGGCGATAATTTACTCACTGTACCCATTCCTACTGTCATTTCAATCCTCAAAAAGTTTGCTCAAATAATTCTAAAAACACCATGCTAAGTGGCAGCTTCTAGCTTACCCCAGAAAGCTACCTAAGGAAGGACCAAGTTCATATCTGGATGGGACATCACTAGAAATCCCGAAATTAGGCTGAGATGTTTAAAAAAATATCCTTTAAGAAAGTAAGTAGTAAAGCAGTTCCCTTTGGGTGCCAAGAAAACTTCATAGGCATATCCAGCAATCACTAGCGACTAGCTCAACTAAAAAGCGATTTTAATTCTTAAAATAATTTAAGATGGTTGTAACATTTTGTACTGAGGAGGGCCCCATTTTAGGGCTTTAAAGTTGATGTCATTTAGAAAATCTTTTTAAAAAAATAAAAATTCCTGATCTGTGAAATGGTGGTGATGACATTTTTTGCATAAGAAAACAAATCATCCCCTATCTTAGGAAAATTGCTATGGTCACCTGACTGCGCTCAAATAACTTCTCCTTTGTCCTATTTTGTTTTTTCCTCCTGGAGTGCTACAGAACATAATTTGAAAAAACAAAAATCCCTGAACTATAATATGTGGCAAGAAAACACTTAAATCCACTCTGCATTGTCAATACCTAGGAATAATAAAAAAGTTCTGCTGGCACTTTGTAACATGGCCGGGAGCCAATTGTTATTTGACCGTAGCTTGACAAAATCAGAACACCCGGCAACTATAATATTGACTGCTTGTTTTCCCTCATAGGGCCTTGACTAGTCATCGATTCTAGTAAATTGAGGATGGGAAGATGACCGAGTGGCAATCATCAGTTCTGTAACTAGCCATAATGATACCCCCCCAAAAAATGAAGCAGACATACTGACACCCTGTCTCAAACAGCACACTTTCAAACTTGCATCATGACTTTGCATGCAAATACTTAAGTGGTACAGTTTATATCGCAACATCGTAATAGATGCTCTCCTCCCTACGTCACCCCATGGACATCTTCGATGGCAATAAAGGCAAAGCAGTTTGTAATACTACTTCAGGTCTTTTACAAAGAGATTCTATCCATGTTTCTCTCTCCCCCACAAAAAAATAAGCTTCTGGGATATGTCCATAAGATTTCAGCCTCAAAAAGTACAAATATTGTAATTATTTAACCCACTGCTCCTGGCAAATCGGAAATGGGCCATATTCAAACATAAAAAAAGTCTGGATTTTGTATGCCGGTCTCTGGGACAAATCTGGAGTAATAGGTTAGGTCAGGGATCTCCAAACTTGGCAACTTTGAGACTTGTGGATTTCAACTCCCAGAATTTCCCAGCCAGCATGGCTGGCTGAGGAATTCTGGGAGTTGAAGTCCACAAGTCTTAAAGTTGCCAAGTTTGGAGACCTGTGGTTTAGGTGTTTGAGGAGCACGAGGCACTCCCAACTTCAAATCACAGCTAGCCATGGAGACTCTCTGAGTACTAAAAACCAGTCATTCTCAGTTCAACCCATAGTACTTCATTAGAGTGTTGCTGTAGGGGAAATACAGAGGAGATGGGGTGCTATGGATCCAGCCTCATCTTTTCTAGCAGAAAGAAAAGATATAAACCTAGCAAAATAAATCTTACCGTTGTTACCGCAAAATGAATTGTAACCCATGCACAGAGACACATATAAAAGAGTATTGGTTCTTTATTTTACTTTCGTTTTTCTTCTCTTCAGCTTACGGTATTTGCTTCAGTTAGCTATTGGGTTTTTCTGGACATTCTCTGTCTGGTTAGATCAGTGATTGATCTCCACATTTTGAATCAGGAGGGAGCTGAGCTGTGTATGTCCTTTCATCTTACCCTACAAAGAATTATTCCTAAGCCAGTCTCGCGGGAGACATAACTCATCACAGTCATTGAAAGTAACCACAGAACCAGAAATGGGACTAATTATTATTACATGTACTTCCCTGTTATGTGTAATGTTTTTGCCTTCATTTATGATCAATAAATCTTTTGTTTCCTTAGAGGCTGCTCAGTGTGCTTTGGTGTATTCTTTCCAAACTGTTGTTCAGACGAGAGCATATGCCAGCTACCTACGTTTTGAAGGATGCGATTATTTTATTGGAATTTACGTTAATTAATCCTGAAGTCAGATGCTGTAATCAGATGCTAAGCGACTCTCAAAAGTTGTGTTCAGTAGCACAGAGTTTAAATATTTTAGCTTTACCACTCTGTATGCTGGCAGCAAACAGTTGTGTCTTGGTGAAGTCAGCATATGAACTCCACTTGTGATGACATCTGGATGGCTTGCTTTATCTATAAGCACACTTGTAGACAAATGAAAGCCGACACATGTAAGGCTGGGGTGGCATCTTTGCCTCAAGCACTCTTTGACTGTACATATTCCAGTATGTCAGAACCAGGGAGCATTTTTGTGTATATAAGAGTAGAGACGCAGTGAAATAGCCCCATTTCTACACCAACTACTGTGCTGTCTTTTTGAAACTTTGATGTATAAAAGACAAAGCATTCTTATACATTTTAGCATGAAAACCAAATTTCAAACATTACGTACTAATATTCGCCTACAGAGTGGGATATGAATTAAAAGGCTTAACAGTGTTTTTTTAAATCATCCTCTAAACCCAGATTTCTCCTTGTGTAACATCCCTTAGCAAATCTGTATATCTTGTGCTTCTGAACAATTTTGCCACTCTTCGTAGGACAGGTAGAAAGTGGGGAGATGGAGAGAGAAAAAAATGTTTAGCTGATGTGTAGGTGGGGATTTCTTGCCTGGAGGGACTTTATACAAAACCTTTTTCTGAGTGACATCAGCAAAGAACATGTTGATTTCTACACTCATTCCAGCCTTATTTCCATACCTATGAACCATGGCTTCAAAACTGCTATGCTTGCAACCTTTGATACAAAATAATTAGGTTTGGAAGGTATCCAGAAGAGGGCAATATGGTGAAAGGCCTTGAAACCAAGCCTGGTGAGGAAAGAGGTGGATACGATTACCCCGAGGAAGTGGTACTTAGGAGATAATTATTTTCAAATATTTGAAGGGCTGCAACATAGATGACATGGAAGATAAATTTGCTGGGAAGAAGGGTATTATCTAAGTTGCCCTAACATCCATTTCCATAATAGCTATATTATTGAATATTACATAACCTATTTGAAGATATGTGGTACATTAAGGACTGATTATTGTGGTATCTTACTTTCTGTTTTCTCCTTTTTTCTGCGACATATTTTTCTGGACAACCTTCCTGAAAGCAAGGATTGTTTAGTAATTATTTTGAGGCTCATCCAAAAAGGTGACATTCATTTTTTTTAATTACTGCACACAGATTTTCGTTTTTTAAAAAATTCACATTGCCGAGCCACTCTGTTATGCAGACAGTGAGTAGTGAATGGGAGGAAACTGTATGTGAATTCTAATTGGCCCTACAGAAATTCTGTAATAGAGTGGTAATATTTTTCTCTAATAAGGATTCACAATTCCAGAGCAATGGCTTACAAATTATGATCGTATTTTACTCATGTACAAAATGCTTTAGATTTGGGGCTGTTTATTTCCAACTCTCGTTCTATATCCCTCATGGACACAGAAGGGACACAAACACTATGGAAAATAAAAATTGCAAGCAGAGAAAACCCAAGGTTTTGTTTTGCAAATGGCAGAGTTTTTGCCGTGAAAGCCATTACCTGAACAAGCCTTTCAGAAACTTTCAAATGTGCACACCAACCCAAAAGATTAAGCCTTTTTGCTTTAGAATCTGAATGTGGGGAGGTTTTTCCTATCATTTTTATTTCCATCTTCTCTAAAAGGACTGCAAATTAAGAAATAATAGTGGAAGCCAAAAACACATGTTAATTTTTGTTCCCCAGTGGAGGGAATTAGAGAGAGGAGGGGAAGCTTGCAGAAATAGATTGGGGAAAGGCTACTAATAGGGGTGTTTTAAAATTTGAAGCGCCGTTAACACTGCTTTATCAGATCTCCTTCCACGAAGAGAAGGAGCACTGTTTTAGAAGCATCCGTGGAGTTGCTGGTAAAGCTTCCATGGGTTGTTAGTAACCGAGCATCATTACGCTATTAACCTGGGAAATGTGCCCTTGTCCATTTCCTGCTGTGTCCCTACCACTCCCCCGTCAATCCATATTGAGTGCTTGGTATACAGTGCCCAGGGATGCCGCTAAGTACTTTTGTGTATAAGGAAGGGCACTTTTTTGTTTTACATGCTGTTATCATGGGCGAGAGGAAGTGACTGTGTAATCGCATCTGTACAGCAAATAACCATTTCTACCTACAAGGAGCAAATGGGCCTGCTCAAATGGATGGACGAGGAGTTTATTAGCACTTGAGTGAGCTGAGAGATGGATGTAGATGTACCTGTTACACCAGAGACTTGAGGCTCTGGTACCTTTGCATGACTTTTCACTTAAAAACTACCACTTGTGGTTCAGTGACTGCACCACTCTATTTGTGCTCCTTTGCTTATAAGATCTTCCCAAGCTCTTCGGAGTTTTGGTGTCTAAAAATTTAATGCTGCAGCGTTAACCCCTTGGTAATGCTTCTGGATGGGAAGCGCATTAGCCTTAACTCGAAAGATGCAGTTTAATAGCCAACAGTAAATATTTTACCTTGGTTTTCCGGAGCCAGCTTTTTCTGGCATTAAATGGAGGAGGAGGAGGAGGAGGAAAGAAAAAAGCCCACTAAAATCAGACCTGAAGTGTTAAACCCCATAAACTGTCAATACAACAAATGCCACTATTTGGCACTGATTTCTGTCTTATTTATCTTCGCTAATTTATAACTAGTAAAAGGAGAGATCAATTGCAAAAATGGTAAACGTAGCCCTGATGTACTGCTTGCCTTATTTATGTTTGTATTGGATAGAAAAAGAGGAATGCTTGAAAATTGAGGGAAGAGGAAAGGGGAAGTAAGAGCACACGGTATGAATATATGCAGCAGTTTATAGGATGACCCCTGAAGAGGCAGTAATGAAGCACATTATGCTCTTCACTCAGATACTTGGTGTGGAGGATGCTAGCTCACATGCTCAAAAGCTTCCTAGTGAGGGCCCAGGCCCAGGTAGCATGGGGAACATGTTTTTAGTCAAGAGGAGAAACTTCTCACCTTTTCTTGCAGCCAAGAAAAGGCAATTGCAGGACTTTTGCAGCACAGAATTTAAGATATGCTGGTAGTCCTCAACATACGACCATAATTGAGCCCCAAATTAATGTTGCTAAGCGAGGCATTTGTTAAGTGAAATTTCCCCCATTTTATAACTTTGCTTGCCACCGTTGTTCAGCGAATCACTGCAGCCGATAAGTTAGTAACCCAGTTCTTATGTGAATCAAGCTTCCTCCTCATTGCTTGTCAGAAGGTCTCAGTTGGGGATCACATGACCTTGGGACGCAGCAACGGTCATAAGTATGAGCCAGTTGCCAAGCATCTGAATTTTGACCACATGATCATGGGGGATGCTGCAACCTGTGAGAGACAGTCATAAGTCACTTTTTTCAGTGCCGTTCTAACTTTGAATCATCACTAAATGTAACTCAAAGACTACCTGGAATCATGATAATAATTTACAAGATTCATTCCCCTCCCCCCAATTTTTTAAAAAATGAATCTTTTTGTTAGAACTGGATTTCTTTACGACACTTCACACAAATGAATATGGATAGTTTGAAATAAGTTTTTAGAAATTGCTATGCATTACAAGATTTGTTACTTGTTGTACAATCTGCCGTGCCCCCAAGGCATATGGGAAAAGGTGATAGATCTTGAACTATTTTCCGATTTTGGCATCTGAGTAAGTGCATTAATAACTTTCCCCACCCTAAAGTGGGAAAGTGCTGTATTTTCAAACTGTGCATGTGAGTATCTTTGGCATAATCCTGTTGGTACCTTGCTGTTCAAGGTAATAAATTAAGATGACGGAATCTTTCACCTATTTATTTAATTTTGATCTGAATACAACGATTAAAAACCTTCATAGCTAATGCAGCCTACAGCACTTCATGTATTTAATTCATACTTTGTATTCCCTAATTAATAAATGTCTGTACAGTAAATTATTTAAAAGTATTATACTAAACATTATTTAATCTTATAAGCTGCACTGAAATGTTCGGGGCTGAAGAACTGGAAAGTATTTTTTTTTCTTCAGAACAAACTTGAATAACCTACCAATTAAGAAGACTAAAGCTAATTAGTGTTGCCTTTTTTAGAGGATGAATTAATACGAAATCTCTTTATCTTTAAGTAAACTGCTCATAGAATGAAGAAATCCATTTATTACACAGATCCATAAAACCCAATATAAAATCCTCATTCAGCAGAGGAGGAGAGAATCCCTGATAATTTCAATCTATCTGCAGGCATGACATACTCCAGCCACTGTGAATCTTATCTCACCCCTGACTATGATCAATGTCATCCCTCCTTATCTTACTAGAATTAGGGTGGGGAATTGAAAAATAGTGCATGCAGAATTAGAATTAGACTTTGAGTGAGGCTATTTAACCCATTGTAGAGTACAGGTTCTCATGTCTTTCCCAGTCTTATATATAAATATTCCTCAGTGGAATACTGAGGATTGGATGTAGGATCATAGCCATGGTTTATAATAACATATGTAAGTATACAGGGATGGGCTTCAAATAATTTAACAACTGGTTCTCTGCCCAGTTGCTGGATGGGCATGGCCATGGTGGGTGTGGCCTAATTGGCTTCCTGCACCACCCCACGGGGCCCTGTTTTTTGCCCTCCCTGGGCTCTGGAGGTTGGAAATAGGCAGGTTTCCGGCCTTCCGGAGCCTCTAGGTGCCCCATTTTTTGCCCTCCCCAAGCCTCTGCACAGGCTCTGCATTCACCTGTGATCCAAAACAGGCTGCGTGGGGACTCTTGGGAGGAGTGGGGTGTGGCTTGGTGGGCATGGCAAGGCAAGGATACTGCAAAAATCCCCATTCCCACCCCACTCCTGAGGGAAGGTTACTGCAAAATCCCATTTCCTCCCCACCCCATTAACCTGCCTTGCAGCTCCATTCTCCTGTGCAGGGCAACAAAAGAAGACTCAGCTGATCAGCTGGGACTCGGGAGGCAGAGAATAGATGGAAGCGGGGCCAGTCAGAGGTGGTATTTGCCAGTTCTCTGAACTACCCAAAATTTCCACTACCGGTTCTCCAGAACTGGTCAGAACCTGCTGAATACCACCTCTGCTTCACTTGCACAGATGATGTAACATAGTTGGGTGAAGAAATGTCTGCAAGCAAACAATCAATCTTGGAGATCGCCATAGACTCCACACTCTAGTCCTTGTGTTATATTTCTGAGGGGATTATTTTCTTACAAATTTCCAGGAATTAAAGACAAGATGTTATCTAGTGCTAATGGAGACGTCAGAAAAATAAGCAGGTCCATTTTCTGTATTGATCACTATATTGAGTTCAAGAATGCACCTGTTTTAATTTAGCTTTCTTTACTAGTTCATGTTTGTGGATACTGGCTACATTGCCAGATGCATGGACATGGCTGCTATCCTAAGACAGTGATTCTTAAAAGTTTATTCATTTGGTACAGTAATTTCAATAGATAGATAGATAGATAGATAGATAGATAGATAGATAGATAGATAGATAGATAGATAGATAGATATAGATAGATAGATAGATAGATAGATAGATAGATATTTTAAAATAGATTTTAATTATACATGAGATATATAACCGCACAGTGACTCATTCACAATTGTTTTAACCCTATGGCTTATGACAATGTATTGTGAGAATTGCTCAAACAATGGCTACATTGTGGTTTAGTGTGCCTAGGCAGTGTCTTTTGATTGCTATCATTAGTAGCCATCTATCCGAGAGCATCAAGGAGTTTTTAAAAATAGGAAAGAATTCAAAGAGATTGCCTTTGAACTAAAGCGATATTAATAAATTATGAATTAGAATAGATTCCAAGATAGGTGCTTCCTCCCCTCCCATTGAAATAGATATCATTTTGGCTTTTAATATCTGAAAATAGTATAATCCAAATTGGAAAAACCACCACATTCTAAGCATTGTGCAGTCATAAGAATTCATTAAGTCTGAAGCATTACTTGCAAAGTTAATTCCAAACAGCCAACACCATGATCTCTGTTGTATGAACTCACTAAGCACTAATAAAGGGTGCAATCAAAAGACAAACATCTTGCATAATTTCATTCAGTAAGCATTTTCATTTCAACACTGTCCTATAAAGCAGAGTAGGGAAGAAAACAACAACATCAAAGCCACTTACATACTGTTGCCAAGAAAGCTCCACAGTTGTGTCTGTGTCTTAGCTTGACTTGGGATTCCTTTGCCTTTTAATGCAGATATCAGAGAAATTCTCATGCAATATATATACGTATATGGGTGTATAGATAAATAAATAGAGATATAACATTCTGTGTGTATGTGATAGAAAAGATTTGGAAATAAAACTGCCACTAGAATCATATCTCTATATAAATCTATAGCATCTTATTTTGTATACTATATATTATTTAGGTTTTCATCTGAAATACATATTGTAGAATAGGAAAAATATAAATATATAACCAGAAGGAATACATACATATACATACACTCAGAGACACATACCCATACATACCTATAGAGAGAGAGAACCACAAAATCCATAATGTGGCATATTTAAGAATTGGAGCCATTGTAAAACAACAACAAAAATAAAAGTATCCTCACGTGGCATATAATTGTTTTTTTTATTATTTTAAAAGTAAACGAAAATATTTTCTCTTGCTTTCTTACCACTGGGATCAGCATAATTAATGTGATTACAGTGGATATAGAATCTAGGAAAAAAGGAGAAGATAATTTTATTGATAGAATTTAAAACAAATACACTAAAGCAGTAAAATAAGAACAAGGTATTGTGGATTAAAACTGATTTTTTTTCCCCTGGACATATTTAGGGAAGTAATCAAATGACAGGCCTTCTTCAAAAAGATGCTTTAATTTAAGGTACAGAAACAACAAAAAAATGTATGTAGGGTTGTATGGATGCATCTTATTAATAACAAGACAAGAACAAATGTTGTACAGCATGCACGGTAGACTACGAATGGCAGTTTTTAAATCCTCTTCAAAGAACTCTTCATGTGATAATCCAGATATGAAATAATTAAAGATTTCAGCCAAATCATTCCTAGCCATGGCCAAGATTTTTGCATCCCAAAAAAAAGAATCCCAATTATAAAAAATTGTGTTTTCAAGGGGAGTGCTATTCAGTCTAACAGTTTTTCAATCAATTCTGTTTTGCTGGGTTTTATTTCCACTGGATGATGTTTCAGGATTTTGACAGCCTTCTCAGACTGAGCTAGGAAATGCAGATATCCGCTTTCTGGTGATATTGAGATTTTAATCCCTAGGTGAACTCTGCCTGCAGCCTCATGTAGATATTATGTAGCAGGTACATCAAAATGTTGTACAGCAAAATGTCCCCAGTATTAACTTGCAGTACCTAGAAATACCTGCATCAAAAGACACTGCATTATTATTATTATTATTATTATTATTATTATTATTATTATTATTATTATTATTATTTTGAGGATCGAATCTTCATTTGCCATGTTTTTAATTGGTAAAGTACAGAGAATAACATCAGCTTTTAATTATGCATTTTGCAAAATGCCACTCCGAATAAGATGGAAGAAAATTAAAATAGTGGATCAAATAGTAAATTTGAACAGAGGCTGGGAATGAGCTGTAGCATAATGCTAATGGCTTTGTGTCTTCCTGGCATTATGTCAATAATGGCTCTAATCACATTAACTAGAGAGGCCATTACTGTATTCTCTTCAGTGGCACGTTCCATAGCAACATATTGTTCACCTTATAATAACTGTCGTTAGATCTTATTTTTCACGACAAGTTTTAATGTTTGACCTAAACAGGAGGCCAGTATACACAATTGTGCTTACTTTAAAAAAAAAGGGAGGGGACATCCCTCAGATTTCTTACTTACTAAATGCTATCTGATGTAGTTTTATTACATATCCATGCCTAAAAAGGGTTGTTGTACTTTAAAGCATAGGCTTTGCTGGATTAGAAAGAGAATAATTTATCTAATTTGTAAGAGCTTCTTTATCTTAAGAGCATAGCAAGAGCATACTAATTATCTTAGTGGATCGCAGTCCTGACCCAAAGATTTCCTTGAGTAGCAAAACATTTCTTTCTTTCTTTCTTTCTTTCTTTCTTTCTTTCTTTCTTTCTTTCTTTCTTTCTTTCTTTCTTTCTTTCTTTCTTTCTTTCTTTCTTTCTTTCTTTCTTTCTTCCTTTCTCTTTCTTTGTCTCTCTCTCTCTTTCTTTTCCTTCTTTCTTTCTTCTATCATTATCTATCTATCTATATCCTGTTTTTATTATACTGGAGAAACATATAGCATAACGTCTGGTATCATTATAGAAAACATAGGCTTTTATGAAAGTATTTCTCCTCCACACCAAGAATCTTACGGTTTCAAATAGAGACTTAGTCAAGTTATGAGTTGCGTGCAATTTTAGAATCCATATGTATCTCACAAAGCCCTCTGAAAATGTGCCATTCAATTATTAGATGATACACTGCTAATTTTTGCCATAAAACAAAAGCATAAGTAAGTCTTACTTAGGCTTAACACACATTAAAGAAAAGCCTTGGGAAGGAAAGGTGCTTTGAATTGCTGGTACTATCTACCTGGGTGCCATCCTAATGCTAATGTCATCACTTTTCCCACAGTGGCCTACACACTTTCTCCAAAAATAATTTAAGCAAAATGAAGTCCAATGGGACAAAAACTACATTTTTGATAGAGACTGTAAACTTCTGCAACCCCAGGTTCCAAATACGACTTGACTTATACTTTGTAAATTCTTATTTTTATTATGTATTCACCATAAATCTGCAACATGTTTGTACAATGGATACCACAAAAATGAAAGTTATTTCCCATGGTTTTGCATCATTAATCATTATTCTAGTGCCTTTTAAGCATTATATTATTGTGAGGACAACGGAGATGTTTGTAGTCAACCTTTGAAAAAGGAATAATCAGGGTGGCATTTTGCTGGAGGTGAGCCACACCTGGTACATAGTTTCTGGGCATTCTCATTAGTCAGTTATGCTCCTGGGAAGTAAGTAAGCTTGTTTGGCCATGTGCTTTAACATTTACATTAAGGGGGTGGGATCCTTTGGGCGTGTAGGCCTTGGAGCAAGCACATAGATCTGTAGCTCCCATGACCCATGAGTCTATATTCAGCACACCTGGGTATCCAATTTCACTGCAAAGGAATCAATGGCACAGGAACTTTGTTTATCCTACATATGTTTTGTGACCATGAACTTTTCGTGAATGTATAATGCTTATATTCTCATAACTCTTTAGAATTCCACTATGAAAATAGGGCTAATATAAAAAGTTCACTCAGGTCTCCTTTAAGTTCTTAAACATACAGTATGCTAACTATACTTTGCTAAGGATGAATGTGTGGTCAAGAAGACTTTTTTTTTTTTTTTTTACGAAGAGAATAAAATGTGTTGGCTTAAAAAAAGGGGGTATATCACTTAAGCTCCACTTCAAGTTATACTTGGTGTTTTTCCATTTTTATTTTTCCATTAAAATGAAGGCTTTAAAAATCCTCATACATAACTACATAACTGCATTGATGTGATGAATAACAATAAGTTATTAAAAGCTGCCTTTTAAATAACACAATGTCCAGAGGAGAGATATAAAATGCTGTCTTGGTGCTTGGTGCTAACATTTTTGCACAATAATTCAGTCCTGCAGAATTGGTGAATAATTTTTTACAATTAAAATTCAGGGTGCCAATTTAAAAAAAAAACACCTGCATAAATATTTCCACACATTAAGAAACTAGAATTGAATTCCTCTAATATATCCTTGGTACTAGGTACTAAGTATCCGTGGTATAGAACTTCATTTAAGTATCAGGAGGTTGGTAGAATATGATGAACTGTCTTTAAAGGAACAATAATCTGTTCTTGAACAGCTGAAATAATTTGTCAATTCATAATTAGAAAGCAAACATAATTATAGCATGCTCAGGCAGTTTCTTGGTTAGCAATTAAGTTAGGACTTTTTTGAGGCATACTTTGGGCACGGAAAGAAAATGCCAGATTATCTTTTCAATTCAAAATGAAGAGCTGGAAAATATATATATATAAAATAAATTTTCCTTTTGGGTTATATATAAAAAAAAGAAAAATTAAATTACATATGGTTCATAAATGATGTGCTTTTGTATCAGTTTTGTGGAGGACTGAAGAATTGTTCTGTGGGCTGCTAACACATCTGAATAAATTCCCAGGGAAGCTGAGAATCACTCACATGGTAGGTATGTAAAACCTTGTAACTGGGCTGTTGCACTTTTGTAGGTTTATTGAATCAGCGGAGCGCTCAGTCCCAAGTGACAGGAAATGTCACCAGCATCTGCATCTCTGACAAGAATTTTACACCTTGAGATTAAGGGGACATACTTACATACTTCTGCTTAGCCTTATGTCACTGGCTTTTAGCATGGATTTTGAAAAGTATATTTTCATAGCTGTGAAATAACGCCATGCGACAGGCAGACGCAGAGAAATGGCTCAGAATGGTGAATATTGATTGGCAGTTCTTTAGGGGATACATTTCATTCAGGTTATTTCTAAGCAAGGCTCACTATGTTAACATAAGCTACTACAGTCAAATGCTTACATGCTAACAGTAATTTCTTCAGGAAAAGGTGCTGTGAAGAAAACTGAATTTTAAAAATGCAGCCAGTCAGTTGGGAACAGTTCCATTTTCTGAAACCTAAAATCTGTTTGAAAAGGGGCTGCGTTTCATTTTATTCATGAATTATCAGTTAGGATTTTTTTCCCATCCAATTCTTTTCCCTCTGCTGGATGCTTGTCAGCTGTGTGTGTCCGCAACCATCCAGTTTGTCGGGGAAGAATCTTGTACTAGTTGTAAATTCACACTTACAAGGGCAGACATGTAATGTATAAACAGATACTGAATAGCAAGATCTGCATTTGCACACCCTGCAATGTTGAAAAGGTAAATCTCTTTTCTTGTTGCCATTGTCTGTTTTCATCTTCACTTGCTTCCCAAAAGGTGAAATAGTTGAAGCAGGAGAGCTTCATTTAAAAAAAATAGGACACCTTTGTGTGGGACTTTCCTGTTAAACTTAGGCAGGAAACAAAACCGAAGCCTCAAAATCTGTATTAATCAGACCATCTTCCAAATTTGTTGCTATGTTGTCATTTTTACTCTGAATACAAAGAAAATACCGAGTACACACTAAGAATTATATCAGCTCTATTAAGTTCATTTTAATTGCATTGGCATTTAAACGAAAGACCTTTAAATTTTTTGCTCCAATTTCACCCAATTTCTAGCGTGCTTGTTCTCTACAGAAAAAGTCAAAATAAGGTTTTGTTTCCCTCAATTACAGTCTAACTTAGTATTTTTTAAAAAAATCATATTGCAGTGTAATTTTCATAATGTGGAATTATGGCCACTATAACCACAATATAACTCTTTCCGTACATGTGCATAATTTTCTTAGGGTGTAAAAATTGGTTAATTAACAACCAAGATTTTTTTTTTCTAGAGGTCTGAATTTGCAGAACTCAACATTTCTGTAGAAACAGATGTCTGGTAGAAGTCATAATAAGCTCATGTACTAATCTCACAAATGGCACAAATTAGATAATTTGCTGCAGTGCAAATGTTGTCATAATGTGGATGATATGCAGTTCACAATTTGTTTGAAAAATCCTAGTCGGTGGCTTTAAACATTTGTGAAAAACACCAACACCCTATTGTTCCATTCTTAGGAAATCTTATCTTTTTCTTTCTTTGATTTTTTTAACCTGAAAATTTTAGTTTGAGCCTTCTTATTTAGTTGAGTTTAAAATTCAAGCTTAATGTCAATTCTATACATACTGTAAATAAAAGGTTGCTTTTTTATTATGATCATTTATATTTCTGTTTATAGTACTGTATGTAAAATAATTTCCAAAATTTCTTAAAACTATGGAAAAATGAGTTAATTATTGTGCCATAATTTTATCCCAGTCTTTATCCCAGTCTTATTGTTTCCTATCTTTTCTCCAGTCCTGAATAGGAAGATACAACTTTCATTCATGCACAATGGACCGTTTACCTTGGTGTTTAGCATTGCAACTTACTCAGCTCATTCTAACTTTTCATTTCAGTGGGGGGTGGGGGTGTGTGTGTAAAACATGCATATTGTTGTTTTCCAAGTAAAATAAAAGCATTTCCAGAAGACTAAGTTAGACAAATAGGAATAAAATAAAATATCTGATGCAGCAAACTCAGAAGTCTAATTGAATTTAATTGAATAGTCTATACACAATTGATTCATTTCACAATGAAAATGAAATCTTGGGCAAAAACAATGCAAAGACATTATTATTTGGATTGTATTCATTTGTTTGTTTGTTTTTTAAAAAGAAAATGCCTACTATCTAGAAGAAAACAAAAGAAAAATAAATGTGAGGCATGCAAATGATTTAACTAACAAACACTTGCATAAATCAAGCACTTCAAACAGTAAAAATTTGAAACTACATTTTAGTGCCATTTGTGAAGGAGCATGCATGAAAGAATTTGGTATTGTAACAGATTTTGTATAAATTATTTTATTCGTTAAATTTATTTTATTTTTGTTTATTAAAATTTTATGCTGCCCAACTCCTATAAGCCAACTCTAAATTATTCCTTTGGAATCCATATTTGCATGGTTCTTTCAGGAGAAAATGCCTATTTTTATTTTTTATTTGCTCCGGATTCAGAAACATAAATTATGATTTAACGGGCAGCATCAAGCCAAGTACTTTGCCAACATTTTTTACTTCAGGGCCTTCTATAAACCTAACATTTAAGACCTATTTATTGATTGCGTAGACAGCAGCCTTGTCATGGCTTTCAATTAAGCATGAAAATGCTAGTCATAATCTTTGGCTGCTCAGGACTCACAAAACAGCCACCGTTGCTGATATTTAGATACTTACTTGTTTCTCAGGTTAGCAGCATTCTTCCTCATTAACCAGCCAAACACATCTAGGAAACCCGCAGCTTATTTTAAGTTGTCTTCTCAGCAACATAACTTATAATTAAGCAATAAGCTTAGACAATATTACTGCGCTTAATGGAGCTTAATTTCCATTCTGCATGTTTGTGTGTTATGCGTGTCTGCACACATACGGACACATTAAAATGTCCATTCCAGGGATGTTAGGGAATCGGTCACCATCAAATTTCTTCGAGTCTGGAGAAGAAACTGTGTTGGAAACAACTGTACTGTAAAGCTTATTTTGACTTGACTATTCTTGAATCGAACGCATGGGATGGCTTCTTCAGCCAAAACTTATGGGGAAAGATGACAGTTCTTTCAGAATTCATGAATTGAGGGCAGCTGCCATCACATCAGCAGTGAAGATAGAGAAAGATAGGGTGACTGATGATTAGTGGAAATGTTTTGATTCTGCCAGGAAAATAAAAAAAACAAAACCCCAACAAGAGGGGCTTTCTGTGACAGCTACAAGCTATATAGATAGTTGGTTGTAAATCTATTCCTTTGCTTGGGGAATTGCATAAGATACATTTACGCCTTAAACCCAAAGATAAACCACTAAAGAAATAATTAAAATGCCTACTTTCAAGATTGCGATCATAAGTGTAAAATCAAAACCCTAACCCTTTTTAATGTGAATTTCATGACACACACAAACATACACACACAAAAGCAAGGCTTTTACTGTGTGGTTCTGACCATCCTTTTGACTTTGGATGGCTTGCAGGCACCCCTGCTTCTCGCCACTAATGATAGCAAGACCATTTTGCTTTTAATAAAACAAGCACCCATCTGTCAACATTTAGGATTGTTTTGACTGCGTACACACTTAAAAATAATTTAGGAAAGGTGCTTTGATCTGCAAAGGCAGCCCCACATTGATGCTTACTAAGTCACTTGGTTGTTTCCCAGGCTTGGAATCAGCTGCTTTAAGGCATTCACTGACTAAAGTTAATCTAATTTTTAAACAAGCAGCATCTTCTCTTCCAGGCTTGCTGGAAGCCTGAACAAATTGAGGATCTATTTTAGCAGGGAGGGGTTGCACAGGTACAAGGTCTGAATCACTTCTGAATCATTTTGACAGTACTGCAAAGCATGTCCATCTCTGATGACTTTTTGGTCTTCGATCTTTGTAGCAGAGTAAATGCGGAGTTTTCAGCTATACATCCCCTCCCATCCCTTTGGTTTGCTATGCTTACCTGTATTTTTCCTGCTGTTGCTGCTGGTCCCTCCAGTGCTACTCCTAGTTTTCCTTCCTCCTACGCCATGGCAGCTGTATTGCTCTCCCCTATGATTATTTGAATGCACGCAGGCTTTGGCTTTGATGTTCTTCATATAGTGTAATTTGTTTTGATTAATGAATTTTTCAAAGGTGTGGTGCTTCATCTTCATCCACTGTTGATTAAGACCACCAGGTATCAGGTCATCTTGTCTATTTAATTCTAGTAAACTTAAATTAATTATAATGCTGTTGAGTTCAAAACATGTCAGAAACAAACCCAACCATTGGTTCCATAGCAACAATATGGTGGTGTTGTTTTGACACGACTTGGCAACTTGCAAGGTTTTTTTTTTCCTAATTATAAGAAAGAAAAAATAATAATTGTCAAACTTAATCATGTTAAAATATCTTCAAATAAAGATATTTTCTGAAAAGTGCATTGAAGAATATATTTAAGAGGTTGTACTTGTACAACTTAGGTTGTACAAGATTACTTTTTGTCTGGGACATGATAGTGTTTGTGGATTGTGTATTTTATGATCTTTCATTCTACTTTGACAAATGCGCATACTCTCCTCTCATATTTCATCCAGCAATTAAGATCCTAATCATTAAAATATTGCATTTCCTCCCCTCCCCCCCATATGCTCTAAGCAAGACCTGTTTGTTGTAGTTTTATATTTTTCTTTATTTCTTTAAGTATATTTACAGGACTTATTTTGAAATGCTGGTGGTATTTTGATTGTTTAGAATTTTCTATGTGCATCGGAGCAATTATGATTGCATATTTCAGATAGTTGTCCCAGACTATTTACAGCTACTGAAGAATTGTTGTGTGTTTTCCCGGGAATAGTTCCTGCTGCCCTTGCGAGAGACAATGTGGCGTAGTAATTTAAGTAGTTTGGAATAGGAGCAGGAAAACACAGTTTCTAATCCTCCCTTAGGCAGAGAAGCCAAGTGAATGACCTTGGACCACTCACACATTCTCTCAGCCACAAAACAGTGGCTCTGCAAAAGCTGGTTTAAGAACAAACTCTTCATTTATCATGCATTGATGACTTTGCTGGGCCAAGTGCACTACAAGCAAGCAGACCCTGCAACCAAGTGGAACAAATGTTAGAAAGAAGATTTCCTACTGTGGTAATGAGTCTTGTTTAAAGGAAAGAATACATATAAGGTTGTGGCTGTAGCTTCTCTGACATTTTAGTTATGGAATAAAACAAGTGGTTTGAGGTTTAGCTTATAATATTAAAAAAGATTAGATGCAATATTTAAGAGATTTGTCAACCCCAGCTGACTTCAGGAAGCCTGCCATCTTGTACATTAGAGAGCAAATCATATTTTGAAAGAGATACTTTTCAAAAGGCATTTTATGCCAAGTATAATGAGAATTAATTGCGAAAATAGTACACAAACATATACGTTGGTTTTCATACATTTTAGATATTGACTTTATTTGGCATGTACTTGTAGGTTTGATTACAAATTTTAATGTGGAAAATAAAATTCTAAAATAAAGGGAAACAAAAGTGGGTGAGAGTCCAACTCTTCTTTATAAAATCATTATTGGGCACATTTTTCTTCTTTGTTATCTAATTTAAAGAAAAACAGAAAAGCCAATTTGTTGCTGATTTAATTTAATAGATTATGTAAGCTATATAATAACAGAAACATTCTAGATTTCTTACAGTTTTCTGAGGTATAAAACTGTATTCTGGTATACTATGATTTCCTCCCATGTAAATACACAGAGAGAGAGAGGATTGGTTTAACAAGGAAATTATTTCTTCTTTGAAATTTCATTATTTAGTTGACAATATTTTATCTATATCTTTTTTTAGATGCATCTCTCTTAGCACTCTGTTGATAGAATTCTTATCTGGCTAAATAGTTTTGGAAATATAATATATAATTTTTATTCCAATTCATCTGATCCAAACTTATATTTCATGTTATTCCATCCATTTTAGATAATAGACCCCTTGTCTTTATTAAGAAAAAAAATTGGAATATGTAAATTGGAAAAAGTTTGTTTCCATGAGCAATTGCATATTTTCTGGATTTTCTTCTTCAGAGTATGTACATATAATTATTAGAATTAAAATATTTGCATAACCCTTTGCTTGCTAATTTTGCAATGATTTTTATTACATTTCAAGATGTAAAACAATACAGATAAAAATGATGAGGCTAATTTGGAGAACCCAAAGCAAAGCATTTGCCAAACTGCCCTGTGTCATTCTAATTAACTAGCTAGCTTTGTGTGGGCTGGATGATATGTTGATCAAGTACATGGTTAGTTCAAAAAAATATGCCCCAAGACAGATCATCAAAAGTTCTTCATCAGACTGGAAAGAGTACTGAATGGGGTACTACACAGCCTCCTTCTTTTCCATATTTGTGTTAATGACTTGGATGATAAGATGGCAGGAGTATTTCTCAGATTTGAAGATGCCACAAAATTTAGTGGGATAGCTTTTAGTTATATACAAAACAAAATGGAAAACAGCCTTGACAAATTAGAGAAATGAACTTAAAATAACAAAAAAAAACCCCACAATTATCTAATACAGCAACTTCTGTAAAAAGTTAATGATGCACCCAAAAAGAAATTGGGCTTTGATTGTCTTCTTTGTCTTGACTTTTGTCCCCAATACCATTCTTGACTTACAATCATTTGTTTAATGACCGTTCAAAGGTACAAAACTGAATATGAACTAGCAATGTGATAGATCTGCAAAAGGGTACAATAGTAAAAGCACCCTTTTCAAATCACAGGAAGAAATAATCATGCTATATTCTGCATTGGTCAGATCCCTCCTCAAGTATTTTGCCTGCTTCTGGGCATCTTACTGTAAGAAGGATTCAGAAGGAACATTGGAAGGATTTGGAGAAAGGCATCATGTCCTCTAAAATTTGAGTGAAGTTGTTGACACATTTAGTACAATTGTGCATCCCTTACGAATTGATATCTTGGACCATCCAGGAACACAAACCTACACCTTGCCCACTTAAAACAGAGACACAGAGCTCCTGCATGCTTCAAAGCATCTTTTGGAGATAAAATCTGAAGTGTTGTACAAATATTGTTACAATATAACAGATATTAATACAGTCGAGAAAGTCCAGAAATATTTTACAAGAAGAGTCCTCCACTCCTCTACTCGTAGCAGAATATTTTATGCCACCAGACTTGAAATATTAGACCTAGACAACTTAGAACTAAGCCGCCTTCGGTCCAATCTAAATATAATACATAAAATGATCTACTGCAATGTCCTACCTGTCAGGGAATACTTCAGCTTCAACCACAATACAAGAGTACACAATAGATACAAACTCAAGGTTAACCGCACCAAACTTGATTGCAGGAAATACGATTTCAGCAACAGAGTGGTCAATGTCTGGAATACTCTTACCTGACTCTGTGGTTTCTTCCCCAAACCCCAAAAACTTTAACCTTAGACTGTCTACTATTGACCTCACCCCTTTCCTAAGAGGTCTGTAGGGGGCGTGCATAAGTGCACCAACGTGCCTACTGTCCCTGTCCTATTGTTTCTTTTATTTTTCTTATATGTACCCATTTCATGTATTCATACCTGTTACCTAATACTTGCTTGACAAATAAATAAATAAAAATCCTTTTAGCCTTGAGACAAGAAGAGTGAGGCTGATACGTTCTCTTCAAAGAGATGTTGCATACCAGTAGAGCAAAACCATTCTTGATTGCTCATGGACAAAAACACAATAACAGGTTAAGTTATTGGAAAGCAAATTTTGTTTGCACATCAGAAAAAAAATTCGTAATATATTTTGACATTGAAACCAGTCTTTTTCTAGCTCTGGAATTCTGTATGTAGGCATCTATTTAATTTTGAAAAATGAAGAACTACCAGAGCAAGATATTATTTCTGAAGCAATTGAATGGGAGAATATTATTCTATCCAACTTCTGAGGTACAATATCATACATACATATGATGAAGGATCAAATTAATTAATACTTTGATGCTTATCTTGATCTTTACCACCTACTGGGTTCGCCATTGACTGTGCTACTGAGCTTTTTAATAAGCTATTGACCAACGAAATAAATATATACCGAAATGTAAAATATGGCAAAACTAAATAAAGTGCAGCATTTCCTTAGATCTTAATGATATGTGTGCAAAGTAGTCAATTTCCTCTGGAGGTTTTAGAAGAGGAAACTGACAAAATGATATAAATTATTTAAATATGAAAGTTCCCTGTGTAGCTTATTGAATCTATCATTTGTTGTCCCCTGCTTGAGTTATGGCACATTCCTAAGGTTGATTTCCACAAGTTCCTTTTAGGCCTGTGTTTCTCAACCCAGGCAACTTTAAGATGGGTGGACTTCAATTCCAAGAATTTCTAAGCTGACTAGGGAATGCTGGAAACTGAAGTCCACACATCTTAAAGTAGCGGAATTTAGATTAATTATCAGGATTCTGGTGGATTTTTTTCTTACTTAACACATTTTATTAAAAAGCATAAGCTTTTGTGAGCTGTAACTTATTTCGTCAGATACACAGAACACATCTCTGTACACATATTTAGCTTACTTTGGGGGTGTTTCATGTTTGTTTTTCTTGGGGAAATTGTGTATCAAATTTATCACTTAGGAAATAACCCTCCATAGGGAAGGATGTATACATTCTAAATGCATTCTGAAAAAGAAGTGTTATTGTGGCTTAAATGTTATAAAGGACTTTTGTTATTAACTATCCCATAGGAAAGGGCTATCATTTCTAAGCCTCTGATTCAGTCACTTACTATTTTTAAGACATGTGTTTTAGCACTTACCACTTATTACATATCCGAAATCTTTGTGAAAGGCCTTCTCTTGGTAGTGTTTATCGGGTAAGCAATAATAACAATTGTTTTTGTGGCACCTGAAGTTGGCAATAGCTTCCCTTTATACTTATAATTTTCCTTAACTGTTCACACTTAAAATCTGCCAGCAGCAATAATCCTTTAATCTAAACAAGCAGGGTTTTGCTAACATGCCAGTCTTTAGTTTCGAGATGATATCTTCGGGTGAAGGCAGTGCAGCTGAAGTGGTTCCATGTCATTTGATACATTTAGGGGTCTGTTTTTAGAAGTGTAAAGGAGTCTGGGCAATACATTTCTATTTAACTACAGGATACTATCGGATAATATCTCAGTCAGAGAGCCCTATTAATAATGAAATGCAACACAAGCATTACTGCCCCAAATTTGTTTATTCTGGGTAGTTTGGATTAATTGCAAAATAAGCGGAGCTAATTTCCTCTCAAAAAGAAATAGCTTCGTTTCCCCCCCCCCCCCCCCCCAAAAAAAAAATATGATTTTGAAAGGTAGATATTGATTCAGATAGTAATGATCTCTTCTGTTTAAACTGAACTTACCCATTCAGGATGCTGGTAACAGGATAAAGAAATCTCCCAATGGCTAATGAAAAATGTTGGCTATTGACATGCTTACTTCCATTCTTGCTCTTTTCTATGGTCAAGTAAATTTACTAGCGGCCAAGTAAATAATTTCAAAGGAAAGGGGATGCATAGAAAGTAAAAGGAAGCAGATAAGATGTTTGCTCAGAAATGCTGAAGAAACCATTAGTCTGAGGTTGTTTTTAATCTACTTAGATGTAAGAAGTACTAGCCCTCAAAGCATGCAATCTGGGCTAAAGCTAGCATTGCTGAATACTGTTTAGCCTCCCTGCGAAAATTTTATTCATTAACAAAATGATTCAAACCTTAATTTCTTCTGAATTCAGATAACATTTGTAACAGACCTTGCTCCTTGTTAAGTATGTTTAAGATTATGCCTTTAATCAGATTAATATTTAGCTCTGAAATTGGAATTCCCCTTGATTTCCATCTAATGACTGTTTATTTAATACAGTTTAAAATACACAAAAAAGGAAGTTTTAAAAGGGGAGGAGCCAACACAAGAACATATGTATTATGTCATGTTTATTTTATTTATTTATTTATTTAAAACATTGATATGGCTGCCTGTATTCTATCCAAATCTGGATGGCTCTCAGTCAGAAGTTAAAACAACATATAAAATCATATTACAACTATAAAACTAAACAGATTAAAACATTAAAAACAACAAAGATCTGGCACCAAGTCAAACTCCTAATGTGCAATTATTCAATCTTATCCAAGCATTTGTGGGGAAAGCCAGGTCTTTAAAGTTTTAAGGAAGGCTAAGAGAGTAGGAGACTGCTGATCTTCAGGGGGCCAGAGTTCCTTAACGCAGGCAGCTACCACAGAAATGGCTTGATTCCTAGTTCCCATCAGATGGCAGTACTTAGGGGAAGGACCTATGTAAGACTTTGCTATATAGCCAGGGGTGGGGTTCAGGCGAAGTGTGCACTCACTGAACCGGTTGTTACGCTGGTTGAATCCTATCCCTGTATATTTAAATATTTATTTAAATACCCTTTAAAGGTCATGACCAGCACCTTCAATTGCATCTGGAAAGAAATTGGAAGCCATTGGGTGTCTTGCAACAAAGGTATTGCATGGGCAAACCTAACGGATCCCATTACTGTGCATGTTGCTGTCAAGATCCCAAGTAATAGACCCATAGCAAACAAAACTCCGAGGCAGATGGATTCCTCAAGGAATAGTTTTATTGGATATATCATATTTGCACAGTTTTGGTGAAAACCGATTCTGAAGGTTGCCGTAGCTTTCACCTTATTAAAAGTGAAAGTTTTCCCTTTCCCCAAACAATCAGTCACATGGTCCAATTAGGGTGCCATTTGGTTGCTTGGTAACTTCGCTCCTCCTCTATCCAGACACCTGTGGAAATGTCCTTGGTTCCCAGGGGAAAGTATTTTGTTTTGGTTATAAACCCCCAGCTATCTCTATTGCCCCCTCCAGTGTGGCAACACTGAAGCTTTAAAATGGCTTCAGTCAGACCTGTTGAAGTTATTGAATGGCCCTCAAGAGAATCTTCATGTAGAATGTGTTGCAGTATTCCAAACAGGATATGACCAAGGCATGAATGATCATGAATAAGGCCTCCAGTTCAGATAAGGGTACAATTGGAGAACTAGAATGCAATGGCCACATTAGTCACAGCTACCACAAAAGCCAGGTATTTTCCCTAAGAATCTGAATACAAGGCAGTAGCAGATCATAACAGATAATCAGAGTTGGAAGGGACCTTATTAGATCATCTAGTCCAACCCCACGTTCTCACTGTCAGAAAGTTTCTCCTTATTTCCAGGTTAAATCTCTCCTTGTTCAGTTTCCGTCCATTATGCCTTGTCTGTCCTACAGGCGCTTTAGAAAATAGCTTGACCTCTTCTTCCCTGTGGCAGCCCCTCAAATATTGGAAGACCGCTATCATGTCTCCCCTGGTCCTTCTTTTTACTAGACTAGCCAAGCCCAGTTCCTGTAATCATTCTTCATATGTTTTAGTCTCCAATCCCCTAATCATCCTGGTTGCTCTTCTCTGCACTTTTTCTAGAGTCTCAACATCTTTTTTATAATGAGGTTCCATTTGTTGCTCCAGAAAGCCAAATCCAGCACTGATGCCTGCCCTCCAGTACATGATAAAATAAACTTAGAGAAAATTAAAATTAGATTAAAATATCTGATATAAAATAAAACAGGCAGGAACCTTATGCACATTTATTGTTTGATGTCTGATATGAAATGTACACAGGCAAATCCTGGGCAGCCCATTGGTAGTCAGCTCCCTTATGAGCCTGATATTATGGTCACGGCATTAGTTCGGTCTTCAGCGATTGGACAAAATACATCAGCTGACATAGATTCACTTGGCCTTGAACACAGCAGCAAGTCAGCCAACATCTGTAGGAATCTATAATTATGATTCATTATTCTTTGAATTCTTATATCTTTGGTAGTAATATTTTAATGTTTGAAATGTTAATGCAAACTTAATTGTGGTTTTATTGTTGGAAGCTGCACTACACCGTGGTGGGGGCAGGGTGGGGTATAAATCAAAATAAATAAGTGATTAGAATTCATACTGCTGCATCTTTTGGCAAGCAACCATAAAAATGGGCTAAAAAGGGGGAGAGAAAGCTACCGTGAAAAAAAAGGGGGAGATATGGTGATAAGAAGAAAGTATTCATTTAGAAAAATATTCATTTCCAGAAGGTATCTACACAAATATAGTTCTGGAATTCAGCCCAGGCATTGTGAACTGAAAATTCCTACACTGAACTATGGTGAGCCCCTCTTCAATCCATTAAAATATGAAAGACGTAACTGCAACAAATTAATAATAACTTCATGGTTATAATGTCTATCTGTCTGTCTGTCTTTGTATGTGTGTGTCTCTCTCTCTTGTTCGCCTGTATTGCTTCTACCAAATCCTATCTATCTGCCTCTCAGCGGAGAAATTAAAATATGATGTATGATTCTTAAGGCAGGACGTTTCAGTTTGTGTTTGTTTATTTTATTTCATGAAGGTTAAAATCAAGCAAACAAGCACCGCTCTTGTAATTTTCCTTTATTAAAAAAGAAAAAGAAAGGAGAAGAAAGATGGGCAGGGAGTCAGAAATGATATTCAAGTGATGATACCCAGTAATTTGTTCATTCTTCTGTCAGTGTAATTTACAAGACAGCGACAGATAAACATGGCTACACAAGATTCATTTACGGTGACACAATGGCAGATACACAGAGCAGAACCTTGCCCGTGAGATAAAGTGGACTGAGTGACTTATGCAGTAATTAGGGGATAATTGTCATTAACCTCGCAAACAGTAGTTTACCCATATTGTTTAAAAGGCTCCAGGATGCATAATGACAAGGTAATCTGTCAAAGCGCTAGGGGGAAATATTAATAAGATTTGTGCAGGCCTGGATAGAAAATATGCAGAAAGCGGCCACATTAAGCTAATTGGTGGATGAATATACACTTGTAAAAGTGCTTCTAATGGCACGTTTGCTGCTCTCCAAATGACTACTGTTAATGTGGAGAAGTGGGCTGCCTACAAAGTCAGGACTTCAGGGACAAGAGGGTATTAAGTCATCCAGGCACTGTTGTTATTATCTAGCATGCCACAACATATTTCTTCCTCCATTTTCTTTCACATTCCAAGGTCTGTAATACCTCAATGCATGATTCATACCATGTTAATACATCCCTAATCTCTGCTTTTGTTTGTGTGTGATTTTTGTAACATGCTCCCTTTCTTCTGCATCATGCTTTTGTCCCAAGCACGAAGACATTGAGCTCCTGAAGACCCTCTGTGTGTGTGTTGTTGTTGTTTTTACATTTTTTTAAAAAAATTCAGGGACAAATTATGCCGGCAAACTTCTGAAAGGCAGCAATCAAGGATTGTATTCTTCTGCTGCCCCTACAAAAGATTGGCAACAATGAGCCACTTGTTGTGTCTTGAATTGTCACCAGAGGTGGTATTCAGCCAGTTCTGGAGAACCGGTAGTGGAAATTTCGAGTAGTTCGGAGAACCAGCAAATACTATCTCTGGTTGCCCCTGCACCCATCTATTCTCTGCCTCCCAAGTCCCAGCTGATTGGCTGGGTCTTCTTTTGCTGCCCTGCACAGGAGAATGGAGGTTAGTGGGATGGGAAGGGAATGGGGATTTTGCAGTATCTTTCCCCTGGATTGGGATGGAAATAGAGATTTTGCAGTATATCCTTCTGTGGAGTGGGGTGGAAATAGGGATTTCACAATAGTCTTCCCCTGCCAAGCCCACCAAGCCAGGCCACACTTACCACGCCCACCAAGCCATGTCCTCAGAACCGGTAGTAAAAAAATTTTGAATACCACCACTGATTGTCTCCCAGATCCTGTTTATTGGAACTATCTTACACCTGTGGAAGAGTTCAAGTTATGTAGTCTGTTGAAACCTTGCCAATAATAATATCTGTGTCCCAGTCTCCATATTATCCAGACTGATAATAGCAGTGCCTCAGTCTCTATATTACCCAGATTGAGGACATTGAGTTTGAACTGAGAATGCATATGTCCCCAATTGGCTTCTCTAAAAATCTTTCTAAATAGACAAGCCATGATCAAAGCTCCCATTCTTGTTTCCAGAATTTAGTATTGTGACTATGCAGATGCTATAAAATAGCCATTCAGCCCTCACTAATGAATGAAGAGTAGTCTGCCATTCCCACAAATAAAAATTTCCAATTATTGACTGGATAATTCCAAAATAGTATGGGCTCCTTCTCAGGCAATGCCCTAGCCCAGCACCCATCAGGCTGATCATCTCCCTGGCCTTACTTCCATGGAGAACCTCCGGCAAGTCTTCTCAGCCTCCAAATAGCAGCTCTTATCATGCCTGTACAGAATACCATTGTTTAAACCAGGAGTCCCCAAACTTGACAACTTTAAGACTTGTGGACTTCAATCCCAGAATTCCTCAGACAGCAACTATGCTGCTGAGGAATTCTGGGAGTTGAAGTCCACAAGTCTTAAAGTTGCCAAGTTTGGAGATCTTTGGTTTGAACTGATACCACAGTTGTTGTGGACCAACTTTGGAACGGATCAACTGGGCTGAAGGAGAAATGTCTTTGTGCGGTGAGGATGATTGATTGTATGGTTGATAATTTTCGAGTTTTGGTAAATAAGATAAAGAGTGGGTTTTCAGAAAACTGAAGAAAATAGAAAAAAATAGGATGATTCTTTTTGAAGATGAAGGTTTGACTGGCTGTGTTTAAATGAAGCAAGATCCATTTGATTTGGAAAATAAATATTATGTACCTTTCCATAGAAAAACCCTGTAACAGATTGGTTGCTTTAAAAAAAAAAGTATGATGTATTGATAGAAATAATGGAGTCCCTTGGGATCCATACTGTAGAGTATTCCATAACAAAGAAAATCTTTTACAAAAAGCCAACCAAATGTGTTTTTAAAAATTGCACAGAATATTTTAAACTTCTCTTTTTGAATCCTTATAAAGTTACGTAAGCTACAGTAGTGAATCCTGGCTTGACAATGCAAATTGTGTGAATTAGGATTATTTTTAATGAATTCTCACCGGGAAATGTGTGTGTTTCCCTGTAAATTAATTTGCTCTGTTAATATGAGTTTTCCCTCTCCAACTAAGTGAGAAACTGCATGTGTGTGCCACTATACTATTTCTGAAAAGCTAAATGCTTAAGCAAAAAGAAAGTATTCTATATATCTACAGAATGTAGTTTGTGTGCTGATCTATTATGCAATGCCTAGACATTTACTTATTTCATTACATGGGATGTTTCTGCAATTACTTTGTAATGCAAATTCAGCGTGGAACCTAACACTATAACTGAGCCTTCAAGATTTGCTCCATTTTCCATATCAATTTGGCCTGCAATCACTATATCATCTGAACTCTTGACAGAATCAGCATCTTATTGAAAAGCAGTTGAGAAAAAAATAATTTGAATTCACCTGTAGAACTCAATTCTATTTTTTTTTTATAATTGTATTCTTATTAAATTTAAGCAGTGAATGAAGATTTTCAGGCAGATCGTTAGAAGAGGATGATTTAGATTTTTTTTAAAAAATGTATTAATCAAAGAACAAGATCTTTTATTTATTTATTTGTATCCTGACTATATAAGTTTATTTTTAAAAAACTTAGGTTAGCAAGCATTATTAATCTAAGAACAAGATCAAAGAAAACAAAAACATAAGAATAAGAGAAACTTTTGTACTGGGATAAACAAAAGGAAGAATTTGGCCTGTTGTGTTTTGCAAAAAGGATTATATTTTTCCTAAATCGAATCAAAAGGAACCGTTCTAGTAGATCCCAAAAATCTCCTTTTTTTGGTGTGTGTGTCTGTAAATGTTTTTATGGCAACAATTTTCTGTATTGTTTACAGTATATCAAGATGGAGTTTCTCTGTTTTTGCCATTATGAATTGAACAGTTATATTATTTTTACTTCTTTCAGTTCCTTCACTAAATAATAATAGTAAAAATATCTTGGAACCATAACTGAATTTTTCTATATCCATACTATTAATCTCTCTTTCTGACTTTATAAACTCTCAAAGGACCATCATACTTACATAAAGATGTCCAGTGCTTTTCTGCATTTCCAACATTTGTATGTATTCTCCTCGGAAGTTTTAGTACCATCTATGAATAATTTCAAAGCAATTTCCTGGATTTTTGCTGTTACTTATCATAATGTGGAGTTCTTCCAAAATATAGGCCGTTGTGTCAGGGATATGTCTTAACTCTGATTTCCATATAGAGATGTTGATCCCACTCCAGCAACTTCTTGTTAGACCCTTACAGGACCCTGAAGATTTTAACATGAGATTTTCAAAAGCTGTTAATGGTGTTATTGTACAGATTATATTTTTTTTAATAAAGAAACTCATTTCATTCATTTGTAACCCATTCAGTTTAGGCCAATTCCTGCTTTAAAATTCTTCTTTCTTGATTATTTATTAAATAGCCCTTTAATCTAAATGTCAACTCATAAAACATTCATATGCCTGTTTTAGTAGTTGCCATAAAAAAAAAAGGGGGGGGACAAAGGAAATCTGGAAGAGCAGTGCAGCAAAGTGAAAGTACATTCCAATTGTTATCTTTAAAAGATTGTAAACTAAAATACCAGAGTTTTTGTCCACAAATATATTTAATTGGAGAACGTAAATGATGACACCCAGCCCGTGAAGGTGCTCAATTGGAGAATCTGGATTATGAGACACCCAGGAGGGAGGGGGGAAACAGGTGACTGTAAATTACATATGCCAGAGTGGGCTTCATACAGGGCAGTGCCGATATGTCGCCTCTAATGAATCCTTTTCAGTTTTTTGAAGTTTGTCTTGAGAATCATGATTTAATTAGAGTGATTGCTGGAATACTGACACTAAAAACAGTTCACCATCTCCATACCTTACTAGATAATCCTGCTAAATTGTTTCAGAAACAGCCACAGAAGACAATTTAGTTACAGACACTCTGGCCCAGTATAGATATCCTGAAATACATAGCTGCCATTAATGATTCTGGCATGATCAAAATCCATGGTAGATCTAATGGAGAACTAATTTTATGAAACATTGCTTCATCCTAATTGCTGCAATGCTTGTTGAAGCCTCCGAAAATCCAAATGAAATCCTTGACCTACCTTCCTTCCTTCCTTCCTTCCTTCCTTCCTTCCTTCCTTCCTTCCTTCCTTCCTTCCTTCCTTCCTTCCTTCCTTCTTTCCTTCCTTCCTTCCTTCCCTCCCTCCCTCCCTCCTTCCCTCCTTCCTTCCTCTTTCATTTTCTTTCATTCTCTTTCTTTATTTTTTAAAAAACTAGCATCTTTAGGGAAAAATAGAATAATAGAATTGGAAGGATCTTGGAGGTCTTCTAATCCAACCCCCTGCTTAAACATGGTACCATTCCAGAGAAGTGGCTGTCCAGACTTTCTTACAAGTCTCCACTGATGGGGCACCCACAATTTCTGAAGGCAAGCTGTTTCACTCGTTAATTGTGTTCACTGTTTGGAAATTTCTCCTTCGTTCTAAGTTGCTTAGTTCTAAGTTGTAGGAAATCTAAATATCTGGAAATTAATTGTTGAAATCACGAGTGTCAACTCATTTTATCTTTTAAAAAATATTTTGCAGAAAGGACATAGTACTATTTGCAGTGCTGCCCTATTATTTTATTTTTGCACATTACTCATTTGTAGTTCTTTGGTATTTTATCATGTATGTCCATATACAGTAGTCAGCCATCATTTGCTTAGTCCAAGAAACAAAGTTAGGACATATTATGCTGATGATTCATATTATACTAATAACGGTTCTAATTTGGATGAAGATAGTTTTTGCAGAGAGATCAATTACTAACACAATTAGGGCATTGCTAAAAAATTGGCCTAGCCCTTCAAGAAGAATTAAGGGAATACATTTCCATATTTCCCACTTGGTTAGTATGCTAGTAGTTGGCTTCTGAATGGGTGAAAATACACACAGAAAAGTAAAGTCTGCCTCTTAAAATTTACATAGACCGGCAGTGGCCAAATTATTCCCTTTGTTGTCATGTATTCTCCAACTTTCTTCTCTATGCCAGAACTTCATTTAAGCAAGAGAGACACGTTCATTTCACTTTGTGCATTTTCATATAATTTGTTGCAAATGCTTCACCTCATTATACCATAGTCCTTCAGGGCGAAGCATTCTGAATGTTGTAAAGAGAGTAATTATTATGGAGATTTAAGGTGGAGTGGAGCTTATGGAGCAGGAAAGATACATATCAGAATGAGAATTAGTGGAGACCTCTAGAGAAAATTCATATCCTGAAAGTAGTATTAATTGAGGATCTGTTGTACACTGTGCCTTTGGAAGTTTTCACAAGACCGGTAGTTTTGTAGTTTGCTAGAAAGATTGTGTATTGAGGGAGTTGTTGAAATAATGAGATTTAAAATCAGACGCCTAGAAATCTGTGATCATTTAATAGCTACGGTACATTTTTTTTCTTTGCGTTGTATTCTTTTTTACTTAGATGAGCTAATCTTGTTTACTTTGCTATGTCATCTAGCTTTCATCTCCTTTTTTGGGGCCTTCCTAGATTTTTTTTTTTTAATTCTCTGAATCAAACTTTGCTGCAGTTTAAATGTTGGCAATCTTTCCTCCTATGTTTGAACTGAAACTCCAGTCTGTGCTGCTGCTTTTCTAATATGCAGTTAAGGGAAATAAAATAAGTTATACTGAAAGAAAGATGTGCTGAAGGACAAATGGATAGCAATATTATTCCCAAACATGGAAATGCTATCAGACCAACCAAGATTTGTGGCTGGTCATACTATAAGAGTCACTCTGAAACTTTACTGAAATAACCTACCAGTCGAATAAATATACAAGATCGCAAATTAATTCCTGGTATCTCTTGGAATTTATTTTTCTATAGAGCTGAGATGGACCAGTTGTCAGATTTAGCATAAAGCAGCCCATCGGTTCTTATTAGTTTTTTCTCACTTTCTTCCTAATTGTAAATCCAATCTGGCAAGTTCAATGGCTCTTGAGTATCACTGGCATAGAGGTAGTCCTTGATTTACAACCACAGTTGAGACTAAAATTTCCGTTCTTAAGTCAGACATTTGTTGAGTGAGTTTGGCCCCATTTTACGATTTTTAGATTTTGCTAATCTATTACACAATGCCTAAACGTTTACTTACTTCATTACATGGGAAGTTTCTGCAATTACTTTGTAATGCAAATTCAGCGTGGGACCTAACACCTTAACTGAGCCTTCAAGTTTTGCTCTATTTTCCATGTCAGTTTGGCCCACAGTCAGAATATCATCTGATCCCTTGATAGAATCAGTATTTATATAGATCCTTATCAGAAAGTAATTGAAGTTGAGAAAAAAAAATTTTTTGAATTCAGCTATAGAACTCAGTTCTATTTTTCTGTAATTGTATTCTTATTAACTTAAGCAGTGCATGAGGATTTTCAGGCAGGCCATTGAAGAGGATGATTTAGAGGGTTTTTTTTAACTTTATTAATCTAAGAACAAGATATTTATTTATTTGTATCCTGCTTTTATTATTTTTATAAATAACCCAAGTCAGAGAGCATTATTAATCTAAGAATAAGAATCTAAGAATAAGAGATGTACTAGAATAAATAAAAGGAGGAATTTGGCCCATTTTACAACATTTTTGCCACAGTTATTAAGTGAATCACTGCAGTTGATAAGATAGGAATACAGTTGTTAAATGAATCTGGCTTCCCCATTGATTTTGCTTGGCAAAAGTTAGCAAAAGTTGATCCCAAGACACAGTAACGATCCTAAGTGTGATCCAATTGACAAGTACCTGAATTTTGATCACATGATCATAGGGATGTTACAAAGCTCACAAGTGTGAAAAATGGTCATAAGTCAGTTTTTTTCAGTGCTGTTGTAACTTTGAACTGTCTTTAGATGAACAGTTGTAAGTCAAGGACTACTTGCAATTGTCAGTATTTAGTACAGTAATTCTAATCCTTGGAACATCCAACAGTTTAACTCTGTGAACTCATATGCATTGATCAACCCTACCCCTACATCATGGCTGTGAAAATGTGGGACATCAGACTAATTTCAAGCAATCTATCATTTTAACTGTCCATAAGGTATCAACATATAATGTTGGCCTACATTGGAAAATAATTTAGCTTAACAGTACCTTCAGGAAGATATAGTGGAGTGACTGTGGATACAATACCTAGATATATCATGTAGCTCTAGATAGTTCTAAATTTTCAGCAAATTATTCTGTGAAAGTTAGCTCAGTAGTGGATTATACCTATGCAAAGTTAATTCTGAACAATATATATATATATAATCCTGTGTACGTGTATATATATGTGTGTGTGTGTTTGTATCACATACACAGTATATTCTCATTATTAAATTGCAGTATCCAAAATTGTAATTATATACAAATAATGAAATAAATGCTGTTCAAATGCTTCTTGGAAATTGTCATATAATAATAGGCTACATGGATATATACATTCAGCTTTAAGTTTCCATGTTGAAAAGGCAAATGAGGGAAATTATAGCAGATCTGCAAATATTGATATATAATAATTAATATATAGAATATGTAATATATTCTCATTTTAGGGTGATAAAAAAAGAAATCCAGGTGTGTGTTTTTTTAAGAACAAAAAAATAACACGTATTTCTTGGAAATGTGTTTATTTCTTAAAATAAGATATAAATTTGTTCGTGTTGTATCAAAAACTTTATTTATGAAACAGAAGCCCTCAGGAAATCATACCTCCTGTAGTTTTATCCCAGTCCATGGATATTCCCTCTCTAAATTAAAGTGCTGAAAATTACACTGAATCTTGGGGTGAAAGGTCAACATTTTTAACCCTATTTGTATCATCTCTCATAATAATCAACCTGAGGTTATCTTTCATTCTTAGGTGACCTACATGTTAGAACCTTTGGGTCAGGTAAAACCAGAAGATATGTGTAGGATGATTAATATGACATTATTTCACTGACCCAATAAGAAATTCTCTCTCTCTCTATCCTCCCTTCCTGTCTCTCTCATTCTCTCTTTCTTTGTGTATGTGTGTGTGTCTATATGATGTGTAGGTGTAGCTGGATCTGTTTTTTATTTATGCTGTTATAGAGAAAGAAATAATACATGGGTGAAAGAATCATTTAAAACTATAAATTGTAAGGTGTTAATCTTAGTTGAATTAGAAGTTTCTCTCTAAAATTGGAAGACAGCACAATTCTATTGTGTAGAAATGGAGCAACTAATGTGTCACTTTAGACAACCGAGAAGCAGAATCATCTGCTGCAGATGTATGGCACATAGATCTTATGGACTTTCTCAGCATGGATACTCCTTGAATTTCCTGTCTGCACTGTCCCAGGAGGTTTATCTATTCAGTCATGAGTTGACTGAAATAATATAAATTGGAATCTTTTGTAATGAAAAAAGTAAATGTTGATAAAATTTAATGGCATTGGGGAAAATCATGAGAGAAGCCAAAATGAGTTACACGGAAGACTAGATATGAGGCTCAAGCTGAGCATTACAATACCCCAAGGAATCCACAGCTAGTTTGTAACAAACTCCAAAGGAGCTCTTGTCTTGGTTCCTTATAACTTTTAATCTTAAAACATTCCTATTCCTTCTTATCTAGTTCTAAATTGTAATGCATTACTAATTTTCATTCAGTTAGCATTATGTGAACATTGCTTTGATTATAATACAGCACATATGTACAGTATTATATAAAACATACATGTTCTGACCTAGTTTTCTTCAATGTAATAGGAACAAAAAAAAAAAAGGATACAACTGAGGAAACGTACTGAAAAAAGTTACCACTTCATTGAAAAGTGGCAGGTCTAATATTTTTTTTCAACTAATCATTGCTTCTAAAGAGCTGTTGCATGTTTGATTTGGAGAAATATTAAATAGCAATAGCATGAATTACTTGGTTCTGTGTTGTTGTTTTTTTAAAAAAACAATATCTTGTTTAAGTATTTGTTGAGCATCTATTTATTCACCAATATCCTCTTTTAGAGGTATGATCAATTTCTTTTTATACCATTGTGGTTTCTTTGAAGCAAGTGCAGCATTTTAATGTTTCCAGGTAAACAATTAAAATGTAGAATTTGAAGAAATCTCTGAAATGATGGAAAGTGCAAGCTAATTGTCCTCTGGACGTACACACTTCATAAGGAGCTCCAGGATCTTGAAATATCAATGTTTAGAAGGGGATAGTTAAGGCTTTGATCCTATTTGTATTTGAACTAAACTGAAATTCACTGTACCACATCCATAGCAAATTTTCTCCTTCTCATCCTCATCCTCCTCTTCTTCTTCTCCTCTCCTCCTCCTCTTCTCCTCCTCTTTCTTTTTCTTCTCTTCCTCCTTCTCCTCCTTCTCTTCTTCTTCCTTCTTCTCCTCCTCTTCTCCTCTTCCTCCTCTTTCTTCTTGTTCTCTTCCTCCTTCTCCTCCTCCTTTTCTTCCTTCTCCTCTTCCTCCTCCTCCTCCTCCTCCTCTTCTTCTTCTTCTTCCTCCTCTTCTTCTCCATGGTTGTCTTCTTCTTCTTCTTCTTCTTCTTCTTCTTCTTCTTCTTCTTCTTCTTCTTCTTCTTCTTCTTCTTCTTCTTTCTCCTCCTCCTCCTCCTCTTCCTCCTCCTCTTCCTCCTCCTCCTCCTGCTCCTGCTCTTCCTCCTGCTTAAGGTGAGAACATAAGTAGGTCAGGAATTTAAATAGAGCTGTGCTGGATTAAACAATCAATCGATTTTCTTTAAGTAACTGACCAGTTTGGTATGTCTGTAAAGCATATCTACAGGTATAAACGTACAAGATGCTTCTGAGCATAATGTCTCCATTTAGCTCTCCAGGCTAGTAGGAATCAACAGAGTTGCCTTTCTTGAATGTACTTCTACTATATATTGTATAGTACAGGTAGTACTCAACTTTGAGCACAACATTTACGTTGCTAAACAAGACGATTGTTAAGTGAGCTGTGCCCCATTTTATGGTCATTTTTGCCACAATTTTAAGTGAATCATGCCCTTGTTACATGAATTTGGCTTCTCCTATTGACTTTGCTTGTTGGAAGCCAGCTGGAATAGTTACCCCTGGTGATCATATGACTCCAGGACACTGCAACTGTCCTAAATACATGCTGGTTGCCAAGTGCCCAAATTTTTATCATGTCACCATGGGAATGCTGCAATGGACATAAAGTGTGAAAATGGGTCATAACTTTTTTCAATGCCGTTGCAACTTGGAATGGTCACTAAACGAATGGCTGTAAGTCAAGAATTACTGTAATGAATTTCATAATTATGAATGGTCGGCTTGAAGGAATGAAACACTCTCTACTGTTTATGTGTATATTATCGTTGGATAATATTCCACTCACTTGTTTTGTATAGTTTAATAGAGAGTAGCAGTTATGGATATTTCTGCATTTTGGGGAGGTAGGAGTCTACTTAGAGACCAAAACAATAAAAAAAGAGGTTGAGCTAGGCAGGCATCAACTTATTGACTGCTTCATGTTCAGGAAAAGGGTTTCCCAGCAAAATTCTAAAAGTTGGCAATATGGCTGGCATGAACTTAGCTAGAAAAATTGCCAAAGAAACAATATATTTATTATCTAAACAGTCTTTTGCCTTCAACCATACATGCTGTTGTAGAGGATGGTCTGATATTATAGCGCAGAATTTTTAAGTTCTACCTTGAGGCAAATCTCCTACTTACTAGCAAAAATGAAAGTGTGAAATGCTTTTTAATGTATATTTAACAACAGATAGTCTGGTGATTACTGATGTGTATTCTCCCTGGATTTTTCCTTTGCTATCAAAAGGTAATATTAAAACACATTTTTACACATTTATGATATCCGCAGTGATCAGATGTTTATTTTTAAAAATGCTTGCTACTTTTATTTATTAAAAAATGGTGAAAAGTCATCACATTTTAACTCTAACCAAATTTAGTTTACACAGGAACAGTAATTCTATGAATCAAAACAGTAACATTTGCCATTTTAAAAAAAATGGTTATTATAAAATTAAATTTTAAATCTTCCTTGAGAAGAAAAAATATCTTAAAGTTTTCCTTAACATTTTATGTTGCCTTTTTAAATTTCCACCTCAATTATAATATCTAGCTATATGTTATATTTATTAATTTGCTTAAAAAAACAGACCTTCCAAATTGCATGTCAAAGACATAAACTGCATGTCACTAAATGTATATTTCAAATATTTCCTGGTATGACACCGTTTAACAAGGATTGAAGGTACAATCCATGACATTTTGATTCAATGCATAGTAAAAGATTACCTTCTCTTATTAATGAATGTTAATTGTATGGTATATAAGCATTTATTGTTCAAAAAATAAAAATAAAGGATCTCTTAGTTTAGTTCACAAGAGATATTACTGACAGTAGCTCAGTTCACAAAAACCAGAGGTTTACATTAATGTTTGTTTTGACACAATTAAGCCACTGTGTTTCTTTTCCTGGAATTATTATGTTTGCTTAGTAGCAAAGTTTGCTTTCAACAAAGTGTTCGCATGTAGTATTCAGAGCTTAGTGTTTGATGAGCAGTCAGAACAGCCCTTTCAATCGAAATCGATAATTATGCAGAATCAATAAGGTTTTTCTTCTTTTGTGTTTGTCTTTGTTGTTTCTTTGATATGGCCTCTAGGATGCTGCAGGCAAAGTGCTGGACCGCTGGGCCATCATGTCCAGGGAAGAAGAGATTATTACCCTTCAGCAGTTTTTGAGGTTTGGAGAAACCAAATCCATTGTGGAGCTGATGGCAATTCAAGAAAAAGAAGGGCAAGCCGTGGCTGTTCCATCTTCAAAGACAGACTCAGACATACGGACTTTTATTGAAAGCAATAATCGAACCAGGAGCCCAAGTCTCCTTGCTCACTTGGAGAACAGCAACCCTTCCAGCATTCATCATTTCGAAAACATCCCAAACAGCCTAGCATTCCTGCTACCATTTCAATACATAAATCCTGTCTCCGCTCCACTACTGGGCTTGCCTCCGAATGGGCTTCTGCTGGAACAGCCAACGCTGAGGCTGCGTGAGCCAAACCTTTCAACTCAGAATGAATTTAATGAAAGCAGTGAGTCTGATGTTTCCCCAGCCCCTTTCAAGAACGAGCAGACCTCCAGCAGGAATGCCTTGACTAGCATCACCAACGTAGAGCCCAAAAGCGAGCCAACTTCCGTTTCCCCTGTTCAGACTTCGACCCCTGTCAACGATTTATCCAAACCCGAACATACCAAGAGCTCCTTCAGGATTCACAGAATGCGAAGGATGGGCTCAGCCTCCCGAAAAGGAAGAGTCTTTTGCAACGCATGCGGGAAAACCTTTTACGACAAGGGGACTCTGAAAATCCACTACAACGCAGTCCACCTTAAGATCAAACATCGGTGTACGATCGAAGGTTGCAACATGGTCTTCAGCTCCCTTAGAAGTCGCAACCGCCACAGTGCTAACCCCAATCCCCGCCTTCATATGCCCATGTTAAGAAACAATCGAGACAAGGATCTCATCCGTGCTACATCCGGGGCTGCCACTCCTGTTATAGCAAGTACAAAATCAAATCTAACCTTAACGAGTCCTGGGAGACCTCCGATGGGTTTTACCACTCCCCCATTAGATCCTGTGTTACAAAACCCTCTTCCTAGCCACCTCGTATTTCCCGCTTTAAAGACTGTACAGCCAGTTCCTCCTTTTTACAGAAGTTTACTTACGCCTGGGGAGATGGTGAGTCCTCCCACCTCGTTACCAACTAGTCCATTGATGCCAATAACTGGCACAATGGAACAGTCTTCTCTCCCTTCAGAATCAACGCTGCCCGCAGGCATGATGCCCCTCCAAGAGACAAGTGCTGACCTCGCCCCTAAGAAAAAGCCACGAAAGTCAAGCATGCCTGTCAAAATAGAGAAGGAAATCATTGACACAGCCGATGAGTTTGATTACGAAGACGAGGAAGTTAATGATAACAGAAGCATAACCCACGATGGGGGTCATGACAATCATTGCCATTCTCAGGAGGAGATGAGTCCGGGGTTGTCTATGAAGGACTTCTCCAAAAATGGGCAAAACAGGTGCATTTCAAGGACGGAGCTAAGAAGGACAGATAGTATGACATCAGATGACCAAGAGCACGAGAGGGACTATGAAAATGAGTCTGAATCCTCAGAGCCAAAACTGTGTGAGGAATCCATGGAAGGGGATGAAATGATCCATGAAAGAAGTAGCAAGTCGATGATGAACCATGAAAGACCGGATGAAAACCACAATGATGCTTCCCACCCCGGTGACATTAAAGTCAAGGAAGAGTTTACAGACCCTACATATGAGATGTTTTACATGAGCCAATACGGACTTTATAATGGAGGCAGTGCCAGCATGGCTGCGCTCCATGAAAGCTTCGCTTCCTCGTTCAGTTATAACAGCCCCCAGAAATTCTCCCCAGAAGGCGATTTGTGCTCGAGTCCAGATCCCAAGATCTGCTATGTGTGCAAGAAGAGTTTCAAGAGTTCCTACAGTGTGAAACTCCATTATAGGAATGTTCACTTAAAGGAGATGCATGTCTGCACAGTGGCTGGGTGCAATGCTGCTTTCCCCTCCCGAAGAAGCAGAGACAGGTCAGTAAATATTGAATTTATTAACTGATTTTCTGGGGTTGTTTTTTTCCCTTAAGCTAGAGCCTAAGAAAGCCAAACTTAGGCTTATTACTGAATGTATTTAAAGGATGGCATATTCCTTTAATATAAGACGAGGTAAGCAACCTGGTAGCCTCTAGATATTTTGATTATAATTCCCAATCCGCATATCAGTGGGCAGTGATAATGGGAGTTGCCATACAAAAATAACTAAAGAATACCACGTTGTCTTTCCTCGAACCAAGAAATCTTTCATTAGCTTTGTTTCTTGCTTTTCTTGATCTCTAGATCTGTATGCAAACACTGAACCCTTGCATTATATAATGAAATAGAAATGCAAATATAATAGGACTGTAGGTTCTTCACTGCTTTTCTGTGTATCTTAATTAGCTGTTCTTTCCATTTGTAAACAAAGCTCCCTTTTCTCAGGGTGATTATTTCTCTATTCCGTATAGACCATTCATGCATAGGAGAATGTAAATTTGTTGGATCGATGATGAGACAGTAGACAAAAATGCATACATATTCCTGTGTACATAGATACTACTGTTAAATTCAGTTTTTTTTCTTTACTCAAGTATTTGAAAGTTGCCATTTCAATTTTGAACAGTGACATGAAAGCTCTTTAAAACCTAAGCCAAAGCAAGTGGTGACCACTGATGATAGATTTTAGCATTTCATGAGGGTACCTGTGAAGCATCCTATTAATAATCCACATGCATGATAATGATGATGAAACGCAGGCTTATAGATCTGGACAAACCCCATTAAATGAATGAAAGAAGCAATTCGATGTAGAGTCTTTTATTCATACAGGTGTGAATACAGTATACCCTGCAAGCAGGGGTGGGTTTCTACCGGTTCTGTCCACTTCTATAGAACCGGTAGCTCTGAAGAGCAGCAGACATAGAACCGGTTCTATGTCTGCTGATGTTTTTGTCCACCCACCCACCCGGGCTCTTACCTGACCTTTATTTCCTGATTTTTCAACTTCAGCTGCCGAAAGAAGCACAGCTGCAGTTACAAAAACAGAAAAAGAGGGGCTGTTTCAAAGGCTGCGTCTCTGCACGCAGCTGCTGATGACGATTTACAGGCGTGCGGCTCGCAGCAGTGCAGGGAAGCTCGTAAATCCCGAACCGGTAGTTAACCCTGTCGTATCCCACCCCTGCCTGCAAGGGTATGTAAATCCCAATTCGTTCAGCTGAGCACTACATACACATAAAGGAAGACACATATTTTTAAAAATTCTGCTGGACATTTAGATGATATCACACAACAGTTATGCTACATCAAGTCTGAAAGAGTTTACTTTAAACAGAAGCAGCTGGCTCTAAATAGTTGAGTTCCTTTTTTATTCCAAAAAAGTAAGGTAGATGGAATTTGCCAAAGTGGGTCAGGGGCAGGCTAAAACAGCTTTTCTGTACTTTTGGATTTAAACACACATAAACCTATACATGCAGCAAATATGCATACATATAAATATAACATAAAATACAACAATAATGCTGCTCAGAGAATGTTAATTAATACTAGAGCATAATCAGTTGGTGTTCACACAATACCGGTATGCCACAGAAGAAAAAGAAAACAGCTTCATAATCTGTTGGACTGCAATCAGTCCCTATGTCTTGCTAAGTGAAATTGGTTTAAATTATTTAGTGGCAACTGATAATCAAAAATGTGTTTCTGATCTTCCCTCCCCACATTTCAGCTGCAGTTTTCTTTTTCACCCACGTTATGCTTTTCAGGGAAGTCCCACACTTCTTACAGTTTAATCCTAGTTTCTTTTAATTAGCTTTGGTTAGTCTGCATGCTGCATTCTGTTCTATCTTGCAAGGCCAGAGGGAGAGAAGGAGAGGAGATAGACTGAACAGGTGGAACTGAAGCATGGCTTGCCACCACCCTCCAGCTTTCAACAATGGATGAGCAAAAAAAGAGAAATCTTTATTTCATTGGGCAGTTATCTACCTGGCACCCTTGACATACGTCCCAAAAGAACAGAACTCTTGCCATGCAGAAATTGGACATCCCTCATTTTACCTGATTATCTGAACTGTGGCAAACTACATTTACAACTGTCTAATGTTTAAAAGTAATAGCAAAATATTAAAAATGACCAGGATCCAAAAAAAAATGATGAAATGGATTCCTGATTAGACTCTTCCAGTGAGAGAGCCCAATATTTTTGAGAAAGTAGTGTATATGTATGTTTTAAATGGCCAGGAGTTTGCAAAGAATTTTGAAGTAAACATGAAAAACAAGTGATTGTTTAAAAGGTAACCCTTTTAGTATATTAGACCCCTTGTATGAATTAATTCCAGTTTTTAGGTCCTGATCTCTCTTTACTTGGAAGTAAATTCCAATAGATTCAGTGAGATCTACTCATTAGCTATATAAAGGCATAGTTAACACTGTGATGTTACTCTCCCTGAAGTCAGGAAGATTATAATATTCTACAATACAAAATTTTATTTTTCTCTCAGTCACAGTACAAGATTTAGGCAGTTGCTTCCATTCTAACAGTTGCTCTGGATTTCTAAAATTATAGTGATAAGTGAACTTCAGACATGTAAACTGTAATGCACTAAGAAGTCAAAAATAATGCTTATTTTTTAAAAATAATAAATATTTGTAAGATTTTCACAATATAACATTTGACAATATAAATTTCAAAAATCTAGTCAGTTTAGCAAAAACACTGGTAGCTTTTGCATATATTTAAAAAATAAATCATAACTACACTTTTTTAAATGTATTGTTTCACAGCCTTGATGTTAACCATAATTGGGAGTTAACTGGAACAGAAAAGAAAATACATTGAAGGAAAGTTATTTTGGAATTTAGTGGTGATCTTACACTTGGTTGCAACATAATGAATTTTGAAAATTCTAACCTAAGAATAGATAAATACATGAAACTTGTTGTTGATTCTAAATGATAATATAGACCTTTGAAATATTATTTAACTTAATGACCTTTTTTATGAAGTAAGTTTTTTTCTCAACTTTCTGAGAAAACCTTATAATCTTAGCAAACAAAGGTAGCCTTGAACCTTCAGTGTATTACTTCATTACCAGATAAATAGAGGAGTAATAACAGAAAAAGAGTGAACTTAAATCATTTTAATGGGCATTAGTACCCAGTTGAAACCATTCTAGCATATTGTAGCAGAAGTATGACACTTTTAATGTAATTAATACAGAATAATGCCAAACCTTATCATTAAATCTAAAATACTATTTACTGTACCTACCATTAAATCCAACATACCATACTACTACTATTCTGTAGTAGTAATTTGGCCTTTTTTCAATGCCTTGAGTACATGACTATATCTATGAAAATGTAATGTAATCTTTCAACAAATAAATCTTATTAGAAAAGAGGACAGTTATCACAAAGGATAAGCTTGTGGCCATGCAGAGTTATTCTTTAAATAACATGCATTAAAAATGAGAAAAAAAGAGACTTAAATGTAAAGCACTAATTATACTTTTTGCACTAACGTCTTATTTATTCTTCAAGGCATACGGCCTTTCCTATTCAATATACTTTAATAGCTATGGACCTGAACATTCAGAATGGCATTTGATAACTGGAGTTGATTCCAGCCCTTCTTGTTTACCCACTTGTCTTACGGATAATATGATTTTTATTATGACCCCAAGGGCTCTGTAATAAAAACATAGGATCTTACTTGAATTGGAGTCTTCCAAGGAAATCTTGAACTTCAGCTTCAGAGAAGCCTTGGATAAGTAATGGCTAGGCAATATGGTTTGTCAGTGGCCTGTTTGAGACTAGGATGGCCATAGACTTTGCAACTGTTCAGAGCTAGATGCCCACAAGGGGGTTCCCAGATATTTAAACGCTGAAGAAACGTTCATCTTTCATGTTGATTGTTCTGAAACCTGCCAATAATTTAATATCCATTTTCCATTGCTATCAGCAATTGGCAGCATAAATCTTCCTTGTTACACGCCTCTAGGTCATGACTTCTGCACAGTCAGACATGTTACTTCACTTTTTCAGTTCCTGGATTCCTGTAAAATAAATATATCCGCACTACCACAGTTAACTGCTTCAAGTTACAAAGGAAGGAACTTGATGCATTGCCTCTCTCTGAGTAAAGGATGCTAATTGTTAACATTTCTCTTTAAATTTTCACAGAACAAAAAGCATGTGTGTTTGTCTGCAAGGTGGGAAAGGTGATTCAGCCCCCTGAATAAATTTAAAAACAAAATAATATTTGCTCAGGGTGACTTATAAATAAATATGAGGCAACTATTGGTGCCAAGTGTGATTCTGCCATTAGGTTGCTAGTTAAATCAGTCCAGATTTAAACTTGTAAACTCCTTGATTTGTATGGAGAAAGACATCTGGATTGGGTTTATAAAAATCTGCTGATGTTTCCAGAACTAAATTTGTGTGGATATAGGCCTCTGGGTAGTTAGATCAAGAAAGCGGAAGCATGCGACTTGCTTATCTAGTTACCTGACTTCCAGCCCTGTACAGGTGTGCTTGAATAAATTAACATTAAATACGTCCGATGAGCCACTGCATACATTATCAACAAAGGTGAAGATGTGAACAAATACTACCTGCCTCCTGTTATCACCTCTTAAACACCACAGCAACCATCTCCCCCTCCTTTTCCATTCATCCCGCTAGCTTTTGAAATTTAGAAAGTTAACTTTTGGAAACTGCTTTCCAAACAAATCTGTGTAATTTTTGAGGAGCCCATCAGTACTTCTGGAAAGGAGATGCTTTAAAGAAGGTGGTGGTGACTTTAAAGGCATGTGTATAATTAACTGTGACTTAATAGGAGAAAAGATAGCACTTGAAGGTGTTAGCTGCTTGCGTAACAATTTAATAAAATAGTTTAGAAGTGCCTCTTTTCTTTTTGAAAACTCTACATCCTCCGGCACACTTTCAGTTGTGCTGTAGCTTGAAGCCATTTCACTGGCGAGTCGGGACTGCTCGGCAAGACGAGGAATTTGTTTCTTGCCTTGCCAAATCAACTCTGCAATCAGGCAGTGTCTTTGGTTCATAATGTCTTATTTCCGTGATTGGTTAATTTTCTAACTTCATAAGAAAAGGAATCCGAAGTAAATAATGGCTGGCTGGCTTTGCGTCTTTTTCCCTCCCTTTTTTCCCCCTGCTGCATTCCTCTTCTTCCATGAACAGTTTGGTCTGAAAGCGGCTAGGGAATTCTACTTTCTTAAAATTCTTGGCAAAATGGGATAGCATTATCTGAGGTCCTCAGTGACTGATCGGAGATAAATGATCTGTAGAATTCTTCGTCCACTGCCCCAAGTGAATGCCTTTTTCTTAACTGGATGAAGGCATATGTAGTTCACTATAATCACATAGATTTTCCTCCCCCCACGTGGTCTCGGTTAAATCTCTTAGTGATGTAACAAGCCTTTGCAAACAATTTGCAGATATAGTTGGAAAGTATAATATAAAATATAGAAGCCATTGCTAATGTTAGTAATGGCAGAAGGCGAAGCCTTTCCGAAAAGTTAGAGGAAGTAGGGTGAGGTGGGACCAAGCTTTTTAAGATGTATAAAATCCATTCCTCTTCTTACAAGGTTAAGCAGAGCAATAAGGAAGTTGGTTGAATAATGAAGTGGCTCGTTTGGTATTTGTTTGCAGTGTTAGAACAGTGTCTAAGTTGACAACTAGAAGCGATTTGACTGAAACCAGATATTTTTTAAACAATGCCATCCTGTCATATAAGTTGATATTGCAGGAAATTTAAACTAAATTATGATGTTAATTGCATTTCTCGGAGAGTTGGGGATGCTTTCCTTGAAACTTAATGAAGACCATGCATACTGATGCAGAGGAAGATAATAGAATTAGAACAGGACAATTTTTGTTTCAAAAGGTGGGTTTTGGCTGGAGGAGATTGGAACTAAACATATATTATGCTATAAAGATTAGGTTGGTCAGCAGAAGTGACAGATTGATTAAAAACACCCCTTAAATAAAGCCATTGATGAAGGACATTTTAATCAGGGTTCTATGTTCTACACCCTTTCTTTCAGATCAGAATTAGTTATTGCATTTTCATAGTTCCATAATATGACACCACCACCCCAAAAGTGGTCTGAAAAAAGTCTTCCTCTTGATGTTGAGGTCAGTGCCGTGTCACTCTTTTATTTCTGCGTGTCTGCCCTCTTCAAATAATAGCTAACCCTAACCCTAACCCTCTATTAAAAATGCAATATTTACATAGCATTTTACAGTTTACTGAAGTATCCCATTGCCTTTATTGCTCTATAAATGAGCAATTATTAGACAGTATTATAATATCAACTAAGTATCAATGACTAGTAAAAAATCAGTTTCTAAGCTGGAGCTTTGGGAGGCAAATCCTTTTAATGAGATTTGAAAGGAGCTGATTCTTTCTTTTCTAGGTTCAGAAATTTTCAGACAGATATTCTAAGATCAGCATTATTGAAAAGATCTTTTCTTGAATGCAGGAGAATTTAGCAGTCTAACGAATATTTTCCCTTAAAAGATTTGAACTCGTACATGAACAGAAAAGCTTTTCTCCACAAAATCTTTTAATTTGCCCTAAGTAATATGTTACAAATATATAAACCATGGGATTAATTGGGGGTGGAGGGAAGCATTTTTTTTTCCTGTAAAATTGAAAGAAGGTCAGGCTGGGATTCACTTGAACAACAGTTTGCACTGGTAGCTATTCGTTTTTATAAAGTTTCTAAATTCCAGTTTCCATATAAAATATGAATTTCAAATTATGAAATTCATGACAAATTCCAAAATTGTTGACTCGAAGGTTATGAAGTTCCTTTACTTTTTGTTTTGAAGTCCTTGCCAGAATGGTTCTTTCTTTCTTATTTAACCAAATCACTTTGTCCCATAATTAAACTTGACATCAAAATACATATAAAAAGATAGCCTAGTTGTATGTCGGTGCATCTCAAGGACCGTTTTTATACAGGTTTACGGCTGCAGTCCTTGAAATGTCTTTTTAAAAATTGAGCATGAGAAAAAAACCACATGATTAGTTGCACCGACATTTTAGAAGCTGGTGAGATACCATGCACGATGTGAGTTTGAAGATTTCTTAAGAAAGGGTGCCCCCATTCAGTGAATTAGGAAGGCAGTAGCTCTGCTGGGGAAACCTCAGAAGTTTGATAACCATATATAGAAACAGCACTCATTCTTTTTAGCCTATACAGTCACAAAGGGGGCACACCAGGGTCACTTGGCACACTAGTAATTGTGTTTTACAGACTTCTAAAGCAATTGGCTCAGTCAGTCCCAATTCAATAAAAGTGGAAAGCGAGAGCACTTTTGTTCTTCTCCTTTTTTCCCTTCTTTTTTTTTTTAACTCGAAATTATTTCATTCAGCAGTCTGTCTTTTTTATTACCAGGACTTGACATTAGCACTCCAAGCTATATTAGCATCCATTTCAGCTGTTCAGTAATGGTATTAAAAAAACACTTAACTTCAACGGTGAATGGTTGTATGACAGTGCCATAAAAATCCACATTAAAAAAAAAATCTTATGTATTTGTCTCTGAATTTTTTTTTTCAACTTGTTTAACCACTTCAAAACTGTGTTGTCATTTATAAAGACCTTCCCCCTAAAGAAACCTGCTGGAATACTGTGAATTTTCCTGCCCCTGTTCCCCCAAAAGTCAGAAACCATTTTAAAAGTAAAACATGGGGACTGAAATATAAGCTACTTAGGTATTAGAGAAGAATAGGACTGCATTTATTTTGTCTCTGCTAAAGCATACTGATGTCACACACACACACCAATGCCTATTGGATTCAATAAGTAATTAAAACAGAGGGAAACTGTAATGGCATATGACAGAAACCAAGGGGGGCGGGGGCGGGAACCAATCATCTCAAATATCAGAGATGAAGATCTTGGATATCCGGCATATTTGGGAGATTTTTGAACCTGGCATTCTCTCTTTATTATTATTTTTCCTATCTGGAAGGAGACCTTAAATACTTTGGCAGTCTTGAAGCTTATAAATGACAACATCAGGTTCTAAATTTTGATTAAACATTCTGTAATTAATCAATAGTAGATATGAAGCAGTTGTTGGGGTCCAGAGCTGTAAAAAGCTTGAGACATAAAACATTACAAAGTAATTAGAGTGAGCGTCTTCACAAGAGAAAGGATTGTCTTCAATAAAGAGGTAAATGATAGCACCGTGTTTATTGTGGACGTAGGCAGCCAGTGCAATATGATAAACTGCAGGAGATACACATATCAGTAATCATCTGCATTATTAGTGTCATTAATCATAATTCTAAAAATATGACAGCAGCTGCCAACTTTTGACCAATTTTCCTTCTGCCTGTTGGCCATTATAACTTCACTAACAGACTGCAGAGCCCCTGTGTGTGTGGCAGTTTTGCATTGAGAATGGAAGGTTAATTATATTTCAGCTGCTGATTCCTTTTCTCCTTGGAAAAGCCTTTGCACTTTGACAATCCCAAAAGCTCACTGCTGTTAAACCAGTGAAACTACTTTATTGAAATTTTCTTTGTTGGTCAGGAATGAGTAGATGTGATATAAGCATCAGTCTGGGACAGTTGCTTACAGTTCGCGCTTCAGAGTAGCCTCAAAATGAAAACTCAATTTTTATTTCCTCTTTACTTCGCCTCTGAGGCATAGTTTTTTAAAAACAAAAACAAAACAAACTTTCTCCAAATTTAATATCCAATAACAAGAGATGTATGGAGCAATTCCATTAAACATTGGAGACCAGAACTGGCATAGATACATCTCTGCTGATAATCAACTACTAAAGGTTAGATAGGCAATTACTAAAATATTTTTTAAATGTGCATAAAGGAACATAGCAAATCAGAAACAAAACCAATATGCAACTAGCATTGCTTTAGAAATATTGAATCACAATATTCAAGTTTAAATACTTGCAAAAATAGTTTAGCACCTAAATAAACTATGATATTTAACTTTTGAAATTAATTGTCAGATTTTGTTTCTTCATGGTCACAACACAGTTCATTGTTAAAATATCACTTCGAGTCAAGAACTTTTGACTTTTAATATCATTCCTGTAATTTGAAATCTAGTCTACATAATTCATTCAAATTTCTTTCTAACTAGGAAAAACTTTGTTAAATTATTCCCAATATAATAACCTTAATTCAAGATCAATAAAAACTTTCTCAAAGTTCATCAATCCTTAACTGATTCATGAACTGAGTCTTCAGAATAAATGCAATTCCATTTTTCAAATAATCGCAATGATTTTATCAGCCATTTTGAGTTTCTGGCTGTGAGGCACTGAACCAAGTCAAGGTGCATACATGTGTGAATAAACTTTTCGACTTACAGTGCATTCCAGAAATGGAAGACACATTGTTATAATCTCTTTGAAAAAACTGTATGTGAGCACTTCTGCACAATTTGTGAAATTACTCCAGCTGGTTAATATGAAATGTATGTCATTTCTTTATCAACATGCTGTGCAATTCCTTAAACCAGGTTGGTAATTCCTGTGGTATAATAATGTATGTAGCACAAACTAGTATTTCAAAACAGAAAATAACAGATTTATTGCATAGGAGAAGAAGTAACTATAATACAAATGTATGTAGGTAGCACATTAATAACATTAATAGTATATGGCTTTAGTGCCAATAGACTTGAGAAGTCAAATACTATGGATGGAGATGTCAGGAAATTTATTTCCTGTTTCTTTGTAAAATTTGTGACCTATCTATTCTTCCATCTAATGGAGCTTAAGTTCAGAAATTCCTAAATATTGTGAGAATATTCTTAGGAGAATAAATTGGCATGAATTTTGAATCAAGTATTTTGCTCTAAAAACCACTGAGTTCAAATGATCTTCCATGCAATAAATCTCAGGAACTGGTATTCATTAAAAAAAGAATTTGGCCTTTCATGGATGGCATGCAGAAGATCCATAAAAGCCACTGAAGCCACTCTCTTCAGGTATGTATGAATCACTTTGTGTGCAGATAGCTTGCAAACGTTCAAGAGACGGGGAAAGAATTGATAATCTCAAACAATTAACCAGGACTGCTAATTGTAATTAAGTTAGCCTATTGCCAACTGTGCATAAAGCTGTGATCTAAACACAGTGCATATTTTACACAATTCCTTAGCGTATTTTAGCAAAACCTGGTCACTTTTTTCCTTTACGTGATACTGACTGATTTGGCATGTTATCAACTTTCAGTCCCCCATCACCACCGCTTTCTTCCTTTATAACGAGATGGTTTGCATCAAGCCAGCTTGTAAAGTGTGAGCTTGAAGTGCAACAGTTCCACATTTGGGAGTAACTCTGGCAACTGGTCCAGCGGTAATGCTTTTTGTTTGTAATGTCTTTTGATCTTAACTAATAACAATAGTAATATATTAAGATTATGTCTTGACTGTGAGCACGTGCAGCTGTTGAAAAATGTAACTCTATTCACACCACCAGAGTCATTTCAGTTAACACCTCAACAGGTATGTACTGAATTTCCAAGCCAGAGTGGAGAACACTCGCGCCTTGGTTTTGCAAGAAGCTGTGCAGACAAAAAAGGCCCTGCCAAGAGAAGATACCCTGGTAAATTCAGGGGAAAAAAATAATACCATTAGCCTCAGGGGAATACACGCAGTCAGCCCAGATATCATATTGATATTAATGCTTGGAAGCCCTCTGAGGGATAAAAATGGCTTCACTTTTGCTCCGTCCTGGCATTTTGTATGCTAACGGCTCAGCCGTCTCTGCAGTTATCCGCAATAATTCTCCCTAACGTTTCCCGACTTACAACATTTGCAAAGTGGAGTAAATAAACCATCCATTTGGCTTGACCATATATGTCACGCTCTCTTATTAGCATATTACGAGTCATTTAGTAAACAAATTTGGTGATTTTGCTCATGTCAAAGTCAGAGAGAGCTCAGAACATGATTAACATTCCTGGGACAGCCACGCTAATACATCGCTTCCTCCTCCACAGCTAAGTGGCTCCTCGGGAGAATTGCTCCTTGTTGACAAGAAGAGACTGTCAATTTTGTTTGCCTGCCACATTATGGGCCGTCAGGGGATGGGGGAATCCGGAGAGTGAGAAGCAGCAGAGGCAGCGGCATCCTTCACTGCAGAGTGAGAAAGACACCTAATTCTGATAAATGGCCCACCCCAACACCTCCTACCTGTTATTACAACAGACGTGCCATATCTGTGCAGTAAATTAGCTAAACCCCTAAAGAGTTTGGTGAGAGCTTATCTCCAAGTGAATAATTTGAACGGAGAGGGAGCTGCCTTCGTGACCGGTGTGAATGATTGGTTTCATATTGAAAAGGGTTGCAATGACTAAAGTTCCACATCTTGAATTTGCAAGAATTTTGCCTGTTCTTCATTTCCTGCATTTAATAAGCGCTTCTTTACTTCTTTTTTTTTTAATAGGTGCTGAACTGTTTTTTACCTTTTGGATTTTCTCCCTATAAAAGGTTAATATTTTCTCAGATTCTATGCCATTTGTAAAAGCTTTAGTGACCAATGTTGCTCGTGGTGCTGGGGGTTGAACTGCAATTGCATTAAGGGGCACAATATTCTGCCAGCAAATGCTGCTTGAAATAGGAGTAATTAAACATCTATTAAACATCATCAGTTATGGAGACAGGGTTGAAAAGACAGTAAAGACAGTAAAGAGAGACAGGGTTGAAAAGACAGTAAAGAGAGAATTCATGAAAACCAAGATAAGAAATAGTTTGGTTATTTCTGAGTTTCAGTCTCTATTCATAATTAACCCAACTGTTATGATATGCTCACTATGATTTTGAACAGAACTAAAGTATTATACCATGTTACTCTGCACATAGGCTACCTGGTGTTATACTACTGTGGCTAAAAAGAAAAAAGCAATCAGTTAAATTGAAAGCATGAAGGTTTGCCTTTTTTTTAAAGTTAAAAAAACAACAACTAATTTTATTAACATTTCACAGGATAACTTTAAAACATAGTTAAAACCTGTACGTATGTTGTTGATCTTCCACAGGAATTCATCAACTATTTACCTTGAATAGTGAACTGCATCATGAATATTCCCTCTAGCTAAGCTGTTTTGAATTTTAGGCCAAAGTAAACATGCAAGGATAAACAAAACAAAGACCAAACTATTCCACTTTATAGGGATTTAGCGCAAATGTCTTTTAGCTTTTAAATGTCTTTTGTCAAAAATGCAGGGAAAGGAGCATTTGATGATGTAGCAATAGCACGTAGACTTATACACCGCTTCACATTGCTTTACAGCCCTCTCTAAGCAGTTTATAGGGTCAGCCTATTGCCCCAGGGTTGTCATTTTACCCACACACATTTCATTTTAGGCAATCTTTAACTCTGGAGGAGACATACCTACAACATTGTGTGAAAAAGCAGAACATTTAAATCCCACCCACCTACCCCCGAGAATCAGAAAAGTATCAGATGCCGAAATGATTTCCCTTACTTTTTTGTCTTGTATTTGCTACAGTATGATTTGCCCTGCTGTTTTTTTTCCTTCTTTAAAACCTGTGTATATCTTGCCTGAATCAGAAAGTTTCCAGTAACAAGACGAGTGACTGATTTGAGAATGTCAGTGGATCTAACTGTGCAGTTTTCCAGAGTGAAATTAATATGATCTGTGTTTGGCTACAGATGCCATCTTCAGAGAATATCATAAGCTTAAGAAAAGTATTCCCCAGGTTGATTTCCATTAATACTTGCAAAAGCCTCTAGGAATGCATTCCTCCTCCTGCCCTGCCCCCAAGACCACCCCAGGCAGGCCAAAAATTCAGGCCTTTCCATTGAGTGTCTCTCTTTCTTCTCCCAACAAGAATTTTTCATAGATTTAAAAGCACTGGGCTGGCTGAGAACAAGGCAAAAAGTGAATGATTGCAAAAGCTTACACTTCCGCTTCTGCTTTGAAGATGGAGTTGCGTAGAGTTGTGTATTTTTATTAACTTTGCAGCACCTCTTTCATGTACCAGGCATGTAGCGTTTTCAGAAATTAGTTTGTGTATCTGCAAATTAATAACTAAATAGAAGGATTTAGACCATTTTCGGTGAGAATATGATTGGCCAAAATGTGCAGATTCTGCACAAACCCCTGAATGCATAGAAAAATTAACATTGCCTTAAAAACAGCAACAACAATGGATGGGCTTAAGATTGGGAAAATTAGAAGTGAAGCAAAGCCAAAACTGCCAGATTCAGGATTTCAGATGAATATCTCCAAGTATACATTGGGGTATGAGGAATTAATCTGAGAATGTCAGAATCCATATCACAGAGTCAGATATTTGGGGCATTTGCTGCAATCTAGTTTTAGGAAGTTAGAGAAATGAGTAGGTTATGTTAATACAGTACCTTGACAAATATCATCTATTGTATTCTGCTTTAACTGTTATTGTCTTCTTGGAGGAGCCTTTGAAGCTGTTAGTTTTGTTATGTATGTTATGTTTTTGAGACTGAGATTTATTCACTAAGGATCTGTGTTGTTCTGGTTTAAGGTTTTTTTGACCCTGATACTCTGCAGGATTTCTTGATTTTGTGGAATAAGGGTAGGTTACCTCTTGTCTGCATGCTCTGTTGCCCCTAGAGCTCCAAGATAGTTCTGCCAAAATTTAGCATCAAATCGTCTAATACACGGCTCTCCAATCTGGGCAACTTTAAGCCTGGTGGACTTCAACTCCCAGAAGGAGTTGAAGTCCACCAGGGTTAATGTTGCCAAAGTTGGAGACCTCTGGTCTAATAGGAGCAGTGAAATCTCATCTCCCCTCTCCATAAAGCCACTAAGCTTTCTGTAAAACAAAAAATAAATAAATATTTTTTTAAAAAAATCAGTGCGGTTAACTCTCCTATAAGCATATCACAGCTATTTGGGGGTTTTGTAAAAAAAGAAGAGAGAGAGAGAGAGGAAGGAAGGAAGGAAGGAAGGAAGGAAGGAAGGAAGGAAGGAAGGAAGGAAGGAAGGAAGGAAGGGAAGGAAGGAAAAAAGAAAGAAAGAAAGAAAGAAAGAAAGAAAGAAAGAAAGAAAGAAAGAAAGAAAGAAAGAAAGAAAGAAAGTCCAACACTGAACTGAGGGAGTATTCAAAGGCTTAGTCCCATGGGAAAAACTGTGGGGGTGAGGAGACAAGTGGAGATGTCTTCTTTTGAAGAATTTTAAAACTAAAATTAAAAAAAAAAAGTGATATCCCTGGTCTATAAAGACAAGTAAAAAAAACAGAAAATAAAGTTCCCCAAGATACAAAAAAGTTGCTTTTCCCTGTTTTTCTACAACAAAAAATATTTAAAAATTATTTACTGGTTCAGTTTTGTATCGTATTTCTAAACTGCCCTAATCAAATTGTGTGTCTGTGTGTAGTGCCTTTCGTGTTATACAGTAGCACAGCTTCGTTGGACGTCCACATTCCCTGGAATAGAGCCATTCACTATTAAAATCAGTGGGGCTACAACACAAGACATACAAAGTGTGTGATATGTGCAATAAAGAGGACACTACAGATCAGATGTGGCTACCCAACTCCAGAGATTGAAGTCTGAAAATTTAAGACACCTTGAATTTAGCCCATAACTATAACAATAGCAATAGCTCTTAGACTTATATACTGTTTTATAGTGCTTTCCAGCCCTCTCTAAGCTGTTTACAGTATCAACCTATTGCCCCCAACAATCTGGGTCCTCATTTTACCCACCTTGGAAGGATGGGAGGCCAAGTCAACCTGGAACCTGGTGAGATTTGAACTGCCAAATTGCAGGCAGCTGATAAGTCAGCAGAAATGGCCTGCAGTACTGCACTCTAACCACTACGCCACAGAGGTGCAATTTATATTATGTTTAAACTGTTTCTTTATTGCTGTCCAAAGCTATGGCTAAATTTGAAAAAAAAAAAAATCAATCCCCACAAAATAGAAATATAAGCTAAATCGTTTTTAGTCAAATTCATTCACTAGATATGTAATTATGTATCAGAATCAATAACCATTAAAAAGGAAGTATATGAAAAATGCAAAGGCCAGAAATAAACTTTCTTTAAAAGGCAGAAAGTACCTAAACTTCGTGATATGTTTAGGTTAATATTTTTAAGTATTGGTTTGATTTATTTATGTCTTAGATTTAGATTCTGCCTCTCCTTCAGGAACTCAAGCTGGCCTAACAATGCTCTATTTACCTCATGATCTTCCATGGCCATGGTTAAAATTGAACCTCAATCTTCCTGATTCTAGTACAACTTCCTACTGCATTTTAAAATAATGAACTGAGGAAACGTTGATAGTGCCTCATTCAAAGATAATTTTTTTAATGTAGTTGAACTGTAATTTTAATATATTCAGATATCATTTCTAAAAAATGAAGTTTTTGTTCTAAAGAAATCTTTTATCAGCACTCCCATAATATTTCTCACCGCACTAATACTTTGCCTTGTACATTAATGAAGTGATGTATTGGAGGAAGATCTTCCTTCAAGAAACTTAGTTATAAGGACCTGTTAATTTACAGTTGCAAAGACCTCTCCTTTAAATTTATCAAGCTTTCTATGGAATCTGTTCCAAATCTAAAAAGCCCCCGAGGAAGGTGTATGACCCCTTTTCCTACTTTCTGTCATTGTTTCTGCATTCCATTCATTTGCTTCCTCTAGGCAAATGAATCTAGAAGAACCACTACTTAGGAGACAGATTTCTCCTTTTTCTGTCTTGTCACCGATTTATGTATATGAATCAGCAGCAACATTTAAAAAAAAAGATGGATCCAGGTCAGAGAGCCTGAGGGCCAGTAGTAAACCCTTACTGGTGAGATCCTGCCCAGATTTTACCCATGCTATGAAAAGCAATTTGGGAATTTGAACATACATGTAAAATGTTGTTGAAATTTTCATCGTTTTTCAGTCTCCCTAGAGTAATTTTAAAAATGTATTCTATTTGCCTTTAACACTTAATCATCAATCATCTATGGCTGTAATATTACTGACTGATATAGAAAATATAAGACTATAAAATATAGCAAACAACATTGTCTTAGTTCCAGGAAAACAAACTAAGGTAAGTGGGGGAGAGGGAACTCCGGCCCAGGAAACCCAGTTGCTGATGGTCTACGACAGAGTTGGGAAACGCTGATGTTTTCCTACAGGAGCTGAAGGTTCCAAATAATACACCCATAGCAAACAGAACTTTGAGGCAGGTAGGTTCCTCAAAGAATAGTTTTATTGGATAAATCATATTGACACAGGCTGGTGAAAACCAACTCTAAATGTTCTTGCAGTTTTCACCTAATTAAAAATAAGTTTTTCCCCTTTCCCCAAACAATCAGTTACATGGTCCAATCAGAGTGCAACCCGGTTGTTTGGTAATGTCACTTCTCCTTACTTCAGCCACCTGTGGAAATGTCCTTGGTTCCCAGGGCAAAATATTTTGTTTTGGGTACAAAACCCCAGCTATCACTATTCCCCCTCTCCCTAACTCTCATCTCTAGTGTGGCAACCCCGGAGCTTCAACGTGGCCTCAGTCAGCTCAGCTCCAGAGTTGACACTAGATGTTTTTGTTAGAAAGCATTATATCATGGATGGGAAACCATCATGTTCCTGAGTTATATCTCCTAGCCAGCATAGTTAAGGGTGAAGAGCTCTGGAAGGTATAATTCTGCAATCTTTGAAGAGCTATAGTTCCTTAACTTGCATTTAGGCAGGGCAGCCGTATCTGAGCTACAGAGATCTGGTCAAACACTTTGTTAGAAGAAAACAAAGTGATTCAGAATATCCAACTTAGCCCATATCTAGTAGTCCTGTCTAATTTAGGTCACCTTTAATAAACATTTCTCACTTTTCTCCATGTACTGTAGGAACAGGACTTAAAAGATGATAGGGATGAGCCTGCACTTTGGTGTTTGTAGTATTAGTGTAGGAGGCACACTTAAGCAAATATCTTGTTATAGTTGTTTTTCTTAGCCAACACTTTGTCTGTGAGCTGTGTACTGCACTTTAAAAAATAATGAATGTGACTTGGGTAGAAACAAGATTTCAAGAAGCCAACATTCTCTTTAATCTATTTCATAATTTTCTCCTTCTAAATTCAAGAAAGGGAAACAATTCAAGAGTGGGTAACAATTTTTGAAACTTTTTAGATGCTGCAGCCATTCCTTTCTTTAACGGCTGCAGTGCCAGAATGGCCGTCCTTCTTCTTACAGTATACTATGGAAAAACAAGGGCTGGCCATGGATCATAAAAACTGGGGGAAATTCATGGTCAAAACTGTGCCAGAGGAGAAAGGAAAGATTTAGAATTGCCACCAGATTTTAAACCACAGAAAAATTTAAAACAAATGTAGGGATTCTGAATCTAAGGGAAGCCCCCAAAATTTTTGTTACACTATTGATATTTTTCACTTGTTAGTTTTTGCCTGAAGACATTTTTGCAAGCTTCTCTTTAATGAAATACTAAAGTAAGGAAATAAGTAAGCTAAAAGCTCCAAGAACAACCACGTGCCTTAAAAAAGCTTAGAAATAAGCAGTGATTACTTTTAGGATTAAATAGTAGATAAAACATTTATCTATTAAGAAGTCAGTAATTGGGGGAGACAGGTTAGAGTGGTTGATCATGCTGGGCTTCTACACAGAATTGTGATATGTAAAATATGATAGATTAATGACATCAAAATGCAATTCCTGTGTTTAGATTTGGGAGATGGGAGAAGTTCCTAACAGACTCCAGTTCACCAGATTGTCAGTGGATCAACACAGTAGAGAAAGTCTATGGAGATTCTTCATCATCCAGGTCATGGTTGACTTGGATGACTTAACTTTCTTGTTTGTTTGTTTGTTTGTTTGTTTCTTCCTTGTTTCATCTCTCATCCAAGGAGCTTCTTCAGTTTTAACTCAGAACTGAAGAAGCTTCTTGGGTGAGAAGCAAAACATTTTCAAAGAAAAGAAAAAAACCCAAGATTGACAAAATCCAGTTGCCTTTTGGAAAAAGCACTGTTGGGTCAAGTAGAGAAAACAACAGAAAACAAGAAAAGCTGATAGGAACATTCTAGATTTGAGAGCTTCAGGACTTGCCCTTCATTGTTGCTTAGAAGTTAATGAGTCACCCACATCTGACGTCCATTTCAGCATATAGAATATCTATTTGGCATAGAGCTAAATCGTATCATATATTTTAGGGTGCCTTTTATAGCAATCCAAATATACTCATGCTTAAAATCAGTGGCCCTCAAGATGGTCCCCATAAGATTAAACCCCATAAGCCTACTTCAAATCTGGAAACAGCTCACTGTTTGAACTCCTAAGTTTTGCTATTAAACAGAACATGTTGAAAAAAAAAAATCACTATCCAAATAAATCCAAGGTGTTTTCTTCCCAATAGTCCAACGTCGCTTAGATTTACATATGAAGGATGATTTTTTTCAATAGGAGAAATAGACATGAAGAAACTAATGGAACAGAATAAATCCTTGTGAACTGTGGTTGCACAATGGAAATCGACTGCTATGAATGAACTCATATCCCAAAGTTATGAAGAGCAGAGCTAATGCCCCTGCAAATGAGTTCATCTGATTATTGCATTACACCTGAATCAGTTGAGAAAGCAAGTTTTTTTTAAAGCTAGGAATGACACTTAATTGAATAAAAGTCAGTGTAATTGTATTAGGAGAAGCCAATGCTACTCCTGACAGCGGAAAAAGGCCCTTGCCAGAAAGAGTGCCAGAAGTTGCCCACTCATTTCTGCACATCGTTTGCCTGACAGATATTAAGGGCTGGTACACAGTTTAATCAGATTACTGATAGTCAGTGCTGTAAATGATAAGTCAATAGCCATGGCATCACTTTCTATTGATAGCCGAAGCCATCTGCAACTTTGAACTCACCATCATCAAGGAAAATAAGCAGCCACTTCTACTTGGAGGAAGATTTTTGTGTATGTGTTTGCATCCCCAATGAGGCAACATTAATACACATTTGTGTCTTGTGTTCAGTAATGATATGCTCACATAGATCCAATTGTTTGTTTTTGCCTGCAGCCAATGAAGGAAACTAAATAATAGACAACCTAGCTCCATTTACAGACAAGGCACCTTGTCTGTGCTATATTTTAGCAGGGGAAAAACATAATCTAGGCTCAGTTTGCATTAATGTTTATCGTTTCATGTCATCCACAGCAGAGCCTCATGTACTGCAGTGAGATACAAATGTGATTGTGGGAAATCTAACTTCAATTCATCACTTTGCTCTGGAGACCTTTTGGCAAAGCCCCCAATCTCATTGTAAATTTTGCATAAATAGGATTGCTAAAGTACAATTCAGAGAACCTGTGTATAACTTTTATATGACTTTTTAATGTGCATGCGTGTGTGTTGTTTTGTTTATTTGCTTATGACTTATTCAATGTACTTGTGAAGCTAAAATATTGTCCTGTATTGTCTAGAGACAATACAGGTTACAAATAAAACAACAGAAAAGGTGTTAGTGTATAGTAGTTGTCAATGTGCAACACATTGATTTTATTCTGGAAAAAAAGCATGTTGCCATGGCAAGAAACTATGTCATGTGGTTTGTACATGGAGGAACCACTCCACCTCTCTTTACATGATGCTATCAGAGGAGCAAACACATTTCATAGATGTAACACTGTGCTGTGCTGTTGAATACATGCTATAATTGGCAATGCAGTCCATATTCAGATGTTCACAGCAAAATGCTTCCTATGTTTACTTAGAGATGTTTCCTTTGAGTTCTTTATCGTGTGACAAATGGGCAAGAAATCCCTTTGCTGAAAAGGCTGTGAGGCTGTCCCTCTCTTGATCATTTATGTACATGAACCCTGCATGAATCTCTTCAGAAGAAAAATGTGGGCAACGCATATTTGCTTTCCACCCCCACCCCCATCCCCACCCCGATTTATGATTTATGGCTTTAGATTGTGTGGTTGGTCCAGCAACCATCAGGACAACAGTGTAAGTGAGATGATGGGTGACAGAAAATGATCTCACAGCCAAAGCATTTTTAGCCTGTATTTTATTGTTTAAAGATTCTCTTTTCATTTTTTTTTTTAAAGCCAGATGTGACTGGATTGGAATGTGAATTTGTTCTCTTTCTTTTTCTCTCTGTCTCTTTCTTTCTATCTCCTATATTTTATCTCCCTCCCTCCCTTTCTCTCTCTCTGTCTCTGCCTTCCTCCTCCTTTTGCGATCTCGATTTAGCAAAAGATTAGAAAGCTGAACTTATCACAAGGTAAGCTCAGCCTTCATAAGTGCAGTGTTGGGGATAGTGTAACTCCCTTCTTTAATTAAATCAGTGCTACAGTACTTGGTGTGAAATGATACTTTCACTCTTGTGGATAAGGTTGCCTTCCTCCTGCCTACCACCTACCCTACCACCCTATCCCTTGGATGTATCTCTCAGTAGCCTTTTCTCTTATTTGGGATCCAAAATTACCCATCCTCCCTTTTCAATCCACCTTTCACCACTGTCTTCTTCCTAAGAAGAGTAGATTGTTAGCCTATCTTGCTGCATTTAATGAATCAAATCAATCCTGACACTATATAGAGTTCCATCTCTGAGGAAATGGGCAGTTCAAAAATGTGACAACAATAAAATAAATAAATAAAATATAATGCATCCTCTATTTATTTGTCTATGAAAAAAAAAACTTTCTATTTCGTTTTATGGCACAAGTGGGTAAATTTTGGGGTGGCTAGTTGAGAGATACACAACTAATGGATATATTATTTGGCAGCCCATGTGCAAATTACATAGAGAAATCTAATTGCAGGGTCCAATCTGGGTCGGTCACTGGGTCCAGAAATTTAGTTTCCGAGCTTTTGGATTTCCAAAGCATAAGTCCGAAAGTTCAGAAGACCAAACCTTTAGTCCCGATGACCGACCCAGATTGGATTCCTGCAACATTATCCTGGGACATGTATATTTGCCTTCATTCATGTGGAATCTACTGTATTTTTCGCTCCATAAGACAAACTTACTTTTCCCCAAAAGTGGGTGGAAATGTCGGTGCGTCAGTACTGGTCCTTTGGTGAATAGCAGCTAGGCTGCGGCAGCAGGGTCCTTTTTACAGTGCTGAACCCCGCCTCTTCTGTCTTTGTCATTGCCTGCCTCTTCTGTCTTTTTTCCTCAGTGCAGGAGTCAATAGGCTGAGCTGGCACATGAGAGGATATCTATTGTGGTCCTCTCAGGCTCTGCCTGATATTTTTTTTCTTGTTTCATCCTCTAAACTTAGGTGCATCTTATGGTCAGGTGCATCTTATAGTGCGAAAAATATGGTAATTCCCTGATCTTTGGTTGATGATATTTAGATCCAAATCTGCCTCAGTTTTTCAATGCACGTCTGAACCTTTGAATTATTGTAGAATAGAAGGATAAAGACATGCACTTCCATCTACATTATAATGTGATTGGAAATGCATATTGCCAACCATTGTCAGACTGGAAAGCATTCTTGTGCATAGCTGTAGCTGGATTGGAAACTGGATTTTTTTAAAAAAAGTTCTTTATTAAAATCTTTTCTATAAGTCAGTTGTACATCTGATCTTTGTAAATGTGCAGCTGATTTATATATGCCCTCTGCTTTAGTTCTATATGGCAGGGCAAAGTTTGAGGGTTTATCATGGCTGCCCCATCAAAGTTTAGGAATTTACTTTGTAACACACAATTACTGCTTATGGGACTGTGCATGTTGATTTAGTTTACTGGGTGACCTCATACTCTGGAAGCCCTGGTTGCTAAGATATTAAGTGCCTGGCTCCCTTTCCAAATGTTTTCTGATGAAATAGAGCTGGGTTTAGAAAAAGGCATGGGTTTACCAGCATTGTACAAATCGTATGGTGTGACTTGGCATGCTAGAATTTGGACTGGAGACCATGGCAGATAACCTATGAAATGCAGAATGTTAAGAAAAGAACTTGCACAAATCAGGTTTCAGTAGGATATTTTGGCACCTTTGAATATGTCTTTCTAACAAAATATACTAAGAACTGAAGACTAGTTGAGGGAGAAGGAAAACAAAAATATATCAAAACTATAATAGGTCCATATCTATGCCCTAGTACAGGGGTGTCAAACTGGACTTCTTTGAGGGCCAGATCAGCATTGCAGTTCTTCTCTGTGGATTGGCTGGGGGGGGGTGAGATGGTACGGATGCACCCTGCTGTCCAAAATGGGCATGGGGGGCACACATTCCCCCCACATCCTGTTTTCACTAGCAGAGGTACTGCTGGCTGGCCCTTTGCTATTTCCACGCTTACCCCATGGGCCAGATTTAAACACCCCAAGGGCCTTGAGTTTGACACCCTTGCCCTAGGACTTTGATCACTTGTAATGAGCTATATAGTCAACAGAAACAAGTCCACCCCCTCATGACTCAACATGTTTTTAGTAACTAAGAAAGCCACACATGAATTGCTATCTTGTAAAATGGCCTCTTTTCTTTCCCTACCAATTTTTTAAATTGTTTCATTCAGTTTTAATGAATCCTGTTCATAAATACTATTTTTTTTTTTATTTATATTTATATGCTGCCCTTCTCCAGAGACTCAAGGTGGCTTACAGTCTTTAGAGCACTATGCTAAATGCTCGGCAATAGCCTTCATTCCATTGTATATGCCTGCTTATTACTAGGGCATTTCCTCCCCCCACCCCAGCGGCATTTTTACAAAGTCAGCTTATTGCCCCCAACAATCTTGGGTCCTCAATACTAGAGGTTACCCCCATCTGCCTTCTTGGTAAGAGACTAAATCAGTTTAAGATACTTTTCTAATTAGCCTTTGTTCCCAGTTGGTTCCTATGGTTACCTGTATCAATAGGAACCAACGCTGTGATTTGGTGAAGAAATTCCATCGAATATCCTCCCCATTCGTTCATATGACACCATGTTTTTGAAAAGAAAAGTAGTAATCAATCACACCGCCAATTAGCCTGATACAGAGTACGATAACCATACCAAAAAAGAAAAGAAAATACCAAAAAAGAAAAGAATACCATAACAAAAAAGAAAAGAAAAGAAATTGAGTTCATGTTGATTTGCAGCATCTTGCCTTGCGTTTATAGGAATGATGTCCAAACTGTCATGCTTGTGTTTCTAAAAAAACAAAGAGCAACAGTTGTGTTATTGCATGAACATTGTTTGTTAGTTTTTATCCCATTGCTAAAGTTTGCACTATAATCCATATCGCATATTTCTTTTCCCTCCCTGTCTCTTTCCTCTCTCTTTCCCAGACACAGTGCTAATATAAATCTGCACCGTAAACTATTGACCAAAGAACTGGATGACATGGGGCTGGATTCCTCTCAGCCCTCCCTTAGCAAGGACCTCCGTGATGAATTCTTGATGAAGATCTATGGTGCTCCACCCCACTTGGGTTTTGATCTACGGGAAGACACTTCCTCCCCAGCAGGAACCGAGGACTCCCACTTGAATGGATACGGACGGGGTATGTCGGAAGAATACATGGTATTGGACCTGAGCACCACCTCCAGCATTCAGTCCAGCAGTAGCATCCATTCTTCCAGAGAATCGGATGCAGGAAGCGACGAGGGCATCCTTTTGGACGACATGGATGGGGTCAGCGACAGCGAGGAATCACCCCACAAAACTGAGGCTGCAGCCTTAGGGGTCAGCTTGAGTGCTGAAGTTCCGGGGTCTCTCATGTTTAACAGTGTTTCCATGAACAACGGGGGGATCATGTGCAACATTTGTCACAAAATGTACAGCAACAAGGGGACTCTCAGGGTGCATTACAAGACGGTACACTTGCGGGAAATGCACAGATGTAAAATCCCTGGTTGCAACATGATGTTCTCCTCAGTCCGCAGCCGAAATCGGCACAGCCAGAACCCGAATCTGCATAAAAACATTCCCTTCAGCTCACTAGATTAATCCCGAGATGGACACAGTCAGTGCCAGCTCAAAAATTAAGACCTTATACTTCTTCAAATTGCCATTTACAGACTCTTCTATAAATATATATAAATATAAATCTATAAATATATATATCTTTTTTTTTCCTTTTTTTAAAACAAAACAGAAAAAGACCGGGTGCTTTCCTTCCCCCACATACCCTCATTCCCCACAACCCCTAATTTTTGTTCCTTTGTTTTGTTATGGTTTTTTTTTAAAAAAAAAAGAAAAAAAATTAGGTGGGTTGGGATAATATTTTTAACCTGGGATAACATTTCCACTGCTTAAAACAAAAACTAAAAAATTAACAAACAAACTTACCTTTTCAAACTCGCTTTTGTTATAAAACGTGTGGTCATCTCCAAAGAGACTGTTTCTTCCATCAGTGACTGTTGCCTGCAATCTTAGAAGAGGAAAGGAAAAAAAGAAAAGAAAAGAAAAACCCCTAACAACAAAGCACTGCAAAGATATTAAAAACACGAGAGAGAAAAAGGACAACTTCGATTGTTTTTGTGTATTTTAAACCTTTGAGAGGTCCGTCAACTACGCATGGCTGTTAACACTTGTATATATTGAGCCTTGAAAGGCCCATGATGTAAAACAATTGTATTGATGGTGGTTTAACCTTTTCCTTGTTTGTTTGTTTGGGTTTTGTTTTGTTTTTTGTTTTTTTTTACATTTACATTTACATCCAGCTGTGAGATATGTGGGGGGGGGGGGTTGGGGGGGAATAGTTTGCTGGCTCGCTCAATTCGTTTATATTAGCTTCAGTGCACATTTTTTTTTAAAGAAAAGAAAAAAAACCCAAGTTCCATTTTTAACTACCTGCTAGAAATGCATAAGGGGAGGTGCTGGCATGCTTTAGAGCACCTGAATGGATACAGGTTTTCCTTGTTTTGTTTTTATTTTGGTCTTGTTACGATTACATAAATCCAGTCATGCACTTTTTTCTTACACGATGTGGGGATGTGTAATAATATCCATACCCTTTTTTCCCTTAAAAGTATTGCCATACTATCAGTGTCTTATTAAGGAAAAAAAAAAAAAAAACCCTACCCTTTGTTCCATGTGATGTCTGGTCAGTATGGCAGGCAAATGATGAACAAACATCGTGTTACGCGTTAACACGAAACTGCCAACTTTGCACAAGTTTTCAGTAACCAAAATATATTAATCGGCTGGTATTAACCACAGGCCAAGGTTGTGGCAGTGAGGGGGGGAAAAAAAACTATCCTAGGAACTGGGGAGCAACGGAATACCATACCCAAATGTATTTCTCAGGTCCTAAAAATTATGCACATTTGCAAAGCAAGGCCACAGTTCTGTGTTTTTTTTTAAAATAAAAATGAAAAAGAAGAGGAAAACAAAAAGAAGGCAGCAATTACTAAGAAACAAAAGGAGGCATTTCTTCAACTAAGGGAGGGTGAGCTTTTAGGAAAGTGGTGCAAGCCAGCATCTGTTTACCTGGAAGTAATCCTCATTACACTGGGGGGGGGGGACTTTCTCTCTTGGAGGCCTTTGCAAAAGGTTGCATTGTGGTTCTCACAAAGCCACTCTTGATCTCTCCCCCCACCCAAAACTAATTGCCCTGCCAACCTTCAGGAAATGCAGCTGTATGATGTAATGCTATTGAGTGTTTACCCACACCAGTCAGGCACACTTTTCAGGGTGTGTTGAAGCTCTGAAGACAATGGCGCTATAAATCTTCTCCCCCCCACCCCTTTCTATCCCCTGAAGAGATCAATATAGAAAAAGGCTCGGGAGGGGTAGGTGAGCTTCTGGAAGGCATACATCTCTGTCGCATTCCCTTGACTTAAGAGAAGGTTTCAAAATTCCTGACATGAAGACGTTCCTGTGTTCCCGAAAACCGAAGACATGGGCCGTGGTTGTCTTCCAACCATGAACCACCGGCCTCTGCAGAGTTGACTTGTCCTCACTGGAAGGTGCAATAGACTGATTAAGGCATGTTTTATAGAAGCAATCAAAAGCCATTAACAGCACAAGCACTTAAAGCTTGGGAGATAGGCGCTGTTCATTTTGGTTGGGTGACCACCCTTCAGCAGAGAGAAGCTGACAGTTGGGGGGGGGGAGAATCCAGAGCAAATTTCAATGTTTTGATTGTTTGTACTTTCCAAAAACGATTTGTCAAGAGAGAATCACAGTGGAGTTAGGAATGAGCATCCCAGAAGAAACCAGGGAGGAATCTGCACACCGATCCATTTTGGTTGTTCCTGTTTCTGGTGTTTACACATGTTGCCTGAGTGTGGCAAGCCACGCTAGCAGCCTCTCTAACCCCAACCTACTGAGGGAAAGATCTTTGCTGAAGCTCGGCAGCAAAGATCATGATGGTATGTGTTATGTAACAAATCCTTTCCTGGAAGGATACCTAAGGAGTATTTCCCCCATGCAGCATATTACTAATGCACAGAAAATGTTTTTCTTTCTTAGAAGTTTCTCCTGTGACTGCAAAACCAGAAATGGTTATTTGTTTTCAGCCGTCGAGTTGAACCAGTTATGTACTTTCCAACCACTGTTCATTGTATAATAACTCAGTCTGTTAATTTTATTAGAGGAAACGATTCCTCCTCTTCATTGGCCCCAATCCAACTATACAGTAGTTTGTGATGACCAAACCCTATTAAAGCCATGGGAAGAAATTAGTCACAGCTAATGTAAATCCTAACTTGATCATACGTAGCTTGGTGCCTTTGTATACTAAGTATTTTTCCCCTAACAACAAAGCAAAGACAATAGTTACAGTATTTTCCATGCGTGTTTTAAAAAAAGAAAAGAAAATGGGGGATGAAAGCTTCCTTAATTAAAATGCCTTATTTCAAATCACATTTCTCTGACTTCAGTTAGTGAGCGTAAGTCTTGACATGGTCTCCAGAATTCATAGAGACTCTTAAAAAATACTGACCAGTTTGTCAAAGTATGTTTATGTCAAAAATATGTTTACATCAAAACCGCCACAATTTCTGCTGACTTGATTTTTTTTTTCATTTGTGCTTTGTCTTTTTCCCCCTCAAAGTCTTACTTTTTAAAAAAATAAAATTGAATGGAGAGAGGTTTGTTTTGTTTTATGCTGCATAATGTGTCGTGCACTTGTGAAAGGGAACAGAGAAAACAAAGGTGTAATTCTTCTCAAACCTGATGACATTTGGCAGTGCTACATGTCCTGCACTGTGTTTTCAAACACTTACCAAGATAGTAAGAACAAAGCAAGAAGAAATATTGACAAGGCAAAACAGACCTAAACAAATAACTAAATGATATCTAAGGAACAAAAAGAATAAAAACACTGTTTTTGAAGTATGTATGGTATAAATAAATATCATTTTTAATGAAAAACATGTTTGAGTTATATAAATAATTCTTTCCCGAATAAATCACTGATCTGCATTCTCATTTTACATTTGTTTCTGATAAAGGTCAAATGGCTTTAGTAAAGCAGATTGGAAACTTAAACATCATCAATTAGGCCTTATTCAACAAATAAGCTGAATAGACATCTTTTTAAAATTATTCATCATACGTTTGTGGTCTTAGCCTGTGAAGGCCTTTCTAGCCATGGGAATACAGAAATTCTGTGAAACATTTTCTCTCTCTCTCTTTCTTTTGCAAGGTATTGATATTTAGAGATGGGTGAATTGCAAATTCAGTACTGGGCTGCAGAAAATACCCATTTCAAGTTCTGTTGCAGCTCTTATGGGCTGTATTAAGGGTTTCAACTGGCTCTTTTAAGGCGGGGTAAGGCTTATATTCCCCTCAATATAAGGAATTGTCCCAAAGTAATTTAAATGATTTTATTGTTACCCAGTGCATCCCCAAACCTCTCATGAGTCAAAAGAAAAAATAGGACCTCAGGAACAAAACAACAAGATTTGCTCATTTCTACCTGAGCACAATGGAAAGTGGTAGTATTTTAGTGAAACAGTGAATGGTACTTACCCTCTTCATCCAGAAAACAGAGAGGCTTAGATACACGGTTGTCAACAATATCAAATAGTGCACACGATCATAATATCTTCCCCTTTTTATTATGTGTCACTTGCATTGCACACACCTAAAAAAGTGGAGGGCCTGCCATATTTCACATTGTTGGCAGTCCTTGCAGATACATTGCTCAGGACAACAACATTTGGGTTTTGAAGCCATGAGACTCGTTGAAAAGAAAAAAGAGAAATAGGAAATAGGTACATTTCTATTAGGATCCGAACTGTTTTAAATTCTGTTACACAGATACCCAAAAAGCATTTGCTGAGGAAGGTATTTAGAGGAGGGGCTTATGGCAACTATTAAGGATATGAATATATAAAATGAATATTTTAATAATAATAGAGTAGAGCAGTTTATAAAAAGAATGATTTAAACACAAAAATATTTATTCATTCAATTTGTATAGCTGCCTATCTCAGTCAGTTTACAATTGGCAGCTTATAATTTACAAATATATATTACACATCAAGATACTGAATACAGTTTAAAGCAATAAAAACAATTGATGCACAGAAACAATGCACAGTTACCTAGGTAGATTTCCACCCAATTCTGCTAATTTCACAAGCACTCTTTAATAAAGTTAATGTCATAAGGTAACCTTCTCAACTTCAAATGAGTGATGCCAGCATGTGTGCTAATCTGTAACCCCAACTCATTTAATGCACAGGAAAAGCAATCATTGCAACAGGTTAGCACTAAGGGCAAAAACTGGTGGTTTAATGTGTGTTCCCAATTCAGTTTAGAAGATGTTTGGGGAAATGAAATCTATCTTCGAAGATCTTTTTAAGTTTTTGAGCACTTCATTGCTTATGAAGGATTTTTATCGAAGCTCAAGCTGCAAATAACATGAGAGATACCCCGACAAGATTCAATTCTTTGTGGTTATACAATGAAACAGGTTGGTTTAAAAAGAAACACCAGAAGTTCCACACAGCTCTCTAATGATTGGTGTGCAATTTTAAAATAGTTTTTTTTTTCCATTTTGCATGAATAATATCTAAGTATTTTCAGTGGCTAGGCTGAATTATTCCTAGAGTGCAACTGAAATTTTGGGAAAGTGTTCTTGTTATATTTAGAACACTAGTTTAGGATCGACTAGTCTGTGCTTTTCTTTTAACTCTAAAGACTTGGAGGACTTTTGTAGTAGATCACTATACTGTAGATCCACTGCAGTGAATCACTGATCACGGAGTACATTTCCGATTATCATTGTTTCTTTCCAAATCTCCTTTTGTTCCCGTTTAATCATTTCTTCTAATCAGGGCTATCATTTCCTTCCAAAATAATGTTTGTTGCTTTTTTAGATTGTAATTCTGCCTTTATTACCTTATAAGTAACTCAAAGAAGTGAACATACCCAATATCCTTCCTATTTTCCGCACAGGAACAACTCTGTGAGTTGTTTGGAGTGTGACTAGCCCCAAATCATCCGGACAGTTTTCATGTCTTAAGGCAAGACTAGAACTCGTGCTTTCCAGGTTTCTAGCCTGGTGTCTTAACCACTGTATCAGACTGGTTTTGATTTTATAGTTTATTTTATTATTTTAATTTTATTATTTATTTTATTTTTCATTTCATTTCATTTTTTATTTTATTCTATTTTATTTTTTACCCTTTTCATTTGCTTTTGGGAGTGTCCTATCAAATTCTGTACCTGTCAATAGTGGTGTCCCTCAAGGCAGTGTTCTAGGACCAACTCTCTTCATCCTCTACATAAATGACCTCTGTGATTATATTAAGAGCAACTGTGTTCTCTTTACTGATGATGTAAAGCTATTCAACACCACAGACAATACTGCTACCCTTCAAAAAGATCTTGACTATGGATCAGAATAGTCAAACAAATGGCAACTTCAAATCTCAACAAGTAAATGCTCTGTCTTACATATTGACAAAAAAAATGAGAAAATAAAATACAAACTGATTAGTCAAGACCTTGTTGATGATCCAAGCTCTGTAAAGGATGCTGGAATACTCATCTCTAATGATCTAAGTGCTAGAGCCCACTGTAACTACATAGCCAAAAAGGCGTTAAGAGTTGTTAACGTAATCTTATGTAGCTTTCTCTCTGGTAATATTACACTACTAACTAGAGCATATAAAACATTTGCTAGACCAATACTCGAATACAGCTCATCTGTCTGGAACCCACATCACGTATCTGATATTAACACAGTTGAGAAAGTCCAGAAATATTTCACAAGAAGAGTTCTCCACTCCTCTACTCATTGAGAATACCTTATGCCATCTGACTTGAAATTCTAGACCTAGAAAACCTTGAATTATGCTGTCTTCGGTCTGATCTAAGTATGGTATATAAAATCATACATTGCAATGACTTACCCGTCAATGAATACTTTAGCTTCAACCATAACAACACAGGAGCACACAGTAGATACAAACTCAAGGTTAACCGCACCAAACTTGATTGCAGGAAATACGACTTCAGCAACAGAGTGGTCAATGTCTGGAATACTCTACCTGACTCTGTGGTTTCTTCCCCAAACCCCAAAAACTTTAACCTTAGACTTTCTACTATTGACCTCACCCCTTTCCTAAGAGATCTGTAGGGGGCGTGCATAAGCGCACCAATGTGCCTATTGTCCCTGCCCCATTGTTTCTTTTATTTTTCTTATATGTACCCATTTCATGTATTCATAACTATGTCTATACTTATACCTATTATCTTGTAAGTGATTGACAAATCAAATAAATAAACAAACAAACAAACAAATAAATAAATAAATTCCAGCAAATGCAGATGAGGGACATAGATTTGCCATCACAACCTATATTTCCTCCACTAACCTTGAGGTTTTAAAAAAAGAGTATTTTTTCTGTAAATTAATATATGGAAGACATAATTCAGACAGTCTAATAGCAACAATCATATGTACTTAATCCCAGGGAAACATGCATAGAATGTAGATTGATCAACCTGAATGTCAACCTGACTGCTAGTAACCACATAGATTGTCTCCATGACAATCTGTCCCTTACCTGGTTATTCAGGTCTTCCAAGCTGCATGGATTGACAATATAACTATCAGCTTTCTTGGGTAAACCAGACAGGAAAACACCAGTAAATGAGCTAAATCTACTTTATTTTAAGGCTATATTAACACAATCTTGTTAGTCTAAACATTCAAACTTCCCACCCGCACTTTTAACTGATTGGTTAGCGTGGATCCTTTCTACGTTTTTTCCTCCGACTATTAAGCCTGGGGCCCTAGGCAGCATGTCTTTTCCTCATTCCCCCAAGATCATCTACACATATCATTGCAGTAAATGAGTCCATTCACCTTGCCGAGGGTCGTTTTCTTTAAAGATTAACAAGTTGGAAGGGATCTTGTAGGTCATCTAGTCTAACCCGCCTCCCAAGCAGGAGACCCTGCACCATTTCTGACAAATGGCAGTCCAATCTCTTCTTGAAAGTCTCAAGTGATGGCGGTCCCACAACTTCTGAGGGCAAGCTGTTCCATTGGTTGGTTGTTCTCAGTGTCAGAAAATGTCTCCTTATTTCCAGATTAAATCTCTCCTTGTTCAGTTTCCATCCATTATTCCTGGTCTAGCCTTCGGATGCTTTAGAAAATAGCTTCCTCTCTGTGGCAGCCCCTCAGATATTGGAAGACTGCTATCATGTCTCCCTTGGTCCTTCTCTTCACTAGACTAGCCAGGCCCAGTTCTTGTAACCATTCTTCACATTAGTCTTCAGTCCCCTAATTATCCTGGTTGCTCTTCTTTCCTGTGTTTGAATAAACCTACATCTCTAACCTTATTAGAATGGTTAGATACCCACTGTGGCTTCCATAATAAGCTGTGATGATGTCAGAATGACAACACTTGAATCAGAATGTCATATTTAAAGCCCTGTTCTTATGAAATAAAGAAATTTGTGTGATCATTTCATCATAGGGCATAGGGTGTATGTCCTTCTAATATATGACCATGAATATCATGTCCCTCCAGTGCAAGACCATGATGCTGATATCATGAATATCAGTAAGTGTATAGTCTACTGGGCTGTTCAGATGTGAAGGCTGGGGTTAAGCATGTTTAGTGGCCTTTTAGTAGCTGAGTTTCATAGCATCTTAAGCTCTGGGTTGATTCCTTTTAACCATTGTTTGATAAACAATCCATTCCTAGTTCTTCCTCTGTGTGTGTGTGTGTGTGTGCGTGTGTGTGTGTTTAGCTATATTTGCTTTACAATTTTTTGAACTGAACGGAGGTATAGCTCCAACACAGAACCAAACCAGGAAACCACAAACAAATCACGTGGTCGCTTTTATGTCTTATGCTAACCTACTTTATAAATCATTAAACCAAAAAAAAAAAAAAAAACCCACCCAATAGTCTTAATCTATTGGCTACAGCCTAAAACAACTTATGGATATTACCAAGTCTACCTTCCAGTTAATGGTTTAGCAGAATGCACAAATCCAGTCAGTGAATGTTTGTTTTGTTTGTTTTTAACCAGAATTTAACTTGGAAAAAGAAAATCTAATGCTCCATTTCATTGCACTTCTTTGATTAGGCATTCCAAATCAATTACCTGGGGTGTAGAGAATGAAACCCAAATACTTTGGCCACCTAATGAGAAGGAAAGACCCACTGGAGTAGAGCCTAATGCTGGGAAAGATTGAGGGCAATAGAAGAAAGGGATGACTGAGAATGAGGTGGCTGGATAGAGTCACTTAAGCAGTCGGTGTGAGCTTAAATGGACTCTAGAATATGGCAGAGGACAGGAAGGCCTAGAGGAATGTTGTCCATGGAGTCACGATGGGTTCAGAGGTGGCATTCAGCAGGTCCTGACCAGTTCTAGAGAACCGGTAGCAGAAATTTTGAGTAGTTCAGATAATCAGCCAATACCACCTCTGGCTGGTCTTTCCCCCATCTATTCTCTACCTCCTGAGTCCCAGCTGATTGGCTGGGTTTTCTTTTGTTGCCCTGCAAAGGAGGACAGAGCTGAAAACTAGGTTAATGGGGTGGGGAGGGGATAGGATTTTGCAGTAACCTTCCCCTGCCATGCCCACCAAGCAATGCCACGCCCACCAAGCCACGCCTACAGAACCAGTAGTAAAAAATTTTGAATCCCACCACTGGATGGGTTGGACACGACTTCTTCGCAACTAACAACAACAAAGAGAATGACTCTCCAGGGAAGTTGTCCTTATCAAAGAGGTCATTTAGTTGGAATTAAAGGGATAGGAGAGCATCTCTTGGTGAATCTGAGTTACAATACTGATAAGAAGCCTTGGCAGGAAATAAATCTCTCTGGAATTGAGACAAACGATGGGGAGCTGCATGTGACTGCATTATTTTTTTTCCCTTTTAAAATAAGTTATAACAACAGATGTGCCATTCCTTATTAATCAATTTATTTTGGCATCTGCCTGATTGTGGCCCGCAATTTTCTGGTTTTCAAATACCCCTTTTCTCCAGATATTATACAGGGAAGAAACAGTCAAATGCTGGGAATATAATGATCTGTCCTCTTGAAATGTCCAGAAAATGCAGGTGATACTTTGCAAGAAATAATTACTTGAACTTTGAATTTACTATGAGCAGAATTAGCCTACAATACTGTATTGTAATCACTGTGCCACCATGGTTTTTCTGCGTCACAGCACTACAAAGAATAGAATAGAATAATAGAGTAGAATAGAATAGAATAGTTATTCTAACCCCCTGCTTAGGCATATTATTAGCAGTTTTGCTAGTTGGACACAATTTTGCCCAGGTTAAAATTCCATCCTAGAGTTGATAATCTTTTACCAACTTCAGAACATAGTATGTTCAGTTCTGTTTTTAGCTTTTGTGTGAGAGAGATCTTTTTCATTTTTGTTTTTGATAAGAAATTTGGACAAAATGTTGATTCCTGTTGTGCCCTTCTGGAAACAGTAGTAGCTGTAGTAAGTATGGAGATAAATGGGAGACAAGGCATACAACAGGAATAATTGCACAATACAATAGTAAATTCATGAATGATAGCAAGTGATTGCAAACACTTATGACTAAACATTTATACATGTTATTGGCATAACAACTTTTCAGCTTCCAACATAATTGATATAATCTCTCGGACCATGAACTTTTAGCCTCTATCTTTGCATCTTCTTAACAGAAGTTAAATCTGTTCAGAAGTTATACTTTTCAAACTTCATTGTAGTAAGCCAAGATTGGCACTGAGTGCTGGTTTACACATAGAGTCTATTTACTGAAACCATGTATAATTTATATTTGCTCATATAAAAATCCAGAGCACATACAAACATTACAATTTACTCTCATTTAAAAATCTCTGTCTCTGTTGTAAAGGCTGAGTAAATCTAGAAATGGTTGGAGTTTGCCTAGAGAGAACATTCCATGTTACTTGTATAAGTGGTACTAAACATCAAGCACACACATTTAAAATTATATTAAGTAGCGGGAAATATAATGGAAGAAATACAATTGAACGGGACGAAAATGAGGCTGCAATCCATGCATTTTGAGAATAAATTTCACTGAATTCAAGAGGGCTTACTTCTAGTAAGCACATAACAGATGAGGCTGGAAAAGAACCATTTGGATAGCAGTGCTATGAATACATTTTTAAAAGACGTTCTGCCTATGTTGATCAGGTTCCTTCTACACCCCTTGCTGATCAGAGGCCTTCTGCAATTGTGCTCAGAACAATGACAATGGCAATCAACCAAGCATGCAATATTGTTACAAATGTCTTCCTTTTCATAGTGAGCAAACTAAAGCTAAAAAGGCATTAAGTTCATTTACATCTATGCAATTATGGGCAGAGTTCTATCCTCTGCCTCACTCCAACACAATCTTTGATATAAGCTGTTGTGGTGAGAAAATAAGTGTCGGGAACGAGGCATATCAGCAAGAATTATTTTGCCTGTCTTTACAAATGCGGATGATATTTATGTGGAAGGAGCGGAGACCTAAATTGTGACTCCCTCCATTTTTGAATGCATTGACCAAATGGCTATAAATCTCTTCAGTGTCTCTCAGACACTCAAATAGACACAACTTACTGCTTCAAAACTGCAGATATACATTCTGGGACAAATGTCTTGATCAGAATGGTTCTCAAACAAAGCAGCTTTGAAAAGGATGCCGTCTTCATCCATATGCACATCCATTGGGAAAGGGCCTTCTTAATATTAACTATGTCTTAATAATTGTAACACCCTTTCCTCCCATTTCTTTCTTTGTGTGTATTGTGCAAATTCTACTGTCCTTTTCACGGGGAATAAATACTGCAGATTCTAGATATGATCAAACCAACAAGTGCAGTTAGTGACAAATAGCCAACAAATAGCCATTACCCAACAGAACAAAGATGAGATAAGTGGCTAGGAGCTTTAGCTCAATTTCATCTCCTATCTTTCTAATAACTTGCCTGTCATTTTATTACCTCCACTAACACGAATGACCGCAACTGACAAAAGTGTCACATTAACTGCAGACAGCACCCTGTCTTCCTCAGCCCTGTTTCTCTCGGCTCCTTATTGCGGTGGCCCTGAAGGGATACAAACTAATCGTCTGCTTTCAAGTTCATGACTTGGCCATCAACTATCAAAGGATGCGTAATTGCTGGTTTATCTCTATGAAGGGGAAATTGAGTACTAGAATGTGGGCCTTCCCTTTGGAAAATTCCTGGAGCGCTCTGACGTCTGCTTTGACATCTGTCATGAGGGAAGGGAGGCCTCGCCTGCTGATCTTCAATTTGTCTTGGAAAAAGTCCATGGAGCTCTCGGCTGCTTAAGTTCAGGCAAACAAGATGACTCCTCAATCAAAAAGGCAGCTGAGAAAGGCGTCTGGTGAAGGAACCTGGTTATAGAGACACAAATTGTTTTAGAGTGGAAGGAAACCACTCCAAGGAAAATGAGATATAAGCTCTGATGGAGAGAAAACAAATTCAAGTTTTTTCTGAAAAGAGCTCATGGAGGTTCCAATGATTCCTCTTGGACTTGAGTCTTGGGTCAACTGTGGTACCAAATGAGGCACTGCATAGACTGTCTTGTGGCTTTAGATCATCTTGACAATGGGCCCCTCATAGATACGGTAGGCAGTACAAACCTATTCCTTCTATTAGTGTTAGGTGCAAAAGTCCAAGGCAGTAAAGAAATACTGTAGAAACAGCAGGGTGAGATGAAAAGGAGGGGAGGCAAAACTGCCGGCAATTGATTTAAAGTCTTTACATGTACTGTGTGCAAAATAAACACAACAGCCAATTTTAAAAAATACAGGCATTCTTCAACTTACAACGCTTGGTTTAGTGACCGTTCAAAGCTACAATCGCCCTGAAAAAAAAGTAATTTATGACCATTTTTCACACTTACAACTGTTGCAGCATCTCCATGATCAACATTCAGATGCTTGGCAAATGGTATCTAATTAATGATGATTGGATTGTTCCAGGTTCATGTGATCCCACCTTTTGTGAACCTCTGACAAGCAAAGTCAATGGGGAAACCAGATTCACTTAACAATCGTGTTACTAACTTAACAACTGCAGCAGGAAGGATATAAAATGGGGCAAAAGTCACTTAACAAGTGTCTTGGTTGGCGACAGAAATGTTGGGCTCAATTGTGGTCATAAGTCAAAGACCTCCTGTAAAAAAGGCCAGCTGAAATCCTTTCCTTTGAAATACTTTGGGACTGCAAGTTTGCCTGAAGTAAAGGGACATTTACAGAAACAATGAGATGTCTACTTCAATTTTAGATGTCCGTCAATCAGAGGTGGTATTCAGCAGGTTCTGACCATTTCTGGAGAACCGGTAGTGCAAATTTTGAGTCGTTTGGAGAACTGACAAATACCACCTCCGACTGGCCCCGCCCCCATCTATTCTCTGCCTCCCGAGTCCCAGCTGATTGGCTGGGTCTTCTTTGGTTGCTCTGCACAGGAGAACGGAGCTGGAAAGCAGGTTAGTGGGGTGAGGAGAGAATGGGATTTTGCAGTAACCTTCCCTGCCATGTCCACCAAGCCATGCCCACAAAACCAGTGGTAAGAAATTTTGAATCCCACCACTGCCATCAACCCTGGAGAGAGTTATTTCCCACCCATTCAAAGAGTTCTAAGGAGTCTTGCTACCAACGTTGTACGTTGAAGTTGCCCTGAAAGCCGTAGCACACCAGTTCAATTAGACTCAGATTACGATGAGAGGTGGATGTTCAGATCAACTGTACATATAGACATGTTCTTCCTCATATTGATTGCCCTTGATGGATAGCATTATTTTTTTTAAAGAACTTGGCTTGAATAGCAGATAGGTTTAAAAAAAAAGAAAGTACTCTGGGGTAAGGCCATCTCAGACACGTAAGACCTACATCCTAAGACATTTGATACCGTAAACATGTTACTACGATACTGCAAGGCATATTTGATTCTTTTATCTGGTGTAGCACATCGCCGTTTGGTGATCATGCCCCTAAAGGGGTGCAACCTGCCAAGGATTTTATCCAGAGCACACTGAGATTAGAAGGGACTCCTAAAAAAAAAACTAGCTGATGCTACCAGATTGAGTTGAGGGATTGGAAGTGAGTGCAAACGCCTTGAGTCCTTGCTGTTTGCTCATTCATGTCAGGGGCTGCAATGAAATATTACTAATTGAATAAAGCTGTGACGAGAGTAATGTCCATCTGCCAACAATAATATGAGAAAGCTCAGGAAAAGGGAGGGCAGATTGGATGGTTTGATCCCTAATAACACATACACACACATAAAGACACTTATGGATTGTTCACCAGGCGAGTTATTCCTAGTCACCTGACTCATGCTTGCCCAATCTTTATCCATATTCATCAGCGACAGCGTAATGAACAAAGGTATTGATTAGTCAGAGAGATTTCTACACAGTACTAGTTCACGTTGAAAGGTCTCCGATGGGAATACAACGGGTGCACAGCCCTGTAACATAACTTATGGTGTTCTAGGTCCTGCCATTGATTTTTTTTTTTTTGTTTCAGAGGATTTTTTTTAAAAAAAATAGTGTGACTCTCCTGCGACCTTTAGCTGTAAGCTCTCTTGGAAAAGGAAAGAAAGAAATGAGAGTGAGTAGGCATTCCCCCGGGATCAGCAAATAGGGCTTACTTATGCCATGCTAGGGAACATGGACCTGGTTAGCCAAAGAGCAGAAGACAGAATGACCATGCCAGACCACTGGCAAACAGCAGTTTTTATTTCCCTGACCTCACTGGTGTTTAAAGTAAATGATGTACGTTACAGTAGCAGCCTGTCCATTGGAAGATCAATGGGAGGTTTAGCCATATTGAATCTTTTTAAATATACTCCACTGTTCCAGAGGCTGCTCTCTATGATGCAAAAATAATCTCTGTCTCTCTCTCCTTCCCTCCCTCACTCCCCCTTTCTCCCTCCCTATCTCCCTTTCTCCTTCCTTCCCTCCCTTTCTCTCCCTCTCTCTTCCTCCCTCCCTCCCTCTTCCTTCCTCCCTCTCTCTCCCTCTCCCTTCCTTCCTTCATCCTCCCTTTCTCCCGCCTTCCCTCCCACTCTCCCCCTCCCTCCCTCTTCTTCCCTTCCTCCCTCTCCCTTCCTGCCTTCTTCCCTCCCGCTCCCTTCCTTCCTTCTTCCTCCCTCCCTCTCTCCTCCCTCCCTCCCTCCCCTCCCTCTCCCTCCCTCCCCCTCTCTCTCTCACACACACACATAAAGACAGAGACTACATTCTGGACTGACCTTTTCATCCCTGTTCAAAAAGTGAAGCCTTGCCTCCCCACCACCAAGAAAATGAATAGCTCGATAATTCACCTATTTATTTCACGTGGTCGAAGTGAGTCCCAAAGTGGTCTGTGCCACCACAAAACAAAATGCTGAATTAAATAAATATGCAGTCCTGCCTAAAGCCAAGCTATTTGATGCCAGCAATTAAAACACTCAGGAAATAAATATCTCAATTAAGCAGGGAATGAAAAAGGATTATTCGGCACTTTGTGATGAGGAAAATCTCCATTGTACATTGTACAGTCTCTTGGGATCGCAATTTTCCCAGCATGACCTCCAATGTTTTTATTTATTCCTTTATTTGATGCCCAACTCAGATCGAATGACTTTTGGACATAGACACAAAAAGAAGGGGAAAATCCACAATCAATGCAAAATTACATAAGGGGTTGGATTTTGCTCTCTGTGTAACAGTGTAACAGTAGCATTAGGATGAGAGAGGATGGTTTATAGTTATGTTGACACCAACCAAGGAGAATGGCAAGAAAAGCTACTTTTTTTTCTAAATTATATTTTGAAACCACTGCCAGAGAAGGACCCATTGTTGCCAGTCTGCAATTTTCATTTAAAGAGAAATTTAGTGGGAGGATCTGGAAAGAATTTCTGGAAGTTTTTTAACCTGAAAAGTCATGGCAAACCCACAAAATGGCCCAAATTTGGTTGATTTCATTAAATAGGCTTTGAAATGATGGGAACATTTATCACCCATCTTGTGCTAAATCCCAACCCCAAGATCAATGTTCTGCCTGTGACAAACAGTAAGGCACAATCTATATCTTGGGATATGGTGAAGTGCTCAGAGTTAGGACATAACATTTTAGGATCCAGCCTTAGTCACCCAAGGGTCCTAAATTGGAGGTCTCTTTACCTATCAAACTACAAGCAAGGGAATTTTTGTAAATCATTGAAAAGGAGCCAATTTGTGTGCCACAAAAGATAAAAAAGGTTTCTCTCTTTGTTTTCCACGGTCTATATGCTGAAATACATCAATAGAAGCTTCTTTATTGTATGATGATTAAGTATTCTATTACAATAAGCAGTAGATATTCAGGCTTGAATTCTAAGTCATTAAGTCCAGTGTATTTTAATCCATAATTGTAAAAGATTTAAGGTATTTTATTCATCATTTGATTGGGACTGTAATGTACTTTCTGCTTTCCACACCAAGATCTGTCAATTTTTACTGCGACTTTTAATTGTATTCTTGTAGTACCAATGCCAGCAGTTTTCTGAAGTTGGCTTGTACACCAGAGTGCCTTTTGCTTATTCAGGAAATAAGAAATATAAACTATAATGACCCTCCGGTCATATCCACTTTTAAGGAGCCAGCTCTAAGGGCTAATGGCACTCCATCTGTGTTGAACTACAACTCCCAGCACCCTCAATTCTATGCTGAAGGGTTACATGTTATGTCTGCATCAGTGATTCTCAATCTCAACAGCTTTAAGAAGTGTGGACTTCAACTCCCAGAATTCCCCAGGTTGATAAACATTGATCTATACCATTAGGAATGCAAAGAATCTGCTGTAGTCGAATTAGAAGAGCCAAGATTGTGCTTACTGAGACACAACTACCTTTTCCTTTCTCAAATAAACCTCTGTGGTCATGCCATTCAGTTTTGTAAGCTTGAGGGCAATTCTGTTCAGAAACCTACCCAATTATATAAAACTAAGCAACGCAAAGCAATAGGCCAAAGTAGTATTAGTCAGCCTCCCTAAGCAACATGACCTTTATTGAAGCATCAAATCATAGCATTCTTGGCCCTTGCTGGCATAATGGTTAGAGCAGGGTTTCTCAACATGCGCTAACGTAGTCAACCCATTGAGAAGACAGGCTGATGTAGTTGTTACTTGGTGGAGCATAGCCAAACAAGGAGAGAGGAAGCAACGGGGCAGGTGACCTAGTCTGGTTACAGCCAAAATCCTGAAAGCCAGAGGCAATTGGGCAGAGTACCGTATTTTTTGGAGTATAAAATGCACTCCCCCCCCCCCCCCCCCCCCCCGCAAAATGGGTGGAAATATCTGTAAGTCTTATACAGAGAATACGGGCCCATTTTTGGCCTCTCAAAGTCTCCACAGGTTCCATTTTTGCTCGCAGATGCCTCTTCAGGTCCCGTTTTTGCTCTCCCTGGCATCAGGGAGGCCAAAAACAGGACCTGCGGACATCTCCAGAGGCCAAAAATGGGCCTGTATTTGGCCTGCAGAATGCTTCCGGATGCCAAGAGGGGGGCAAAAAAAGATGCAAGGAGGCAAACAAAACTATTTTTTTCTTGTTTTCCTCCTCTAAACCAAGATAAGTCTTATAGGGGTTAGGGATTGGGGGAACTGTCTTACGATGGTTCTCCTCCTTCCTCTCCAGCCGCTCGCAATTTGTGTTGGCGGGGGGGGGGGGAGGTCCACTTCTAGGCCCCTTATTTGTGGGGGTGCCTCAGGGGTCGGTCCTCTCCCCTCTCTTGTTCAACATTTATGTGAAGCCGCTGGGCGAGATCATCCGTGGTCTTGGGGTACGGTGCCATCTGTACGCAGATGACACCCAATTGTACATCTCCACCCCAGACCACCCCAACGATGCTGTGGAGGCTATGTCCCGGTGCCTGGAGGCCGTGCAGAATTGGATGGGCGGGAACAGGCTCCGACTCAACCCATCCAAGACTGAGTGGCTGTGGTTCCCGGCGTCCCGATATAGCCAGCTGACACCTTCACTGGCTATTGGGGGAGAGATTCTGCCCCCTACAGGGAGGGCTCACAATCTGGGTGTCCTCCTGGATGCACGGCTGTCTTTAGAACATCATATTGCGCCCGTCTCCAGGGGGACGTTTTATCAGGTTCGCCTGATTTACCAGTTGCGGCCCTTCCTGGATCGGGACGCCCTGCGCATGGTCACTCATGCCCTTGTCACCTCTCGCCTGGATTACTGTAACGCTCTCTACATGGGGCTCCCTGTGGGGAGCACCCGGAGACTCCAACTGGTGCAAAATGCAGCTGCGCGGGTGATTATGGGGGCGTCGCATAGCTCCCATGTGATGCCTCTCCTGCGCGAGCTGCATTGGTTGCCGGTGGCTTTCTGGGTTCGCTTTAAGGTTCTAGTCTTGACTTTTAAAGCGATCCATGGCATTGGGCCAGGCTACCTGCAGGACCACATTCTGCCGGTGATCTCCAACAGACCTGTGCGTTCCCACAGGGAGGGCCTTCTCCGGGTGCCATCGGCCTCTATGTGTCGTCTGGCGGCCCCCAGGAACAGGGCCTTCTCTATGGGGCCCCCTGCCCTCTGGAATAGTCTGCCACCTGAGATACGTACCAGCACAGACCTGAGGACCTTCAGGCGTGTGTTAAAAACCTGGCTCTTCGAGCAGGCTGGCCTGGGCTGACATGATATTTTAATTGTCTCCTTTTAATTTGGATTTTAAATTTGGGGTTTTTAATATATCAGGGGGGAGGGTTGATTTTTAATTCTAACAGTCCACTATTTAATTTCATTTTAACTTTGTATATGTATTGGGGTAGATTTGGCTGTGCACCGCCCTGAGTCCTTTGGGAGAAGGGCGGTATATAAATGTTAAAATAAATAAATAAATAAAAATAAATAGTCCAGTGCATCTTATAGTCTGAAAAATATGGTAATTGTAAACAAGTAGGAAGGGGAACCGAAGGATAGGAAGTAGGAAAAGACATCACTAGGAATGTACAACTGGCTACTTGCTGGCACTGCCGCCATGGTGAAACTGGGCATTGTTGTTTTAAAAATAGAGACTCCATTAGCTAAAGATCTAAGGAACTCTGGTAGGCTGTGCAAAGGGTTTTGCTCATCCAGGATGAAACCTTCTTGGTAGGGAAGACTCTGTGGGTCTGTAGTCTGTGTGCCTATCTATATATGAGGAGAATTTATGTAGGAGTGTGGAGATATAGATGCTCTACACACACACACACACACACACACACACACACACATATATATACACACACACACACACACATAAAAACCCTGCTAGGTATGCCTCTGAAAGCTTCCCCTAGCTTCCAATGTTCCCTTGACCTCCCAAAGGCTGTCTATATTTGCAAGAGGATTAAACGAAGCCATGAACTTTTGAGACGAAGAGGTAAAAAGTGTTCTGTGAAGTCAGAGGATGACTGTAGATTCTGTATCTCACTGGAGAGAACTTTTTGGACTTTTCTGCAACATGCCCAGAGTAAGTGCTATTTGGAATCATGGGGCAAAAATGTTCAAAGGATAGTGGAAAAAGTGACCGGGCTATTTAGAAGGGAAGAAAGAAAAAAAATGTAGTGATCTTTGCCATCAAAATTCTTCTTTAAGTTTGTCCAGGTGGAAGTTGAAGAAGAAATATCTATTTTATTGGCATTTAACATTTCCAAAATCTAGTGAGTTGTTTCTAAAGTGTGATTGAGAGGCTGTAAATTATGGCATCTCATGAGACTCCTTCATTAGCACTGAGGATGTCAGTTGATGTAATGTTGCTGGAGATGGATAATCAGGGTTCAGGTTCAAAAGTTGGATCATAATGTCTAACTACTCTCCCCCTAAAAAAAGGAAATGGAAAGGAAAGGAGAAAGAAGAAGAATGAGAAAAGGAAAGGAGAGAGGAAAGATAAGAGGAAAGGAAAGAAAAGGAGAAAGAAGAGGAAAGAGGAAAGGAAAGGAGAAAGAAAAGGAGAGAGAAGAGGTAAGGAAAAGAAAGGAGAAAGGAAAAGGAAAGAGAAAGAAGAGGAAAGAGAAGGGAAAAGAATAGGAAAGGAGAGAAGGAAAGGAAAGAAGGAAAAAGAAGAGGAAAGAGAAAAGGGTAGGAAAGGAATGGAAGAAAAAGGAAAGATGAAAGAAAGTAAGAGAGGGAGAAGGGAGGGAGGGAGGGAAAGAGGAAGGAAGGAAGGAAGGAAGGAAGGAAGGAAGGAAGGAAGGAAGGAAAAAATGGTGTGCTAGTTTCATGAATTACTCACAAAATATTCCATTGAATACAGAAAACTGAACAGAAAAAAGGATGAAGAGGAAACAAATATTGGATGGAATTATGTTTCGTCCACACTTCAGACTCATAGATGTGATAGATCAGTGTTTTCATGATCAGAGTATCTCATTGCTAAACATTCCTTCTTTAAGAATTGGAACCCCATGTTACTTCCACTTTCTCTTCATCCAAGCTTTTTAGAAACAATTTGATTTTCTGCCTCAACCACTTTTGGATCCATTTCAGTCAAAAAGTCTAAGATGTAATTGTATGAAGCTGAAATCATATTTATCCAAAAAAAGAAGGCAACAAAATGTGTTTGAGAAATTTGGGGAGAGTAAAAAAAAACATGTCTTTCTCACAGTCCAAGAATGTTTTGTTTGGATATGGTAGAAATGGAAAGCTAATGGACATAGTTTCTAGGAAAATCAAGCTCCTATCAATAAAATTTAGCAAAAAAAAATGCATTGCTTTGAACTGTAGTTATATGAAAATTAAAAAGAATGTTGATTTTATCACTCATTATGTAATAACGTTGTTTCTTTCTAGTTGTTTCTTGTATACCAAGATGGGAGTCACATGCTGAGATAACCCATGGTTTATTTTATCATAATATAAATAATCCGCAATTGGATGGGATTGCCAAGAATATTAAGTGATAAACCATTATTTAGAAACTACATTGGTGACATCTGTGGTAGGATTCAAATTTTTTTACTACCGGTTCTGTGGGCATGGCTTGGTGGGCGTGGCAGGGGAAGGATACTGTAAAATCTCCAGTCAGAGGTGGGATTTGCCGGTTCTCGGAGCTACTCAAAATTTCCACTACTGGTTCTCCAGAACTGGTCAGAATTTGCTGAACACCACCTCTGGGTGATATCCATATACTGTACACATTAACCCAAACTCAAACAATGTGACTTAGTGTATTGCTTGAAGTAGGCCTAAAATTGAATTCTGATGGGTCCTTTACCAATTAGCGCCACTGAGTCCTAAAAATCATTGAACATCTGTAACTTGAAGACTTCCTTGACCATGCCCAGTAAGATTGAGCTATTTCATTTCCAATAGACCTAATGAACCAACAAATACGATCTAATACAAATATAAAATGTACATTTTTTTAAAAGAGAAGCATTCATTTCTTGTTCTACTTATTATGAGGTAAATGATTCAGAAGAACTCAGAATTTAAGACTTCCCCCATCTTAATCCTGAAGATCTATAGATTTGTTCATTTCTTTTTGCTTGGATATGCGTTCTCTCCAAGGGTGGGGATGGATAACCAGTAGACTTCCAGAACGACACAGCTGCTTTCTCTGCTTACCTACACAAATGTTCATATGGACACACATGCACACTCTTAATTGGTCAGAAGAAGCAGACAAATTTCATGCCCCCAGGTGAACAGGCAAGGGAGAAGGGGAGAGGAGAACACAACTTTATAATGATTGCTCACAAGATACATAATCTATTTCCTTTAGAGGGACCGATCTCTATCAGTTGCTATTATTATTAGTTCCAATGCCTACTATGAGTTAGAATGCCCAGCAATGTTAAACTGTTTGTTGGATTTTACTTTTAAACAGCACTATTTAAAATTCTTTCTTACCCCCAAAAAGAAAGCCTTGGAGGATATATATGAAGAAGGGAGAGAGGGAGAGGGAGAGAGGCAGAAGGAGGAGAGAGAGGGAGAGACGGTGGGGAGAGGAAGAGGGGAAAGAGGGGGAGAGAGGAAGAGAGGGAGGGAAGGGGAAAAAGAGGGGACAGAGAATACACACAAACACCTATTCTGGCATTTATTTATTCCTTATTTCTTACTTTCAACATGCACTAAGCTCCTGCTCCTATAGGTCTGCCTACCTTCTCAATGGCCAGTAGGTTTCCTCTTTTTTTGTTGTTGTTGTTGCTGTTGTTTATTCTTCTTTTATCTTCAATTAATATTTTATTTTTGCCAGCTTAGCCAGCGCTGCTAGCAAAAGCAATCAATCTTAGTCAAAGCCTCTTGCTGTGGGGGTGAATAGGCAGCTCTGACGCTGATTCCTTAAAAAAAAAAAACAACAACCCTTATTTCTTGTAACGTGAGCCCTGCTGAGGATGGCCATGTCAACTTATTAGACTTTTTACTTGGCTGTATTGATTCTGCTCTACACTGATGCGGCCCATAATGCTGGCTAATGTTATTGACGAGCCATCAGTCTTGCGGAGAAGCGTGGGCTCGCAGCTCTTTCTGAACCACAAAATCCTATCCATGGACAATGATGGAGAGAAGGGGGAAAACTGCAAGCAAAGCACTCAGGCCAGCTTCATTCAGCCTTTTGATACATTAATGAAAGGCCTACACTCAGTTGGAAGAGACCGATGTGGCTCTCCAGCAGACATTTATTTATAAAATAATTATGAATGCACAGCCGAGTCATGGATTTTCATTATTGCAAGCAGCCAACACCCTTCCTTTGTTCACCTCTTGCTCGAAATGAAATCCGAAAACGACAATGGGGAAAGGAAGCGTAGCTTCTAGACTTCCCTGACCCACCTTTTGTGTTAAGCCTGAAGAGCAGACAGAGGGTGGAGATGGTTGAAGCCCTGCCAAGGTTTGGTCCAGAAAACACATTTCAGGTATTATCCAATGAGACGGCCTTCGTAGAAGTGGCTTGGAATGTAGCCTTCCAAATGCTTACTTCAGAACAAGAGTTTAAAATGACGGGGAGGAAATCAATCATTCAAAACTTCTCCCTTCTGATGGGAACAAAACCTGATAATAAAGGAGTAAAAGGAGACGTTACTCAAAGGAAATTTAACAATTGTTCACCTGTAACCTCACTCATCTCTGTGTTCAAAAGGAAGCAACTCCAGCAAACAGGAATCTTTAATTGAAGGCACAGTAGTTCCCAAACATCTCACTAGTTCTTATTGCAATAGTCCACCTGCAAAAAACATGCTCAGCATTGAAATACCCATCCATCTTTGCTTGTTTAGGTCAAGAAAATAATATCATAATGGAGAGTCATTATTTGGCAACACTTCCTTCTAGCCTTTCTCCAAAAAACAGAAGGATGAAAAGTGATTCCAGATAAACAGTGTGGGGAAGGAATCCATGGTGATTTTGGTGTGATTCTCTATGGCTTGGGGGGAAAGATAAAAGCTCTTTTTTTTTACAGAGAAGGAGTTCAGAGTAGAATAACAGAGTTGGAAGAGACAGAACAGAACAGAACAGAACTGAATGTCAGATTTGGAGGTTTTCTGGTCTAACTCACTGGTCAAGCAGGAAACCCTATACCAGGGGTGTCAAACTGGCAGCCCGCAGGCCAGATATATCACACGCAGGCCATGCTCAACCTCAGCTCCACTAAGGGAAAAAAAATATCATGATATGTCATGTGATGGCAACGTGACACCACGAGTTTGACACTCTTGCCCTATACCATTTCAAGCAAATAGTTGTCCAATCTCTTCTTAAAAGCCCCCATTGTTGCAGCACACACAACTTCTGAAGCAAAGTCATTCCACTGATTAATTGTTCTGTCAGAAATTTCTTCTTACTTCTAGGCTGGTTCTTCCTTGACTAGTTTCCAACCATTGCTTCTTGTCCTGTCTTCAGGTTCTTTGGAGAATAGGTTGATCCTCTCTCTCTTCTTTGTGGCAGGCCCTTAGATGTTGGAAGATTGCTATCTTGTCTCCCCTAGTCCTTCTTTTCATTAAACTAGATATACCCAATTCCTGCAACCATTCTTCATATGTTTTAGCCTCCAATCCCCTAATCATCTCTGAGGCTCTTCTTGGCACTCTTTCTAGAGTCTCAACATCTTTTTTTATACCACGGTGGCCAAAACTGGATGCAATATTTCAAGTGTGGTTTTTAGCAAGGCGTTATAAAATGGTACTATTTCACGTGGTCTTTGGTATAGTATAGCACAGTTCTTTTTGCCTTTGGTTAGAAGAATAAAGGATGATGGGAGGGATGTGAAAAAATGAAAACGTGTGGGGATTTGAGGAGTTCTGATTCCAACAATTTTGAAAAGTGTCAGTTAAGGCTTGTCATGGTGCATAGGAAGACAAGAGGAAGAGTCTCAGGTTCAACAACCAGTGCATTAAAAAAATTATCAGCTCCCAGAAGGGGAGAAGAAATAGGAAATTGTATATTTCTACCCCAGGCCACCCCGACAAAGCCGTTGAAGTGATGACCCGGTGCCTGGAAGCTGTGCGGGGTTGGATGGGGCGAAACAGGCTTCGACTCAACCCGGCCAAAACCGAGTGGTTGTGTTTTCCGGCACCCAGATACAGCCAGCTAACTCCATCGCTAGCCGTGGGGGGAGAAATTCTTAACCCCACGGAGAGGGCGTGCAATCTGGGTGTCCTCCTGGACGTATGGCTGTCATTAGAAGATCATATAGCGGCCGTCGCCAGGGGGGCTTTTTGTCAGGTCTGTAGGATCTACCAGTTGCGGCCCTTTCTGGATCGGGATGTACTTCGCACAGTCACATCTGCCCTAGTCATCTCCCGCCTAGACTATTGCAATGCTCTCTACATGGGGCTCCCCTTGAAGAGCATCTGGAGGCTCCAGCTGGTGCAGAATGCAGCTGCGCGAGTGGTGTTGGGGGCTTCTCGGAGCTCCCATGTTACACCGCTCTTGTGCGAGCTGCATTGGCTTCCAGTGGTCTTCCAGGTACGATTCAAGGTGTTAGTAGTCATCTTTAAAGCGCTCCATGGCTTGGGACCTGGGTATTTATGGGACTGCCTACTGCCACCATCGGCCTCCCATAAGCCAGTGTGCTCCCACAGGGCGGGCCTCCTCAGGGCACTGGTGGCTGGGCGATGCCGGCTAGCGGCCCTGAGGGTGCGGGCCTTCTCTGTGGGAGCACCCTCCCTCTGGAATGAACTATCCTCAGAAATGAGGACTATCCCTGACCTACAAACCTTCTGGCGCGTTCTGAAGACCCACCTTTTCCATCAAACCAGTCTGGCCTAGAGTTACTTGTAGGGCTTTTAATTGATTTTAATGGTTTTAGTTTTTAAATTCTTTTGATTAGTTTTTATCTTTATTCAGCCATCAATTTAATCCTTTTTAATTCTATTTTAAAAATTGTATTAATGATTGTGCTATTTACTTGGCTGTACACCGCCCCAAGTCCCGTTGGGAGAGGGGGTGGTACATAAAATAAATAAATAAATAAATAAATAATAAATAAATAAATAATAAATAAATAAATAAATAAATAAAGTTTTAGAACAGACCCTCCCTAGTTTTCTAGAGAGCAAAAAGAAAGATGGGGTGGAAATACTTTCACTCTTGCAATATTCTATTAATAGAATAGAATAGAATAGAATAGAATTCTTTATTGGCCAAATGTGATTGGACACACAAGGAATTTGTCTTGGTGCAGTATACATAAAAGAAAAGATACATTTGTCAAGAGTCAAGAATCATAAAATACAACACTTAATGATAGTCATAGAGTACAATAAGCAATCAAATCATATTAGGAAACAGTCAATATAGATCGTAAGAATACAAGCAACAAAGTTACAGTCATACAGTCACAAATGGGATGGGTGATAAGGAGTGATGAGAAGATTAACAGCAATAATAGTGCAGACTTTGTAATAGTTGAACAGTGTTGAGGGAATTATTTGTTTAGCAGAATGATAGTTTTCAGGAAAAAATGTAATGTAACCTTATAATAAAAATAGATGTAGTATTCATGGTTATGCTTTTTTTCTGGACCGTGCTCCATAGTAGCTTATCCTTCTGAAATCTTATCACTGTTATATAGCATAAAATGACTTTTACACCAAATATATCCTCCCTCCAGATATGAAAAGGCTATTGTGAAATTGGTTTATAACTGCAAATCAAGGATTTAATGGTATATATGCACTATCCTAGCATACAGAGAAAGAGCAGAGTCTATCCTGGAATGAAATGTTCTTATATAAATGTAAATCATCTTCAAGTCAATAATTTAGAAAATTTCTTTCTCTAAATATGCTCAAAATGCCAGCCTATATCCATTTCTATTATTAACCTATAATACATTCAGCTGTTATTAACCTTATTACAATCGGTTGCATAGTTTTTATAATTGCTACTACAGTTTTAAATTCTGAATATTTGAAAAAAGTATTAAAAGTGGCCTTAACAATTTTTCTGCTCAAAAGACAATGTTTCCTGGTATAGTATTCTCTAACCCCAACTCTGGATGTGTGAATGCATGTATCATCATTCAGAGGAAGGACTGGATTTTGGCCAGGAGTACAAAAACAGTTAACAGTGGAAACTATTGTGTGCAGAAGGTGGTTTGTTTTCAGTGAACTTCATAACTAATTTTTTTTTCTTCCACCTATAAAGCAGGCCTTAAATGTACATTTTAAACTAAATTGAGGAAATTCTTTGGGTAAACACAATTCTTTCCATGACTCGGTATAAACAAGCAAACATGCATTCTGATTTTTCTCCACTTGCCATACAACAAACAAACATACATTATGCTACATTTTCAACAGTGATCTCAACGTTAATGGTGATTCTAAATTGCCCCTTAAAACTTGGAACCAACACTCTGAATTTACAAGCAACCGGTGCACAACATGAGCTGCTTCAGTAGAGAAAGTGCTAACATCTGATAGCCTGTCAGGAAAAGCAGATGTGCCTTTACAGCTATCATTTAAATTTTTGCCACCTGGTCTGATCTGGCATGCTGAAGAAACACATGTGGAGCTCCCCATCAATTCACAAGTATTACATTGACAATTTAAATAATATCATATGTTCTGTCATGCCGGAGAATTCTAAAGTTCTAACATATACATAGCCTCCCGTGTTTTCACGTAGAACCAAATCTCCACTAAGCAAAAATTGTGCGTGTATATGTTCATCTCAGGTATGCAGTTGTCGGTCTTGCTTTCTATCAACAAAGCTGCAGTCATACCTAAGACAATTGGGAAAGTATGCCTGGTATACTTTTGGTCTTGTTTCTCTGTGTCATATAATATACATGGGCATATGCATAATTTTGTATTTATTTATTCTGTCATGTTTATGTAGTGTATATTAGAGGTGGAGACTCTTGGAGAGCTGTATGCAATGAAATTTCATTTTAATATATGCTGATTACATTCCAAGTGACAATAAAGTTATTGTAAGTTCTAAGTTTGAAGGGGGATATACTAGTACCGTATTTCCCTGAAAATAAAACCCTGTCTTATATTTTTTTTGCCACCAAAAAAGGCACCAGGTCTTATTTTGGGGGAATGTCATCCACTGCCTAACCTCACTTGCGTGCGTCACCCCTTGCCTCCTTTTCGATATCAGAGGCCTTCAGAAACGTTTTCTGCAGCCGGCAAGGCTTTCCTGAAAGCCTCTGCAGCCAATAACAATAATTTGATCGATCCAGAGCTTTGGTATCAGCTACAGAGACCTTCAGAAAAGCCTTGCCAGCCTTACCAGTGCAAAAGAAATGGGCCGGCGAGGCAGGTGTCAGGGTATGTGAGGTCTGGCTACAACTGTCCATAGGTAAGTAGTAGGGCAGTTCCACTCCCCCATCCCCACCCTAGCTTAATTTTTACCTATCCACTCTGGAGTGGGTGGGATCTTAATTAGGGCTTATTTTGGGGGGTAGGGTTTATATCGGGGGCATGTATAAAAAAATCAAGCTAGACCTTACTTTCAGGGTAGGTCGTATTTTTGGGGAAACAGGATAGTACTACTATAGGTAGTCTTCGACTTACAATCACAATCACAATCAGAACTGGAACTTCCATCACTAAGGGAGGCAGTTGTTAAGTGAGTCATGTCCTATTTTTCAAACTATTTTGCTCTGGTCATTATGCAGATCATGCAGCCGTTAAGCAAATTCTAGCTTCTAACTGATTTGCTTGTCAAAAACCAGCTGAGAAGATCATGGTGATAATCACATGACCTTGGGATGCTTGCAACCATCATTGCCAAGCAGCCAAATTTTGATCATGTGATCATGGAGACACTGCAATGGCCATAAGTGCAAGGGCTGGTTGTAAACAACTTTTTCAGTACTGTATAATTACAAATCATGGCTAAATGAATGGTCTGAAGTTGAGAACTACCTGTAAAATACATCTGGGGGATGGTGGTGGGAGCATTTATTGTATTTAATATATATATATATCCATATGTGTATGTAACATGTATATATATACATGTTTTCGGAGGTTTTCACAGATATTTGTATGTGGATCTTTGGTTTTTCGGGTTTTCTCCCGCATAGAATTGGAAGTATCTAGGCGACGTTTCGATGAAGTCTCATTCATCATCTTCAGGCTTGTATCTTTGGCCCTGTGCTTCTCGGAGTAAGAACAGGGCCGAAGACACAAGCCTGAAGATAATGAATGAGACTTCATCGAAACGTCGCCTAGATACTTCCAATTCTACGTGGGAGAAAACCCGAAGAACCAAAGATCTACATATATATACATACATACACACACACACACATATATATGGTATTCATCTGGGGGATGGTGGTGGGAGCATTTATTGTACTTAAAATATATATATATCCATATGTGTATGTATATATATATATATGGTATTCAGCTTTGTTCGGGTATTTTATATTATATATATATATATATATATATATATATATATATATATATATATATATACACACACACACACACACACGCACACACACACACACAGACATATATATGGTATTCAGCTTTGTTTGGATATTTTCCCACGTCATTATAGTTGTGCTTTTAAAGTTGTAGCGATCTGCCATCATCAGGCTTGTGTATTGTGTTCGTCTGTGAGTCAGGCTTTCACAGCCATTTCTGTTTTAAATTTGGTGCTAGCCTACTGCTGTGTTAGAATGGTTTTTTTCTTCATCCTGATTGGTTGGAAGTGTTGGTCTGTGTTTATTGCTTTTGGAGTTTGCTGTGTTGTGCTTGATTGGTGTTTCTAATATCTTCTGTCTGTTTTGTAGCATTTTTTTGTCTTGATTGGCTGGCAACATTGTGTTTCCTTTTATTAGAGGCTTTTAGTGCGGCTTGGCTTTGAGTAAACGGACGGCTATTTATTTATTTATTTTATTTTATTTTATTTTATTTTATTTTATTTTATTTTATTTTATTTTATTTTATTTTATTTTATTTTATTTTATTTTATTTTATTAGCGAATTTATATACCGCCCTTCTCCCGAGGGACTCAGGGCAGTGTACAGCCAACTATAATATAATACAAATTACAAAAGTTAAAAGAAATTAAATACACGGCTGCTGCTAAAGTTATACTTAAAAACCCCAATAGTAAAATATAAAAACCCCAATTTCTAAAACCTATCATTTATTAGGAAGCTAGGTTTCATCTGGGTGCCTGGTTGGGGTGTGTTTGAGCTGGAGGTATCAGGTGGGGTCTGTATGAACCCAGGTGTTTGCTTGGCTTGTTGTGTGGAGATTTTTTTGTTTGTGAGCTCAAGCTTCCAGATAATTGACAGTCTGGTGGGGTCATCTCTTCTATTTGTGCTTTAAAATCTACTTTCAATCTCTATGGCTTCTCTGATAATTCTGTAGCTGGTGGCTAGGGCTTTGGTGCCATTGAAGTTGATGCTATAACCTGTGGCTTTGACTCACAGACGAACAAAATATACAAACCTGATGATGGCAGATGAGATTCTGCCAAAACATCGCTACAACTTTAAAAGCACAACAATAATGACGTGGGAAAATACCCGAACAAAGCTGAATGCCATACATATACTGGTTCCATCGCTGGCTGTGGGGGGGGAAACTCTTGCCCCCACTGAGAGGGCCCGCAATCTGGGTGTCCTCCTGGATGTGCGGCTGTCATTGGAAGACCACGTGGCGGCCGTCGCCAGGGGGGTTTTTGGCCAGGTCCGTAGGATCTACCAGTTGCAGCCCTTTCTGAATCGGGATGCGCACGGTCACCTCCGCCCTGGTGACCTCCTGCCTAGACTATGCCAATACTCTCTACATGGGGCTGCCTTTGAAGAGCATCCAGAGGCTCCAGCTGCTGCAGAATGCAGCCGCGAGGGTGGTACTGGGGGCTCCTCGGGGCTCCCATGTTACGCCACTTCTGCGCGAGCTGCATTGGCTCCCGGTGGCCCTCAGGGTGCGCTTCAAAGTCTTGGTTATTATCTTTAAAGCGCTCCATGGCTCGGGACCGGGATACTTGCGAGACCGCCTCCTGCCATTATCCCGCCGACCGATACGCTCCCATAGAGTCGGCCTCCTCGGGGTGCCACCGGCTGGATGGCTGGCGACCCTGAGGATGCGGGCCTTCTCATTGGGGCATCCCCTCTCTGGAATGAATTACCCCCGGAGATGAGGGCCGTCCCTGATCTCATGACCTTCCGTCGTGTACTAAAAACTTATTTATTTTGGCAAGCCGGACTGGCCTAAGGGTTTTAAATTTTAATCTGGTTTTTAATTTTTCTTAATTCCTTTGTTTTAAATTTTGTAGAGCCAAATATATCTAATTCTTTTAATTTTTAATATTGTATATATGTTTCATATGTGTATTTTTATTCCGGCTGTTCACCGCCCCGAGTCCCTTTGGGAGAGGGGGCGGTATATAAATTTAATAAATAAATAAATATAAATACCTGTGAAAACTTAAGAAAACAAATATAAAAAAGATTATTACATTAATAACTAATAATATGTGTGAGTTGGCCTTGTGACAGAAAACAAGAGTAAAATGTATCTATGGTTCTAATCCTCATTCCAGAGAGAGAGAGAGAGAGAGAGAGAGAGAGAGAGAGAGAGATGAAAAGCCTCCACCATTAATTTGGAACGGACTTTCCCATATTTTTTTCCACATTTCCAAGCCAAAAAATCAATCTGAAATCCTTCCATATTTATCTGTTATTTTTTTGGCAACATATAGGCTGTTTTTCTGTTTTCCCCAATTTATCCAAAGTATGTAACTTTCAACAAGAATTAAATTCAAGCATCCTCTGTCATAAAAGGTCACCAAACCCATGTGATTAAAACTAAAGAATGAAAGCCAGATTCTACCTTGGGAGTCCTTATGCTTGCATCAGAAGAAGGTTTTTGAGAGGATAACTTTTTTCTATTTAAATATAATGGAAATTGCCTGCTAGTAGAGGTTTCTCTTCTCAGCAGACATCCTTTGAAACTGATTCAGTTCTGCATCTCTATAAATCAGGAACCACAGAAGTAGAGATGGTTGGAAAAGAAAACCGCAAGTGTTGGGCAGATTTTAAGAAAAACACAGTGAACATGCTCCCCAGTTCTTCTTACTGTGGTTTCAATTTTGTTATTCCAGAAGGTAGTCCAAGATAAGATAAACTGAAATGATTCTAGAATCTTTTGGTCCATGGGACAGATCTCTAGGTCCTCACTCACCACAGATTCACTGCTAACAAACCATTAACTGGTCTTTGAAGATTCTCAGTCATCCAGGACATGGTTGTTCCAAAGGTGCTTTTTTCCCAAAAAAAGGCAACTGGGCTTCCTTGTTTTTCTTTTAGACATTTTGCTTCTCATCCAAGAAGCTTGAATAAGCTTTTTTGATGAGAAGTGAAATGACTTCAAAAAAAAACAAAGTCCAATTGCCTTTTGAAAAAATCACTTTTGGGAAAACCATCAAATTATACACCTAAATATAAACAGATTGCCTTTTCCTTCATCACCAAAAAAAGTGCCCACAACATATTTCCAGGCACTATAGGTGTCATGCCCCTGGTGGAGATTGACTCTGAGGAACAGCCAACAGAGAGTGGAAGTGTGGCTCTGGTGGTTGTGGAGGAGGCTGGGGAAGGGCAGAGGTCGGCTGGGCATCCATCCTAGGGCACGCAGGGAGGAGAGGATAAGGGAGAGACATGGTCTACTTGGGAGGAGAGGACTTTGATCCTCTTCATGGGCTGTAGCTGTGACAACTGAATAAGAGGACGGACATGAGTATGGGCGAACACTAGAAACAAATCTCTACTTTATGGTTCCTCTCTGAGTTTGGCGTCCTTCCCAGTGTGTGTTCTATTATCTGTGGACGTCCTCTAGCGCTTATCTTGCCTGGTTTGTGTGGTTTTTTTTCCCTCCTTCTTGTAACTGTTTGTGTGGGAGTTTTTTGTCTTCAGTCAAGGTTATTTGGAGTTTGGAAGCAAAGTGAAGGAATAAAAGGGGCTTCACCTGTTTTTTAGGACTGTGTTTATTTTGTATCCCACCCTGGGTCATCACAATAGGTATGAAGGACAGGATGGTCATATCCTTCATACCTATCCAAAAGAACAGAACAGAACAGACTAGAATAGAATAGAATTGGAAGGGACCTTGGAGGTCTTCTAGTCCAACCCTCTGCTCAGGCATGAAATCCTTTCAAACAAATGGTTGTCCAATCTCTTCTTAAAAATTTCCAGTGTTGGAGCATTCACAACTTCTGTATGCAAGTTGTTCCACTGATTAATTGTTCTCACTGTCAGGAAATTTCTCTTTAGTTCTAGTTGCTTCTCTCCTTAATAGGTTTCCATTTATGGCTTCTTGCCCTGCCTTCAGGTGCTTTGCAGAATAGCTTGACTGCCTCTGATCATATTAATTTCATCCGGTCACCAAGCTTCCTTAGCAAGTAACACTGTTGCATGTTAACCCATAGTAGACACTATCAGAAGGAATCTGATAGCACCTTTTTCAGGTAAGAAACTAAATTTTGTGAGGTACTGAGGAACATCTAATCAAATTGATAGCTGGAAGAGGTACTTCCAGAGTCATTCTGATTTTTTTGCAAAGATTTCATATCTCTGCATATTTTCAATTGGGTTTTTTTTTCACCTCCTATTAACTTATGGTATAATTGAAAGTAAATAGAAGACCTTGCCAAATGTTGATTTACTGTAGTGTCTTGGTTCTGACTTTTCCTTTCCTCCATACTGAACAATGTAGGGAAACCGCCTATAGAAAATATTTTAACTGATTGTCCTATGGAAGACTTATAATTAGAAAATAATTGTGGAGTCAAATGGATTTTGTATTAGTCTTCAAAGATATTTTCCTGCCTAGCAGCCATGAGAATATGCACGCTTTCAAAAGAAAGGGAAAGCAGAAATATTATTTCTATAGCTTGGGTTGCCAATCAGCTACTTTTTATCAGTCTATCAACTTTCTTTCCTATTAGGACTCTTCAAATTTTTAGCTGCACTGCTAGAACTGTGTTATTCAAAGAATGGATAAATCAGTGTCGATATCTTTTCCAAATTGTGTAGTGTATTTCCTTATTGCAATCTTAAGTATCCAACTTTGCACTATACAAAAGAAGAAAATTCTTAGCTACTATTTACAGGCAAATAAACATGCTTCTCTAATGTAGTTAAGTAGAACAATACAATTAAGACATAAATGAAAAGGCAAAGAAAGACAAGACCAAGGGTGAAAACTATACCGTTCCTACAGTAGAAAGCCATAATATTTAATTCTTAATAATGACTGTACCTCTCGTGCTTTTGTTTGTTCCTTTCTTTCAAAATCACTTATGGAATGGACATATTTTAGCCCGTATTTGAACTGTCCTGTGCAAGGACATTGACACAAAATCAAAGGATGGAACCACAACCTAGTATGGAGCCAGCCAATACATTATACAATCCAAAAAGCATTTGCCTAGAGCAGGGGTCCCCAACTTTAACAACTTTAAGCCTGGCTGACTTTAATTCCCAGAATTCCCCAGCCAGCTTTGTTTTTCGCTTTGCTGGCTGGGGAATTCTGGGAGTTGAAGTCCTCCAGGCTTAAAGTTGCCAAGGTTTATGCACCATCTTCTGTCCCACAATTGGTAAGTAGCATGACAATGTCCCAAATCCTAGGAAGGACAAAGATATTTGTATGAGCAATATATCCTTTGGTCCCACTCAGTGTATGCTATATCTTTGAATCCTAAACTGGTATTGAATCTATTATCGGAGGGAAGGGGGTTGGACTAGAAGACCTCCAAGGTCCCTTCTAACTCTGTTATCTTGTTATCCACCCTGCTAAAGGTGAAATGCCAAAATAAATAGTAAAGTGCACGTAATCCTCATCTTATAAGAATTTGTTCAGTGACCACTTGAAGTTGCAATGGTACTGAAAAAAAGTGACATATGACCATTTTTCATACTTATGACAATTGCAGCATTCCATGGTCGTCGTTTTCTTCTTCCTTCTTCCTTCGTCTTCCTCCTCCTCCTCCTTCTTCCTAACGTATTCCCACTGGTGTAGGGTCCACTTTTCGGATCATTGAGCACCACTTTGCGCAGTCAGCTGCATCTCCAAGGCGCAGGCCCACAGCTTGCATATCTGATGGTTGGTGGTGTCTTGCCGTCTCTGTTTTGGACACCCACGAGTTCGCCGGTTGAGACTTATCATTCCATGTTTGAACTTGCTACTATAGTTCACCTCTGGTGGTGGAAGCAAGCATAACATCATTAGCATACAGCATAGTCCAGCCAGGGTGCATTCTGCTGCATGGTGTCCATGACCAATATAAACAGAAGTGGTGACCATGCAGAGCCTTGCTGCACCCCAATCATCACTGGGAATCTGTTGGAGAGACCAGCTGGGCATCACACTTGGCTGCTGGTGTTCTTATATAGCATTCCATGGTCATTCCCAGGGTCATGTGATCACCTTTTATGACTTTCTGACAAGGAAGCCAGATTCACTTAATGTCATGCCCTTGTTGGAATCTGATTCTGAGGGGGAGATTGAGCAGCTGACAGGGAGTGGGAGTGTGGCTCTGGTGGCTGTGGAAGAAATGGAGGAAGGGCGCAGACCAACTGGGCATTCAGAGGAAGACCCAGGGCCACTCCCTCTTCATCCTAGGGCATGCAGGGAAGAACGGAAAAGGAAGCAGCGTGGCTTATGGGGGAGGAAAGGGCCCTGATCTCTTTCATTAGTTGCAGCTGGGAGAACAGGGTATAAGAAGGACGTTTGCACACAGCACCTTGCTGGAAGCAAAGCGTGCATTATCTTGGTCAAGGCTTATCTGGGTTTTGGCATCCTCCCAACTGTGTGTGCTTTGTTATCGTTTGGAAGTCGGCAATTAATTATCCTGGCCTGTCATGTTAATTACTTCAGCATGGTTTGTGTTGGGTTTTTTTAATTACTCATTTATCTGTACTTTGGGTTTGGACTGCATTTCTTCCCTTTGTAGACTGTTTTTGGAAGAGTTTGATCTCCAGCCGAGGATAACTGGACATTGGGGGCCAAGTTCGAGGTATCAAAGGGACTTTACCTATTTTTGTAACTTTGTTGCTTTTGTGCCATGCCCTGGGTCATCACACTTAACAATCTGTGTTATTAACTTAAACAGCTGCAGTAATTCACTTAAGAACAGTGGCCAAAAAAAGATATAAATTGGGACAAAATTCACTTCACAGCTGGTCCGTCATAGGAACAGAAATTTTGGACTCCATTGTGGTCGTAATTCGAGGGCTACCTGTAACATGGAAAACCTTTGGGGAAAGACAGAGAGTTTCGTAGCTCTTATTAGGCCCAGCGAATTCCGGGAGCAGCCATTGCTTGGTGGGTTGGAACCTGGGAGAGCATGGAGCAGAATAATACTTACAGGAGATGCATGTTCAAGTCTGCTCTAATGTGCTCTGAGCTTTCTAAAGAGAAGCAGGGTGTAAACATAATAAATAAATACTCAAAAGAAGACAGGTATTGATTTTTAAGGGAGGGCTTGAGATAAGAAGCCATTCTGAAGGGGGTGAAATGAGTTGCAGGAGATCCAGCATCATTTTCACCTCAGTGTTAGTGAAATCTTTCCTGCCTCTGTGCTCAAATGGAGATTTTTGTTCCGGTTTCAAAGCATACTAAATGTTGGAAAATGAGAGACGAGAAGAAATGGATCCTTAATGATCTTTCATATCACCTCCAACTCTGTTTAAATATATATATATATATACTGCAAAAGGGCAGGTTGAACTGGTTACTGCCCAAGGGTTGATCGAGTGAATGCCCAATTCTAAAATGTTAAAATGGCTACCTCAACCTACTTGCTGGATGCGGCCTTTTGGGAAAGGGACCTTCTTTCAGTGGAAGAGAAAGAAAGAATATATTTGAACAAGGCTAGACACTGTTTCTCCAGGAGAGGAACACATCAGGCTTGAGGTGGAAACAGATCTCGATGTCAGCTAAATAGAAAGGAAAGAAGGACCAAAGGAAAGATAGCTTCCTTCAAGTATTATTTTTTTTCTGCACCCTCTCCCCTTTTTTTTCTTAATAAAATGACAAGAATTGTAAATTCAAAAAGTCAGAAAGGATTTAAGAGCATATTCAGGGAGGGAGGGAGAGAAGGAAGAAGGAAAGAGGGGAGGGGAAGAAGGGGGAGGGGAAAAGAGGGAGGGTGGTGAGGGGAAGGGGAAAGGGAAAGAAGGAAAGGAGGGAGGTGTTGTGTATTGACTGCAGTTTCCACTCAGGTCCGTGCTTTAAGCGGGAAGCACGGACCTCTCCCATTGGTTGATGCCGTTTGACAGCTGGCTATAAAAGGAGATGTCAAACGGCATCAGCTGTTGCCGCTCCAGCTGGCTGCCGTGTTAGAGCGGCAGTAGCGGTAACCCTTTGTTTCTAAATAAAGTTAGAGCTGAACCTTTGCCTTGGGTGTCTGCCTAAAGTGATTGCTGCTGCTCTACAACAGGAGGGAGGGAAAGAAGGAAGAAAGAGGGGAGGGGAAGAAGGGGAGGGGAAAGGGGGAGGGGAAAAGGGAAAGGGAAGAAAGGGAAGGAGGGAGGGAAGGAAGGAAAGAAAGAGGGGAGAGGAGAGGAAGGGGAGGGAGGGGAGGAAGGAAGAAAAGAAGGGGAAGGGGAAAGTGAAAGGGAAAGGCAACGAAGGAAAGGAGGAATGGAGGGAAGGGAGGGAGGGAAGGAAAGGAAGGAAGGAGAAGAGGAGAAGAAGGGGAAGGGGAAAGGGAAAGGGAAGGAAGGGAAGGAAGGAAAGGAGGGAGGGAGGGAAGGGAGGGAGAGAGGGAAGGAAAGATACAGCATATTATAGTGAAATGAGATATCACACTGAAATCAGTTTCAGAAATGGAATCTTCTATTCTAAAAAGATATCACCTGATAAAACCAATTTTAACAGCTCCCTTTAGATGAAATGTAAAAATTAAAGATATTTACAGCCCAGCTTAGCAGCAGATGTATTCCTGTTGTGAGGTTTTAGATCAAACGGTAAAGAAACTCTTCCCTACCCTCACCTTCTGCTTCTACAAGAATGGAACTTTGAAGCTTTGGTAAAACTCTCCCAAAGGGAGAAAAAAATTTGGATGTCATGAAAAATTCAAAGCTAACTTTGAATGTTCTTTCCCATCCTTAAATTTGCCTCGTTCCATCCAATAGTCATATTTATTTCAAAAAGGAAGTCAATTTTTTCCTGAATGCTTTTCATGTTTGTTAATCCTTCTTTAGGTACCAGAAAAGATCTAAAAGCAAAATTTTGTTCCATTGGGGAGAAACAATGATTTCTACTAGCATGTGATGATATGATGATGATGCGATGATAATGATTATTTAAAATGGAGAAGATAACAATAAATACATTGTTCAGAATATTTAGCTTCACTTGAAGGGCATATTTTCCACCATATATGTTCCTCCAAATAAGTGGGTCTCTGTAATGCAATAGTTTCCTTTTTATGACTTATTTGAGAGGGCTAGAACGACATGATTAAAAATGTAAACAATATTCTTCTACTTTCGCCTGCTTTCTCAAAAGAGATGTCTGAACTTGATTATTTGATTAATTTATTAAATTTATTTACCGCCCATCCCTCCCCAGGTGAACCTGGGCAACTTACAACATCAAAACAATCAAACCATGAAAAATAAATATTACTAATACCAATAAATTGCTTTCCGTGCTGAATTTTAATTCAATACTTAAACATGTTTACATGGGGAATGTACTTCAGTGAGAAACCAGTGAAAATGCACATCTGAAATCAGCCCCATTCATCCTGTAGGGCAGGCTAAGCTTAAATGTTGACCCTCAAAATGGGAGCAATGCACCATCGAAATGGGTGCGGTGATAAAGAAAGAAGTCATAAGTGCTATATACTCTCTTTGATATCTCAGTGTTTCTGAAGGACAGGAGTACTTAGGAAGATCTCAACTGAATCAGGCCCACAGTTCAGTGTCTAGAGCAGGGGTGTCAAATTCGCATTGTCACGAGATGTATTAGGATTTTTTTTCCCTTTGCTAAACTGGGCATGGGCGTGGCCAGCATGTGACACATCTGGCCCACAGGCCAGAGGTTTGACAGCCCTGATCTACAGCATAATTCACAAGGCTGGACTCCAATTCAATCATTCCTTGCCTAGCACCAATTTGTGATCCAGGCAGGGGTGGAATTCAAATTTTTTAACAAACAGTTCTGTGGGCATGTCTAGGTGGGTGTGGCCATGTGACTGGGTGGTTATGGCTTCTTCTGCTTCTCCTTCTTCTCAGCATGCCTCTGCCTTCCGTTCTTGGGCCTCCTGAGCCTCAGGGAAGCCTCCTGGGGGGGCGTTTTTGCTCCCAGAAGGCTTCCCTGGGGCCCAGGAGGACAAAAAATGGAGCGTGGGGGAGGAGCATCTCCCACGTGCTCTTTTTGCCTCCTGGGCCTCAGGGAAGCCTCCTGGGCGAAGCAGTAAGACAGCGAGGGGGATCCTGGCACAGCTGATCATTGGAACAGCTGATCATCAGGAGAGGGGGGGAAAGAAACATCTTAAGGACTGACTGGGCAGGGAGCAGAGGGGCATGCGGAGAGGAAAGGGGCCAGCCAGGGGCACGATTTGCCGGTTCCCCGAACTGCGCATAATCATAACTACCAGTTCTATAGAACTGGTCCGAACCGGTAGAATCCCAGTGGATCCAGGTGGCAGTAGCAACTACCAACTATTAATATTAACACCAGCCCCACGAAAATCCAGTGTTGTGTATCTCACCACAGTGTTGTGTTTCTCAGTGTAAGAAACTCCCATTCATTCCTGCTTTCTGTTTCTTGTTTTTTACCCAATTGTCAATCCATAAGAGTTCCTATGTACTTAACAGATAATCAGAGTTGGAAGGGACTTTGTAAGTCATCTAGTCCAACCCCCCCCCCCCCATTCAAGCAGGAGACCCCACAGCATTTCTGACAAATGGCAGTCTAATCTCTTCTTGAAAGTCTCAAGTGAAGACGTTTCCACAATTTCCGATGGTAAGCTGTTCCATTGGTTGATTGTTCTCACTGTCAGAAAGTTTCTCCTTATTTCCAGGTTGAATCTCTCCTTGTTCAGCTTCCATCCATTATTCCTTGTCTGGCCTACAGGTGCTTTAGAAAATAGCTTGACCCCTTCCTCTCTGTGGCAGCCCCTCAAATATTAGAAGACCGCTATCATGTCTCTCCTGGTCCTTCTCTTTACTAGACTAGCCAAGCTCAGTTCCTGCAACCGTTCGTTGTATGTTTTAGCCTCCAGTCCCCTAATCATCCTGGTTGCTCTTCTCTGTACTTTTTCTAGAGACTCAACATCTTTTTTATAAAGTGGTGAACAAAACTGGATGCAGTACTCTAGGTGTGGTCTTACTAAGGCTTTATAGAGTTGTATTAGTACCTCACTTGATCTTGATTGTACCCCTCTGTTAATGAAGCTTAGGATTGCATTAGCTTTTTTGGCTGTTGCTGCATACTGCTGGCTCATATTTAGCTGGTTGTCCACTAAGACTCCAAGATCCCTCTCACAGTTACTGCTATTGAGCCTGGTTTCACTCAGTTTGTATGTGTACTTTTGGTTTTTCTTGCTTACGTGTAGGACTTTACTTTTCTTTACATTGAATTTCATTTTGTTAGATACGGCCCAGTGTTCTAGCCTGTCAAGATCCATCTATCTTCTTGGATGTTAGGTATTCCTGCCACCTTAGTATCATCTGTAAATTTGGTAAGTTCCCCTTCTATTCCTTCATCTAAGTGGTTAATGAAGGTACTGAAGAGTACTGGGCCTAAGACAGAACTGCTTACTTCCCTCCATGTAGACTTAGACCCGTTAAGAACTACTCGTTGAGTACGGTTTGCCAGCCAGTTGCGAGTCCATCTAGTGGTGGTGCTATCTATTCCACTTTTTTCTAGCTTACTAAGAAGTAGGTTGTGGTCTACTTTGTCAAATGCCTTGCTGAAATATAAATATATTATGTATTTGCTCATGACAGTCAAGTTTGCTTAGAAGCCTTCATAAGAGATTTTGTCACGGGCTTTTTCAAAATCCAATATCCAATACCAGGGGTGTCAAACTGGTGGCCTGTGGGCCGGATGCATCACGTGCAGACCATGCCCACTCCGGCTCCGCAAAGGCAAAAAAATGTCACAATACATCACATGACATCACATGATGCGATCGAGTTTGACACCTGTGCAATAGACAATACCTTCAGGAGGTATTCTTGTTGACACTCTCCAAAAAGTCCAGAAGCTTAATGAGACAAGATCTACTTTTGCAAAAGCTACCTTATCACCTTTTCAAAAAAACTAATTTTACATGTTTTTGTTTTAATAATACTTTTAATCATTTTGTCAGAACAACTATTCTACTCATTTTATTTAAAGAAAAACAAAATTTTTCTTTATGCCTCTCAATCCCTTTTAAATATTGGAGTCACAGTGGCTGTTTTCCAGTGTTAGGAAAGAGAGACTGAAATTAAATCAAAGTGTGTATTTTTAGGAAAAGGACAGAAAATTCATATTTAAGGTCTTTAGGAACTCTTTGGTGGATGCTATCAGTACCTGAGGATTTATTTATTTTTAGATTTGTGTCACTGTGGTTCATAGGTTCTTCTATCAGTTTTTATTTTTCCAAGCTTTCTCCTGTAAACATCAGCAGTTAAGGTCCCACATCTTTAATACTGAAACAGAAGTATATAGACATTGTGTTTTCCTGACTTGGTTTAATTAATAATTTAATGCTTCGGTCATCTAATAACCCAATGGATCCTATAATTATATTTCTATTCTTAATATGTTTAGAGAATTATTTGTTGGTCATCTTAAATGTTCCTTGGCAGGTGCTCCTAATAGGACTTTTATTTCTTCACTGATGCTCTCATTACCCACTCTATTGTTGTCTTATATGTCATATCTTTCCTGCCTGAAGTTATGAATTTTGGCTAAGATTCTATTAGTTTTGAATGATTTCCAGGCATTATGAAGAGAACAGATCCTCTTCACTCTCACTTTCAATTTTCTTTTTACCGATTTCCATACTTTTAGAGGTTTGCACTTCTGAAGTCAAATGTAACTGTGTTGGACTCAGAACTTGAATATTTTATCACCTCCAGATGTAGGCCCATCAAGACCAGGTATAAATGTATAATACGTTTCAGTGGAATTTCTAGGGAGAAAAAAGGAAGGCTCTGGGTTGTTATAAGATTTGTGAAAGCTGCCAACCTGGTCTCTTTTCTGTATCCGAGGAGAAATCCATATTTAAGGATATCATTCTTCTTATATCCCAACCCACTCCGTGCCTGCATTTTCCAGTTTCCATTCACACCTATTTCCTGACCTGAGCCTTCTTATGTCCTTTAAAGCAGATGGCCATCACCATTCCAGTCAGTTACAGCCAGAACAATGTATGTTTGTCTGCTTAGGGTGAAATATCTAACAAAGGAGACATCGGGAATATTTGTATTTAAAATGATGAAAATGAACATGTGTATTAAAAATGATTTCCTGAATATGTATGTTAAAAACACCCTTACATGAGGTTATGTACAAAAGGGCCATAGAGCTGGGGAAACCTGTAAATTAAACACCTGAGGCTTTTTTATAGGTTGTTCTTAAATTTAGAAAAATACTTACAGAATGGTTACTGCCTTATTAACAATTAAATAATAATAATCTATTTTTTTTCCTAATTGATACTTAAGATGCAATCTAATTAAATAATTCCCCTATTGCGTTTTTTTCAGCTTCAGCTCTATGGAAAAATGTTAGAATGAATGTAGCTTTGCCATTTTCCAGGAGCCTAATTCTAAGAATGCCATCATATTTCCAAAAAGGTGATTTTTCTTCATAGCATATGCCATATATAATTTCTTATGATCCCTCAAGAAATCCAGCATATTTCTGGAGAGCCTTGCCCCAGCTAAACGTAGACCCTGTTATTCTCACAAATAGCACCTAACTACAGCTGAATTTATGATCTGACATCATCAATATGAGCCACTTTCTGTCCCTTTGTTATTACTAGCAGTTTGTTCATTTAATTTTACTTGAGTAAAGTAGATAGTGGGCTAAGTAAAGACCATTAAGATGCTTATCTTGACCATTATTAAGAATGTTATTACTCTTAAAATAAAACCTGAGGAGCCCAACAGGACCTTAAATTGCTGTAAGAAGCAATTTTTGATTACGATAAATTAAAGGAAAAGGTGTCTTTTAAAATGCCCATTAGCTTGGAGGAAGAGTGAGTGCATTAATGTGTTTTTTTAAGAAGATGATTCCTTATTTGGAAAGGTATTAGTACTTTAGAAAAAAAAAGTTCATAGGAAAGGAAAAAATATTGTTTTTGAGGTAGTGTTTAAAAATGCAGCACATTTCTAGATGCAGCCTGAAATAATAAAGTAAAAAAACAAGGTTTTCTGAGAGACAGACTTTTTGATTTGAAGTCTGTTTTCTATCAACCTAGAACTATGCACTTTTTAAAAATCCAGCTATTAGGATTGTGCATGTTACAATTACAGTGAGGAAGAAAAGCCACAAGGAAGTGGTTTTAGAGTTTCTGGAGGGTGGAGTTCAGCCCTTGGCTTATTTATTTTATGTAATCAATAAGTTACACAAATGAAATCAAAATAAATCAAGTTAAAAAAAAACCCTGCAACATCTGCAATGGGAAATAAATAATTCTGAAGGGAGACGATGTCCAAGACCAGTCAGTTGGTCATTATGGGAGTTGTGGTCGAACACCTCTGGCTGCGAACAGATTGGGAAAGCCTTGATTCGGGATAATTAATTCAGTGTCTTTCATGGAAAGAAAAGTTTCCAGGCAAATAAATACAGACAGTCCATTTTAGACTATTTGGATTCTACCCGAGCATGAAAACATAAACAAAAATGATAGGAATACAGATGTTGAAAATGGGCAACAAAATGACCTTATAAACATAGGCATCTGCGACGCAAAAAAAGAAAATTGAGGGGGAAAAAAGATGGCAGACCTTCTGTTACTGTAGGGAAAGCTGCCATCTTGACTTTTTTGACCACATCTGATGGACACACCTCTGAAACGGCGCTAAATGACGCAATGACTATTTCATTTCCATTGCTGGTAGAAAAATATCTTGGCTGTTGTTTTATTTTATTTTTTTGACTCATCCGTCTAAAGGTTTATTTCTGCTCTGGCTGACTTTCAAAGGAGAATACTTGATTGATTTGTTTATTAAATCTATATGCCACCCAATCATTCAGCATACCACAATGCTGCATACAAGAAAATGCCCATGGTGAAGAAAAGCAATTAGAGCAATACCTCCACAGATAAACAAACAAACAAATAAATATTTAAGACTACCAAAAAACCGATAATTCATGGGAGATATCTGCACAGCTAAGATGTCCCATTGGGCCACCAATAGTGTTCAGGGGAAAAGAACCTCTTCTTCTTATCATCTTCTACCTCCAGCCTTGTATTTTCCTGCTCTGGCTTAGGGTGACTCAAACATGGCTATCTGATTGGCCTGTGATGTTATATTTTATTCAAGGTCACTCCCTGCATCCTGACACACAGATTTTCCCAGGTTTGGGACTCATCCGGAACTTTTTTTTTAACTACTATTTTTCTTGAGTTTATTGATTTTTCCCATCGCCTTTTTATTGTAAGGTCACCAATGCATTTTTTTCTCATTTTTTTCTCCAGTTACTTAATCTGATGCATTTCACCCTTAGAGAAACATAAACTACAAGATTTTTCTGTGGAAAAGATGGGAAATTTATTTTTATTTATTTGATTTGTCAATCGCTTACAAGATAATAGGTATAAGTATAAACATGAATAAGAATATAGGAAATAGGTATGAATAAATGGGGACAATAGGACAGTAGGCACAATTGTGCACTTATGCATGCCCATTACAGACCTCTTAGAAATGGGGTGAGGTCAATAGTGGATAGCTTGAGGTTAAAGTAGTGGGGTTAGAGGATGTAACAACAGAGTCCGGTAGTGCATTCCAGGTATTGACCACTCTGTTGTTGAAGTCGTACTTTCTGCAATCAAGTTTGGATCAGTTTACATTGAGTTTGTATTTGTTGTGTGCTCTTGTATTGTTGTGGTTGAAGCTGAAGTAATCACTGACTGGTAGGACATTGTAGTAGATAATTTTGTGTGATACGCTTAAGTCCAACCATAGGCGGCGTAGTTCAAGGTTGTCCAAGCCCAAAATCTCAAGCCTGGTGATATAGGGTATTCTGTTGCGAGTAGAGGAATATAGTACTTTTCTCGTGAAATACTTCTGGACTCACTCAATTGTATTAATGTCCGATATACAGTATGGATTCCAGACTGATGAGTTGTATTCGAGTATTGGTCTAGCAAAAGTTTTGTATACTGTAGTTAGCAATTCAATATTTCTGGAGGAGAAGCTTCGTAAGATTAGATTTACAACTCTTAATGCCTTTTTGGCAATGGTGTTACAGTGAGCTCTGGCGCTTAGATCATTTGATATGAGAACTCCAAGGTCCTTGATGGAGTGAGGGTCATCAACGAGGTCATATCTGCCTGGTTTGTATTTGGTGTACTTATTTTTTTTACCAATGTGTAGGACAGAGCATTTGTTGGTCGAGATTTGGACTGTTGCCAATTGTTTGACTATTCAGACACGTAATCAAGGTCACTTTGAAGAACAGTAGCATCATTGGTGGTGTTGAATAGTTTTACATCATCCATGAACAGGACACAGATGCTTATAAGGTGAAATGTTTATTGCTTATTCAGGAAATGCCTGAACGGAATTTGTATTATAAAATGGGTTGCTATTCCTGCACACATGTGCATTTTGAGGCTTAGTCTTTCTCTAAAAATATATTTTATCATGTGTTTATGTGGGCACTTGTATGTGTGGATCCACATATCAAAATATGTATTTCAGTTAAACCTATCCATAGGAAAAAAAGGAAGTGATTTGCATTTGCTTTCATGGAACAAAAAGGTAGGACTCACAGCAAGGAAACTGTACAATGATAGGACCTGATTTCCTGCACTCTGGACTTTGCCAATAGCTGCCAAAGTCTGTCCATTTGGATAAGGTTTTTTTTTAAGCCAGCTTTGAGATCAGGAGCAACTTAAGAGTGCAACACCAATACACTCACAGAATCCAAACCAGCAGTAATCATTGCACTACAAATAAAAAATGAGGATGATAAAGATGAGAATGATGATTCACACCTACAAACCCCATGTTCAGCCCTTTTTGAGCCACTCAAAAGCCACTACTGCAGTGTTTTTCAACTTTGGCGACTCTAAAGAGGTGTAGACTTCAGCTCCCAGAATTCCCCAGCCAAGATTGAAAAACCCTGCATTACTGAGACAGCTAGTCTGTCCCCAAACAATTAAACTGGTAGGTTAGAATATTTAGATTATTTTGGATTACAATAACCACATTGCATGGTTGGATGGGTCCTTTGGAACAGGGGTCTCCAAACTTGGCCACTTTAAGCTTAGCGGACTTCAACTCCCAGAATTCTGGGAGTTTGAAGTCCGTCAGGCTTAAAGTAGCCAAGGTAGGAGACCCCTGCTCTGGAAAACCAGCAGTATGCAGAAAACAAGTAGCTGGGGAGAGCTGTCAAACTCTGATGAGCTCAGTTTCCTGCAAACTAAAGGAATTGCATAATTGGTGAAGGCTGTGAGAAACGTGGCTTGCAGTTTTAAAGAGTGGTGTCAACTCTGAAGCTGACCTGGCCGAGGCCATTTTGAGGCCTCAGTATTACAATACTGGAGCTGAGGAGTAGGGAGTGGGGAGTAGAGATAGGGAGGGTTATAGTAAAAACAAAATACTTTCTCCTGGGAACCAAGGACATTCCTGCAGGTGGCAGGAGAGGGGTGGAGCGATGTCGCCTGGCAACCAGACAGGACAGTGATTGGACCATGTGACTGACTGTTTGGGAAGAGAGAGAATTTTTACTTTTAATTAGGTGAAAACTGCAGGAATATTCGGAGTCAGTTTTCATCAGCCTATGCCAATATGATATGTCCAATAAGCCTTAAATTCTTTGAGGAACCTATTTGCCTCAGAGTTCCATTTGTTATGGGCATATTACCTGGAATCCTAACACGAGGACCTGATCTGGGTTGCTTCCATTGCAGCAATGGTCAAAAGGGCCCAGCAGAGATTATACTACCTGAGACTTCTCAGAAAACAACAATTGAATGAAAAACTGCTGGTGACCTACTACCACTGCACCATAAAGAGTAACTTAACTTACTGCATCTCTGTATGGTTTGCCAATTGCAGTGGCAGATAGGAAAGCACTCCAGAGGGCTAACGTCATTGCCCAGAAGATCATTGGTTGCCCTCTCCACTCTTTGGAAGAGCTTTGTAGCTCCCGCTACCTTAAGAAAGTTCAAAACATTCTCATAGATCCATCTCATCCTGGGCACCTTTTTTTTTGAACTATTTCCACCTGGCAGACGGTACAGAATAATAAAAACAAGGACAAATAGGCTGAAAAACAGCTTCTATCCCAGGGCAGTAGCTCTGTTGAATTTTACTGTATAGTGCAGTGTTGGTGTGTTGTCGGGGTTTTCAATTCAATGTGTGGAGTGTGAAGGATGTGTGTTTGTGTTTATTTTCATGGTCATGATGTGCACTGAAAATGGTATTCGATTTCGTTGTACGAGGTGCAGTGACAATCAGTAGACTGCGCAATCTGACTGAATATGTAAACCAGCCCTTATCTTACAATCCTTCATTAGAGTCCTGCGTTTTACATAAAATGCACAAAGCCCAGGCTTTAACCTTTAACTATGAGGCCTGCTTTTCATTTGCAAACAGCATCGCAACTTCCTTTTCTTCCTCAAAAACTGGCTTGTACTGTTTATTTCCCCGGCCTGAAAAGTACGGGACTTGTGATAGGTTGGTTCTAAACTCCTGCTGTTATTTAAAAGGCAATTGGAAATATTGAAAACAAATTGAGATTTTCCTTTTTTTCTTCTTTTTTTAATCATGCAGCAGAGTGTTTTTGGTAAGTTGGCCTTGCTCTGGGGAAATAACTATAAAGCTTGTAGAATCCTAGAGAGGATACAGAACATAAATGGATTTGGGATATTCCTCCCATGAACAGAAGCTGCAATAACTCTGGTGACAGGACATTTGTATCCACACATCACATTTGATGAAAATCTTTCACCGAGGAAGCCTACCTCATTTGGACTCTTTTGTTTTACCAGCCTGGATTGCTTCACCTATAATGGAGCTGGAAGATGTTGGTTCCCTTCAGGTTAAGGATAGCCAAGGCATAAATTGATGCCAATTACACAAACTATTGGAGAAACAATGCATTATATTATTAAATCTCGTACATCACATGCTGAGGTAAATACCTTGCCTGAGGGGAATGGACTCATTCATCGTGAGCTAGATCCATCAGCCATTAAATCAGGAACTCTAGCCAGTGAATTTTTTTAAAAAATGTCATTTTTGAATAAGATGGCATTAAAGGCATCACCTCTTGAGTCAAAGGCTTCATTGCCAAATCAAAGGCAGCCTGTCACCCAATAAATCATGCAAATATGACCCCTATTGCACAACCAGGAGACGCATCCTCAATAAGTTAAATATCTGATATGCTAAAAGCTGACACATCCTTCAAGTCATTTTTTAAAAAAGAGCCAGATTCAATTTGTCAGTCACTCATCTTGGGAGATCAGCTTTCGCCGAGAAAGGGAACTTGGCCAAGACGCTGGGTTTGATTGAAATTATATTGCTTTTCTTCAAACTTGGCAAATGGTCGCCCCTCACAAGTGCCATCTTTCAGGCCATTTAGATGCAACAGAAAGTGTGGGGAAAGAGAGAGAACAATAAGTAGAAATGGCAAATTGTTATCCTTTTTCACTGGGATAACAAAAAGCTTCTGTCTGTTTGAACTACTAAGGACATATAAATCTACATGTATACATGTTAATGACTGAAATACCAGAAAACCTTTCTCTCTCTCTTTCCTTTTCTCTTTATATTGCTCTTTTTTTTCCCTCTCTCTTTCTGTCTTCCCCTCTCTTACTCTCTCTGTATTTCATTTCTCTCTATCTCGTTCTCCTTCTTTCCCTTTCTCTCTCTCTCCATCTCTTTCTATTTCTCTCTCTTCTCTTTCTCTTTCTCTCTCTCTTTCCCTTCCCCCCTCTCTCTTTCTCTTTCTCTCTCTCTTTCCCTTCCCCCCTCTCTCTTTCTCTTTCCCCCGCCTCTTTCTCTTTCTCTCTTTCTCATTACCCTTTCTCTCTCTTACCCCCCCTTTCTATTTCTCTTTTCCTTTCCCTCTTTCTTCCTTTCTCTTTTCCTTTCTCACTTTTTTCTCTTTCCCTTTCTCTCTCCTGTTCTCTCTCTTTTCCCCTTCTCTCTCTTTCCCCTCCCCCCTCATTTTAGGCTTTGGGACTCATTTCTATACACAGATTTTTCTAATAAAGTTTCTGATATGTAAATGCAGTTCACCAAAAACTTCACCAAACTTAGTGGCCAGGGAATATGAATGTTCAATTAAAACTGTTAAAAATACATAGTAGAATAATAGAAACTGAACAGATGATGTAATGAAGACATTTAGATTATGTGATCCTCACTATAGAGATGAAATAAAGGTTCTCCGAGCTGGTATACTGAGATCAGTTCATTTTAATTTATACATACTTGATGTGAAGTTGAAAAAATAGATAAATTTTCTGCTGACATTCAATTCTTCAGGGCTGGCAAAACAAAAGATAAAGATTATGAAATCCAGAGCATCTCTCCAGATTGGAAAATAGGCATGAATGGTAAATATAGTTCAATGGAAGCATGTATTAAAATGTTTTTAAAATTATACCCTGGGGATGTACTATAGGTGACAGATCCTGAAAGGATTTTGGGACTTTGGCTGACAGCGCAGAAGCAAATTGTTAGAACTATTAAGATAGCCATGAAAATAAGAGTGCATAAGTTAAGATGCACTGGGCCATATCTAACAAAATGAAATTCAATGTAAAGAAAAGTAAAGTCCTACACTTAGGCAAGAAAAACCATAAGTACACATATAGACTGAGTGAAACCAGGCTCAATAGCAGTAACTGTAAGAGGGATCTTGGAGTCTTAGTGGACAACCAGCTAAATATGAGCCAGCAGTATGCAGCAACAGCCAAAAAAGCTAATGCAATCCTAAGCTGCATTAAGAGAGGGGTACAATCAAGATCAAGTGAGGTACTAATACATCTCTACAAAGCCTTAGTAAGATCACACCTAAAGTACTGCATCCAGTTTTGTTCACCACATTATAAAAAAGATGTTGAGTCTCTAGAAAAAGTACAGAGAAGAGCAACCAGGATGATTAGGGGCCTGGAGGCTAAAACATACAACGAACGGTTGCAGGAACTGAGCTTGGCTAATCTAGTAAAGAGAAGGACCAGGAGAGACATGATAGCGGTCTTCCAATATTTGAGAGGCTGCCACAAGGAGGAATGGGTCAAGCTATTTTCTAAAGCACCTGTAGGCCAGACAAGGAATAATGGATGGAAACTGAACAAGGAGAAATTCAACCTGGAAATAAGGAGAAACTTTCTGACAGTGAGAACAATCAACCAATGGAACAGCTTTCCCTTGGAAGTTGTGGAGCGCCATCACTTGAGACTTTCAAGAAGAGATTGAACTGCCATTTGTCAGAAATGGTGTAGGGTCTCCCGCTTGAGCAGGGGGTTGGACTAGTTGGCCTACAAGGTCCCTTCCAACTCTGATTATCTGTTATCTGATGCCTTCAAAATAACCTAGAATGAAGCTGTTTACTTCTATCTACAATCTAAATATGGATTTTATGGAACTATGGAAGCAAAGGGCAAGAAAAATTATTGGAAAAATGGTAAAGATGTGGATGGTAGAAGAAAGAATCGTTACAATGTTTGAGCTTCTTGGCTTAGAAAATGAAAAATAAAAGGGAGTTTTTAATACTGCAAAAAAAATTTTTTGCTCAAAATATAATACAGATGATCACATATAGTTGACCTTGGCTGATCTTGAAAGCTAAGCAGGTTCAGACCTGGTAAGTCTTGATTAGACACTTCAGCACTAAATATTAGGGAAGATTTTTTTAAAAAGCAGAAAATGCCAAATACCTGATTGTATCCATGAAGTCACCAATAGTTGAGCCTACCTTGGGATTTTCTTTTAGAACACAAAGCCAGAATTTTATTCTTTCAGATTCCCAGAAAATAAACACTTCCTTTCCCAGGTTTTGAAAGAATTTTAGACAAATTTAAGGAAGACAGACCTATCGGTATCTATTAAACTCAGCACTACCAGCCATAATGTTCCAGCTGTCCCTGAAATTGCTATTTCCTATGAAAACACATTCAAGAGCATATTAAGGTCTAAAAGAGGAGGAGAGAATTTTCCTTTCAAAAACTCTACCACAAAAACTGGTCACATTTAATTTAAGCCACATTTTGATGCATCCCCCCAATGCAACAAGCTCTTTACAAAGGAGAAGCCCTTTTTTGCCTTATTGTGAGGGTCAACTTGCTTTCAGGTTTCAGTCTTGCTTGAATTGTAGTTAGCAATGCTTCTTCTAACAGGTCTACATGGGGAAAACCGGTACGGTTCTCTGAATCAGGGTCTGGCAAAGTGTTTTTCTGCTCACAGTAAAACAGACAGCAACTCAGCAAAGTTCTTAATGAGAATGACCTGTGCTTCCCCATCCATTGTCATCCTTGTGACAATCATTGTGAAGCGGTATCAAAAACAAGACATTGGAATTTCAAAGCCCAGTCAGCTGTAACAGACAGAGGTTCTCTATGCTGCACTCCTTAACCTTTGTGGGGGTGGAAAAAGTCTGTATTTTTTGAGTGGCTGGCTGTTCCACCTGTCTTTTTCACCACTCTCTTTGCCCTCCGCCATCAGATTCCCATGGCTGTAGCCCTGGCGGTGGGAACCAGTCAGCCACTCAGTCCAATTATAGTGTTTAGAGACTATGGATGTCCTTCACAGAAGGTATGAGCTGAAGATAGAAAAATCTTCATTTGGGTGACAAAGTTTACAGTGGGAAGAAGTTGGCCTGGGAGGGTGGGGGGAACAGGAGAGAAGGGGAAAAAAAAGAACAAGCACAAGAAGGTGTTCCTTGGTCACTGGCTGATATAAACATGAACAAGATGGTTTGTTAATATATAATATGTATTATATGTTGTAAAGTCTATTTGTTATTAGGCTTGGGTGGGGATACATAAGAGGTTAGATGCAACTTAATGAATTTAATATATATGTAGGTATATGCATAATTTTGTATTTATTCTGTCATGTTTATGTAGTGTGTATTAGAGGTGGAGACATTTTGAGAACTGTATGCAATGAAATTTCATTTTAATGTATGCCGATTAGTGTACATTCAAAATGACAATAGCAATAGCAATAGCACTTAGACTTACATACCGCTTCACAGTGCTTTACAGCCCTCTCTGAGAGGTTTACAGAGTTGGCATATTGCTCCCAATAATCTGGATCCTCATTTAACCCACCTTGGAAAGATGGAAGGATGAGTCAACCTTGAGCTTGGTGAGATTTGAACTGCAGCCAGCAGCCAGCAGAAGGAACCTGGTGTATTGCATTCTAATCATTGCGCCACCATGGCTCATAACAATAAAAGTATTCTAAGTCTAAGTCTCTTATCTCTTCGTTATCATTTCTTTAGGTAAATGGTTTGCACAATCACAAGCTGCCCTCTAGTTGTATTAAACATCCATTTTAATTCACATATTTAATAGCTATTCTGGATTGGGATTGCTGGATAATACTAGATTAAAGATTACTTTGGGTATTTCCAGGATATGGATAATCTTGTGAATACTTCTCTTTGGTAAATTATTTATTTATGAATGACAACAACAGCAACAACAAATTAGTGCTGGTGGAATTGAGATTTTTGCGCGTGCCATGGTAAGTCTTGGAAAGTTGTTTTCTATGGTCCTAGCTGGATCATCTAGAAGCAGGTAGGTTACATTAACACTTTTGATCTGTGGATACATCATATCTGTGCGCGGTAACATTATTTGTTTGTTTGCTCCATTTATTTCTTTTATTTTTGATGCCACCCAACTCCAACCATCGTTGGCCAGCTCATAAAGTAAAGAACAACATAAATACAGCAAGCAAATAAGAACAAAATAAAGTGAATATAACAAGAATTATAAAATAAACACAAGACGGTGATCCGATTAATACACCAACGATAATGTGGTTATACCTCTACTCTATAATTCTACTGCAAGACCTGAGAGAATAGTCAGCTTTTCAAGGCCTTCTAAAATGCTGTTGGAGAAGACATCTTGGAGGAGCCTCATTTATATGACGTACATAAGTCAGATTGTAACATTTAGCACCACATATTCTGAATAAAAGTTTTTCCAACCAGAAAAGGCTACTCCACATTCCTACTTCTCAAAAGGAAGAGAAGTGGGAGACTAGAAGGGGAAATTTTCTCTTGGCTAACCTTGTCCAGGTTTAGATGACCCCCATCTCAAGGTTACTTTTTTTTTTGTTTTCAACGAAGAATGTTATAAGTTTAATTTTGCTTTTCAAGAATTGTCCTTTATCGTTGGTGCTTTAGATTTTTGTAAGTTTCTGAGGCTCTTGTGTTTTGGCATGGTATAAATACTGCAATCGACAAAATAAATCTCTCTGGAGTATTGGTGTTAGCAGAAGGTGTTGTCTTCTCTTTATATATATAGACTAGTTTGTGCTCCTTTTTACGGAGATGATTTGTAAGTTATTATTGATTTTCTAAGGTACAGGTAAAGTAATACATGTCAAGAGTTTACAGAACAGACTCATGGGAGCTAATGGTCAATGTTCTTGGAAGGCAAGAAATTTGGAAATGGGGCTACAGCAAATGCCAAATTCAATCCAACAGAAGACTAACTCCACATTACTCTGTAAAAGTGTTGGATTGCATGTAGGATATTGATATTATATATATATATTATGCCCTGGGCTATCTTTATTAATGCAATATTTGGTGATTAGTTCCAAAGGAGCCAGTTTTTAATATGACTAAAAACAATTAATTCATCTATAATTAGGGAGGGAAGATTAATTTTGACCACTGTTTTTATTCTAAACTCTGTTTTCTTCTCTTGCTGGACTTGTCGCAGGCAAAAATGATACCAAATAGTTTTGGCTGAATTTCTAAAATGTGTGTGTGTTTACAGGTTCCAGTTGAGTTCTTTTTCTATCCTAACCCTGTGAGATTCCAGTCGAGATCTGGAAAAATTAGGAATAGTGTTTTGATGGGGGAGGAGGGGGGGAATAGAGTTGGATGAACCAAATGCCCCAGAAAGCATTGCAGCGCATCTGGCAGTACTCAGGATAAATACTGAGAAGTTCAGTGATCTTCAGCCAAGAGAATTTCTCTCTTCTTGCCCACTCCTGCATTTGTTCAGGTGCTGATAAGATTTATAGGGAAATAACAATCCCACCCGTGGTTATTGCATTTAGCTATTGCTTTTAAAAAAGGGAGAAATAAGAAAGGAAAGCACTAAGATCCAAGGGCTTCCTTTTCTCTATGACCAAGTAGTCCCGGGAGAAGGGCTACTGCACTGTAAAAGTCCTGGGCTCGATACTTTCGCTCCTTGATGCCTCTAAATGGGATCAGCCATCACTTCTCATTAGTTCACACAGGCAATCCAGCAAGGGATGTTACATAATGTGCATTCCTCCGATTACAGTCGCAGGACACTGAACTTCATAACAACTAACATCAAATTCTGAAACTTCAAGCAGGCCTAAAAAGGAATAGCAACAGCAATATCACTTACACTTATACACCGCAAAAGTCAGCATATGGCCCCCAACAATCTGAATCCTCGTTTGATCAAACTCAGAAGGATGGAAGGCTGAGTCAAGCTTGAGCCAGTCAAAATCAAACACCTGGCAGTTGGCAGAATTCGCCTACAATACTGCATTCTAACCAGTGCACCACCATGGCTCTTAAGGACTATGGCTTATCTATTTCTCTTTTATCATCCTAATTTATGAAGAGAGGGGTTTGATTGGACTTGCTCCTCTATCTTTTCCTTCAAAATAGATAACAGAATAGCAGATTTGGAAGGGACCTTGAAGGTCTTCTAGCCTAACCTCCTGCTCAAGCAGGAGACCCTATACCATTTCAGACAAGTTGACTGTTCAGTCTCTTCTTAAAAATCTTTAATGATGGAGCACCCACAACTTCTGGAGGCATGTCATTCCACTGATTAATTGTTCTGTCAGGAAATTTCTCTTTAGTTCTAAGTTGGTTCTCTCCTTGATGAATTTCCATCCATTGCTTTTTGTTTTGCCTTCAGGTGCTGAATATCAGATGTCACGTGGTGAAGTTCTTATGCCCCCTAAAGTGTCTGGCTTTGTAAAAATCGCCTTAAAAGCCTTCCACACGTGGCTGCTCTTAAAACTTTCTGGGCAGCATTACGTCATGGCTGTGAGAAGACAAGGAACAGTTGCTTTCCTTGTTGAATTAATAGTTGTCTTTGAAAACCTATGTCTGAATTGAACCTTAAGGATGAGAAAGAGCCAAATGCATATAAACCAAATACGACAATAAAAATCACAATCCCTTCTGAAGCCATGAAAGCATGCCTGCCCCCCCCTCCCCCCCTTGTCCTGAAGACATCTAAGTACCAAACACATCAGAAAACCTATGAGCAGAATAATTTCATTTTGCACTGAGTAGACGACAGGGATATGGGCAGTGATGCGATTCAAATAATTTAACAACCGGTTCTCTGGCCTAATGATTTCTTCCAGAAACAAGTTCACCAAACTTTTCAGAAACTTAACAACCGGTTCTCCCGAAGTGGTGCGAACTGGCTGAATCCCACAACTGGTGGGGAAAATGTGAACAATCTGTAAGCAGCATCAAAAAGGAAACCCCCACCTCTTTTGTTTGTCCATGAGGGGCTTTGATAAAGCTTCTGACATCTTGCACATTTTGACAATCACCAGAGTAAATTTTGGTGTATGGACTGAAAAAATTCCTTTGGAGAGGATGTCATTTTGACCAGGTAATTTTGGGTGTCACGATTATGATTTACGGCTATAGGTTGCAGTCATTTTCTTGTATTATTTTTTTAAGCAAAAAGACTCTAAAAAGCATTGATAACAGTGTCCAGGTCTTAGCATAAAAGCTTAGCCAACTTCCTGGCATTGATATGGGAGTGCAGGTGCATTACATCTTAGTGCCTTAATCCACCCTAGACTTAGTCAGTATGCTGGTAAGGATAGCGGGTCGGCCGTTTCCTTGTTTTCATCCTTAGGAAAAGGACTTGGCAGAGTCTGAGCTGAACCAAGAGTCACCTTTTCAAACAGCAGAAGTGTATTTTCTAGAAAGAGAGGACTTCATTCCAACCGATTTGGATATGCCAAAATCAACAGCAGTATTTTATCTGGTTCTGAGTTGGCAATCCGAAGCAATGCGGCAGCTATTTGCTGCTCCCAATTCATCTCGCGAAGAGTTATGGAAAAGTAAAAGGGAGGCTCCGAAACTCAGCTACATAATATTCCCAACTCAGGGCTGCCATTGTCAAGAAAATCTATCAGGGGATACAAGTGATCTTGATGAGCCCTCCAAAAGATAATTTTCTGGGTGGCTTCCAAGCTGGCCCCGGCCCCGTGATAAACATAGACATAGGGCATTCACCCAAATCCTGACACTCTTCCAACACGTCGGGACTTCAGTGTTTAGAATCTCAGTCAGCAAACTGGTTTTATTGGCTAGAAAATGTGAGCATAACAAAAGCTGGGGAAGACAATTGATCTTATTGCTCCATGACCTGGTACATTGCCATATTCAGAACATCTGGCTTCAGTCTGGACTGAGCACCCCTCAAATGATTTGGGGGGAAGGGCCTGTCTCCAATTTTTTTTTTTGGTGAAACTCCCTTTGCATTCCAGCGCACATATGGCCACTGCATTTTACAACGAGAAAATGTTCCCAGCCTTCAGTGTTATAAAGGCAAAAGTTGCCTTTTTGAACTACGTCGGCACAGATTCATAAATGCCATCGCTTCGGCTGCCCTGATGAGGCCAAGCAAGAGTGAGGTTGGACAGAACTACAGCAGATTGCTAAGGAATGTATTTAATTCTGCTAGGATGCCTGGGTTAAGACTGGAGAGGCTAAGAGATCGGAAAGCAAAGGTGCTTCTTTGCCTTCAAATGCTTTTTTTTTCCTTAAAGGGAGGGGAGAGGGGAAGAGGAAGAAAAAGGACAAAAGCAAAAGGAAAAAAGGAAAAGCAAATTGAAACCTCTCAGGCTGCATCGACACAAAAGGAAAGGGGGGAAAGCCAGGAAGAGATCAAATTGCTGTGTGTTTTTCTTTTCTTTTTTTTTCAAGTGTAAGCTAATGGAATCCAATAGAACTGCTGAAAAGTTGTCATCCTCCCTATCAGTGGGCCTTTGAACACACTAAATCCTTAATCAGTACAGCCTAAGACCCAAATGACGATGTGTAGAAGTGTTAGGCCAGATAAATCCTTGAAGGGTTTCAAAGATTTGAAGGGCGCTGGGGCTTATCCTGTGTAGTGTCTGCCCTTTGTCCTCTCCTCCAGAATGTCATTATTGAAGTTTTACACTCACTATGCATGGTGTAAGTTGACATTGACAGTTTCAACACTTTCACCCTGACTCGGGAGGATTGTTAGCTTTGAAGTTATTTGGCCTTGAGCAGTGAATTTTGCTTGAGCTCACAACTGCCTCCACTGAATGTAAGGGAGAGGCAGGCTTGGTGAGCCATCCCAGCTCGGAGTGTAACAGGAAGCAGGTTTCTCATTTGGCACAGAGACCTAGAGACCCAGGCGAGGAAGACAACCTTTTACCAAGGGGAGGCTTATGACCAAGTCACGGCTTCTGAACCCTTAGAATTGTGACCGGGTCTCAGAAATTTGGGGTGCCTTTTTCATGATCCTGGTTGTATATATATATATATATATATATATATATATATATATATATATAACAGTCTGTTTGTTATTAGGCTCGGGGGGGTGGGGGAGGAGATATGCAAGGGGTTAGAGGCAATATACATATGAATTTAATTAAAATAGTTTCTATAAGCAATAATAAGCGAGTATACATCAGGACCGATCATTTATAGTCCGATCCCATGAGTGCTGACTTGGAAATAACCACCAACAATTCAGATGGTGGATTTCAATCCCCAAATAACAGCTGAGTGCATGTCTATCCAAATGACTATGGGCACCTTCTCATATTTACCTAGCAATGTCAGTGGCATTTTGCCTATGGTTTGCTCCAATAATTTGTTTTTCCCATAACAATGTTTTAAATGCAGGTTTGGCGCTATTACTGTTCTTGCAAACTTTTTTTTTTTTTTGCAAGCATGGACGATAGCACTTAGACTTATATACTGCTTCAAAGTGTTTTGCAGCTCTCTCTAAGCGGTTTACAGAGTCAGCCTATTTGCCCCAACAATCTGCGTCTTCAATTTATTATCCTCAGAAGGATGGAAGGCTGAGTTAACCGTGAGCCGGTTAGGATTGAACTCCTGGCAGTGAACTGAATGAGCCTGCAATACTTCATTCTAATCACTCTGCCACCACAACTCCTATATTGGTCTTTGATGGACCAACAGGTGGATCCATGAAGATAAAATATTCCAGGGGCATTTGAAGATTCCAGTCACACTTCTAGGTGATGCATGAAGATATAAGGAATTGAACAATTTCAAGATGTTTGTTACTCCTTGTATTATGCCAGGTAAAAAGCAATTGTGCTCTTTGCCATCTGCCAAATTAAATAAACTATACTTAAACTTTTATTCTGTCCCATCCCGCTGTGTCTATCAATCTCACTTCGTTTTTAGGTGCCATTATGTAATTCACTTTCCCAGATATATCTCCGAATGCTGAAAAGGCACAGTCATTGAAATTTGACACTGGAAACATAGGTACTAGCTGAATTAATTTCAGCTTTTTTTTGTTCAGCTGAACCCTGTGCATTGTTTCCCAGTTGTGAAGAATATGTATTACTCAGGGATGAAATGGGATCCTGCTGTTCCCACTGATTGGTTTCCTTCTTGCAAACATTTCATTACCAAACTAGGCGACGTCATCAGTGCTTGGACAGAAAGGAGTGAGGTCTGTAGGCAAGTGGCAGCTCCTTCCACCTTTCTTGAACAGAGCTTTCACTAGGTCCAGCTGTTTCTGATGGGCTTGTCTAGCTTGGTTGGCTAACTGTTTCATCTTAGATTGTTCCTGCCTATTGTTTTGGTTCTTCCTTATCTTTACTGGAGACCAGGTATATCTCTCTAAATAATGACTATCAGGCAGAATGTCCAGGTTTCTGGTACAGTTTCTTAGAACGTATTCATGAATACCAGTTGGCAAATGGAAGACCTAATGAAAAAAATCCTTTCATTTCACACCACATAGACAAACTGTAACCATTTCAGATCCAGCTGAATCCAAGAATTCCTAGAACCTTCTGCTAGATCTTATGGGAACATTGATATTAATCCAGTCTACAAATTATTCAAATCAAGACCCAAGAAGGAAGTGAATCGAAACAGGCACACAGACTACAACATAAATTCATCGAGACAGGTAGGACCAGCTGCCTGATATGAAACAGGCAAACAAACAAAAACAAACAAACAAAAAATAGCAACTCCCCCATTCTCTCCTGTCAAACAATCTGGTTTGACAATGAAGCATTTTCAAAGTGAAATTTATCAGCTTCTAAATTATAGGATTTGAATATGATTAATTTGGGGATATGGGACAGAGTGACCAGCAAGAGGAACTGCTGTTTGTCCATCCACCATCTCTTCCAAATGCCCCTTGAGATTGGTAGGTTGTGAGGTGCTAAAAAATCATTGCAACCAATCATTGCAAGGGGAAGTCAAACTCCCAACAAAAATACCATATCTGATCATTGTTTAATTAAAGGCCAAAATACTTCAGGGCAACACCTGAGAAGAAATTAGCTGGTCAAAGTCCTAAAACCAATAAAGCACGTTGTCCTAACTAAAGACATAACCTGCTACATGTAAAGTACCTTCTATCTCAGGGGTGTCAAACTTGATTTCATTGAGGGCTGCATCAAGATTGTGTGTGACCTCGCGGGGGGCTGGGCATGGCGTGGCTAGGGTGGGCATGACCAGCTCAATGGTACTTGGATCGGGGTGGCCTGTGATGGCCTGAGCATTCTCCCAGTGAAAACGGGTTCCCAATTCTGTTTTTGGCTGCAAAAACTGCATCCTGCAATGCTCTGCCAGCAAAAATGGAGCTTGTGGGGGTCTAAGCACCCCATGGGCTGGATCCAGCCTGTAGGCCTTGAGTTTGACACCCCTGTTCTATCTAATAGCTTAATACTGCAATGAATTGATCCTTGTGTAAACTAGTCAGATTGGAACCCTGTTCATGGAAATGTTCTCATTCGCCACTTCTGGCTATCTTTCCAGCTTATCATTTGTAATGTAAATAAATCATTATGGAGGTTTTACAAAAACAACCCTCCTTGTTGCTTAAAGCCTTAAGGGACCATCAGAAGAACTCTTGTGAGGTTCAAAATCAGGAGTTGCTTCTTTCAGAAGTTTTTTTCTTTCATTGCAAGAGCATTCCTGACCTTTTGAAGCTGTTAACTGCAAAAATTCCATGGTGTCCTGTATTTTTGAAAAAGTAGAAAAACCAGGTGCAATTTTTTGGCACTGTAAACAGATTTGTGTAATGACGATGGTGGTGGAGGTGGTGACAACAACGGCATTGAAGCAATAGTGATGGTGATTGATGATGATGATTCGTGGTGACGCAGTGGTTAGAATGCAGTCCTGCAGGTTACTTCTGCTGACTGCCGGCTCCCTGCAATTTGACAGTTTGAATCTCACCAGGCTCAAGGTTGACTCAGCCTTCTATTCTTCTGAGGTGGGTAAAATGAGGACCCAGATTGTTGGGGGCAGTAGGCTGATTCTGTAAACCGCTTAGAGAGGTCTGTAAAGCGGTATATAAATCTAAGTGCTATTGCTAAGTGCTATGATAATGATACAATCCACATTGTAGCTATGGATGTACAGCAGTGGTGGGATTCAATTTTTTTTACTTACTGGTTCTGTGAGTGGGCTTGGTGGGCATGGCAGGGGAAGGATACTGCGAAATCTCCAGTCAGAGGTGGTTTTTGCTGGTTCTCCGAACTACTCAAAATTTCTGCTACCGGTTCTGTAGAACTGGCCAGAACCTGCTGAATACCACCTCTGATGTAGAGTCTAAGTTTGTGTACGGAGCTCAACTCCATATATTTGTCAAAAGAATGGCAACAAGATTATGTTAGTTATAAACTATTGTTGCCAAGTGCTGCTAACATTTACCAGTATGTGGCATAGGACAGACTATATGAAACATTTGATGTCAAACATCTTTTTCTTACAATTCAGGAACTTTCATCTACTTTAAATCTTGATTTAAAAGTCGCCCAGAAATCTCCAGAACCAGAAGAAAGATAGCTGATGTTGTAGATATGATTTGTAGACATGATTTAATTCACTGGAATCCTGACACCCAGGCCAGCTCTCAAATTACAATTGCATCCCTCCTAATTTAATACACCAAGCTAGTCCTTGACTTATGACTACAATGGAGCACAACATTTCTGTTGTGAAGTGAGACATTTGTTAAGTGAGTTTTGTCCCATTTTACAACCTTTCTCGCTACAGTTGTTAAGTGAATCCCTGCAGTTGTTAAGTGAGTAACCCAGTTGTTAAGTAAATCTGGCTTCCCCCATTGACTTTCTTGGTCAGAAGGTCGCAAAAGATGATCACATGACCTTGGGACACAGCAACGGTCATACATATGAACCGGTTGCCAAGCATTTGAATTTTGATCACATGATCATGGGACGCAAAGGTCATAACTGTGAAAAACGGTCATAGGTCACATTTTTCAGTGCTGTTGTAAGTTTGGTCTCTAAATGAACTGTTGTAAGTCAAGGATTGGCTGTACAATACAGAAGGTGATTATTGCCAGGGTGTTTGTGTAATTTTTCAATTCTGTGTTGTGCTTTTGTGGTGGCGTATAATGTCTGGCATTGTTAATGAACCAAAGTTTTTTTTTTTAAAGAAATGGGTCATCAGAATATGACCACCTAGGGAAGTTGGGTGTGGCAGAATGACACAAAGAAGCTTCCAAGGTGGCAGCAGCAATGATTCACAACACAAAAGACAGATTAACCAGATCCAAATCTGGCTCTTTGGCTCACAAAACAGTTCCTTGAGAAAGGTTCCTCACTCTGTGTGCTCCATTTCAGCAATTGCACATAAATCACAATTTATCAGGATCTGTTAAGGCAGCAGTGTCAAACTCAAGGCCCATGGGCCAGATCCGGCCTATGGGGTGGTTAGATCTGGCCCGCAAGACCACCGTGGAAACAGCGAAGGACCAGCCTGTAGTGCCTCTGCCAATGAAAATGAAGTTTGGGAGGGCTGCACACGGCCCTCCTGAGCTCCATTTTCGCTGGCAGAGGGTTGCAGGAGGCTGTCACAGCTAAAAACAGAGCTTGGGAGCCCGTTTTCGCTGGCAGAGTGCTTGGGCCGCCACAGGTGCCCCCAACACGAGTGACATTAAGTTGCCCACACCCACCCTGGCTGTGTCCACCCTGGCACTCTCGAGGTCAAAAGCAATTCTGACACAGCCCACAATTAAATCGAGTTTGACACCCCTGTGTTAAGGGTTGGGACTGTTCAATTGCCCTCCCTAACATGGCCAGGATAGTTTCTTTTTTCAAGAGTTATTTGTATAATGAAAAAAAAAAGTGCAAATCTGATCCTAAGGAGGTTTGTTCAGAAATAGCTTCCTGTTTGTTAAAGGAGCTTTGGTTTCAAGGAGGCTGCTGAAGGCTGTAGACCTGTTAGTGAAACTGAAGAGCTTTGTAAATTGATCTGTCATTCTTCACAACTTTGTTGCCACTCAGCAATCAGGGGATGGCTTGCTGTTAATGGGATGGATTTGGTTTGGCGCACAGTTTTCTTCCTGTGGTTTTTCACCATAAACACACATAATCCACCAAGTGCAGAAGGGAAATCCACAAGGATGCAAGGATGATTCAGATGTGGGTATCTCTCCTGGTGATTGTAAGAAACTTGGCTTTCCTATTGCAGGCCCCTTGATCTTTGTCAAATGAGAATGGGGCTTAATTCTGCTGTTTCTGACAAAGCCCAGTTGCCAGAAGAGACACAAAGGAGAAAGAAGAGGGAAGGAAGGAAGGAAGGAAGGAAGGAAGGAAGGAAGGAAGGAAGGAAGGAAGGAAGGAAGGAAGGAAGGAAGGAAGGAAGGAAGGAGGAGTAGAGGGAGGGAGAGAGAGAGAGAGAAGGAAGGAAGGAAGGAAGGAAGGAAGGAAGGGCAGAGGGAGAGAGAGAGAGAAGGAAGGAAGGAAAAGAAAGAAGAGAGAAAGAAGGAGGAAGGGAGGAAGGGAGAGAGAGAAAGAGGGAGAGAAAGAAGGAAAAGAAAGTAGAAAGAAAAAAAGGAAGGGAGGGAAAGAAAGAAAAGAAAAAAGAAGGAGAGAGGGAAGGAGGGAGGGAGGAAAGAAAAAAGAAAGAAAAATAAGGAAAGGAAAGAGAAAGAAAGAGAGAAAGAAGGAAAAGAAAGTAGAAAGAAAGAAAAAGGAGGGAGGGAGAGAAAGAAAGAGAGAAGGAAGGAAGGAAAACAAAATAAAGAAAGAAACAAAGAAAAGGGAGGGATGGAGGGAAAGAAAGAAAAGAAAAGAAAGAAAAAGGAGGGAGGGATAGAGGAAGAAATGAAGGAAGGAAGGAAAGAAAGACAGAAAGAAAGAAGGAAAGAAAGAAGTGATGAAAATTGCTTTCAGAGACACAGTGGGCTACCTGAAAATTTTCCAGAATTCAGAGGTGCCTAAGGGAAGTGATGAAGTACAGAAAGTTAATGCCACTGTTAATATGGAAAAACTACTCTCTCCCGCTCACTGACATATTCTTCTGGGATAATTTTGATATATGTACATGTGTGCTCAAAATGTCAGCCATTAGTTTCAGCCTCCCTCTAGGATGCTCCTTTCCAATTCCAGAGGTATGTGTGTTAGAATCTGGGAAGAGGCGAGATCCAAATTATACAGCAATCAAGGTTTGTCATTTGGAGTAGGACACAAGGAATCAGTCATGTTAATTCCTCATTACCGCTTAATATTAATGAGTAATGCAAGGTTTGCGCTGTAGGACAAAAGAGGCATCTTATCGAGTCCAGGCCACATCTTGGCTGAGAAGAGAAGGGATGTAGATCCATATCATCCCTGCGTAATGAGAAATACATCAACCAAACTAAACAAAATTAAGGGCAAACTCTGTCCCGGCTGAATTTTAACAAGCCTGCTGACCTATGGCTAGTCCACAGCAGGTGACAGGACACAGTTCGCAATAGAGGGACCAGCAACAGAAGAAATGGATTCAAAAGGAATCTCCTTGCTGCTTTGGTGTATGTTAGTTCTGCAGGATAATGGAGTAAGTTCCACTGAGTAGCTATGTTTTTTGGTGACCAGAAGTTCCATGCACCATCAGGGTGTAACAGACCCAGATCTACCTTTCTGACTCCTACAGGAATCTCCACTGAATCTCCTACAGTAATTTCCACGGAAATTACTCTGCAAATGTTTACTGGATTTGCTCAATCATTTGCAAGGAGATAGACTTAAAAAAAAAAAAATGGGAGGGACACTACCAGAGGTGGTATTCAGCAGGTTCTGACCAGTTCTGGAGAATCTAGCGGAAATTTTGAATAGTTCAGAGAACCGGCAAATACCACCTCTGATTGGCCCCACCGCCATCTATTCTCTGTCTCCCGAGTCTCAGCTGATCGGCTGGCTCTTCTTTTCTTGCCCTTCACAGGAGAACAGAGCTGGAAAGCAGGTTAGTGGAGTGGGGACTGGGCAGGGAATGGGGATTTTGCAGTAACCTTCCTCCAGGAGTGGGGAGGGAATGAAGATTTTACAGGATCCTTCCCCTACCACGCCCACCAAGCCACACCCACCAAGCCATGTCACACCCACCAAGCCACACTCTGAGAAATGATAGTAAAAAAATTTGAATCCCACCACTGGACACTACTCAGTAACATCTGAAGGACTGACATCTCCCACTTGGATATATCAGATTGTGTTGTACACTTTGAGTGTCCTGATTTGACCCATGCTGTTCTATGTTACGGTTACTGGACTCCCAAAGTTAGTTAGATTACAGCAAGGAAGGATTAAATTCGTTGTCGTTTGTATTGAAAAGATAGGATGTTCTATTTGGGTTTTACCAGGCATCCTTCTTAAAAACTAATGCCACTTCTAGAAGATCCCACACACTTTGAGGTACTTAATATGAAGGTCAGAGCCTCTATAATCTGGGCTTTCCTGATTTGGGAAAGACACCTATACAAACCCAAAGAATTATTGCAATCATTTACAGGCAATACTGAGTTAGCTGTACTAATTAGTATGGCTTGATGTAAGATATAATTCACTGTAAGACAGAATCCTTTACTGAACAGTCAGAATACAGAATACAGAAGTTGGAAGGGACCTTGGAGGTCTTCTAGTCCAACCCTCTGCTCAAGCAGGAGATCCTATACCATTTCAGACAAGGGACTGTCCACTCTCTTCTTAAAAACCTCCAGTGATGAAGTGCTCACAACTTCTGGAGACAAGCCGTTCCACTGGTTAATTGTTTTCACTGTTAACTCCTTAATTCCAGGTTGCTTCTCTCCTTGATCAGTTTCTATCCACTGTTTCATGTCTTGCTTTCTGGTGCTCATGAAGAAAAAAAAAAGTCCAAAAACATTTGATGGATAATACTCCTTTAATATCAAACCAACCCTCATTTTGGTTTCATAAACATGGATTTCTTTTTCACTCATGGACCATTCCACCCATCTTTGTATTTTGTACATCACTCAGAAAAAAAATTGCACCTAAATGCGAAGTGGTAGTTCCATTCTTAAAGTTTTACTGAAAACTTCAGACTCCGGTTGTCTGTATGATCACGCTGACAATTTAGGAGGTACTGTGTTTCCCCAAAATACGACCTACCTCAAAAGTAAGTCCTAGCTTGATTTTTACACATGCACCCAATATAAGCTCTACCCACAAAATAAGCCCTAATTGAGAACCTGCCCACTCCAGGGTGCCTGGGTAAAAATTAAGCTCGGGTGGGGATGGGGGAGTGGAGCTGCCCTACTACTTACCTTCAGACAGTTGCAGCCAAACCTTGCACATCCCGACACCTGCCTTGCTGGCCCATATCTTCTGCAGCCAGCAAGGCTTTCCTGAAGGCCTCTGCAGCCGATAACAGAACTCCAAGCCTGCATCGGCCTTGTCAGCCTCAGAAGAAGTTCCTGAAGGCCTCTGACAGCAAGAGGGAGGCTGTGGACAACATGCACAAATGAGGTGAGTCAGTGGACGACATTCCCTCCTCAAAAACAAGACCTGGTGCCTTTTTTGGTGGCCAAAAAATATAAGACAGGGTCTTATTTTTGGGGAAATATGATAGTACCTAGTATACTATGTAAAGTACATAGAGTTATTTCAGTGTTACATAGCGGTCACTTTGTTTCCTTGTGGGACAGAGTTGTGCTTGTCATCACTTTAGGGTTAGCATTTCTATCCCACTGTTGTGCAATGCATATATTTAGCTGGATCTTTCCAAATGTTGTAACTGTAGATGTTGCAAAGGCCGGCAGCAGCCTACAGCTGCCTGTTTCATTACTTTGCTGATGGCTGACTTTCCTAATGTGGATTTGGAGGCAGTTCAGATCAGGGAAGATAAACCTCCCTATTCAAAAGCACCATAGATAGCGGCATGATTAAGACAGCCTCAGGAATTTGGCACTGTAAACCTGCACCAATCTTCAAGAGACATTATTTCATTTCTCCCATCAGTTTCTTGGTAATGCGGAGGAACTTGCTGGGGCTATTAAGTAATGTCCTAACTAGGCACGCAACTCATCACTGCTCGCTTACACAGCAGCCTAATAGACTATAAAGTTGTAGGTTGTTTCTCTCCAGGGAATATTCCATCGGAGGGGGCTTTCTTTTTCTCAAGATTGTCCTAATGGTGCTTCTGGCTGAGAGAAAGAGCAAGGCCATTGAGTAAATCTGTAACTGAATGGAAGTTCTCTCAAGTGTTTTAGAGTGGATTATTTTTAGGATAGGTATCAGGTTTTTTGGGTTGTACTATACAGTGATGTATTCCCTAGAAGTCCTTTGAAGTAGGGTCGGTTCTTAGTTGGAAAGAAACTTCACATCAATGTAACCTTTATGTTCTCTCCAGGATGCAATTATGATTCATCAGCTTTCCTGAGAAAAACAACAGCAATGGTGAAATTAACATATATCCAAGATTGGGGCAGAAAATACCCATAACTTAGTTCAGTAGACATAACCAGTCTCACCACTGAAGTTTTCCATTTTTCTCTTTAGGAGTAGTATGTGCTACTCCTAAAGCACACTGCTACACACAATGATAGCAAGCTTTGGGAACTTGGTGACAGCTTTTGGAGCAGTTTGAGGTTGGTTGTCCAAAGGAGACAAACACTGAACTCATATGGGTTGTCACATATGAAACCTTCTGATTTACCATCTCTTTGAAATCCAGAAACCAAAAAGACCATTAAGACCATCTGATGTTCCAGGAAGTCTCTGGAGATTGAAGACAAGAAGTGCTGCAGATTGTGGCTATTTATATTGAACACTAGAATCATTGTTTGGGAAGGACTTTGGAACCCCCTTCCTTAGATCAGGGGGTCTCCAACCTTGGCAACTGTAAGATTTGAGGAGCCAGCAAGTTGAGTTGAAGTCCACAAGTCTTAAAGTTGCCAAGGTTGGAGACCCCTGCCTTAGATCATCCTAAATGGCTGTCGATGTTTGTTTGAAACTTCCAGTGACAGAACATTCACATCTCTATGTTGGAAGAACATCTTCACAATATTCTGGGATTTTTGATTATAATGTGGTTGGCATGTTTATATTTTTCAAACCTGATTATGGAGATGGAGCTATGTTACACATAATATCAGCCCTTTGAAGTAGGCCAGGTCAAGTAGTAGGCACAGCAAGAATCTTCCAGGAAGATTCTTAATTGCTGAATAATAGGATCTTGAAAATTTGGTAGAGTTTCTCTCTCTCCGATCTGATAACAAACCAAATCAAGATGAAAATCTTCTGAGATTCTTAGCATTTTCTCTTTCTCGTGGCTGAATTATTTTTTCTAAAAATCTCTCATTCCTTCCCCATTTCCAAGATCATTCCTGTATTCCTTCATGATAAGGAACACACATGGGCAGGCCAAAAAAAAAAAAAATGAAAATGATGGATGGGACCATGAAATCAAAAGAATGCATATTAAAAAAGGGCAAAGCTTTGATTCAACAATTTGATTTAATTTATTTGATTTTTAGTGCTGCTCAATTGCAGAACAACTCTGGGCAGCTCAACACATAATGAAGATAATAGAAGAAAAGGACCAAGCCAATGCAAACAAATTGAGTTAGTGCAAGAGAAAGAACAAGATAGTGGACCTATCAGTTTCTTTGGGGTATACTATACAGTAATGTAGTTCTTTGAAGTAGGGCCGGTTCTTGGTTGGAAAGAAACCTTCCATCAATATGACCTTTATGTTCTCTCCAGGATGCAATTATGATTCATCAGCTTTCCTGAAATGTAGACAACAAATAAAATCCCCATATCAACAAATAATGCAAGGGGTTCCAGGTACCCTAACTGAAGCACTGGAAGAACAAGTCTTCCAGAAGGCTATCCGGGTGAGAACCATTGGATCTCCGTGGGAACTTCATAACAAATGTTTTTGCAACTATTACTAGCCTCTTAACTTTAGGGTATTCCTCTCTTCCTTTGCCCATGCTGGCTAGAGATTATGGGAGTTGAAAGTACAACACCTCTACCTAGTACCAAATTGGGCTGGGTTGCATCACACAATGGCCTGGGAAGCTGAATGTCCTTCTACTTTCTAAGGATAACATCACATGGCATTCATCTGCAATCTTCTAATTAACACCCATCTGCTGTGGTTAGCACAGAGATAGGATTCTATCAGTTTGCACCTATTCGCTAGAACCGGTTGTTAACATTCTAAGCAGTTCGGAGAACCGGTTGTTAGAAGAAATTACTGGCCTAATCCTGTAAGGAAGGCAGGAAGGAAACATTCTGGTGTTGCTTACAGAAACTGCTTCTCCGTTAATCCTTATTACATTCTTGGCAGGACTAGACTTCCTGTCTCAGGAACTTCTCTGGAGTTTTTTTTTCCTCCTTTGCTGGTACTTTGCTTGTGTGGAGTGACCATTCAAAGTTACAATGGCACTGAAAAAAGTGACTCTATGATGGCTGTTGGAGTTACAGATTATGCCAAGATGATGATGACACCCAACTGTGTTCCAAAGTTAGATGGGGTGGTGCAGTGGTTAGAATGCAGTACTGCAGGCTAACTTTGCCGACTGCTAGGAGTTCGATCCGGATTGGCTCAAGGTTGACTCAGCCTTCTATCCTTCCAAGGACTCAGATTGTTGGGGGCAATATATTGACTCTGTCAAATATTTAGGGAGGGTTGCTATGAAACAGTATATAAATCTAAGTGAGCCATAAGTGAGCTCTGGTGGCGCAGTGGTTACAGTGCAGTACTGCAAGCTACTTTTTGCTGACTGCCGGCTGACTGCACTTTGGCAGTTCAAATCTCACCAGGCTCAAGGTTGACTCAGCCTTTCATCCTTCCGAGGTGGGTAAAATGAGGACCCAGATTGTTGGGGGCCAATGTGCTGACTCTGTAAACCACTTAGAGAGGACTGCAAAAGCACCGTGAAGTGATATATAAGTCTAAGTGCTATTGCTGTTTGGGAAGAACTGACAAGGTTAAGCCTAGTCCTGCTTTCCCTGAAGGAAATTTGTTTCCGATTTCTCTCACATCATGGAACTGAAAGAGCAACCGGAAGGGGAGATGGTGCAAGGAGCAAGCAAGCAGCTGCAAGATGCACAAAAAAAAATTATCACGCATCTGTAGCTACCATTTCAAAGAAGGAGCAAATTAGCTGGTTGTTTGGGGAGCTGGGAGTATGAAAGCAGAATTAAATTATCATGGAGAATCAGGATTTTTTTTAGGAAAGAAAGAAAAGCAGAACGAAGAAGACAAAAGTGGAATATCTGTTCTACAAGATTCCAATCCTTTGGAATCAAAGCTGGGTTGCTCCAAATCTGTAGGGCTTCAATTTCCAAATCCCCCAACCCATCCGGTTTAAAGGCCGTGCACGCTGCTAAAACATGAGGACTGAAATCCAATCCAGCTTGGGATGACTGAGCTGGGGAAAACTAGGTATTCACATAGTTATTCGCTAGCATATGATTTGTGTTTTGTGATACAAATAACACATTTGGCTGCTGTCACTCAATGTGGCTCATTCCATTGCTCCATACTTGCTGTATCTAAGCAGAATGCATGGGCCCACTTTATTGCAAACTTTTGCATTTGACCTGGTGCGAGTGAGATTTTTTTTTTTTTTTAGGTCTGTCTAAGTTACATCAGGGAAGGCCCAATTTTTCTGTGTGTGTAGATATAACATCACTTAATTTTGAAACTACGAAAGAGTAAACAAATAGGTGTGAACCACCACAGGTGAAGCAAACCATAAGAAAATAATAGGGATAGGACCAGTGGTGAGACTCAATTTCTTTTTCACTACTGGTTCTGTGGGAGTGGCTTGGTGGGTGTGGCTTGGTGGACGTGGCAGGAGAAGGATATTGCAAAATCTCCATTCCCACCCTACTACTGGGGAAGGTTACTGCAAAATCCCTACTCCCTCCCCATCCCACTAACCTGCTTTCCAGCTTTGTTTTCCTGTGCAGGGCAACAAAAGAAGACCCAGCCAATCAGCTGGGATTTGGGAGGCAGCAAATAGATAGGGCGGGGCCAGCCGGTTCTCCAAACTACTCAAAATTTCCACTACCTGTTTGGGAGAACCGGTCAGAACCGGCCGAATACCATCCCTGGATAGGAGCGATGAATGCAATATTTCCATCCTTAGCTTCAGGTTCAGGAACCATCACTGCATGATGAAAAATTTCATAGGAAAACAGCCTGGTTAAAATAGCAAATAGGCACTTCAGCTGCATGGATAGGATAAAACGGTGGACTTTTAGATGGTCTTCCTCTGGAGGACAAAGGAAAATCAACAATAGGAAAGGAAGCAGAAATATATCGGAGAGGATATTAGTGGTGACCACAGCTGGGGACTCAGAGTCCTCATTTATCCATAATAGATATTGGAGCGTGATAATTAAGGGAGTGACTTCAAAGGAGACAATAAAGGAGGAAAGAGAACAAGGGTGATTTAGGAAGTGAAGAAAAGAAGGTAATGGGGACATCAACAGTTCTGAAAATGAGCTGAGAATTACATATTTCTCACAACAAAGCAAACAAGGCAACTAGCAAAGTCCTGTAGGGAAAATGACATCACTGCACATTTTTAGGGATAATCATTTAACTGGATTAGTCCCAAAGTGCTGTGTCTAAAATCAGCATCCCTGTCTCTTTATGTACTCCAGATGAAACACATTAACAGAAATATGGCAAGGGACATTCACGAGGCACCGTTCTACACTCTCAGCATTTTTTGCAAATCTGCAATTAGTCTAAAGGGCCTGGATAAATTAGGCCTCTTGATAAATGAAGCACCTAGACAGGTCTCAGATTTATTGGATCGAGCTGTCCTGCTGTCCAGAGCCTGTCGGCTACAGCGCAGCTCAAAGGCGATACAGTGGGAAGGATGTAAAGCCAACAGAGCAGAGGAAGCAAAAGTGAGGAATATCCAGAGAGGAAGAAGCGGGCCACAGTTGTGGATTGTTTCACCTTAAAAATGTCTGCTAAGGATCCTTGAGTCAGACAAGGAAAATTTGCCATGGTGAACCATCCTGTATGATCCCGCTGTCCACATGTCTGCTGAATACTACAACAGACCAATCCACGTATTCTCCTACATAGTTACATTGATATGATCTTACCCTGGAGAACCTGAACACCGCACGAATATAGGAAGGCGTATTTTCTTTTGGCTAAAGTATAAAATGCACATCATTTGTGACATTTAATGTGCATGGGGGTAGGAGGAATAGCCCAGTACATGGGGGCTTTGGCACCCCCTGTCAGAAATCTCTCAGAGATAGCCACACTTACAGCTATGTTTCCAGATTTTAGTGCAGTTGGAGGGGGAGAGAAGATAGGAGAGTGATTTGTTTAGTCGTGAGATGAATTCTGCCTAATTTCTTTTTTTAGGAGATTGCAGGATCAGCTGGAGGATAATTGCTTTTTGCTCACCGCAGAGACATACTTCAATTTTTCCAGAGTTTTCCCACTGCCCATCAAGGGATGGGAAGTGGAAAATTTGTGGGATAAATGCCCCTCTGCTATATATCCCCTATAGTTGTTTAGAGCAGGAGGGTCAAACTCAAGATCCACGGGTTAGATCCGGCCTGTGGGATGCTTAGATCTGGTCCGCAGGGCCATTCTGGAAACAGCAAGGGATCGGCCCACTGTGTCTTTGCCAGCAAAAATGGACCTCAAGAGCATTAGCAGAGGGTCACAGTAGGAAACGGAGCTTGGGAACCCATTTTTGCTGGCAAAGGCACAGTGGCACAAGTGTCATCAAGCTGGCCATGCCCACCCTGGCCACATCCACCCCAGCCTCCCTGAGGTCAAACACAACCCTGATGCGGCCCTCAATGAAATCAAGTTCAACACCCGTGGTTTAGAGGGCCCCAGCACTGAAGAACCCTTCCTTTCCAATTTCCCAGCATTGCTTCCAATAACAACTGTTTGTCTGTTATTGTTTTCTTGAAGGGGACACGGTGACACAGCAGCTTAATGAACTGCCAGCCAGAAATGGTCTGCACTCCAACTGTTTGAGCTTGGCTCCACATGACAGGGTAGCTCCCGCTGCTTGCTCCCTGGCTCCTGCCCACCCAGCAGCATGCAATATTACAAGTAGATAAATGAGTACCATTTTGATGGGGGAAAACCTAGCTGCATTCATGTATGCAGAGAGTGGAAGCTGGTGCTGCCAATGGATCTGGTTGGACATGAGGCAAAAACACGAGGTGAGACCAGCAGAGAAGCCCTGAAGAACCAGCAACCTGAGCGCCGCTATTCAGCTGGTATAAGCTAGTTCATCCCCTGCTCTGCACCAAGCATAGGCACGCAGAATGAACTAGCAATTTAGCCTGTCAGGACTGCCTTGGTCTAGCATTTACAGATTTGCAATAGTGGCAAATATCTGTAGCTTGGGTGTAGGATGAGGGTGAAGATTCATTCTCCGAGCTTGTGGGTTGGTTACCAAATATTTCATTATCAGGCTAGGTAACACTTTCAGCAGAGTTTAGGGGATGTCAGTGTTCTTCTGTGTATAAGGGCTCCAGGTGTGGGGGTGTCAAATGAGGGTCTTGTGATTAAGGAGGTTAGATCAGATCAGGATCATTGGGAGATGAACTGCAGGTGCACAGCCAACCAGAGACAGAACCAACCCTCAACCAGTAGTTTACTTCCCAATGATCCTGACCTGATGTAACCTCATCATAAGACCCATCACAAGACTCACTGATGATTCACACCTGACCCATCACAAGACCGTCACTTGACACACCCACAGCTGAAGCCCTTATAAACAGGAGAACACTGATATCTCCTAAACTCTGCTGAAGATGTTATCTAGTAACATCTGGTAATGAAATGTTTGGAAACCAACCCACAAGCTTAGAGAATGAACCTTCACTCTAATTTATAGATTTCCCTGGCATTGTATGCCATATGATAAATAAATAAATTCTTGAATTTTAATTACCCAACTAGGGAACATCATCAGTGTACCATGTTACCTAGTTCGACAATGAAACATCTGCAAACAAAGAAACTTAGGTAGCACCAAGGACCTCACATTTCAACCCTGAGCTACAAATATTTTCTTCTGTTGGAATTGTTGAGATGTTATCCTATGCAAAATGGAGCCCAGTGAATCTTATCTGGGATTAGATCTGTTTCGGGGTGTACAGTTGGTATGACTAGCTCAGGATTAGCCTGCTAGATTGTAAGGATTCTTTAAACTTAATTTGGGAATGGCAAACATTTCATTATCCTACCAGGTTATCACCATGGGCCAAAAATGATTATTATGGAATAAGTTCCACAAAATTAATCATTCTGTGCTCACTACATGTTACTCTGTGTGTAGTTCGACATGCAGCTAAACCCTTCTATCTTTTAATAAGCCAGACTAGAAATGTAAATCTTGATACCGTACTTTATTAAAGAACAGTGATGCTATGTATGAGATATATATATATATATATATTGTTTTCAGAAGAACATGTGCCACAGACTAAGCTGGAGTCTTCTAGATGTTTCTGTTACCTCAGAACGTTACAAAATGGACTCTGGCTTCTTGGGATGCATGTGTGCCCTGTAAGATCAAAACACCATAAAATCAATTTCCAAACAATGATCAAGACACGTTAAAGAACAATAGCAGCAATAAAAATACACAAATTCTATGCTGGAAGCATGACGCTAATAGAACAATGTTGAGTCAATCTATATAGTCTTATGCTGTTGAACTTTAGTACTGCAGCTCTAGCAAACCTACTGAAGATTGCACTGTTAATTTCAAAGTCCCTCCAGAGAAATGTACTTTACTAGTTTTATATCATATAGATCAGTATCTGTATATTTTGTTGCTTGTGGGACATAGAGACCAAGATAGAAGGTTAAGACGGAGTATCTATGGCTGTTTGCCTTATGCTGATTTACATCTTGACTTTATCTTCAGCAATTTTCTACTAAAAAGTGGTGACAGCTGCCAACTCTGCTGCTGAACTCAGCTGAACAAGCAAAGGAGGATTTTCCAGCAGATGTTCAGGTACTGCTACTCAGGCTTGCTCCTTAAAACTGTTAAAAAGCAAACAAATCAAACCAACCCCCCCATTTCAAAGCTGTGGCGAATGTCTATTGTCTTTTTTTTTGCCTGCCAAAATTGGCCTGAAGTGGAAAATGGCACTTTCATTGCAGACATTCCAATCACTCAAGGCAAAACTTGAACTCAGAGCTGAACGGCTGCTGGTTTGAAGGAGGGGGATAGAGGCAAAGCCGCTCAAGGCATTTTATGGGCTAAGTTACAAATACAAATGAGAAGATTGCAGCTTATTTGAGGTAACTAATTCTTTAGGCTTTGTAGGCAGAAACATCTCGAGCTTTCTCCATGAAAATCAAAATACAATCATTTTTAATTTAGTAACTAGACATGTGCTGTCTTTTCATGCCCAAAAGCAATTACTATCACATCAGACCAAACAATATACAGGTAAAATAAATAAATAAATAAATAAATCCAGCCACTTGTGGGTGGGAGGAGTGCATTTGAGCCCTTCTCAGCAAAATGCCTCTTCCAATTTCTGAAGCTGTTCCTCTCAGGGTGATCTTTCAGAGAGGCCTTCCTTGCTTCCCAAGGACCAAATCCTGTAGAAGAATGAGTCACAGATCTAATTATCCTCAGTTTGATCCTTCATCTTCTGAATTATGGAACTAAAATGGTTTGAGTCGGGATGAGAGACAAGCACCAGTGACAACTGCTGGAGTTAAGAATTTAAAGCACTCCGCATATGGTTAAAAAAAGAAGTCTCTTTGAATATCATCAAAGGGATGGTGTTTTATTCCTTTTTAAATTTTGTTATAAATTTAGATTTTTTTCTTATCATAAAAAAAGATTCCGCCTCATCATATAGCCTTCCTTCCTTCATTTGTTCTTTCCTTGCTTTTTCCTCTCCCCCCCTCTCTCCCTCCCTCCCTTCTTCTCTTCTTTTTTTCCTCCCTCCCTCCCATTCCTCCCTCCCTCTTTCTCCTTCCTTCATGTTTACTCCCTCCCCTTTTGCCTCCCTTTCTTTTTCTTCCCTTCCCTTTTCCTTCCCTCCCTCCCTCCCTTTTGCCTCCCTCACTCCCATTCCTCCTTCCTTCTTCCCTTTTTCCTTCCTTCCTTCCTTCCTTCCTTCCTTCCTTCCTTCCACCATACTAGGTTTGTTTGCCAAAATATTAGGTTTTGCTTTAGCTTCATCCTGGCATTGATACTCTGGCAGTGGATTCACACTGAGGCCCATTTCACAGCGTTGCCAAAAAGCCAGAAGCAATTGGTGCTTTCTCAACCCCTGGCTATTTCCAATAGCAACAGATGTCTGACGTGAGTCTCCCAGCTCAACAGAAAACCAGGGATGAACCACAATGTGGGGACTTAAGTGCCCCGGTAGCTCCCACATCGAAAACAAAGAGGAAGTGGGACAGAGGTCATGTCTGGGAGAACCTGGGTGTTTGTCGCTCATTGCAGTACAAATAAGAGTGTGTGTATATAGGAGTGTGTATCTATGCATACAAATATGCTGTTGATAGTACCATCTGAAAGTAATTAACACTGCACTGCTAGGAGGCCTTCTCCCTAAGCTGGGAATGCTCCTAATGATGCAAGAATTTGCTGCTTTCGAATGATAAATCATGTCCTTGACTATATGGAATAATGTCCCTGAGTGTGTGGGATCCTGGCCAAGATACGTATGTATATGTGTGTGTATGAAATGTATCTGGATAGTTCTGCATTGTGGTAGCCTTTGTATATTTAGTTATCTGCAGGCTTGGCAGAATTCCTTTTACACACATTTGGAAACATTTCCCTCTATGAGCGATTCATGTTTGCACACTTGATAGGAATCTACAGATGGGCAAATCAGTGATGCAGTTCGGGAATTTCAAACTGTGGCTGAACGGTCTTCTACTCCTGAGACAGCTGTATTGTATTATATAAGCTGTGAACACAGGCCTAGTATTTCCCCTCTCTCTGGCCCAGCCTTTCATTCCTGATTTTCCAACGGCTTCTCTAAACCCAGCCCAGCAAAACTGATTTACCAAATCTGATAACTCAAAAGAAAACAAAATGTGTCACCCGTCATGCTTGTTTATGTCATGAGGCCATCCTGACTGCAGAAGTACAAGCAGGGCTCACTTACGCTTGTACGTTTCCTTGAGGAGAATGGGCTTTTAACTAGGGGGAAGAGCGAAGCATTGTAAAAGTAAGAGTAACGAAATGAATGTGTGGAGCCATGACTGTGCCTTTTAAAAATAAGGAACAAGGAAAGAGGTTGTGTTGACCAGCATTATGCTACTGCGGAATAAATCATGACCATTTTTTATTAGCTGTTTACTTCCCCTCAGTATTGATATGCTCATTTTGGGGAGCCCTATTTGTGTACATCTTGTGATGTAGATCCTGGCTTGAGGCCTTAACTGTACTGCAAGATTGAATCTGGGTCGGTCACCGGGACCAGAGATACTTTAGAGAACCTCTCTCTACTGGAATACGTGCTTTGGTCTATTCTGTGAGTCGTATTTATGTGGGGCCTTCCTATTGGCTGATTGGTGTGTTGATGGCTGGTAACTGGGTATCGTTTCCTTGTGCTGCCAAGCACTTGATAAACTAAATCAGCATTCCTGTTAACCAACAAGGGCCGCATTTCCCAAGCTTCAATCATTTCCCTGACTATCTTTGTACCTGCATGACCAACGACCTTAGCAGCTGTGTGTCCCGGTTCATTGCAGTGTGGGGCTACCAATGAGTTCGGATCCCCTCGTCTGACTGCTCACTTATAGTCTTACAATCTGGTGGTTAGCTTCCTCTGTGTTTGTCCTACCTCAGGGACTCCAAACTGGATTTCTTCAAAGGCCGGATCAGCATTGTATTTAGTTCTCTGTGGACCGCCCGGTGGGGGGGGGGGGAGAGAGAGATGGGACAGATGCCCCCATGTGCCCCATTTTATCCATTAGGAGGCTGCAGGAGGCTGCCCAGGCCAAAAACTGCACGGGGGGTGTGCATGGCCGCCCCTCACCCCATTTTGGCTGCCAGGTGCACCACGGGCCAGTCCTTTGCTATTTCCAGGCGGGTCCCGCAGGTCAGATTTAAGCACCCCGTGGGCCTTGAGTTTGATACCTCTATCCTACATAGTCACAATCCATGCAGAGGATCCAGAAGATTACATTGGTATCTCCCACCTCCAAGCGACCTTTATAATGCATAATTTTTCCTCGTATGGTAGCCTCTGGGCAGTGTGCAATGCTCACTTGCAGATTTACTTAACTGTACTGCTTTCTAGTTTCAGTCCACATCAGTTGTACATACACTCATCTGATCTGAAACTGCACATTTAAATAGATGCATCAATATGCTTTTTTAAAAAGCAAAGGATTTGACCTCTAGATAATATCTGTATGACAGATTTATTCTCCCTTCCCAGACTATTTCTCTGGTCAAGGGACATATCCACACATGCTTAAACAAGCGCAATCTGAAACCCCCTGAAACCATATTCCAGGCTGATTTTGCTATGACTAACTCTTATGCTAAACAAGCATTCTGAAAATCACTGGAAGGCAGCTGTAAGATGTTTGTTTGTGTTTAGCAGCTGCATGACACCACTAGTTCATGTTTAATTTGTGGTCAACAACTACACCAAAATCTCTTTCAGTAGTACTAATGCCAAGTCTCCCCCCTTTTGTGCCTTACATTTTAATTACTCCGATGTTGAAATTCCCCCTTAAATTCCCCCCTTTCATTTCAGCCTTTTAAAACTTCTCATGTGTATTTAAAATATTATCCATCTTTTTCAATTTTGGGACATGTAGACTTTGTATATGTTCCCTTAACTCTCATATTCAAATCCTTGATTAAAAAAAGGTTAAACATTCCAGGGTTTCTACGACCTCATTCAATACTTCCATCCAAACTGAATGAGCATTATTTGAGTGTGGCCATTCAGCCAACTGTACGAATCCATCTAAAACTGGTATCATATCTAGCCTATATTTTACCATTTCATTGGTGAGAACTCTTGTGATGAGAACTCACATTGCTCAGGGCTAGGCAGACTCTGTCTATAAGAGTATCTTGGACTTCTAAGCTAGAAAGTTTATTAGACTGGAAAATAAACGTCTTCAGCCTCCTGTAACATTGCCTTGTCTAAGTGCTGACAACATGTTGCTTGATAATCTGTTGATTATGGAATATGGAAGTCTAGATGACAGGTCTTCCTTCTTCCCCTTTTTCAAGATGAGGATGACATTTGCTCTCCTCGAGTATTCTGGAACCTCGCAGTTCTCCTGGAGTCATGACCAAGAATGGTTTTCGTGATTGCCTTCATTAGTTCCTTCCGAACTTTGTTAGTAATCCATCTGGCCTTGGAAATGTCAACTTGAGTTTAAATTAATTAAGTTCTCTCTTGTTCTCTTCTTTATCCATTCTAAACTGCAGTTCCCTCTTCACCCAAGGCATAACAAAGAGCAACTAGAGCTCCATATTACATTTAAGAGAAAACGAAATGCAAAATAGATGCAAAACAGATGCAAAATAGGGGAAGTCCTGCCTTCTCATCAACTCCCATTACCTTGCAATGAACTTATATCCTCTTTGGAGTTCCGTTGGTTTCTAATATGCCCCCAAAGCTTTGCTGCTGTTATTGTCATCTCTCACAAGTCTCAGGTCATTCTGAGCTTTAACAGTTTCTGAAAATCCGTTTTTTTTTTATTAATTGTTGATTTCATTCCCTTCTTTCCATTTCAATTATCTGTCCCTTTTCTGCCTCAGCATTTTAGAGAACTCTGCCTTGTTTTGTTTTCAGACTGCACTGACCCTTTCCGACTTTGCTCTGCTGGATCTTCTAATAAATTTCCTGCATTGGGAATTAGAGCTAATTGCTCACAAGTTTGGGCTGACTTTTAGTTAAACATTGTAAATTACATGACTGCTGGCATCAGGACTGCTTCAACAGTATAGAACACAGAAGCTCTGACAGCGGGGTCTTATTTGCAGGGTTGGCAGTACAAATCCCTTTCCCCACCACACCCCAACATTGTCACAACGTCTCTTGCAAGTATTATCTCTGGAAATTATGGATTGAAAAAACATGTTCTGATCATTTTTTTCTGTTGTCGCATCGGAATAACTAAGTGTGAAAGCTGCAGTTCACTAAGCTCTAAAAGCATATTCATCCAGACAATGGAGATTTTATTATTGATTGATTGATTGATTGATTCATTCATTCTGCCCGCTCCCTCTCAGATCAGCCCAGCTTATACTGAAATCTGCAAGAGTTCAAAGTCCTCAAACATCTCTCCCCCCTCACCCGCCCCCCCCCCCCAACTGCATTTTTGAAGACACTTTTGGGTTTCTGCAGTTCTGCGAGGAAGTACAGCAAACACTGTGGAAAATTAAAATGCTCCAAATAACATTGAAAAAGCCTCTCATGCAAACAATTGCACTCCACTCCATTTGAATGTCTCCAAGGCAGAATAGGACACAGCTTCTAATGCCTCACTGGGTTTTGACTTGGCTTTAGCTAAAACGGTAATGCCTGCTATGCTATTGCTTTTGTATGCGTTTGCTTTTGAGTCCATGTTAAGCCCTGGCAACTGCCTAGACAAGTCCCTGCAGTTTTCCTGGCAAGATTCAGAAGAGGTTTTCTGTTGCTTTTTTCCTAGGGCTGAGAGAAAGTGTCTAATCCAAGGGAACCCAATATGCTTTAAGGCAGGCAGGACTAGAACTCACAATTTCCCATTTTCTAACTTGTTGCCTTAACTACTACGCCAAAATGGCTCTCCTGCTACAACTTTTAATATTATCTTTCTGGAAGACATGGGGAAAACATCAGCCCTCCCAAGAAATCCCCAGGGAGATGCTTTCGGCTTTGGCAACAGCTGCTGAGGATGACAGAACTCTCGGTCAATTGGGAAAAGGTGCTTTCTGTGTAGTTCTTTTGAACGGAGACGACAATAATGAATCCTTCCAACCCTGTAAAACCTGGAGGCCCTGTGTTTTAACTTAAGCAGCAATTCTGCCGCTGCCTGCTTGTCCTACGCTCCCCCATCTTTGAAGAGAAAAAGGAAGGAGGGGTGAAAACAAAGGCTGACATCTGAGCTTGTCACAGTCCCTGAAGAAAAGCCCTCGTCGCCCACTTATCGTCACAGTTCAAGCCCTTACAAGCCAGCCGCTCACACGGCCTGCAAAGGCTTCCTCCAGTCCCTAACAATATGCTGCCCATTTTGAAGTACCGAGACAGATGATTGCTGAGGGAATATCGGCGGCTGTAAAAACATGCTTTAAAGTTTGTTAATTTGTTGTACCACTATAATGGCACTTTAATAAAAAGCAGTGTTGGGCCTTAATAGCCACCCAATCAAGGGTTATTTATTTGCCGGCATCTGTGCGCAGGGCCGCCGACATCCAGGTGTGTCCCAGATTTTCAACCACTCAAGTGATCCAGGGGGATGGCTTCTCTTTTGGAGAACCGAAATGAGGCTGATTAAACCAGGGCCATTTTGCCTAGTCACATCTGACGGCGTGTGGCCTGCAGGAAGCTCTTGGCATGCAAACATGGCACTCTGATTTATTTGCATATTATGTTTAATTGTTTCCTTCTTGTGGAAGCCTTAACATGCCAGGCCTATAAATATCAGCCGACCCTTCCATATGGCATTCTGGTTTCCCATTTTCAGATGCAATCACCCTGGTATAATGACTGTGGTATAACTCAATTTGAGTTCTGCTGCTGGGGACTTTATTACATAATGCTTTCTAATTGACCCTCGTAGTTTAATAAGACAGAACATTTCACCAGAACATTGACAAAAGTTATTAATTTTCACTTCAGCAGAGACCAGTGTCCCAATTAAATCCCATGATAATGCCTGACTGACTTACTGACCTCATTACAGCTAATGCTTATTAGTCTTGCCGAGAGGATAACATCACACACGGTTAAAATGGCTAAATGAGCACATACAACTGTGCCGCGTGATTATAATTTACATACATGACTAATTTTACTTTACTGGTCTTTGCCTGGGGAAGTTAATGCTGTAAACGCCTGTCACACAACAAGAGAGCTGTTGCAATGACTGGGGTTTTCATAACAAGAGGGTTAGGGTCAGTTTTAATTGCAGAACTGCCACAGGGAGATGGATGGTAGATCTTCCATTAGTGTTGCAGGTCATCCTGCTTGGAAAAGACTTGCCCTGGTGAATCGGTGCCCGTCTGGTGAAGAACAACATTAGATTGCAAACATTAACAAAATATTTTTATTTACTTAAATTCTAATTTTTATTGCAGGAGAACACCATTTTGTGTGTCTTTCAAACAGGAGGATTTTTGTGAGTTTTATTTTAAGTAATTAGGCAGCATGTTAGTAGGGGCGGGATTCAACTGGTGTAACAACCGGTTCGGTGACTCTCCATGCATGCACACAGTGTTTGAATACTGCCCATTTTCAGCTCTAATACTTACCTTCTACTGCAACCCCGGTAAGTAAAATAGCTGAGATGCGGCAATCCACTGTGCCGCACGAATCAGCTCAGCTGCAAAATATGGAAATGAAGGACAGACTGGGGCAGAGGCGGGGTGGGGGGGAAATGATCACCAAAACTACCAGTTTACTCGAACCGGTCTGGACCGGTAGAACCCACCCCTGCACGTTAGGCCCAGTCCAGGAAAAATTAAGTTTCATCCAAAGTTTTCCTTAGTCAATGTCACTTTAAAAGAATATTAAATCTTCACTTGACATTGACTTCATTTGGAACCAAATCAAGGATTAGAGACCAGTGATCTGCTTTCAAACTCAGACCAAGAGATAAAAACCAAAAGGAGATGTTCCTTCAGGGGTAGGATGCTACCGGCTCTGCCCGGCTCTATAGAACCAGTAGCTCTGAAGAGCAGCAGACACTGAACTGGTTCTGTGTCTGCTGGTGTTTGGCCTACCCACCCACCCGGGGTTCTTACCTGTCCTTTATTTCCTGCTTTTTTAACCTCAGCTGCTTTGCGTGGCACAGCTGAGGTTGAAAAAGCAGTAAAAAGGACTGCAAAATGTACTCACCAAACGGGTAGTAACACCGGTTGAATCCCACCCCTTGTTCCTTCTGTTCTCTTCCCTGTTACTTCTATCAGGAAAAAGGGGGATTTTTCATTCATGACTTGGAGAGGCAGGTATATTAGTTAGACATGTGAGAACAGGACATATCCTTTGAGTCTCAGCATTCAGAACATGACTTTGGCTCCAATCCTTCTTTTCAACCTAGTCTGTCAGATTTCTTGGGTCAGGTTCCTTGTGACAGTAAAAAGAGGACACAGACATACCAAATAAAGGTGGGTGAACATTATTTTTCTCCAGTTCTGCAAAGTCTCTTCATTCTTCATGTGGACATTTGGCAGCTAAGAGGAATAAGTAACCTAACCCTTAGCCTAACCCTACTTTATAGAGAACAATTAATGGTTTGCAGGACTGTGTAATCCAAGCATAATTTGGCAGCAGTCTGAGCCAGCCTACAGCGACTCAGTTGGTTATGTGGAAATGCATCTCAGTAGGGTTAGCTTTTTCTAAGTGTGTAAGTAAAGCCAACATCTACAAATTCTGCAATCACTTTTGTTCTCTTTTTGGGGACACGGCTTTGTTCTTTGGGATTTGCAATTGGTGAATCAAATGTATTTGTTCTTTCTTTGATTAACTGATTAATAGCCTGCCTTTCTGTTCAAACAAGCACTCCAGGTGGTTAACATAATTTAAATATACAATATAAAAAACCCAAAGCATAAAATGAATGCTAAAATCAATTAACCCTTAGAAGTAAGTTTATAGTGTTTCTAAATCCTGAGAGAGTAGGAGGCAAAGGCATCTAAGAGAGAGGCATTCTATAGGCTGGGACCAACCTAAAGGTTCTCTTCTGCTTCTCTCCTGCAGCCCAATAGATGAAATTTATTTGACCCTGGACACAACTCCTAAAGGACGTCTCCTGCAGATTTTAATGGCCAGATAAATTCAGAATAATAGACTTGGAAGGGACCTTGGAGGTCTTCTAGTCCAACCCCTGCTCAAGCAGGAGATCCTATGCCATTCCAAGCAAGTGGCTGTCAATCTCTTTTTTAAAACTTCCAGAAGTTGTGGGTCTGAACACTCACAACTTCTGAAGGCAAGCCGTTCCACTGGTTAATTGTTCTCCCTGTTAGGAAACTTCTCCTTAGTTCTAGGTTGTTTCTCTCCTTGATTACTTTCCATCCACTGTTTCTTGTCTTGCCTTTTGGTGTACTGGAAAATAGGTTGGCCCCCTTTTTTACGGCAGCATCTCAAATATTGGAACAAGGAAGGATAGCCCCTCAGCTTGTCAGGTCTTCAAATACTTAAAGGGCCATAGCAACATCTTTTTCTTACATTTGAGTAGTGCTCCATGGCATCGGACCAGGATATTTACAAGACCGCATTCTGCCATTTCCCTCCCACCGTCCTGTGCGCTCCCACAGGGAGGGTCTCCTGCGGGTCCCGTCGGCATCTATGTGCCGGCTGGTGACCCCGAGGAATAGGGCCTTCTCTGTGGGGGCGTCTGCCCTCTGGAATGGGTTGCCCCCGGAGTTACAGACAGTTACAGACCTGGGGACCTTTAGGCGTGCTTTGAAAACCTGGCTTTTTGACCAGGCCGGCTTGGGCTGATTTTAGTTTTGGGGTGTTTGGTTTTTATTAAATTTTAGGGTTTTAGAGTAGGGTTTTAAATTTGTTTACAGCCAGGGTTGGGTTTAATTTAGTTTTATTGTATCACATATTTATTGTTTTAATCTGTACGGCTGTGCACCGCTCCGAGTCCTTCGGGAGAGGAGCGGTATATAAATAAATATTTATTATTATTATTATTATTATCTTCAGTGGTGTCCAATTATCAATCATTAGCCATTGTTTATCTTTCAGTAAAGGCAACATGTGAACTTGACATCTGGCCCAGGTTAGCAAGCAACTGTAGCATTTTGCCCCAGATGCAACTTCTGGGTATTTTTCCACTTCTTTGACAACTTATTGCAGTCATCAAAACAAGATTGGCAGCTGGCACATTAGCCTTAATTGTGCAAAAAAGAAAAAAAAATAGTCCCTCCTCACTACTGCCCGCTGATCATCAAGGAACATTCACTAAACAGCACACATGTTCTTCTAGGACAAATACAGTCCCATTAAACACAAGTTAAACTTTAGTCCCTGAATCTACTTTCCCACTTAACCAGTAGCACCTCTATCTTGTCTGGATTTAATTTCTGTTTGCGTATCCTCACCCATCCCAAAGGTGCTTTTTCCAAAGGCAAATTAGTTTTGAAAAAACAAAGTCCAGTTGCCTCTTGAAAAAAGCACCCTGGGGACAACCATGACCTGGATGACTGAGATCTCCATAGATATTCTCACTCATCCATTACTGAACTTAGGCAACATACAAGAAAAATGAGTTTTTCTTGAAGTTCGATGACAAGTAGCAGGATGACATCAATATACTAATAGTATCCTACTTGAGTTTCAGGTGACCCCGACCAGCAGTTTTATGTAGATGTTAGTCAGCATGGGGTTAGGAGCAGAGGTGGTATTCAGCAGATTCTGACCAGTTCTGGAGAACAGTAGCGGAAATTTTGAGTAGTTCGAAGAACTGGCAAATATCACCTCTGACTCCATCTACTCTCCTTCTCTGCCAACTGATTGGCTGGATCTCCTTTTGAAGAACGGAGCTGGAAAGCAGATTAGTGGGGTGAGGAGGGAATGCGATTTTGCAGTAACCTTCCCCCAGGAGCGGGGAGGGAATGGAGATTTTACAGTATCCAAATATAGTGGCTTATGTGTAGAAGTCTAGACATGCCTGGCTAATCTTGTTCTCCACGTCACATTGATGATAAGAATACCATGACTGATAATGGCAAAAGCCAGTAAGAGGTCCAACAAAAATTAGGATGCTCTCCAGTTCAGCTTCTATTAGAGGTCAAGCAATTGTCATTCATTTGACCTCCTCCAACACTGGGGTCTAAGTTGGAGTGTATCCAGCTCCTCCACTCCTACATATTGGTGAAGAAGTTGACTCAGTGTATGGAAGATCAAGACAACCTGGTTCTACACAGCCTCAAAAGTAAGTCAATTCCTCCCCTTTCATTCCAGCAGACAACCCTATCTGCTTCATCCTTCAAACTTCTCTAATAAACAAAAAAGCTGATTTATCTGTGCATAAAGGGGGGGGGGGGAAGAGTGTAAGTGCAATCCTATCAATCATGAGAATATGGGGAAGAAATTGAACTTAGTTTCTCTCATTTGGCTCTTCCCTGCTCTCACTGGAAATCCTTATCTGACTCCTTTTGTAAACTAGAGCAATTCCTTTGTATTTGTCCTCTTCTGCAGTGAGTGGGATGGTGTTACTCTTCTCATTAAGGCACTCGATGGAATTTACCTAGGTGACATTATATTAATGAGGTGTTCTTATTCACTCTTAGAAAACAAAACTTTCCATGAATATTTCTGGTTGTTGCAAGTGAAAAATGTCATTCCTTCGGAGATAAAGACACTCAGCCCAAGCAGATATATATATATATATATTAAACAGATCTAATAAAAATCTGTTGGAAATGTAAGAAAAAGAAGTCAATGAAGTTTTTGGCACTTTGGAAATGGGACTCTATGTTATATTTTTGTCTTGTTTTAAGAAGTAAAGCATGGACATGTAGAGAGGTAATGGGCTAAACTGAGCCTCAGGGAGACAAAGGGTTCAACCCTTCCTCATCTGGCAAATTGTCACACCCAATTTTGTAAAGAAAAACAAAATAGTCTCCTCTCACCCATGTAATACATTATTCCACACGTCTTGGAGATTTGATTTATTATAACTATGCAATTGAGGAGATTGCATTTTTATTTATTTGTTATCAACTGTGGTAGACATCTGCAGGGAAGAAAGGAAAATGAAGACCATGTAGACATTGGAAGAAGAAAAGCTTTTCTAATAAAGGGTCATGATCAGTGGTAGGATTCAAATTTTTTTACTACCGGTTCTGTGGGTGTGGCTGGGTGGGCGTGGCAGGGGAAGGATACTGTAAAATCTTCAGTTAGAGGTGATATTTGCTGGTTCTCCAAACTACTCAAAATTTCCGCTATCGGTTCTCCAGAACTGGTCAGAACCTGCTGAATACCACCTCTGGTCATGATGAACACACTTCATAAGGATGCCATCTTGTTTCGCTCTGTGATCATATTTTGCTGTCACAGCAAAATAAGCAGAAACAAAAGTCTTGTTTTGGCTAATTTGACTTGGCTGATTAAAATCTAAAAATAGCCAGTTATGTTGCTGCACAGGGGTGATATAGTCAGACCAAAATATTTTGATATTTTAGGCTATTCTCTACTTTGAATATTGTTTTACAGCAACCCTATTCAAATAATGTCATATATTTGGCTGAAATATGAATTAGGGCAAAAAAAAAAAAAAGCTTATAAACCAATATTATTTAGCTCTGTTTCTCTGGCCACAATCATTTATTCATTTTCATCAGAATGATAACTAGTACAGAATGCAACAACCAGATTATTGCCTGGGATGCCTTGTTTTGCACTTAAGTAGACTTCTGCTATGGATCCCGAATCAGGGTTCTGATAAATTAATATCAGTATGTTTTAAAATTAATTTGTGCATATTAATGTAGACAAACTTTTTCTAATAATGTTTATTAAAGTTTAAAAACACTACGAAGATTTTAAAAATGTTATTAAAAATAGATAAAGATTAAAAAAAACTAAGAAAAACTAAGAAAAATATAAAAGAAAAAAGAAGAAGTTCACAGAGGAAAAAAGGGAGAAAGGAAAAAATATAAAGAAAAAAGATACATAAAGAAACAGCTTCCCCCTTCAAGACAAATACAATTTCATTAATTTATAACCATATACATACACAAACACAGAAACATACACACCTTAAACAAATAAGCCGATTTTAAATTCCTTTCCTTTCACAGTAACTTATCATTTTCTTTAAAAATACAACAACAAAATAATTCCGAAATCTTATCTGATATCTACAAATAAATCTTTAAAACCTTTTTATAACCTCAAAGGTAATAAACAAAAAAACCCTCCATTATAAGGTACCAGAAACAACATATTGAAAATCTTGATCTTTAATCTTGATCTTTTGAGGACCCAGATTGTTGGCGGCAATGACTCTATAAACCACCTAGAGAGGGCTGGAAAGTAAAATAAAGGGGTATATAAGTCTAAGTGCTATTGCTATTGCTATTAATATCTTCAAACAATGTCCCACAAATTTCATATCATTGTCTCTTAATCTCCTCAGAAATTACTTTACAAGTTTCTTCAATGTTAACACCACAGCTAAAAGCACAAAAATCTTCTCATATTTTTCTATAAACAAATCTTTAAAACCTCGTCATTCAGTCCTGGTTGAGTACAACCCATTAACGGCTACTATAAAAAAAACATTAATGTACAAAATCATAAAGAGATTGAAATCTGTTTTACTTCATGAAATGTTTCCATTTAAACCAGCCCCACTCATCTTGTGTGTCTCTATGATTTTCAGGATACATACATTTTTCTATCTGTTGAAACAGAGGCAGACTTGTTCTGCAGTAGTACCTACACAAGTAGCCCTTGACTTACGACCAAAATTGAACCCAATATTTCTGTTGTTAAGTGAGATGGTTGGTGTAATTTTCCTGATGGCGGCCTGCACATACACAAGATAGTACAGAAAGTTCCAACATCTCCTCTGTTTTTGTTTTTAAAGGCAGGATTCTTCGTCCGACAGATGGAGATAGCTGCGTCGTTCTGGTTCCTCCTCTCCCTCGTCCTACACTGCGGCCATTAGGCTGAGTTTTTCTGGATTCAGAGGATCTTTTTGACGCTCTTCTTGAGTCTTCGCCCATAATGCCATTATCTGCGCCGTAGCCTTGCGTTCAACGAGTAATGATAAGCTATTGCTAATGGTGCGTACAAAAATAGGCAAAACACATGGTAATATAATACAACCGAGCACAATCATCCCAACTAAAGCTACAATAGCCTGTAACCCTGGTAATTTTGGAAACCAGGATCCAAATAAATCATTAATATTAAACCCGTTCCATGCTTAAACCGGAACGTGCACAATTTTTACCATTTTTTCAGATATTTCCTGTATTACTTTCCCGCTCTGATCAATTTCTATACAACAATTTGTCAAATTAAACTTTCCACATACCCCTCCCTCTTTTGCTAACAAATAGTCAAGGGCCAAACTATTTTGCATAATGTATGTCCTGGATTTTACTTTCCTTTGCAAGGTGTTGTTAGCGCCTCTTGCCTCAATGTGATCATAGTCCACTTCTTGGGCTTCCCAGGGCCATTGTTCTCCCATACTGGTTCCCCCGCAAACAAAGCAATTGGAAATCTGAAGTTCTTTTGCAATGGTTTCTGCCAAGGTTAAAAAGGTGTTTTTTGCTTGGGCAGGAATTACCAATTCTTGTGTTTTTTGCATCTCTTGGTAATAAGAATGAAATAGGGAGTGGCTCTCAGGGTATAACTGATGCTGTGTAATCTGGATTTTCAATTTTACTGACGGATCTTTGCCTGTTCCATTTATGCCTAAACCGTATTTATCATTTACCCCTTTCCAAGGTTGTGGGGTGAGCCAATTCATAGGGACAGGAAATGTGATATTAATTGGATTACAATTGTGTTGATAGCAAGTGGCAGGGTGGGGGGGATTCTAGCAAGATATAATTTTTTGTTTTTAACTTCTTTAGGGATGGTTTCAGGCCTAACAGTAACCCCCCCTGGACTGAAAGTCCACACATTTCCAGTCCCCACAGAAGTGCCTGATCCACAGTGATCATGTTGGTTTGTGGTGCGAGCGTAAATGTACTGCTCATTTTGAGAGTCTGTTCGTCTCCATGACAGGGAGCCACGCTCGTTAGGTCCTTCATCCATCGCAGCGCATGCGTCAAAAATGACTGTCTGTGGCACTGCAGGGTTATAAAAGTCATGGTTCACAAGCTGCTTGTTTCCTGCGAGAATTCTGATGGTGTATCTATACGTGGGTCCTGCAGGATCATAACATCTGTGCTGGCCATCATCAGTGCAGATAGAATAAGTGGTGCCATCGTATGTACAAGTTTGTGCCGCCTTTTGTCTTCAAACAAGCTGGGTACTATATAACAATGTCTGAGTAATTTGTTCGCCCTGCTTAGTAGTCTTTATGCAGGGTGCACAGTGAATGGTGTCACCGGATGGTGTGGATGTGGCAATAACGGCCAGGCAAAAATAGCACAGCAGGGCTAGGTTAACCAGGGCCATTTTCCTTCTTCTGATGAAAAGGCCTCACTTGCCTACCTGGGACCCAAATAGTCTGTCCATCGTGTTGGATGGCGGCGTACCCTCTTCCCCAGGTGATCAGGTCAGCTGGGCCTCTCCAGGATGGATCAGGGAGCTGTCGATAGGAGACCTGTGGCTTGTTGATAACTGCAATTGGAGAGGCAGAAAAGTGACGGGTTGCGGCAAAGGCGGGTGGGGTCCCAGTTAGGTTTAAAAAATTCAAGGTAAAAAGACAAAGGTTCAATCTATCTTGCACTGCTGGGAAGCCAGGGGTGATTTTCCCCTGTTTTATATTATAACAGTCCAGGGCCCTTTTTAAGGTTTGATTGGCACGCTCAACCAATGCTTGTCCCTGTGAATTGTATGGGATACCGAATTTATGGAGTATGGACCAACGGTTACAAAACTCTGCAAATAGCGAGCTAGTGTATGCGGGCCCATTGTCTGTTTTTAATTCTTTTGGGCATCCCAACGTTGCAAAAGTCCGAATGCAATGGTTAATTACATGCTTTGTAGCCTCACCCCTTTGTGGAGTTGCCATTATGAATCCTGAATAGGTATCAATTGAAACATGAAGATGTTTCCAAGGGGCGAAGGAAGGATATTGAGTAACATCCATTTACCAAATCTGACAACACTCGGTGCCCCTAGGGTTTACTCCCATTGGTAATAAGTGAGCTTGTTTGCTACAGGAAGCACACTGCTGAACAATGGCTGAGGCTTCTGATGCCGAAATTCCAAATTGTTTAATGAGCGCTTTTTTATTCTGATGGAAATAGGAATGGCTTTCCCATGGAGAAATGGGAGAAAGAGTGAGCAACAAAGAAGCGGAGGCAGCTGTGTCCGCAACATTGTTGCCTTTCTGTAAGAAACCCGGGAAGAGTTGGTGACTTCTAATATGCGTAACAAAATAGGGATGCGTACGGTCTTGTATCAAAGTCTGCAAGGTCAGAAATAACGACAAAAGATCCAGGTCCAATGAAGGGGATAGATAAGACTGAAAAATTATTTTAACGATTTGGGTGACATACAAACTGTCGAGAATCAAGTTTAAAGGCACCCTAGAAAATTGCTGAAGGGCTAAAATAGAAGCAGCCAATTCAGCACGTTGGGCGGATGATTGTGGTGGGGTGACTTTTATATGCCATTTGCCCTGTGAAAACCAGGCACAGGCACCTTGAGTTTTACTGCCATCTGCAAAGGCTGTAATGGCATGTTGAATAGGGGCTGATTTCTGATGACAGTCCCACAAAACTGGAACTTGTTTTAAGAAATGAAAACAAGGGTCAGAGGGAGGGTGGCAGGAAAGGGTCCCTGGCCATTCTGTCAAAAGAGCAGGCTGAAGAGAGGCGCCCCGGAGCATAAATGACTCCTGTGGCAGCAAAACAGCAGAAATGGGCAGGGAAAGGGGCTGGGCCAGGGAGGCGGGAATAAAGTAGGAGGTGTTGGGGAAATCAGCGTCTAGTGACGCGTCAGCAGCAAGAACAACAGAAGCTGGAAAAGAAGCAGGAAATAGCACCCACTGTGCAGCCTTTTGGGTGGGGCTGGCTACAAGCCCCGAATTTAGTTTCCCAAGGGGGAGGACAGAGATTGGTAAACGACACAGGAAAAGCAGAGCCCTGTGCGAGTTCCTCGGGATCAAGGAGACCTTGACTCCGAGCCTGTGCTATAGCAGTAGCAACTGCCCCCATGGTGGAGTTGGGTGGGGGCGCAGTGAGCTCGGGGGATGCAGGAGGGGCAGTAGCCTTGGAGGGGGAGAGACTGGAATAACAGAAAAGGCAGCCTTATCCCCCGGAGCAGCCCCTTGTTGATATGGTGGTGGCTGTGGGACAATTGAAGGAGACTCATGCAGGTTTTTGTCATGTTGTATCAGAGCCTCCATAACCGCCTGCCAGGCAGAAAGAATTGTTGCGGGGGCTCTCAGACTTTCATGGAAATAAGTGCCCAATTTTCTCCATGTAGTCACTTTAAGCGAGCCTTTCTCCGGATAAGCCGGACAATGTTTCCAAACATAGGCCATTAAACTGGCAAGGTCAGATTTAGTACGGGTCGGGGTGGATTTTCTATTAAATTTAGGCTTGGTTAGCTCTCTAAGTTCTTGCAGGTGCGCTGCCTGCGTCTTAGAGAACCCTACTCCCATACTCACGAGCGGATTGCCGTCTTGCTTCGGATGGAATCGTGTGCATAAGCCTCTCCAGGCGATGAGTAGAGGAGCTCCAAGAACGTACAACCACGGAGGTTATCATGGCGGAGTCACCAGATGTAATTTTCCTGGTGGGCTTCTCATGAGGGGTCCGAATGCGGAAAGACACACAAGGCAGCTTTCTCGGGATGAGAGCCCAGAGCTGACTCCGGGACCCCCTTTTATTAGCAAAAGGTGGGAGGATACAGAAGGCAACAAAGGAATTCAAGCAAGCATACAGATATGATAACTTTCTATATGTGCGCGGTTCTCACTGGCTGGGCAACTGTTGCTGGGGTGAATTTCTTTTTATCTTTCCTCTTTGTTCTGTGTATGTGTTACAGTCGCGCGGCGGCCTGCACATATACAAGATAGTACAGAAAGTTCCAACAGGTTGGTAAGTGAATTTTGCCCCATTTTACGATCTTTTTTGCCACAGTTCTTAAGTAATTCACTGCAGTTGTTAAGTTAGGAACACGGTTGTTAAGTGAATCTGGCTTTCCCTTTGACTTTGCTGGTCAGAAGGTCGCAAAAGAGGTCACATGACCCTGGGACATTGCAACCATCATAAATAGGAGTCAATTGATAAGCACATTGATTATGTGATTATCACGATGTTGCAATGTTTGTAAGTATGAAAAATGGTCATGTCACTTTTTTCAGTGCCATTGTAACTTCAAAAGGTCACTAAATGAACTGTTGTAAATTGAAAACTGTGTGTACTTGTGAATGACAGACTCCAAAACTGGTTTGTTTTGGAAAGCATATATATTTAATGTTGGCTTTCCCTTGTCACTTAGCCTATGCAGATCATACCTGATCTTTCTCACAGAGGTACTTCTCTTCATAGGAGAGAAAGAAGTACTGATTCAACTCACTTGATTCAATAAGAGTAGTTTCTGCAGATGTGCACAAGCCCTTAAATATCCCCAGCAGTCACTTTTATTGGTTTAAAGCTAAGTAGGGAAGCTGTTCCACTCTGAACTTTAGAAACTAGGATCACTTCACTTCTCAACATTACTTCAAAGAGATGCTTTGAGAAAGCTTTGAATAATGCAAAAAACGTCTTTTAAAAAGTGCACGCCCTACTAAAACTTTCTGTAATGGTCTCAGTTCTTTTATTTTAATGGCATTGTTTTAGAAAGTCATCAAGAAGTGCATCAAAATTTATATAATCCCAAATAATATTCAATGTTTTAATAAAAGAATAAAAGTTTTAAAAAAAGTTCATATATATATGTTGGATGCATTCTAGATTTCAGTGTCTCTTTCACCTTCTTTTACTTCAGATTAACAACAGCAACAACAACAATAATAATAATTAAAACTACCAATAAAAATAAATGTTATTGGTAATTCATTTCCCTCACAACCACAAGGACACAGTCCAGTGTCAATCAAAATATTTCTATGTCTCTTCTATAAGTTGCTTCTGAATTTTGCTATATTGTTTTCTCATAATAAAGTCTCTTGTTTAAAACATTCTTCTTAGATTTCACATACCAAATAAAATGGAAGCATTTGGCCCGGCACTTCATTCTATGTGCTTATAATCAAGAGTGAAATCTAACCAAGGGAGTACATTAGAGCCAAAAAAGTTAAATAAAACCCTGAGCTTTCTCCTATCACACTCTTGCCCAACTTTTAAATTTAAGTTGTACGCTTTGCCTTTTCGCTCCTGTATTCTATTTTAAAAACATTGTTTAGCTACGGCACCGCCACTTGCCTACAGTGTAATATGATGCCTTATGAGGTAAATAAGTCCAGACTTGCATCTGATCACACCAGCCCTATATAAATGCCTACCTCAGCAGATACCAGGTGCTGAAAAGGGGATGCTCAGAAATTACGTCTATCTCATGCTAGGATGCGGTGGCTCACTATTTTTAAATCATCATCAAGGGTCCAGAGATGGGGGCACTTTGTAATTGAACCCCAGCAGCAGAAGTGAGAAACTGTACCTGAAACACAAGCTGTTGACTCTGGGGTTGTTTTCAATGTCAGCATCATTCCGTCACTCATCTGTCTTCTTTAATTACTCATAGAGTGTTACTTTGAAAGCCAGGGTTTTGGTTGTATGCACACTCTTGGCCTTTCGACTTAGTATAGCTCAGAAGTGAGACATTATTGAGAGTTTTGCAGCAATAATTCAGCACCAGAAAAATAAACACAGATGGCTGACGCTTCATTTAACATCTTTATAAACATAACAAGATTTTAAAAACCAGTTGTAGATTTCTCCAACATGGAGCAAACTCAGACAGAAACATGTTGCAAGTTCAGAGCAGAGCTCCAGTCTTCAGCAAGCAAGCAAGTTAGTTTCATCCTCAATAGACTGACTCAGAGCTCAACATAGCTGTGGATTGCAGAGCTTAACATAGAGCCACGCCTAAGCTACTTTTAGTTTTAGTTTCCAGCCTAGGCTACTTCTAGTTTCAGTTTCCAAATACTGTCCTCATTGGCTGACTTAGTTGCTATGCTGAATTCATTGGCTGACCTTGTTACCAAGCTCTATTCCAGTTCATGAATATACTCTGACAGACATCCCCTTGATTCTTATTTACCCAAAGCAAGCTCCACTGAAATTAGGACCTCCTTCACAATAGTGATTATTTTGAGTTGAGAATCTGTCCCTTCAATTAGGTTAGGTTACTTCCCATGTAGTCATCTCAGGTTATCATTTAATGCTTCCCTTTTGAGCATAGTGGAACACCCCACCCCACCCAAATTCTTATGTGACTTCATTTAAGTTTCCCCATTCATGCAAAAAGTTGGAATGGGCCATTTTTTTGACAGTTTCATTTTCATTTCAGGTAGTGTATAATGAGATGTGGGGATGACTTTGCGAGACTAGAAAAAAAATGACACTGCCAAGGGAACGGTCAGATAAGACCAGCTGGATAATAAGCAGGGCAAGAAACTCAACCCTCCCTAGTTTCTTGGGCTGTAAAGGAGGGGGGAGAGGAATGTACTTTCAGATTTGCATGACCATATGAGTTAATTCTATTTTATCGCAAAACTGCATTGACAAAATCTAGCAAAAGAGCTTGAGGATGAGCCCTACTGGACTCAAGGCACTGACCCAATGAAGCAGAGGCAGCTTAAAGTCCAGTTTATGGAACCGGTTAAATACTCCTTACTAAAGTCGCACTGCTTTCAGTCAGTTACGCAGTGTGCACTTTCTATCAGATTGGGCTTGTCAGTTTCTTTAGCTAGACTGGAGCATCACTGGTATTAACTCTATAGCAGAATGGGAGCTTGGGAAATTGGTGGGAAATGCTTTCTCCACTTGTAATTATTTATACAGCGATAAATATTTTAGATGAAAGCAATGAGTGTTCTGCTAGACAGAAAATAAATCAGCATGCTTGTTTATGGGTTAAGGGCTGGGCGAGCTGCACTACATTGATGAGGCTTATCAACAACAAGAGGGGCAGAGCACAGCAAGTACTGCGGTGACTTTATGTGAATCCCAACAAGCGGCAGATGGAAAGGCACAAATATTTAGGATCAAATATAAAATATAAGGAGAAAACAATATTTCTCACGCTTGGCTGGTGAGAGTTAAAAGAAAGAGAAAAAAGGAATATATCAAACTAATATCATCTAAACCTGGACAGAGATTTCATTGAAGTCAGTGAAATAAAATTGAAATCAATGCGTGGATTGTTACTTTAGTGTTTCACAGCTAACCCGAGCACTATGTGCATTGACATAAATTGTATGCTTTGCACAGCTATGTGTCTAGTATTATCTTCTGCATGAGGCCTTTTCTATGCCTGCATTAATTGGAAACTGGTCACCAATTGTAGCAGCCCAGAGTTTGTAAAGAGTGAGTAGAGCCATATAGTAGTACTAGAAGTACAAATTTGCTTGTTTTGTTAGTTATTGCTGTTTCTTGCAGGTAACAAAACTGTGGGTGATGAGACCTTGAACCAATGGGCATTGGGAAGTTAGTTCAAGAGCCCTAGGAAATGACTGAAGAATTACCAAAATACAAGGAAAAGGCATCTCACATCTTCCATCCACCACAGGCCTTCTCCACCAACAATGCATTAAAGATTGGTGATCTTCTTAACTGATGGAATGGCTATAGCAGATGAAGAGTTGACTAAACCTGGTCATATTTTTTTCCATACTGCATTCCGCGTACAGTATGGAATTTGATCTGTCTAAGGAATGCCACAAATGTTTCCAGTGAACCTCCCCTAGCAATTCCTAACAGACAGAGAAGGATTGTTTTCCATGAAATTCAACTTCATCTTGGAGGTATTGTATGGTAACTATAAGTTAATATTAGAACTTGGTGATGAAGGAGATATTGATGGCAAGAAGGCCATCTCCAGGTCCAGGAAGATGCTGAAGGATAGATTCTTGGAGTTGAGATATCTTGCACTTTATGCAGAAAGCAGTTGTCAAGCCAATCAGAGAAAAATGGTGTGATTACCCATGTCGTCCTCATGATTTAGGGGGAACCTGGTTAAACTAAATATTCCAAAATAGACAACAGCCCGTATTATTGATTTTGTCTAATAACCTACCTTGTTATTATACCATAAGTTGTGGTAGCGCACTGGGCAGAATGCAGAATTGCTGGCTAATTCTGCCAATTGCTGGCAGTTCAATTCTCACTGGATCAGGGTTGACTCAGCCTTCCATCTTTCCAAGGTCAGCAAAATGAGATTGTTGGGGACCCAGATTGTTGGGGGCAATATGCTGACTCTCTAAACTGTTTAGAGAGGATTGTAAAAAGCACTATGAAGTGATATCTAAGTCTATGCGCTATTGCTATTGCTTGCTATTGAATTTCAACCAGCTCAAACAGGTTGCTTAATTCTCATCCTCTTTTCCTCCTTTTCTCTTGGCCACATTACATTAAGTTAAGATGACAAGGGATAGTTGGTTCCAAATAATAAAGTAGTTGGTATTCGCTTTAGCAAATGGGCCCAAGCTCTAATCTCTATGTCAGCCAGTTCTGACAAGTTCTGGAGAACTGGTAACAGAAATTTTGAGTAGTTCAGAGAACTGGAAAATACCACTTCTGATTGGCCCCATCCCCATCTATTCTCTGCCTTCCGAGTCCCAGTTGATCTGCTGGATCTTCTTTTGTTGCCCAGCACAGGAGAACGAAGCTGGAAAACAGGTTAGTGGGGTGGGGAGGGAATGGGGATTTTACAGTATCCTTTCCCTGCCATACCATCAAGCCACACCCAGAGAACAGTAGTAAAAAAAATTAAATACCACCTCTGCTCTGTATCACTTACTTGCTGGTTCTTTAAAGAAATCTGACCAAAGTCACCTTATAGGGCAGATGGCCAGCGTAAAAATTTAATAAATAAATATAAATAAATACTCAATGGGCAACCCTCTTTTATGGGCCAAAGTCTAGAGAAGGAACTCTGCATTGGTGGAGTAAAGACAGGTAACTTTGCTACTGGCTTTATGAAATCCTATTCTTCCTCTTTCCATCGGCTAACATAGTGAGGTAGTATATTTCTCTGTTCACACTACTCAATAATGTAAGTCAGGTGAAAAACTGTATACCTTGCTTGTGTCCCATGACGCATTGTGCTGCATTAGTTATGAGGAGGAGAGAATAAAGAGACACGAAGGGGCTGATATTCCTTATTTCTTGAAGAATCTAGTTAGTGGGACAACCACAAGGGAGGACTATTGGATTCACCTCTGACTGCAGTGCTTCCCAGAGGTCTCTGGTTGGCCACATAGAAAAAAAGAAAACTGGTCTGCAATGGACTTCACTGATTCAGGAGAGCTTTGGTTATCTTCCTGGATATTGATCCTGGTGCTGTTGATATAGATGGTTGGCCAGGAGGTGACAGCTTTTATATATATATATGTAATGATCTTCTCCTCTTTTGATTTTCTTCCATCACAGATTTACCATTTTATTGCCAAAAAACAACCAACCTGAGTCAGATGAATAATAAATGGTTTTGTAAATAAACTCCACATGGAGATGATTATTACCTGTTTTGAAACGATTGGTCTCAGGCTGGTTCTAGTCAATCGTGACAAAACTGTAATAAGAAAGAGACAAACAAACTAAAGGGCAAAAGTTTTATAGTCTATATTTGGAAAATTACCGCACGTGCCTAAATCAGGGACAGGTCTCTGACCATGTGCAGGTTAAAGGCCGCAATGAAAAAAAAAAGCTTTCAAAACATAGCAAATAAGTAATATCAATATAATTTTGTCTATTAAATCTTCAAATTACATTTCATCAGGGGTGGGATTCTACCAGTTCGCACCTATTTGCTAGAACCGGTTGTTAACATTCTAAGCAGTTCGGAGAACCAGTTGTTAGAAGAAATTACTGGCCTAATCCTGTAAGGAAGGCAGGAAGGAAACATTCTGGTATTGCTACCAGAAACTGCCTCTCCATTAACTCTTATTACATTCTTGCAAGACTAGACTTCCTGTCTCAGGAACTTCTCTGGAGTTTTTTTTCCTCCTTTGCTGGTGACTTTGCTTGTATGGAGTGACCATTCAAAGTTACATTGGCACTGAAAAAAGTGACTTATGACCATTTTTCACACTTACAACTGTTGCAGCATCCCCACAGTCATGAGAGGCCAGGCAAGGAGATGCGCGCCTCGATGTGAGTGATGCTGAGTTGGCCACGCCCAACTAGTCACATGACCACCAAGCCATGGCCACCAACTAAGCCATGCCCACAGAATTGGTTGTTAAAAAATTTGAATCCCACTCCTGCATTTCACCCATATATTTAAATAATATAGTATAAAAGTAGAATGACTGCTGTAGCATCACACAGATATACAAACACATTCACCCCTACCTGCCCCTCCCCATTTCTCTGTCACGGGAAACATTATGGGCTATAATGACAAAGGGCTTGTTAGAATAGGCTGTGACAATTAGCATATCAGAAATGTAAAGGAATAAAAGGAGTAACCATAAATCATGGCTAGAATTTAGAATCAGAATAGAGCTGGAAAGGATCTTGGAGGTCTTCTACTCCAGCTCCCAGCTCAAGCAGGAGATCCAGTGGTGGGATTCAGCCAGTTTGCACCAGTTTGGGAGAACCAGTTGTTAATAATTTTCTGAGCAGTTTGGTGAACTAATAGTTGGAAGAAATCATTAGGGCAGAGAACTGGTTATTAAATTATTTGAATCCCACCACTGAAGAGATCCTATAGCATTTCAGACAAGAGACTGTCCAGCTCTTCTTAAAAACCTCCAGTGATGAAGCACCCACAATATCTGAAGGCCAGCTGTCCCACTGGTTGTCCTAACTGTTGTAGTTTCTCCTCAATTCCAGGTTGCTTCTCTCTGGGTCCTGGAACACTGCTATTATATCCCATCCCGTCTCCATTCCACTCCCTCCACCAATCTTTCTTTTCTCTGGATTAGCCAAACCCAAATCCTGCAACCGTTCTTCATATGTTTTGTTCTCCAGGACTTTAATCGTCTTAGTTGCTCTTCTTTGCCCTTTTATCAAAGTCTCAACATCTTTGTTTGTAATGTGGTGACCAAAACTGGATGCAGCAGTTTTATCAAGGTATAAGTGTTTGAAAATTATTTCAAAACATCTCTGGAGGTTTGTTTTTTTTCCCCCTGAATACAAAGGCTTTAAGAACTCAATTCTTCATCTTTTCAAGAAAACACCATGGTTAGTCTGAGCATCCTTCTTGTACCATGATTTAGGAGGACTTCGTCAGGGGGAACAGTGCCATCTACAGTGCTGAAATAGTGAGAGTGTGTACACACACACACATACACACACACAGAGTATACAAAACTGTAACATTTCTCATAAAATACGGGAAAAAATTACATGCCTATAATAACTCAGAAAATTAATGGTAAGGAAGAGGATGTTCACCTAGGTTAAAATGTTTTCAAGCCCCTAATATGAGAAATACGAGGTCAATGAAAATGGCAACAAGAATTGTTCAAGATGCCCAAAGAAATTTATTGACCAAAAGAGGTGGGGATGGCGGGGGCAGAAATTACATATATCTTTTACCTTCTTCTTGTTCACAAAAGATCTGAGATGAAAATCCAAAGCAGACATAAATTTCCCAAGAGGAAGGGAAAAGTTATTGAAGGAAATCAAGATCATGTCAGATCTGTTTCTCGAGAAATTAGAACCTCAGAAGACTGAGAAATCTTCAGTTAGATTAGGCTCCTCAGAAATATTAAAGCAACTCACAAACGGCACAGAAATACAGCAGAGGAATAAGGGCAATTTTTACAGAAAATCAGCACTCCTTGACATGTATTTTATGAAGCTTTATGTTATTTATAGATTGGAGATAGTGATGCCATCGGGACTGGGAAATGTAAAGATTTCAGCCCTGGGTGGGAAGTTTCCCCTGAAGGTTCTTGGAGCAAAGGCTATCGCTATCATGCTGGACTATAGAAAATATATTGATGGAGGCTGTTTTCATAAATAAGGCATAAGTTGGTTCTATAGTTCTACAGTGTCTAAAAAATAAATAGAAAATCTACACAGAACCAGGGTAATCTGGCTGCAAAAATCTGAATGACCACGAGATTAGGGGTTTTCATGCTGGCTGGGGAAGTGTGGGAGTCGAAGTCCACACGTCTTAAAGTTGCCAAGTTTGGGAAGCCCTGCACTAGATGACCACAAGGAGATGCAGGAAACACTTTTCACCCACCTGGTGGTCTTCAGGATTATTGTTTATCTAGATTTGGTGCCCTGTAGGCCTTTGAATCAGCCTTGGCCCTTAGTGACTGCCTGGACTAGTCCCTGGAAATTTCTTGACAAGATGTCTGAGATGGTTTCTATATTGCTTCCTCCCTAGAGCTGAGAAAGAGACCCAGGTCCCTCTGTTGGCTTTGAACCTAATGTGGGACTAGAACTCACAGTCTCCTGGTTTAATCACTACACCAAACTAGCTCTTCTGATTCTCTGCCTAATTTTATCCAGGCTTAGCCAGACTTAAAATGTTTCCTTCAAAATAATCAATAATCTGCCTCTCCCTACTCTTTGGTCTGGAAGAGGAGTGAGAAGGCCCAACTAACTTTGGACTGACTTTATGCATACCTTGTTTAATCTTTATTCTCTCTTGGCATGCCGTCTGTTCTTTTAAAGCAAACATTCGATTTGACAGAAAATTGTTTACCCACTGCTGATTTATATAATTTACAAATATGAACTTTTTCAAAGCTGCTTCCCATGTAGTATCAATAATACCCCTGGGTGAGGTATTACGAAGAATATTAGCATATTTTTTCCCTTAGTCACTAATTAATTGGATAGATTTTAATCGTTTACTGTGAACTTCTTTTGATGTTAGGTAGGAATGTTAGGAGATACTGATGCATTCAGTTGTTGGACTGCCAGTGTAGGAAAGAAAAAAAATGATTAAGTACACAGAAAGTAAATTACACTAATTGTATGTAATTATGTTAGTTATTCTATTAACTGTATTTTATTAAATCAAATCAAAGTTCATTCTGACCCCACCCATGACTTTCTTCTGGCTCTATACATTATTGGAGCACAGCTACTCATAGATCGGATACAACTCCTGGGCCCTGGAAAATTGCATACTCTTGCTCTAAGTGGTTACTCTGGGACACTTATTTAATCAAGCTGGGGTTCAGTTCTCGAGTTTTAGGACACAGGAATTCCAGGGGTGGAATCCAACCGGTGTAACTACCGATTCAGTGATTTTACATTTTTACATTTACATGTGCCATTGTAACTTTGAACGGTCACTAAACAAACTGTTGTAAGCCAAGGACTACCTATGTAGAACAATGTGCTCTGTGTATTTAGCTATTGGTGTTAAATTCAAAAGGCGATCCCTTCTCCTTTGAATTCATACATATTATACTATTTAATCCGGTCATATCCATAATATCAAAACGACACTGCAATAAGTTTTTCCCCTTTTTATTGTAATTTACACACTGTATTATTTCAATGCAGTAATATTCCTTCCTCCCACTGTGAGAATTTCACTATTCTTGCATCATTAAATCCATCTCCTTTTGAAAAAACCTTCATCTCCAAAATGAAACATAGGCCAGGCAGGGACAGAGTGAACATCTATGGAAGTCTCCTAAGCTCACATGGTAAATTGCAGCATGACAGTTGAAAACGTCCGAGAATGTTGAGTGTTGACTCTCAACATTGGGAACTGGGGACCTTCCCCTCCCCTTTGGTCTTTTCTCTTCCGGGCCCAGACTTTCACATAGTCAGCATGGACCTGTGCTTCCCAGGAGTTGAAATTCACAAGTCTTAAAGTTGCCAAGGTTGGAGATCTCTGGCTTAGATACATGCATATCTCTCCATACAAACCTCAGTGAGACACTAATACAAAATAAAACAGTTTGAAGTCCTCTTGCAAAGATCTACCTCATTCTCTTATGGAATCTGACAAGATTTCAGAATCCATTGCTACAGAATTATATATTACTGTTACATGCTTCATCTTTACTGTAAGTCCACTTTTTTTTTTATTGTAAGTGCAAGTGACCTATATCAAGGACTTCCGATTGATTGTTCCTCATTGATCTTGCTCTACTTAGAATGGCTTAGAATCAGCCATTTCTTATTTCAATCCAAACACAGCAACTAGCCCCAAACCTCTTAAGGCATATCATTGAATGTATGTCACCCAAAACCCAGGTGGGCACACACACATGTCATTTGCACATGTAAATGTTCCTGTAGGTGGTAAGAAATGGCACTCTCTAGAAAACCAGAATAAATAATAGGAGCTGTGGATTAGTAGAAACCTTCTCTATAAGTCCTGTCTCAAGTCTTAAAATATACGTGGTAACAAATGATGGAGAAGGGTGTTCCATTGTGGAAGGTGTGCGGCCTTTTTTACCATGTTAAAAGAGAAATAATTTGTGGAACTCTTTTCTGAATGGAGAGGCTTGAGCTGGATTGTACTTCCCTGTTGCATTACCCCCCTTCATTCCCCAGCTCTGCCAAAGGATATAGGAAACAAGCCTTCTTTAAGCTCCTTTTCTTTGTACTTTCTACCCTGTTATTTTAAAAAAAGAGACATTTTTTGTTTTTTTGAGATTGCAAGAGCCTTTATTCTGTAAATTGGTACTCTTTACTGCTCCTCTTTGCTTCCAAATTATCTTCATATCCTCATTCTTTTCTACCGATATTCTGGGGGGAAAGTTTCCTTCTCCACCCCTTCCCAGGTATTCGAGAGGTCTCTGTTCGTTAGAAAATCAGTTCAAGGCAGCCCCAGCACACCTGCAACATAAAGGTGAGGTTTGAAAACAATGAAACCCAAGGTGGCACGGGAGGTATCATCAGAGCGAGCAAAGCAATGTGGGTTGGCAGCCCCTTAGAAGCAAAAGCTATAACGGAGAGCAAAGCAGGGAGCCTTTAACTGAGAACGGAGGGCAATCGGCTCCTAATGGAAACATGTGCAATATTAAATGAAATTGCACTGCATCGACTTCCTAAGGTGACACATGGGACCGAAGACTCGCCCCTACCATTGGGATCCATTTGGAGCCAAGGGGGAGCAGGGTTAGAAGAAATCAACTGCGCCCCAACTGAACTCTGCTGAATGGCAGTGGGGGGGAGGGGGCTCTCCGTTCACGACGTGAATGAAATATTTACTTCTGCCTATTGAGTGAGGCTCCTGCTCAAGTTTCAAGGGAGAAGACAGTCAAGAGGGAGTTTCTCTGCACCGATTAAGTAGATGTGTAGGAACAGGAGAGCCATTCCACAGCCCAGCTCCTGCAGGAGGCTTTCGGCTAAAGACCTCGATGGGTCTGATTTTAATGAAGAATCAAATTGCATGAGCTGGACTTCTGACATACCTGAGAGCAACCTGGCAGGCCCTGAAGTCTTGAATTCCCCCGCCAAGAAAAGAAATAGGTGTGCAGCACATTTCCTGCTGGGTGATATATTCGGCTTATCAAGAAACTCAAACTGAGGAAGGGGGATGAGTTATCCACACACTGTAATTATTATTTTTTTAAAGGACAGGGGTTTGCCAGTTCAGGAAACACCAGGGCACATACCCAGCTTACTCTTTCCGCAGTTTTCTAACTTTTCTTTACGGTGGTCTAATGTGCATTCACCGTTACACGTCAAATGCTTTACACAAATCAGCTCTGTTTATAAATCGCCTTCGCCCGATCTATTCTTTTTTCTTTTCTTTTTTGTACAGGGGTGTGCATAAAACACTGCTTTATCTATAACCAAGTTCAGAGTATTTAGATTGGGTCCAAACAAAAAGCCCATTCATCCAAATCCTACAGACGTGCATGGGAGACTTGTAAGGGGGACACAAGGCAATGTTGCTTTTTTGTTTTTTTACTGAAATGCCTTAGCTTTTGTGTCCAAGAGTTACGGCATTCCAAAGAGCAGGCTTTTTCGTTCCGTTCCAGATATTGGTTTAAACTTTCTTCTGTGCCGTAAAATCATCAAGATCAAACTCATAGAATCATTCTTGGTGGATTTTTGTTTCGTTTTGTTTGATTTTGTTTTGTTTTTTGTCTCTAATGAAATACTTCTGAAGGCGATCGATGTAAAGGAGAAATCAGAAAGTAATTCCCCACCACCACCACCCAAACCAATCTATCTTGTGATCGCACTGGCTGTTCTGTGTGATTTGCAAGCAAGCATTTCTCGTTCCATTCCTTAAACTCCTTCATAAGTTCAGCTATACACTTGATATAGTTTAAGATAGACCCTTGAAAGAAGGGGGTGAATGTGTTTGCAAAGTAACTGAAGATAAACAGTGTCTAGAGTCTTTGCCTGCAGGGTCATTTCCAGAAAGAAGATAACACTTGTAGATGGAGAAGTTGGAAAGGTGCCTGCTGATCCGGTCTCATCGTGGCTTTTGACTTCAAGAACATCTGCAGCTGCAGATATCTTCTCTGGAGTTGTGCTGAAGGACAGTAATGACATCCCTGTTCATATGCCACGGTGCTTTTTCCCTACTGTGTCTGTATCTGTCTCCTGCTGCTCTCTCAGATTTGTTCATTCAAATGAATTACTCTTGATTCTTGATGAATGTATCTTTTTTTTTATGTATACTGAGAGTATTTACACCAAGACAAATTCCTTGTGTGTCCAATCACACTTGGCCAATAAAGAATTCTATTCTATTCTATTCTATTCTATTCTATTCTATTCTATTCTATTCCATTCCATTCCATTCCATTTGGCACATTGGCTCCATCAGCTGGCAAACCTAGCTGGACAGGAACCTATATACTTGTATTGCATACCAAAATCTGGTATGGCTTATCTGAACTATTGGGGAAAAAAGATAGACAAGTTAGAAGAGCTACGCAAGGATGGGTGTTGTACATACGCATACAAGAGTTTCACTTACAATAGTTTGTCTAGTAAACTGTTTAGTTTGTTTAGTTACAACGGCACTCAAACATGTGACTTATGACTGTTTTTTAATAGTTATGACCTTTGCAACATCCCCATGACCCCGCGATCCAAATTCAGATACTTGGCAACTGGTTCATATTTATGACTTTTGCAGGGTCCCGAGGTCATTTTGCGACCTTCTGACAAGCAAAGTCAACAGGGAAGTCGGATTCGCTTAACCAGGTTACTAACTTAAACAACGGCAGGGATTCCCTTAACAATAACCGTAGCAAGAAAAATTGTAAAATGGGGCAAAGTTCGCTTAACAAATGTCTCACTTAACAACAGTAGTTTTGGGTTCATTTGTGGTCGTACGTCGAGGGCTACCTGTACTTGATTCTTCAACATTCTCCCATTGGAAATCAAAACCATCTATGTGGTTTCTTGGCCAATAACGGTGTGTCAAATTTTTCAACTTTCAATTTCTAAACGTTAGGGGGTGCTCAAAAGTTGTGCCATGCCCCGGAGATTGTAAAGCTATTTTAGTTACTTTAATATAATTTAGATGCGCTTGGTAAATAACTACATAAATATCATAACTTTTTAATGTTTTGTTAAAAATGTTATGGGTTGTGGACCTCTGGCCCTACAGTTAATCCCACCGCACTGACAGCTCTTGTCCTTTCTGGTGGATTCTGCAGTTCAAAGGTTGAGTTAGCAATTGGACGTCTCCTGTTTCTGTTCTTGGTCTCCTTTCTGATGCATGCATTCTGTAACCAGGGGTGGGCTTAAAAAATGTTAGCAAAGGGTTCTCTGTCCGGTTGCTGGGTGGGCATAGCCTAGTTGCAGTACAGCGTGTGTGTGTATGTGTGTGTGTGTGTGTTTTCCTTTCCCAGGCTCTGGAGGTTTTTCTCAAGCCTCCAGGAGAGCAAAAATGGCTTCCCCGGGCTCCAGAGGAAGCCAGAAATGGGCCCATTTCCAGCCTTCCCAAACTTCATTTTTTGCCTCCCTGATTCTCCAACGCGCCCTGCCCTTACCTGTATCCAAAATGGGCCATGTGGGGACTCCTGGGAGGGGAGGGTTGGGCGGGGCCAGCCAGGAGTGGGATTTGCGGGTTCTCCCAACTGCACAGAATCTTAGCTAGGGGCTCTCCTGAATCCCTGTGAACCCCCAGCAGCCCCACCCCTGTCTGTAAGTCATCTGTGAAACACCAACATAAATAAGGAACACCTTATTTCACATCTGTGAAACACCAACATAAATAAGGAACACCAACATAAATAAGGAACCGAGTTTACACATGAGCAAAATACCCATTTCTCGCATCAAAATCCAATTGGAAAGCCTGCTTTCTCTTTCAGTGATTTGTCATTATGTTTGTAGGATCTAATGAATGCTTACCTGAACTTGTTGGGATGGCAGATCATTTATGCTGTTCCTCCCTTCTCGTACAAAATGGCACCTTCTTCCTGCTGAGAACAAACTCTAATTACAACAGTTAGAAAAATCCTATATGCAACATTTATTTCTTACGTCTTTTCCTTCATTTTCAATCACCAAGGCTACAGTTCAGAGCTGGAAGGATATCAGTATTTTCAGACTTGCATGCTGATTTCCCAGATGTACTTCCTCTTATATTATAAATGACAAGAGAAATGATCTGTTCTATTATTTGGAAGGAAGGAAGGAAGGGAATATCAGAGTTGGAAGGGACCTTGTAGGTCATCTAGTCCAACCCCCCACCCACCCAAGCAGGAGATCCTACATCATTTCTGACAGATAGCAGTCCAGTCTCTTCTTGAAAGCTTCCAGTGATCAAGCTCCCACAACTTCTGAAGGCAAGCTGTTCCATCGGTTGATTGTTCTGTCATTGTCAGAAAATTTCTCCTTATTTCTATCTATTTTATCTCTCCTTGATAAGTTTCCATCCATTATTCCTTGTCTGGCCTTCAGGTGCCTTGGGAAGGAAGGAAGGAAGGAAGGAAGGAAGGAAGGAAGGAAGGAAGGAAGGAAGGAAGGAAGGAAGGAAGGAAGGAAGGAAGGAAGGAAGGAAGGGCCTTTTAAAACTTAGCAAGTTTATTTAGGTGGAAATGTATGTTGTTTTATTCATTTCAAAACATAGTAAGATCGACTAATTTTATGATTCTTCCTTTATATTGGATAGGACCCCAGATTTCTGGCCTCCAAATCCTTACCCTATAGTGAGAGTGGAAGAAAAAGGAAGCTTTCTTTGAGTAGTTACTAGTAAGAGTTATATATATACTGTATATAAAACTGTGCTATATATATATATAAAAACAAATATATATATTAGAGTTTATGTATATAAACTCTAATATATAACAAATATATATATTGCATGTGGGAGGGGCAGGGTATCTTCCTTCTTTAAGCAGATATTATTTCTTATTTCAAAATATTTTGTGAGAAGATGTTACTTGACACTTTATCCAGATACTAAGAATCGAGTGAGATATTTTTTTTCTGGCATAAGGGTAAATATTTTGTAATCCAAATCTACCTGCTATTTCAAAGAAACTAAGCTTCCAGCAAAGCCAAATGTAAATTTCACCAACCTTGTGTTTTTCCGAATGTGTTAAATTACAATTGCCACCAAAAATTAAGCTCTTTTGATAGCAAATAAAAAGGAAGAATCCCAATGATCCTTCTAACTATAAGAGAAATCAATGTTAAGGCTGTGACTGAAATGTTACCTGATGGAATTTTGTATACAAGACACTTAACTGTCTTTGGCCAAAATTGTGACATTATTCAAGTGTGGCAATTTCTATCCAAATATCTTCTTCAGTAGACTGAAAACAAGTGTGCCATGCATAAATATTTTTTGTGGCCAAGCATGGACAACGCAGCCAATACTCATAGAAAACAGGCAGAAGCACTTGTGGTAGAATTTAATGTGATTGGAGAAGAACATATGAAAAGAATTCTACCAGACACCCATGTAGGAGGCATAAAAGAAACAGAGAGGCTCTAATTTCAGCAGCAGTCTATCACTGAGGAACAATATGAGGGATAGAAAGCAAGGGTGGGCTGTTTTTCAAACTCTCCAAAATGTGGAGAGGAAATTTGCTTCTATTAACTAGGTTCTAACAAGACATCTACCTGACTAATAAATTGCCATGCTGATAAATGAAACTTAAAGTGCTTCAAGATGGAGGATCCTAGCATAACCAATTAAGACATCTCTGCAGCTATTCCATCGCCTCCTTCTTAATTAGCATTTCTGCAGTAGCAATTTATGGCATCATCCAATCTAGCTGGGATTATATATTACCCACGAAAAATGGCTTTATCTTGCTGCAGTGACGGCTGAGGGATGCTATAAATTACTAGTTCAGAAATGCTGGGTGGGTTTTCTTCATGATGATGGAAGAGAGGGTAAAGATGATATCATATACAGGATCAGATCACATGGACCCTTGATTTCTAGAGGAAGGGCCAGCCTGTGAATGAGCACATTTGAATAGTAAGGGAAATGTTTCAGGAATGGACCTGGAAAATTGGAGTAATTATTCCCTGAAAGAATGAGGATTGGTGGAAAGGAAAAGGAATTGGGAAGGCTTAAGTATACAAGCAAGGCCTTTTTCTTTCCTGCTACTCAAGTGTTCAGATATTCCTGCATAGTGCAACATGACTGACAAAGAGTAGATCTTTTATCTAAGCTCCATGCCTTCATCCAAAGTATTGTGATTAGAATAAAGATTTGTCAGTCATTCAGTTGTTCTTTCAATTTGCTGGCAGTCTTGATATATGGAAAATGCAAACAAAGCTTCCCAACTCCCAATTGATAATCTGATAATTTGTATTTTTTTCTACCTTTCAGATCCCCATTTGAGTTGCTGAACTAGCTTTCCTTCATTCCAGGAGATTTTTCCTATGACATTTCTCCATAGCCACTTAGATGCATGTTGTTGCTAGTATAAATGTTCCTTCTATTGGATATACCTTGTGTGCCAACACAGACAGAAGCATGTAGCTGACCATGATCAATTTCAAAGCAGCATCTATAAGCCACCATGAAGCAGATCTTACAGAAATGGACCTCACATGTGAGAGAGGGTCAGACACTAAACGTGCCACTACATCTTCAACTAATTGAAACTGCTGGCTGGTCTTCAGGGGCAGCCCTATGTTCAGCACACAGCAGTAGTCCAACCACACAGAGATGAAGGTGATCCATTATTGTTACAATTAAACAAAACTGAACCTGGTTAACATTTGGATGGGAAATCCTAAAACTACAGATTAGATTACCAGGAAATCCTAAAACTATAGATTAGATTATAATCAAGAAAAGATCCCAGTAGGAATTGAAACCATTACTGTACCACTAGCAGAAAATGTCATGGTGTTCCTTTGAGTTGAGCTCAACTTGAGCGGCAAATGTAGAGTTGGAAGGAACCACAAAAATCACTTAGTCCAATTCTGCAATATGCTGGAAAACAAGTCAAACCATCCACGACAGGAGGATTCCAGTCTCTTCTTTAAAAAAACTCCAAAGATGGAAAACCTTTGTCTGCATAGATAAATTATTCCATTTTTATTCAGATATTAAAATCAGGAAATTTTTTCTTATGTTTCAATGAAATCTAGTTAACCATGACTTATAGAATATCCCACAACATGTTTAGTTGATTGTCTCTGTTGTCACATTTCATTAAAAACACAAAGAGTTGTGGAAGTATCTGGAATCATAAAGACTAAGCAAATGTTGCCATTTCCAATATGAATTACAGGCTTAATATCTGCCAAGAAATGGTGGACCTTTTTATTCTTTTTGGTCAGCCTGTGTTGATCTTTTATGACAGGGGTGTCAAACTGGCAGCCGTGGGCCAGATGCATCACGGGCACACCACGTCCAGCTCAGCTCAGCAAATGGGAAACGTCACATGACAGCAATGTGACACAGCAAGTTTGACACCCATATTTTATGAGATCAAAACTTTGACCATCTTCTGTTCCTGCCATCTACAAAATGCTTGGGTGCTTATAACTCAGGCCGAATAATAGTTTTGTCAGTGTCTGGATTTGGGACAAAATTTCCCCCTAAGCTCAATGGCTGGGGAATATGAATCTCATGTAACTAAGACTATTGCAATGTAAAGCGAAGGTTACTTCTAAACTACATTGTCAACTAAGCAAGACCTTTGATTTGTATTTGAGAACTCTAGATAACAGCACTGCATATTATTTTGTCCATAGCTCATGGGTATTAAAGATCAGTGTCTGACATCAAACTGGGCCATGTCAATGAGAAATCTTATGTACTCACTCTCCTTTTTGCTCCTTTAATATCCTGAATTCCCATCAGAGAAAAGACAGGCATGACAATGGTAGATGGATGGTTCCTTTTATTGGTACGCTTGCCTCTTCCCCACCTACTCTATCGAAAAACTGATAACTGGATAATAATGCTGACTTGAACCGGTTTTATCTGGAATCTGCCTCCTGCAACTTTCTCACCTTACTCTGAACCAATCCAATGGAAATCATGAGATGGCTTCCAAATCCTAAGGAAAAAAAAATCCATTAGATGCAGTGAGCAAAAAGGCTCATTATAGTATCGAGTGTGAAGGCAGCTTAGAGGCTCCTGACTAGATAGATGAAATCCTGCTTCCTCCTGACTTCGTGCAGAAAAGGCAAGTGCAGCCAAAACACTTAGAGCAATCAACTGCAGTTGTAGGGTGAAGTTGTTCCTTTCCATGTTCCATAAATTATTGAACAGTTAATTTCGTCTTTGTGCCTTCAAGACATTCTTGCTTTTGGGATGACAGCTTTATCCATTAAAGCGAACGTGGTGACAGGAGTACAGCGAGCGAGAAGGGGCTGCAGGGAAAGGACGTCCATTCTCAACTGCATTATCATCACAAAGTGCTAGAGCTCATCAACGTCTTAATCAATAAGCAACAGTCAATTACGGAGGAAGCACAAGCTTAAGCAAGATCTGATTGCTAGGTGCACCTTCAGGCAGCCAAATGGGTTTCATCAAGATCACTCCTCCTGAACATTTCGGCCAAGCCACCTGAACTCATAAATAGAGGCATAGAATCAAGATCACATGAAGTGTTAGTACCGCTTTATTAAATCCTTAGTAAGGCCACACCTGGAATACTGCATCCAGTTTTGGTGACCACATTACAAAGAAGATGTTAAGACTTTGGAAAAAGTGCAAAGAAGAGCAACTAAGATGAAGAAAGGCCTGGAGACAAAAAATATGAAGAACAGTAGCAGGAATTGGATATGGCTAATCTAGAGAAAAGAAGGACTAGGGGTGACATGATAGCTGTATTCCAGTATTTGAGGGAGACAAGCAAGGGTGAGATTGAAATTTCTTAACAACCGGTTCTGTGGGCATGGCTTAATTTTTGGGTGTGGCTTGGTGGTCATGTGACTGGGGGGGTGGCTTGCTGGTTGGGCATGACTTGGTGGTCACATGACTGGCTGACATGGCTTGATGGTCATGTGACTGGCTGGCGTGGCTTGGTGGTCATGTGGCTGGGTGGGCGTGACCAACTCAATGTCACTCATGTCAAAGGGTACCTCACCTGGCTCCTCCCCTCCCAGCCATTCCTTCTCACACCCAGTCTCAACTTATCTATAGTTCTGTAAAAATGTTGTTCACCTTTTTTTGACTTTATTATCTATGTACTATAGATGTATTTTCATGGACCACTGAAAGGAGAAAATGGCTCACCTGCTTTGCCCAGAAGGTGATAGGCAACAGCTTTTAAGGGGCTGTCAGAAAGAAGGGGGGGCAATGTATTTTCCAAAGCACCAGAAGGCAAGACAAGAAACAATGGATGGAAACTACTTAAGGAGAGAAGCAACCTGGAATTAAGGAGAAATTTCTTAACAGTGAGGACAATTGGAACAGCTCACCTTCAGAAATTGTATAGCAATATTCTAGTTCCAATTCCAGTGGAATTGAGGAGAAATTACAACAGTTAGGACCAAGAGTGGGATTCAAATTTTTTAACAACCGGTTCTGTGGGTATGGCTTAGGTGGTGGGCATGGCTTAGGTGGTGGGCATGGCTTGGTGGTCATGTGACTGGGTGGGTATGGCTTGGTGGTCATGTTATTGGCTGTGGCCAACTCAATATCACTCATATCATGGCATGCATCTCCTTGCCTGGCCTCTCATGACTGGGGATGCTGCAACAGTCGTAAGTGTGAAAAATGGTCATAAGACACTTTTTTCAGTGCCACTGTAACTTTGAATGGTCACTCCACACAAGCAAAGTACCAGAAAAGGAGGGGGGAAAAACTCCAAAGACATTCCAGGAAGTCCTGCCAAGAATGTAATAAGGGTTAACGGAGAGGCAGTTTCTGTAAGCAACACCAGAATGTTTCCTTCCTACCTTCCTTGCAGGATTAGGCCAGTAATTTCTTCTAACAACCGGTTCTCCGGACTGCTTAGAATGTTAACAACCGGTTCTAGTGAATAGGTGCGAACTGGTAGAATCCCACCCCTGGTTAGGACAACCAGTGGGACAGCTGGCCTTCAGGTGTTGTGAGTGCTTCATTACTAGAAGTTTTAAAGAAGAAACTGGACTTGTCTGAAATGGTATAGGATCTCCTGCTTGAGCAGGGAGCTGGAGTAGAAGACCTCCAAGGTCCCTTCCAGCTCTATTCTGATTGTACCTGAATGTTAAGGGTCCTGTCACAAAGAACCCACCAAAATGCTGACTTATGCCTCACACAATCCAAGACATCTGAATACAGAAAGGCTACCCGTAGGAATGTCTACATCAATCACTCACATCATGTCTACATCAATCAAGGCCAGGGAGATGATATGTTATCTGCCAATAAAAGGCAGCACTCCCTGACCATGGATATTGATCATCCCAATCTGCAGCTGTTATGAAAGACAATATTTCAAAAATGGTTTTACAGTAGTCCTCGATTTACGATCACAATTGAGCCCAACATTTCTGATGCTAAGTGAGACAGCTGTTAAGTGAGTTTTCTTCCCCTATTTTATGATCTTTCTTGCCACAGTTGTTAAGTGAATCACTGCAGTGTTAACTTAGTAACACAACTGTTAAGTGAATCTGGCTTCCCTAGGGACTTTGCTTGTCAGAAGGTCGTAAAAGGTGATCACATGACCCCGGGACACTGCAATCGTCATAAATATGAGTTAGTTGCCAAGCGTCTGGTGTTTGGACACATGACGATAAGGATGCTGCAATAGTAAGTATAAAAAATGGTCATAAGCCTTTTTTTTCAGTGCCATTGTAGCGTTAAATGTTCATTAAACAAACTGTTGTAAGTAGAAAGGAATACAGACTAAGCTACCACTATAATACCTTTTTATACTTTATACAATTGTTATACAATGCAAGAGTTTTATCATTGTACTACAAAACAGTACAAAAAGCATAGAACTGGGAAAGATTCAGAAACAGGCTACACAAATATCAAAGGAATATAAAATATAGCAATATTGCAATAGCTCTTAAGACTTACATACCGCTTTACAGTGCTTTACAGCCCTCCCTAAGCGGTTATACGTCTCAGAATGCCAGTTACTAAGAATAATGTGCAGGATCACATTGCTCTCAGGTGCTTCCAAGATTCCCATTGACATGTGATTGACTTCCATGGGAGCTGAAGGCCAGCTTAGAGAGGTGTTTGGTCTACTCCAGCAGATGCCATCTTACATTCTCTGTAGTAACAACATCATTGTTAAAGTAACCATCAAATCTTGTCTTCACATTCCTTAGATCAAAGTTCAGAACCCTTTTCCTCCCCCATTTTCATTCTGGGGTTTAGATCCTGTTGCCATTTTTATTTTGTGATTATATCTGTTTGGATTTTATACCGTTTTATTCACTCTATGCATTTTATATCTTTTTAAAGCCTTCACCAGAGTGCTCTGGCTATGGAACAATATAAAATTGTAGCTTACAAATAAATCCAACCTGTGGAAAGTTTGGACTGATGGTTATTTATTTTTATTTTTTTTAAAAAAAAGATTTGGTACTTATGATTTAAACCAGTGGTTGCCAACCAGTGGGCTGGGGCCCACTGCTGGTTTGTGAGAAAATGCTGGTGATCTGCAGAGAAATGTCACTCCCAAAGCACCCTACAAAGCAATTAATCCAGGTTGCGTGGGAACACAAGGCTGCGCCACCCACATGGCCCATGGGAACACAAGGCTTGCATCGCTTGCATTGTAAACAACACGAGGTAATGAGGGGAGGGGGAAAAGGCGGATGTGGGGAACTTGCCCCACACGCCCCACACACCTCGCCTGGCCACCGGGCTGCTTCTTTCCACTTCTTTCTTCTGCTTTTGGCTGCATGCAAGGAAAGCAGCAAAAGTCTTTCTTTCTCTCCCCCAAACTCTTCCAGAAATGAGTCATTGGGACCCTGCAAGGCATCCTTCTCCAAGAGGCTGTGCCGGCGCAACAAGACTCACAAAGACTCATTTCTGGTGGAATTTGGGGGAGAGAAAAAAAGATTTCTACTGCTTCTGCTGCTTTCCTTGCATGAAGCCAAAAGTCTCTCTCTCTCCTGCCACCCTGAGAACGGAGCTGGAGACGGTATCCTGCAATACCAAATAAAGAACGATCGATCGGTAGGAAAATGGGGTGGGGAATTTTCCTGCAGACTTTTTTGAGATTTTCCCAGGGTCTCTGATCCACGGGATTTAAAATTATGAGTTTGGTGGTCCCTGAGGTCCAAAAGGTTGGCGACCCCTGATTTAAACCATTGAAAGTCTGACCAAGCTGGGAGGTAAATATACCACAAAACTAACAAACAGAATTTTAGCTGAAAATCTAGGCTTGTTGCTACATCTCATAAAGGACTCCAGCACTATGTCACTGCATTCACTATTTTTTTGCCCACAAAAACTACATTTGGATGGGGTTATAAAACATTAACATGAAAAAAAAATGGGGCTGTCCTTAAACAGAGAATTCTTGTCCACCTTCTTGCCCCTGGCTGAGATGTGGGAAGCAGTCCGGTGATTATTTTTTAACATCCTTAATCATGAGCCACGGTGGCACAGTTAGAGTACAGTACCGCTACTTTGGGTGACTGCTGCCTGCCTGAAATTTGCCAGTTCGAATCTCACCAGGGTCAAGGTTGACTTAGCCTTCCATCCTTCCGAGGTGGGTAAAATGAGGACCCAGATTATTGGGGGCAACAGGCTGACTCTGTAAACCACTGAGAGAGCGCTGTAAAAGCATTATGAAGTGGTATGTAAGTCTAAGTGCTATTGCTATCTTGAACAGATTCAGGATTTGGATCTAAACATCCTACAGTGTCAGCAGAGCCTCTTCAGCTCTCAATGATCTTCAGAAAGGGCTAAGGGAAGGTACACCATCTGCCCTACCCCAGCACATGGAGTTAAAATGTGGAGCAGGACGGGTATCTCGGACGTGACTATGATTAAAAACCCAAGGTGGAAAATGGCATCCTGCTAAGCTGAGGAAACAAATTGGCCCCAATCTCTCCAACTTTTATTATTATCAGAGGCATGGAGGGCTGGGAGTGGGATGAAGAGATGTAAGGGGGGAAAATGGCCCATGTAACAGAATAATGAAAGAATGACATATTTGTCTTTTAAAGTATAAATATGAACAGTTATGGAGATCTGGTGCTGTGGTGCTGCTAGGTTTTAACTCCAGCAACATTCATCTATTGCCAGGAAACAGATTTAGTACCTGAGGGATTGCAGTTTCAAATACCTTCTGCATTTCTTTTTTAATACGTTGCCAAGAATTTAAATTGGTAAAAGCTGGGGACTGACAAAAAGTAGGGGGGGAGCCCTCCTGATCCCCAAGAGCTTTTCTGGCACAAGTTTATCAGGGAATATGGTACCGTTATTTTTACTCTATTTGTTATTTTTGGGGTGGTGGTCAAGAAACTCATCTATAACTCGGTAACTTCTACCCCCCACATCTTTTTTTTGAAAAATGTTAAACAAATAAAGGATGGATTCTCTGGGTGATGTTAGGAGCTGTCATTCATTTTATATACAATATAGTTTCTTGGACTGAATTCATTTTAGCATATTTTTGCAAAGGTCGAGAATGGGCAAAAATAAAAGTTGACTTCAGAGCACCCATTCAGGCCGAATAACTCCTCTATCTCTAATAGAATAAAGCAGAGCCCAAGATGGTTGGGGCTGCTCCAAATATATTTGCTGGTATTTGAAGAATTTTGTGAAAAGGAGGGGAAGAGGAGAGCAAATTTCAAAAGCAATTGAGGAAGTTCAAATCCTTGGACATCTTAAATTGCTCAACTGTTTGATTCCATCATAGTGACCAGATTTGCTTGTTTTAGTGGAACGTCCTTGAAATACTGAGGCTCAGATCGGACAGTGGCCAATGCTGTTGGCTTGGTTCACATTGACGGAATATAATGAAGAATTCTAGGGTATCTGCTAGGCTTACACAGACTGCTCTTAACATACTGTTCAGATGCTTCTTAACAAGGTGAACAGTCTCTCCCACTATAAATTTGTTGTTGGGTGTGTCAGTGGGAGGATAGCTTCATTAGGGGAGACCCATCTACTTTCTGTGGATTGGACTCTTCCAGAATAGAAACAGCTGAGATGCTCTTATCTATGTCATGATGGTTTCCATAATAGACCATGCTAATGCATTGCACATGATGCTGTTCCAAAGAAAGTTCTGATGCTGTAGTTAGCTCGAAATATGGCTATACATATCTTGCCAATGCTTAAACAGATGCACAGACTCTCAGCCTGCCTCTGGGTGCAATTTAAAGTGCTTGCTTTTAAAACTCTAAATAATGTGGAGCTTAAGAGAATTATCTTACAATGAGCCCTGGAAAACAAAACAAAACAGGATATGCTTTTGACTACATTGGAAGTGCTGTAACCATTTTGGTATCACTGCAACTGAACAAGTCTTAGCTATTGAAAGAGGGAAGAAAGGAAGCATGGCAGGTTGTTTATTCTTCTTCTGCTCATTACATCAGAAAAAGAAAAGAGAGTTTCAGTGCTTACTGGAAAAGACACCCAGAGAGCAAAATACATTTCAACCCATCCCTTCCCTGTTTCTTTGTTCTTTGTGTTATACTTCACTGGTAGATTTTCATTCTTTGTGTTGGCTGAAACTAGTACAATTCGAGCACTATAGTTAACTATCTATCCTAATTTGTAGCTCAGAGGGAAATCTGTGTATGTTACCAACAGCTGGAAAATTCAGACAGGAAAAGGTTGAAGAATATAGGAGCTTTTTCTACTCAGTTTCATGTTTTCCTATAAGATGGTGAACTTCTTTTACTAATAAGAATGCATATGTTTCAGCCTACCCTGGCAAAACAAATAGCACAGTGCTTGTCTTCCTATTATTTATTCTTTTTGAAGAACTTCTGACCAATTGGGTAGACAAATGATTCTTTTCATCTGAAGTACGATGTGTATTTGGTTTTGTGTACAAATTGTAGTGAGCACTGGAGTTATCCTTAGATAAAGCACTAGTGAGCAGTGGCACTGCCAGGGTCCATAATCTCACAAGGCTGGTTAGCCTTTTTCAACCTGATACCTCCAGATGTTGGGGTACAACTTTCAGAACTGGATTTGGAAAACTGGAATTGAATGGGCCATTAATAAACTATATTATGTAATTAATAGATAAGCAGCAAATAAATTTACCAAATAAGTAAATATATACATTTTTTTAGTCAAGTAAGTGGACAACAAAACTTTGCAACATCCAGAATTTGTCTAAAAGCTAGTATGATATTGATCAATGTTGAACTGTCTTCTCTGGCACAACTGGGTATCACAACAGAATCAATAACAAGATTTTTGAAACAGGTCTGAAAACGGCCCTTGCCTCCGCTTCTACTCTTGAGTTGTGAGTGTACACACACGTCGATATATACAAAGGACCTTTAAATAGGTCTGGAGCCTATGCCATGCAAGCTATTGTGGCATTGCACAATTTTGAAATAATGGCCACTCATATTTTTCAAGGGCACAAAGTGAAAGAATAAACCACAATTTTTGTAGGTCGCCGGGCTAACTTAAAATGAGAGACATCTGGAAGTTGTATTTAAACTTTCAAACTTTGCAAGATAGACTTTGGATTTGATTTTTATAATGTAGGGGAGAGAGTTGGAAAGAAGTGTTTTGAGGACTGTGATCACAAACACATACATCTTATACATGCACAATGTAAACATCAGGATATAGTTCCAGGGTTGTTGGTTTGTTTGGGTTTTTTTCCTGAGTGGATAGAAAGTAAATTTCATTTTCTTTGTATGAAAATTTTTATTAGCTTTTTTTAAAAAAAGTGGTGCTTTCCATCTGCTGTTTCTATTCCCATGGAATTTAGAGTCTCAAGTTAGCATTACTGGTTTTGGGGGGTGGGTGGGAGGGGATAGCTTCTGATTTGATTATGCATGGGGCAAACAGATATATGTCCTCACATCAGTCATCTCCATGCCTTTGTTTGCGGTGGAGAAAGCAGCTAAATCCTTTCATGTCAAGGGGAATTTGTCTTGAGTACTTAATATGAAATCAGGCCAGTTTTAACAAGTAATAAGGACAGGTTTATCATCAAGTAGGTGATGAAACGTTCACTTCAAGATACCCATTTGAATATGTGGAAAGTAATATAAGAAAAGTGATTGATCCAAAGTATGAATTCCATGTGGATAAATGTCTTGGACAAAAGCATGCTTACATTTTGGAAGGCAGATAATAAAAGTATAGGAATGGCACACATTAAATAATGCACTCTGCAAATTTAATATGCAGTTTCCATTATGTACATATTTGACATTTTTTTAAAAAAAGTTGTGTTCAACCTATCTAGGCCAAACCTCTTGGATTTAACCAAACACAAATCTTTTTTATTCACTATGGCATTCAGTCCAAGTATGTGTGCTTTCTTAGGCTGTGAACTGGAGTGTCATCCAGAAGGGCCAAATTAAATTACAAACAGAATCTTTATCTATGCATTCTTATCCAATCATAAATCTGTCATTTACCATCTCTCAAAGAAGAATACAGGAAAGATATATACATCCATACTTGCTTGAGGGAAGAGGGAGGTGAGGGAAAGTCTTATAACTTGTGTTGATCTCTAACATCAAAGGTTTTCTGCAGTCGAACAGGTATCAACATGTAGCATTTGTAGAGTTTTGCTAAGTGGCCGAGAAAATTCCAGTTACATTATCTGTTGATATAGTTCAGTATTGTATTTATGTATCAGAAATGTGAGGAGGGACGCCTGAAGATAGAAGTTAATTTGCTGCGAGCTAAACAAAATGTATAGGTGAGGTGACAACTTCATCATCAGGCACTTCCTGGTTTATCTTCCCTGTTGCACTTTTCCTACAGCACCATGAAGCCCATAGGTCCAGCCAAAGTTTTTAATAAATTAATGGGAAACCTATGACTTCTTCACAGCCAAAAAAATACTCCTTTAAATGCATTGTAATTTAGGACCAGACATGATTAGAGATCTACCCAATATTCAAAGAGTTAACCTTTCACTGTACAATGTCTTCTTCTTCTGAATGGTAGTTGCACTCGCTCTAAGATGTCAAGGGACTTAAATCAGAGCTATGTTGAACTTTATATTTCTCTCCAATTCTCAATGTTTATGAAGTTCGGGGTGTGGCAATTATTTAAATAGTATTTATGGAAATTCAGTGGGCTGGTAAAGCAAGGTTGTCTTAATCAGGACTGTTTTCCCCCTTGATTTCTTTGATCAGTGAAAAGACAATATCTACGTTTATTGTTGACTGGAAACCTCCTAGAGACATCTTGAGTGAAACAGCAAAAATTGAACTTAGGATTTATGGTTTTGATGATTAGACAGGATAGATTATAGAAAGAAGAGAGTTATGTTGTAACCACAGAGTAATTACGAGGTAAACTTATAATTGTATTTATAACTGCTGTAAAGATGTTTGGAAGCTACTTATTTCTATGTTTTCTTTCATTACTGTTTTTCTTTCTTTCTTTCTTGCACTTTTAGCTTTCTTTTTGATTTCTTCTTTTCTTCTCACTTTAGTTTGTATTGGTTTTCAACTTAAAAAAATATTTTAAAAATACTTTTCTTCCTCCTAAACATTTTTTCTTGGACAAAATTGCAGTCAGGTAACTTTTGCTAGAAAAAGATGTGACCAAGCAAACAGGATTTTTTGAAAGTCTAGGAAGTGGAAAAAAGGTGAAAATTGCCTTTCAACTTTTATCCAAAATTATTTTACATTTGGAAAATATGAGCCAAATACCACTTCCAAGACAGGTTTTTTAAGAGCAAAATTTAAATTTTGCTTTTAGGATTTATTTAATATCCCTTTTGTTGGTTTTCAGGAAAAGGTTAAAAGAAAAACTGGTTCAGCATGAACATTTCAATTCAGATAATGTGCCTTGTTTTACTTTTTATTTTATTTTAATTTTGTTCTACTTTAATTTCTTATATTATGTATTTGTTGGGGAGGGGGGTTATGACTGATAGTTAATTTATTTTAATCATACTGGTGGATGTTTTAAATTTTCTTTCTATATAATACATCATGTAAGCTGCCAAGAATTACTAGATTGTGGTGGGATATAACAGCAATGAATCCATCAGTCACTGCATACTAGGTATGTTAATTACAATCTTTCCCAGCACTATGGCTCCTGTTTAAACTGGGTCATTCCAAAATTGATTGAACATAAACATCAGGGCATCTGATCTCAGATTATCATTTTGTACACTGTGTATATAAAAGGCTAGTGCACAAGTGTACCAAACCCATAAGAACAATGATTTCTTTTAATTTCAGAATGAACATTCTTAAACAAGCACTAATGTCTTACTCCTTTAAGTACTGTGTCAAAACTTTAGTCTGTCAATAAGAGTTCATAGTCCTTTGCTAAACTTAAAAAGGAGGGGGAAATGATCTTGGAAAATCAATACTGTGCTCAGGATTTTCAGTGAACAAAAAAACAAATTATAGAAACAGAATTAGGAATATTAACACAGGAAATGACCATGAACCCTCAACACTGTCCAACTATTTACAAAGTCTGCATTACTATTACTATTAATCTTTTAATCATTCCTTATCACCCATCCCCTCCCACATGTGACTACATGACTGTAACTTGTCACTTGTATCCTTACGATTGATAGTTTCCTAGTATGATTTGATTGTTTAGTGTACCCTATGACTATTAAGTGTTGTACCTTATGATTCTTGACTCTTGATGAATGTATCTTTTCTTTTATGTACACTGAGAGCATGTGTACCAAGACAAATTCCTTGTATATCTAATCATACTTGATTAGATAAAGAATAAAGAATTCTATTCTATTATTCTATTCTACCCCACAAAAGCCATTATTAAAATGTAAGTTTTTAACCCAGCTATTGAAAGTGTTTGGATTGTTACTTCAAGTTTGGAAAATCAACTCTCCAGAGGCTGGGATAGCTCCTGGTTTCATTTGCTAGAGTTCTGCCAAAAACTCCATTTCTCCTACTATCTTCGTTACCTCTATCCTAATTTTTCCTACTGTGATGAGTTATTGCCACAGGCTCCCAGATGTAAGGGTTGTATTTGAAGCATGCACATTATAGATTTCCCTTTTAATCTCAAAAACAAAGGAAAAATACCGCTGGGGAAAAAGCTTGATTTGTTTTGAAATACTGCCTGCTTCACATGATCCCCTGGCTTACATAGTCAGTCTATGCACCTTATTAACTTTATAAGAACTATGTGTTTTCATTCTTTATCAGTTCTGCCCTACTAGTTGTTACATATTCCAATCTTTTATTTAATTAAACACTAAAGAAATATTACAAGCATCACTGTGGCTAATTACATTTACTAAATGCATAGACCCTTACACAGTAGAATTTATTTTAAAAAAAAATGTGGTTGGAGATGAGAATATCCAAATACTGCTAAAAGGACTGCATGCATAAATGGGAATATTTTTAGTAAAGTCACATTCCATTCTGCTGTCACTGAGGCACTGACTAAACAATGTAGAAGAGTGGGGAAATACATAAATGTTAATCCTAAAATGCTTTTAGAATTAAAACTACAATAATAGCAATAAACCACTTTTAGGGGTTAGAAATCCAATATTTAGATATATACCAAAAATCTTTTTAAATCATAATTTTAAAATATGGGCATAAATACAGAGGAAACCAACTTACAGTGACATAGGACATTATATAGTATTTTTGGAATGATAAGATAGCAGAAGGAAGGCAATAAAGTACGTTCATAAGGATAGAATCTGAATTTTGTTTGCTCCAGTGTTTCATGACAAAGAATCAGAGGAAGGGATGTTTTGTTTTGTTTTATAATATATCAAGACTTCCTTAGACTTATATTATTCTCATTTCAAAACTGTGAGAAACCATGTATCTATTTCTCAGGAATTCACATAAAGCAGATCCTAAGAGCTCATTTAACTTGGTGAATTAAGTTAAGATTGCAAGAATGTACAAGCAAACTAGCCTATGCTCACACTTCATGTTATACTAATCATGTGGTTTGCCATTAAGTAGATTTCTTTTTCACTCTCTCTAATAGCTAGAGCAATCCAAACTGACATGTGAATTAGAACTCTGTAGAAATACAAATAAGTAGAGAACATAATGTAAAAGTAATTTTAAATAGATAAAATGCTTTATGAAGTATATATACATGACCCAGTTTACAAACAAAACCTCCTCCAAAATGTTAAAACCAGGAAAATGAAGATGAGAATTGAGACTGATATTGCTATTATTACTATTATTAGTACAACAACTGCAACGGTATGTTGAATTTTAACATTTCCAGATTGGTGAATCTGCGGACAACACAGGATTTGAACTTCACTAAGCATATTATTTCTTAATTGGTCTTTCTAAATCAATCCTGCACATCCATTTCTCCTGTAATCCACTGATGGAAACCACCATAAGCTTCCTACAGAAGCAATAGCTCATTTTGTTCAGTCCAGCAAGGGAATCTCCCTGATAAAAAAAGGAAATGATTTTCATTAATTCACTTCTTTCCCTAAAGCTTTCACATTTACCTACTTCAGTGGGCTTGGGAATTCTGCATGGAAGTGGGCAAGATAGCACGGGGGTTACAAAAGGAGGGACAATTAGTGAAAATTGCTTCCCCTCTTCAGTCAGTGGGAATATTCTGTGTAGGAATAAAGCCACGTTTTTTTTAAAAAAAACTCTCATTTCCACTAGATATTGTTTGGAGACATGTCTATCTTGGTTCATGCATGATAAACACAGTGACACTCCATTCTCTATCCTGATCTTTTTCAGTATGTTCAGTATGTATGCTTATGTGAAAAATAAGTAATACAAAACGGAGGATTAAAAGAGAAGGTTAAAAATCACATCATGCTGAGCATGTTCTCTCTCTCTTTCTCTCATAATAATAAAGCCTTAGGGATCATTGTACTTACTTAGCAATTTTTAAGCATCTTCCATCAAAAGATCTCCATGTGCTTTGAAAACATTAATTAAACTTGACTGTATTCACTCACCGGTGGTAAAGATTATTAATCCCATTTTACATCTGGGAAACTGAACACTAGGACATGAACAGGTATACAGATAAAGTTGTACCCTGAACAACTATGGGTAGTCCCAAGTGATCCGATTGATTAACAAAATGCAAATATATATTTGTACATATATATCTATAATGGCCATGTGTCTATGTGTTTCAAATTAAAGATTAATTTGTTATCGTTCTTTCTTTTTAAACATGATAGAAATGTCACCCGAGGGAAAATAAGATAACAGCATCCTTAGAGATGTCATTTATACAGAATGTGCTGTACAAGTTCAATTTCTGTACCAGCAAGCCCCCAAAATCGGGGTTGAAATTAAGAAAGATGGTAAAGATGCTGATAGGAGAAAGAATAAACTTCCGAAAAACAACAAAACTAGACAAGATAGAAGACCCCAACGAAAGAATCCAGAAAGGAAAACCCAGAAGGCAAGGATTAAGATTCCACTCTTTTAAGTTTTTGTTTTGTTTTTGTTAACAGTTCTTGTCTCTCTTGCTACTGCTTTCTAGATTCTGGCCTTCCTAACAAGTTATGTGAAAGTGTGCCAGATCCTTAGACAGAGTTGTTGGCTCCTAAGAAACAAAAGCCTGCAGAAACAGTTCCAATATCTCAGGTTCTAATGAGGATTTAATCCCTTGTATATCTTGTCTGAAAGTGAAATACTGGACTGCTGAACCTCACTTTGCATACAGTGCGCTGTTTCTCCCACATTTCTTCATTGCTGAGAAAAGGCTCTACTGGATATTCATCTTCACGCAAGAAGTAAATATTTGGGGTGCTTTATAACCATCTGATTCACTGTTGTGAATTCAATATTCACCGATATTTCAATCATTCACTTTTGTCTTATTCTTTTCTGAGCAGGTGAATTCAATTTCAAAGAGCAGTAGGATGAGTTTGGTGAAGCTTTTTTTTTTCCCCTAAAGGTGCCTAGGGGTCAATGTAGAAACTCAATCTCTCTCTTTTTTTTTTGTAAAAAAAAATAAGGCTAGACTCTATAAAGATCAAGCTTGTCAGAAGCTAGGTTCCTGGTGTAAAACAAACTCATCCTACTGCTCTCTTTGAAATTGAATTCACCTGCTCAGAAAAGAATAAGACAAAAGTGAATGATTGAAATGTTATAGGGTGTGTGTGGTTTTTTTTTTAATGAAGTAGGCCTATGAGCCACAAAAGTGATGTTCAAGGCACTAGAATCTTCAGGATACTTGTTACTATTTGTTATTTAGCTGCTGTGTCCTTACATACCAGGCTGAGAAGCTAAAAACAGACCAGCGTTTCCACAGAAAAGCTGGGACGAAACAAGAAGAACGAGAGAAGCCTCTCAAGAGGCGAAAGAGTCACAGGGCTGAGAGAGAGCTCACGCACAAAAGTAGCCGCACAAATTTTAGGCTGGAGGGAAGAAACGGGATCTCCCTGCAAAGCAGGCAGAGCGCATCTTCGTACGGAACGGACCCCGTCCTTAAGCTCGGTGGCTTTCGGATGAACCTCTCAGGTCGTTGGAAGATCCAAAGTGGGACGAATTCGCTCAATACGGGAAGGCGACAGGTTTCGCCGCCCGCGCACACCGCCTCGCTCGCCGCCCTTTTCCATTGCTGCCTCTTAATCCCTCCGCCCGCCCCAAAACGCGCGCCAACCCAGGCCTCCGCCGGTGATGACCGCCGCTTCTTTCTATCTTCTCTATCTACCCTCTCTCTACTCCCTCCTCCTTCTCCTCTCCTTCCAGACGCCTTGGGATTTTGCGAAAGTATACATCTAAACTCCAAACAAATCAATGTTTGCGGATCTGTAATAAGTTTCTTTCGGGCGCCCCCCCCCACCTTTCCCTCCCTCCCCCCGCCTGATTTATTTATTTAGTTCCTCCTCAGTCACTAAAAGAAGCGGCGGCGGCAACTTGCAAAGAGCAGCGCTTTGCCAGAGGGTGAATCATAGCTATATTGATTTGATTATGTAAAAGCTCAGGAGGAACCTCGAGCTAGATACAGAAATATCTCATACCCCAAACCCCGGTGGGACCCGCCCGCCAGTCGGGGGAAAGGAAGGGAGAGAGAGGGAGAGGGGGAGAGAGAGAGAGAGAGAAAGAAAGAAAGAAATCCTGTCCCTGATAAAAGCACCATTAAATTTCACACAGCGAAACGTGTGTGTGTGTCTGTGTTTTACCGCTGCTATACAGTGACACACACACCGCCTCATCTTTTCCTTCTTTTTCTCTCGGATCCACTCAGACCTAATTAACCCTCCGGCTAGACGCGGCTTTCCTCCGGAGCGGCCAGCGCGGGAGAAAGAGCGGCCGAGCTTCTCCCGAAGTTGCCTTATAGGGCCATGTCGCCGGGTCCTGTCCCGCGAGGCGCGGGCGAAGCGGCGAGCTATGGCACCCTCTTCTGGGCCGTCCGCTCGCTCGGGCTTCCCGGAGGGAGGACACAAAGCGACTCGGCTTTCCCCTGTTCCCTTCCCTCCTCACCCCACCCCCACCCCCACCACCGCCTTCTTCGCCAGAAAACTTCGAACTCCACACACAGACGCACACACGCACCGCCACACACCTTTCTCTTTTCCTCTCCGTAAAATTCTACCCCGGCCGCAGCTTCCCAACCCAGGCGCGAAACCACGCCGAGTTGCAAAGCTCGACGCGCTTCCCGCTTGTAACGAAAGAGGTTTTACTCTTCGCCTGAGCCACCCCTCGCCTTGGCGGCCGGCTCTCTCCATAGCGTGGAAGGGGGAGAGAGCGAGGCCCTCGCAAAAAAGGGTCGCATTTTTAATTTTATTCCCCCCCCCCCCGCTGGTTAAGGCTGAGTGGTCCCGCTTCCCTCCGGCCACCTTATATTTTTTTGGGGGGGGAGAAAAACCCACCCACCGTGGTATGTAGGCTTCTTTTCCTCGTTACCAGATCAATCCTTGGCCCAAAAGTGATCCGCCTGGGTTAATTTCTTAAGCTCATGGTGGGAATGTCTGAATAGTCGCGGTAGACTTAACACCGGGATTCCCTAATGTGCCTTCCGTAGAAGAAAAATACGACCCCTTCATCATCCCGAGGCCTCTCTCCTCTCTGTGGGCATGAAGGATTTCAGGAAAAAAGAGCCCGATTGTGAGAGAGTTAAGTTCACGGGCGTTTCTCTCGTTTCGTTCCCTTCAGCCTGGCTGAAGAAAAGGCATTGCTTTTAAGTGTTCCTAATACTTTGGGTTTTTTCAACTGTTCCGGTTCATTTTTGTACAACTGGGCGTGATGGCTGGGGATCTCACTCATAGGCATTGCTATCTCTACGGCGTTCATAAATGTCTGTAAAATTCTGGCAATTGTAAAACTCTTAGGAATGGTTTTTGTAATTTTTTTAAAAAGTTTTAAATTAAGAACAAGGGGGGGGGGAGGGAATATGGCTTGGCTTTTAAGAACTTTTGACCAGTGTTCCGCAATGTGTTTCTTTCCAATATGTATTTGACTTTTTTTTTTTAAGGGAATTATGGGAGTTAATTCCAGGACATATTGAATACACCAGATTGGACAAATCTGGGTTTGACTAGGACAGTGTTTCTTTAACTTTTTCTCTCTCTCTCAAGAACCTTTTTAAAAATTATGAAGGATCCCAAAAGAACGTGTATTTGTATGGGTTATATCTATTGATATTTTGCATATTAAAGATTAAAACTGATGCATTTTGCTACTGGCTCTCATGATTGTTTGATGCGATTTTAATATTGTATTATTTTTCAATAATCTTGATTTTTGTGGACCCCTAAGAGGGTCTTGAGGGACACCCCCTAGTAGGCCTTAAGACCACACCATACCGGAGTAGGACAAATTTGACAATTTTTTTACATGCCAAAAGCATATGAAGTCTTGCATTATCCTCAGTATAGGAAATGCCTTCAACCTAGACTTCAGCAATGGAGATGAGAGTTGAGTTTCTCCTCCCCCACCCCTCAAATCACTTTGTACAATATAGCAACAATATGGAAGTGATCTGCAATTGCCTTCTTTCAACTGGTTTTACATTTAAAAACATAGCCAATTTATAGTAATCAGCACCATCTCGTAAAAATTGCCCCTAGGTCTAAATGGAAATAAATTCTGATTTAAGACATGTTTATATTATTTTCCAATGTAGACTGATCCCTTATCTCAGGTGATTCATAAGACTACATAAATACCTTTTGGAAGTACTAGTGTAGTCTATACTCTGGCATTCTCTGGTATTCTGCCTTCCAAGTATTACCTGTACCCAATTGTGCTTAAATAAATGCCCAATAAAGCCAGCCAGGTGCTTCCACCTGCTGAGCATACCTAGTATATAAGAAGTTTAATGCTTCTAACCTGACCTGTGTTCCATATGAAAACTCATCCCCATACGGGGCAATGAAGAATTAATACTTTTCCTTGAAGCAAATAGTGCACAAGTTTGTTAATGTTGATGAGAGCTTTCCTTAATCCACATTGTGATTGTGCAGTTTCTCAACCTTATCAACTTTGAGGTGCATTACTGTAGAATTATGGGAGTTGAGGTCTATGCATCTTAAAGTTGATGAGATTGGAAAAATCCGTATGATATGGAGAGGATTTTCCATGATATCATAGTTGAGCACTGTAAAATTAAAGTTTCCTCTATGCTGTGTGTTTTCAGGTAAATGAATGGCATGGGGGCATGTACACGTCTCAAATGCATTTTGTCCCAGGAGTGAAACAATTGTCTCACATTTTGAAGTGGACTGTTCCAAATACTGTGAAATATTTTGTGTTCAAAATCTTGCTTTTCTGTAACTTCACCATGCTAGTCAGTGCAATGCATTCAAATGATATTGTAGACTTAATTTCAATTCCAGTGTCAAGTTTCAGTTGATAAAAATAATGTTCTGGATGGATTCAATGTCTTTGTTGTCAATTTTTCTTTTGATGTCCAGCTTTTGTCATTACTCTAGTCTTCTTGATGCTTAGCTGCAATCCAGATATTAACCATTTATTACCAGTAGAGTGGTGTTGTCTGCATATTTTAGATTGCCAGTATTCCATCAACCAGTTTGTTCTCCAGTTTCTGAGTCATCTAAATAAAAGTTCATCAAAATTGCCGCTATATGTATATGGAATGGAAATGAACATAGAATTTAACTCTGCAACACACCTTTTCCAATCTTGAACAAGTCTGCACCTCCATTCATCCTTCTGATAATTGCTTCTTGGTTGTTGTAAAATTGTTTTATTAATTGAATCAAATGTTATAGACCTATTTAAAGTTCCATAAACAGAACCTAAAACAACAGCTACAAAAAATAATTATATGACTAATCAAAAGATCCAGTTCCAGATGGTGCAGAATCACTACAAAGCAGACTGAAATACCAAGTTACAGTAAAACAGAGAAAAAAGAATGGAGAAATATTACACTAGTGAACTCACATATCATCTGGAAACTATAGCTTCCAAGGATGCTGATAAGAACAATAATTATGGAACATATAATACCCATTTTAAAATATCTGGAATGCTTGCCTATTAGTTTTCAAGCCAAAATCAAAATATTGTATTAGAATACAGAACTATAAACACTTTGGGTTCTGGGTATCTTCAGGAACATTATACAAATCTTCCATATTCGTAGTTTTCATCTCATCATTACTGTAAATAAAATACATCACAGAGTACTATGAGAGGAACTTATCAATGGGGAAATCCTGAATGTGGAATACCATCTCCCTAAAATATGGTGGATTACATTAATATTTTTGATAAATCAATGCCTGGCTAAATCTTATACGTTTCATGGAGGTATAGTATTGTGCAGTTTGTTTTTTTCTCTTTACTGTCATTGTGATTCCACTGAAGTTTTAGTGGCATCATCTGCCTGGTTTTTTAAATGTGTTTCATATTTTAACTTGTTATTTATTACTTCTGTAAATAGAAGAAATAAATAACAAGTTAAAATATGAAACACATTTCATTCCAGCTGGAATTAGTCCTGTTAAAAGTTTAATTTACAATTTTATAGGAAGGTTTTGTAGAAAAAAAATTCCTATGAGTTTGATCAATTCCTTAAATTTGCCCTGTTTTTGTCTAAATGGCAAAATTATCATATAAGGAAGCAAAGCATCATAGATTGCCATTTTGTTTTTCTTGTCTTACTGGGAGACATTTTTAGGGAAGAAAGTTGGGTTGCAAGAAAAGATCTCCTTTCCTAGACCTTAGAGGACTAGTTCTTTTTTCTCTATAGATCCTTCATTTTGAGAAGAAAATCATCCCATACAGAATTTCACATTATGCATTAAATATTACATGTAGTTTTACTTAGGATAAAGAAATCAAATGTCTGACATTCTTTTAATATATTGTTTTAATATACTGAAGGGATGTTTTAAATGGTTTGTTCTTAGGAGTGGAATTTTGCTTATTATTAAGAAAAAGTATAAATACTATGACATGTGGAAGATCATTGATGCATTCAATCTACGTTTTGGGATGCAGACATTAAAAGAAAGCCAAACACTTCCATCCTCCATCTAGACCTTTCACATAAACCTTGATCCTGAAGAATCAAGGGATTCTCTTTTCAGAATGGATTTTCAAAGAAGGATAAAAAAAGGAATTTTACTTTAATTCTAAGAATGAAAATGTTTTCAACATATAGGGCAGAAACTCAGGATTTTCTGTTTAGAATGTGTGTGTGTGAGAGACAGAGAGAGAGAGAGAGAGATTGTGTGTATATGAATGAAATGTGTGTGAAATGTGTATCTTTTGTTTTAGTTCAGGATAGTAAGGTGCTGCAAATATCAGATAAAACAAAAAATAAAGAACTCTCTCTCTTGCTCTCTCCCTCCCTCCCTCCCCTCATATATATAAGTTGGACTTCTGAGTGAGTGAATATTTTTCAAGAAAAGTTAGACTTTTCTTGAAATTCCAAAGTATCACTTCTTCTCCCACTCACTCAGCAATAGTCTGGAGATGGTCCAAGATCACTTGACTGTTTTCAGATCTGTTATCTTCAAAACTCAGAGAACAAAGAGCAAAAATCACTGCTCACTCCCGAGTTGTCATAGATTCTACAGTAACAAAATTCCCCTCACTCTCCACTTCACACAAAAGGGAATAAAATAAATGGTTGCAAATAACCACCTGTACAGGTTTGTCCCTTCGTTTTGTGTGCAATTATTTGATCAAATGCAATAAACAAACAACTAATCTGGGTTTTGGTTACACGGAGGACCTAAAAAACACTAAACCACTTTTTATTTTGAAGCCCAGTACATTTGGTGAGGAAACAGGCCACCCACAAGCCCCATCAAGCTTCCGTGGTTTAAAGCATGGAATCATATTACTGCACTTTTAAACTTGCCACCGTTGTGATGGAAATTGGCTCATAGCTGGTCAAGTAGTCCAGAGTGCCTTAAAACTAGTGCAAAATCCTCCTGTGAAAGTGCCCAAAGCCATATAAAATTGGCTTTAAAAATGTTATAAATTCTCAGTTGGCTATTTAATGATATTTCTATTTACCTTCAAATTATAATTAGTTCATATGGTGAAAGAAGAACTTTGTGAAAAATGAGTAGTACTGAAGAAAAGCCCTTAAGGAATCAAGGTTTTTTTTTCTCCCTCTTGTTTATTTTAACCTTGGGATAAAAGTTCTTCTAAATAACTAGAGTGTGAAGCTGGGTGAGAAAGGGGGAGATGAGCCAATTTTACCATTAGGGAAGTTCAAAGGAAGCTGATGGTGACAAAAAAAAATAAAAGGTGGATCAGTTGTTTGGGGAATTACAATCCTCAATAGATTGCTCCATAGTTATCTTATAGGTTATTGTTTTGTTTTGGTATCGGGGGAAAACTTGAATAGTCTGCTAGGACCTATGTTAAACAGATATTATAGTCAGTAGGATTTTGCCAGACATTGCATTGTTGAAATTAAATGCAGAGTCAAAGGTGAATGGAATGGACATAACTTGATGATGAACACATATGAAAAATCTTGGAAACAATCTCAGTAGCTCGACTCATGCATAGATATTCTAAACATAATGACAGCAACTTATTTATTCATTTTCATCACAAAGGCAAAGTCCACTGGAAGGTCAAAAATATTTCATAAGTGTTACTCAACAATATGATTTTGACATTTTTATTCAGTGGATAATCAATGTTTATTTTCTGCTTCTGAATCTTTATGAAGCATATCTCTTGGAGCAAATTGGCGAGAAAATGTCAGCCGATGGGTACTACCAGATTCAAAACAAGTTTGGAGGATTTAACAAGTTCTCCTTTCTAATCAGATAAGTTTTAATAGCAGAAACTACGTAAGTCCCTTGGGAGAAGGGCGGTATATAAATGTAATTAATAATAATAATAAAAAATAAAAATATATGTGGTAATTCCAAGGACTTACCTTCCTCCAATTTTGTTTCATATTTTAAAAGATGAAATGCAAACTAAAATAGCTACCTGAAATTCTAAGAGGAAACCTTTTCTGGTGGTAATCCCTAAATTTCTTTTCAAGTCACCCCAGGGTTCAAATGTAATGCTGTTTCTGAAACAGGAAGATTCTGTTCATGTGTCAGTAGACAAGCTATATAGTAAATAGTGGTGGTATTCAAATAATTTAACAACTGGTCCTCTGCCCTAATGATTTCTTCCAGTTTGCCAAATTGCTCAGAAAGTTAACAATCCCAAAGTGGTGCGAACTGGCTGAATCCCATCACTGATAGTAAAATATTGTTAGTGGTAAGTCAGATATGATGGCTTTTGATAGAGGCAATTGGTGGATGGAATTGCAAGATTACCCAAGGAGACCTTTTGTTTGCAAAGAAGGCACTTCTTCCATTAGGATAGGCATTAAAGCAAATACTAAGATGCAGATAATAAGTGTGCATAGTCACGACTATGGTTTTCCCAGTTGCAATGTATTGAAAGTTTGACCATAAGAAAGACTGAGCATCAAAGAATTGAGGCCTTTGAACTATGGTGCTGGAGAAGACTCCTGCAAGTCCCTTGGATTGTAAAGTGATCAAACCGGTCAGTCCTAGAGGAGATCAACCCTGACTGCTCTTTAGAAGGCCAGATCCTGAAGATAAAACTCAAATACTTTGGCCACCTGATGAGAAGAAAGGACTCACTGGAGAAGAGCCTAATGCTGGGAAAGATTGAGGACAATAGAAGGGGATGACAGAGAATGAGGTGGCTGGATGAGGTCACTGAAGCAGTAGGCATGAGCTTAAATGGACTCCAGAAGATGGTAGAGGACAGGAAGGCCTGGAGAAGCATTGTCCATAGGGTCGCAATGGGTGGGACATGACTTCGCAACTAACAACAACAAGATGCAGGAACAAATAACTTCAGGAGAGCTGTGAAATATCTGGCTTTGGAATAATTGTAGCTGCTTTGAAAAACAGATCTGGAGATTCTTTGCTCATTCATCAAGTGATTTTTACAGGCCTATTACACAAATCCTTGAGGAAAAAGCTATCAATGGCTATTAATCATGATAGATACTACATCCAGGATCAGAGACAACGTTTCTTTTAATATTAGTCACTGGGAAGAACATCAGGAGAGGATGAAATGCTCTCATACTTCAGTGGTGAGTTTTCCATGAGACATCTCGTTGACCACTGTAGGAAATTTCATGCTAAACCTGATTGACCTTTTGGTCTGATCCAGCAGAGTTGCTCTTGTGTTCAATTTTCTTCGCAGCCACTGAGTAAATTTTACTTCAACACTTTTCCACAGCTTTTGCCATCTCACTGGGCTGGTGTGAGAATAGGATCCAGCTCACATAAAACTATCATGGAATTCTTGGAAGAAGGCATGATGATATAATAAAATTGTCCTCATGATATAAGTTGCATTTTTTTAAAAAAAAATAGATATATAAATAGATTGGTAGATAAATAGATAGAGACAGAGATAGATATTCATTCAATTTCCTTACATGGATTTTCATATGCCATTCCTGTTTAGAGAAACGGGGATGTGGGGGGAATGAAAGGCCTACTAAGTTCTGATTAAACTATTTTTTCGGTTTGTCTTTTTGGAGTAAACACACATACACTGTAGTATAGGGAGGTGGTTTTTGTGTGTGTGGGGTATATACAAGTAGAAAAAGATCTTTATTGGAGCATATTTTTCTTGCATTCAACATTTCTCAGGTCATTGGCTTAAGAATCTCTAAGAATTAATAACCTCTGAAAATTTGCTCTAGCTGGCAGCTTTAATGGTCCCTGCTTAGTGCTCCCCAGTTTCCACCCCCTCAAACTAAACCAAACCCAAACTATAAATCAAAAGTACTGAAATGAAGTCCAGTTACACATCATAGAGCAATAGTTTTATGGGAAGAACAGTGGTCCAGATAATTTCTAGAACAAATAATTGCATTTCATTTTAGTGCTATCTGTCCCATATAGACATTTTGAATTTTTTTAAAAAAATGGCAAAAAGATTTTATACAGGCTTTGACCTATTTAATTTGCAGTGGGGTCATTTTTCCCTAAGCCAGCACTTAAGGCTTCTATTTGTAAAAAATAGACAGTAAGCCAAAAATTTATTGGATGAAAGAAAGTTCTAATTTACACTTTGTTAAAGTATTTCATTTAATAATGAGGCTGTTCAGAGGGTAGTTTTATTATTGGCTCCTTATATCTGCCCAGAAGCTTGGAAGTTAGTACATAGGAGTTTCATGTTATATTTAACAATAGGATTCCTACATTTATTTTTTTATTTTTTTAAAAAGGAAAAAAAAGTCATAGGCAGGGGGAAAATTGTAATGTATAATCCATATTCTTTTTTATGATGAGGAAGGAAGAAGGGGACACGGGAAAGAAAGAAAAGATTAACTTGGGAAAGAGGTGTTAAAAATTACGAAAATTGCATTTATTCATTAAAAGAGGTGGAGACCTGTTACTCTCATTATTCCAAAGTGCGACTTGCACACAGCCTGTTGCACATGAAAGATAGCTGTTTGATTCCCCACACAGTTGGACTCCACTGTTACAGACAGCAGGGCTGCATGGATTTAAGAGCACTTTCTTCTCGAGGAAGTGAAAGTCCCAAGGAAGAGTGGGGGGATTGGAAAAGCCTGCCAATGATGTCTTGCGTTGATGGACTGCGAGCACAAGGCTGATCCACCCAGCTCGAGAGGTCAAACCAGTCTACAGCTAATAAGACAAAGCCACAAGTAACAAATGAGTATCCCAAAGAGAATAGAGGCTCTGCTGAATAGATAGCACCTACTCTTTTGAATGTTTGCACACTCTGTGTGACCGATTTATTCATTCAACTGCTTCCAAAACATCTTCCAGACTATTCTTTGCATATATGAAAAACTTTTTGTCGTTTCTGTCTACTTACTTAGGAATGCCTTTGTCTAAGATTAAATCATGTCTTCTGTCAAAAAGTCGAAATGATAGCTCCAATGACCATTTGGCCCCGCCCATCCGCCCCTGCCCTTTTCCTGTGCTTTCCTGTGCGCTCACCGAATCTGTTGTTACACCAGTTGAATCGCACCACTGGGAGGGATGTAAGAATTTTGCTCAATCACAGCCAGTATTACCACTACACACCTTTCTACTTGTTTGACGCAGTCCACAAATGCTTACAAAAGAGCGCAATCAGAAACATTTTCCAATTCAGTGCGCTATTCTCTTGCAACCACCCTGAAAATTGAACTTGATTTAAACAGCTTGATCTTATAGCAATAGCACTTAGACTTATATACCGCTTCACAGTGCTTTTACAGCCCTTTCTAAGTGGTTTACAGAGTCAGCCTATTGCCCCCAAGAATCTGGGTCCTCATTTTACTGACCTCGGAAGGAGGGAAGGCTGAGTCGACCTTGAGCCTGGTGGGATTCGAACTGCCAAATTGCAGGCAGCTGGTAGGCAGCACAAATAGGCTACAGTACTGCATTCTAACCATTGAGCCACCACGGCTCTTATACAGATTGTTCCTGACTTATGACTGGTCACTGTTCAAAGTGACAATGGACTCCCCCCCTCCCGAAGACACTTACAACCTGGTTCCAAAATCCTGATGCTCCTACTGCATATCACAGATGCATCCCATGGCCACAGGGCTGCGTTTTATGACATTTTTGCCAAAAAGTAGCATTTATTTCTTTTGAGGGGAAGAACACAAGTGGGCAATAGCGAACAATAGATTTTATACTTTATGGCCACCACAAAAAAAAATGTCATAAAAATGGGTTGGTCAGGTGGTGTTTTACTCCCTCACTGCTTACAACGTTAGTGGGCATGCTCCACTGCAGTCATAAGTCGATGCATGACTTCATATAAAAACCAAACCTAATGCAACTACTTATTTTGAGAAAGTTACAGGAATGATGGGATTTTCAGTAGATCAAATCAAGTCATGCCATTGAATCGAATCTTTGAACAGGATCTTTAAATCAACTCGAGGTGTAGCATACGATCAGGAGCTTTCAAAGGCTTTGGAGAAATTCACAGGCAATCTGGAGATTTGATGCACCTTTCTGATGCTGTTTGCCTTTGCCGAGGCTCAAACATTGTTGCAGCTTTTCTTCCATAGATGTGCAATAAATACAGACTTCAGGAATGGGATGAATACTTTGTTGGGTCATTTGCAGCCAATCGGTTAGTTAGGTCCAACAAATTGCTGTGCCACAGCTAGAGAAAGGAGGGCTTTGCTTTGCTTTTGAGTATAGTAAGAGGTCATTTTTAAAATAATTTGAAGTGTTTAATTTTTCCATTGGAGTAGAACACCTATATTTGTTAACCACAACTTCTTTACATATTCTTCGTTCTTCCTTTTGGAGATTGCAGCATTGTCCTTTCCTGAGCACTGCTCTCTATGCCTTGAAAGAGTTACTGAGATATATTTCATCCACTGAAGCTACCCATCTGAAATTTACCATTTCTGTTACTCCCTTCAAATTTTGCCCCAAAACGAAGTAGCTAAAGTTTTATTTTTCCCCATTAGAATTGATGGTTGAATCTTTTATTGAATCATGCCACTTTTGAATATCAAATTCTAACCTTGGTTAATGTATAATAAGCTTGTTGATTTAAAATGGGCACATAATTAACATCCCCACAGTATAGAGAGATGGGGTGAGAATGCTGATACATTCTGAAATAATGGTGTTTTATGACTGCAAGCCATGTGCAGAGAAAATCATGAAGTTACACTGGCACTGTCTGAAAGTAAAAGGTCAACCTGCAAATAAGAGTACATTGGAAAATTCCTTGGCTTCTGGTAGTATAAATGGGTTCCTTTGTGCCATTAGATATCCTTCTCCTTTAATCCAGCAATTCTCCATTCCACCAAGTGATGCTTATCTGATCATCAAGCTTGTATTAGGTCAATTCCTACTGAAAAGACACCCAACCTCTGATTCTTAATATGGTGAGAATGATCATACTAATTTTAAATTCCATATACAGTGGCATCTCACTATTCATCATTAATTGGTTCCAGGAAGTATGATGAGTACCAAAAACAATGAGTATCAAACAAAGTTTTCCCCATAACAAATAATGTAGTGAGTCACAAGGTAGCTGACAAGTTCTAGGTTGTGCATTGAGTACCAAACAAATAATGAGTACTGGGACAAAATGTTCATGTCAAAATACAATGAGTACCAAATTCGATGAGTTTCAAAGCAGTTGAGTACCAGGATACCACTGTAATTTAATTCAAATCAGACCAACATTAATTTTGTTCTAGCAAACTTATTTGGTTGTCTTGGACCTACCCACACATTGCCACGCAATCATGGCAGCTCCCTCAATGACCCAACCTTCAACTCCCTCCCTCCAAAATTCTGCAATTCTGTTTTATTTCCTCTTTACATTTATGGTGGCCAATAGTCCTATGGTCAACATATATCTTCAGTTAACACTTGGTAGAAAGGCTGCTTAAACAAGCTAAGTGTTCCTATTTATTCTTTCTTAACCCCAATTAGATCATTATTTCCTTCTTTTGTTGTAGAGGGTTCCTAGTGCCTGCTAGACACTTAATTCTCATTAATATGTAACTTTCCCTTGCTGATGCCTTAACTAACCAACTCTGGGAGTGGAGGGGGAGAGAAAACCTGAAGAGCTATAAAGCTTTCCCAGCCAAAGCAACCCTTTTGTTAGCTGAGTTCTGGAGACCATGCCTGCTGCTTGGGCTCACAACTGCAAATTTGGGGAAGACCCCTGGTGCTGCAAATAATTAATAGAGGTAACTTTTTAAAATTTGAAGATTTTTGCATTCGTTCACTTCCTTTCATTCTTCCCGCTTCATTATCTGTCCTGCCAATTCTAAGTTAGCCAGCAACAAAAGAATTTCAGAAAACAATATTGCAGATTTGAAGCAGAAGCCATAAAAAGTTCCTTTTCCTAAAGTTTCTAAATGCCGGGATGTATGTATGTATGTATGTATGTATGTATGTATGTAAGTATGTATGTTTGTTTTGTCAAGCGATTATAAGATAACAGGTATAAGTATGAACATAGTTATGAATACATAAAATGGATACATATAAGAAAAGTAAAAAAGAAACAAGGGACGGTAGGCACATTGATGCGCTTATGCACGCCCCCTACAGACCTCTTAGGAAAAGGGTGAGGTCAATAGTAGACAGTCTAAGGTTAAAGTTTTTGGGGTTTGGGGAACAAACCACAAAGTCAGGTAGAGTATTCCAGACGTTGACCACTCTGTTGCTGAAGTCGTATTTCCTGCAATCAAGTTTGGTGCAGTTTACTTTGAGTTTGTATCTATTGTGTGCTCTTGTATTGTTATGGTTGAAACTGAAGTATTCATTGACAGGTAGGACATTGCAATATATAATTTTATATACTATACTTAGATCAGACCGAAGGCGGCTTAGTTCTAGATTTTCTAGGACTAGAATTTCAAGTCTGGTGACGTAAGGTATTCTGCAACAAGTAGAGAAGTAGAGAACTCTTCTTGTGAAATATTTCTGGACTTTCTCAACTGTATTAATATCAGATATATAATATCTTGTATTTCTTTCTTTCTTTCTTACTTATATTTTTTTCATTTTTTCCATTCTTTCTGGTGGTATTATGATAAGATTGTTGAGAGGAAAATCAGGCTAAATTTGATTTTGCCTATTTATGCTGAAATTGGCTTTCAGTATCAGGAAGACTGGAGGTGGAGGAAGGAAGGAAAAAATATTTCACTTTTGAGTGTTTTCAGATACAAAATTAATCAAAGCCCTCACCTTCCCCAAGATATGTTTTGTGAGCTAACTCAAATATGACGAACTTTAAAACTTGCTACATGGTACTTCGTTTGTGATTATAGTAGGATTATTCTGTTGTCCTGGATTTGAACAGTCAAAAAAATAGGCAACATTTCAAAATAACCAAAAACAGACTATCATTGTAATTGGTGACACTGGAAACTCTATACCACCATTATAACTTTGTTCATTCTTTGAAAATATTGTCATTTGAATTTCTATTTAGGACACACTTTAGTACAAAAGTCTCCTTTATTTTAATTTTATGGCTGTAGCTCAGCATGATCTAAGATCAACAAAGAAGGCAACGCAATGAATAACTTTACTAACAGTGTTGCCTAATTGAAAGATTACTATGGCATCTGTTTTCTGCTTTTTATTCCATTTATATCCTCGGAATATCATTCAGTGATTTTAGTTATAACCACTTGTGGGTTAGAATTTCAGCTGGGGGTGGGTGCAAACTGTATGAGGTTGTTTCTGTCCAAAGAACTGGTGTTAAAGATTCAAAATGATAGTATTATATTTCTGATTGCAAAGCAACATCCCAAATGAAATGCAGCCAAGATACATTAAGAATGAACAAGAGATAAGAGAGGAATTTCACCTATAACTCTTTCTGGAGGATTATGTTTAAGAACATTTGGAAAAGGAATGAACGTTTATCGTTCCACAAAGAAATAGGATACCTTCAAAAGTGCTAAAGGTATGGAACCTTGTATTAAATCCATTAAAGCTTACATACGGGAGACATATGACCTTGGAATAATCACTAGTAAGATGGGTAAATAATTCCATTACCTGGCCCTTATGCTTGAAATACAAACCCAGCAGTGTACCACTACTAGAAGACATGTCCAGATGCCTGCTATTGGTAAAAAAAAATACTCAACAAATTCATTCAATAATAATTTAACCACACATGAACATATAGATTTGTTCATGTAAATCAGAGTTATCAAACTCAAGGCCATGGGCAGGATCCAGTGCTTAGATCTGGCCTGCGGGTGTTGTGGTTAGCCGGCAGCAGGTGCGGATGGCTGAGGAGAGTGAGGACTCAGATGAGGAACCAGGACCATTAGGGAGTGGACTACTGCCTTCAGAGATTGTGGGGGCTGGCAGCAGCGATAAGGTTCCCGAGGAGCCTGTGCTAAGTACGTGAGCTCGCAGGATTGCTTGCAGGAAAGAGCAGCTGCAACAGCACAGGTGACTCAGGAGTAAGGCTGCAAGGTAATGGCCCCTCCTTCAAGAAGATAAAAGCCAGCTGTGAAGCAAACGTTCTTTGCAGGAAGCAAAGACATTTTGAAACTCAGCCTCATGGACATTACAGTATTTTAAGTAGGTATTTGAAGACTCTTGTGTTGTGAAATATTTCTTATCTGTGATTCTTGGCAGTCTCGTACAGTTTTGGCAAGGTTTGTGCTTATCAAAGTTAATTAGTTTGCAGCAGCCTTTTAACCAGGGATTCGTAAGACTCATTAAAAGGTTTCTGTTCCCTTTGGTTATTGTTTGTCTTATTGGAAAAGGGTTTGGGTCAGAATAGCAGGGCTGCCCTGGAAATAGTGAAGGACCAGCCCACTGTGCCTCTGTCAGTGAAAATGGAGGTTGGAAGGGCCATGTGCAGCTCTTCCAGGCTCTCTTTTCAGCCATTACAACCTCCTGCAGCCCTCTGCCAATAAAAACGGAGCTCGGGAGGGCTCTCCCAAGCTCCATTTTTGCTAGCAGAGGGCTGCAGGAGGATCCCCTCTGCCCCACCCAGGCTACCACAGGTGCCCGCGATACGAGTGACATCAACTGGCCATGCCCACCCAGCCCCCCAAGATCAAACACTGATGTAGCCCACAATGAAATCGAGTTTGATATCCCTGATGTAAATGTTTAATTGTAGCTTTGAGTCTACTTGATTGAATACAGCGATGTGCTTATGTATGTGCAGTTAACTGATAAATTTCAGTCTTAGTTTGTTGTGACATTCATTGCCTGTGACTTTAGATTATGATACTGACCAGAAAATATTTTACAAGTGTGTGAGAACTTCTATCCAGGTATCCCAATCTGCACTAATGTGTGATAATTATATTTCTGCCAGCTGTAGTTAGCACTGTTTCAGGGTTCCTTTATCTATTAGAAAAAGGGGGTCTTTTTATCAGTTAAATATTAAAATTAAGAAGGGGTTCAATTAAGTTATCAGATTACCTCCATCCCTGTTAATGTTCTGGAAATCCCTCAAAACCTGGTTATGTCACCCAGCTTGAGGGTCCAAGGGAACCAATACTATCTTAAGATGGCTCCACTATTGATATATTTACTTTCTCCGTGCCTGTGCTTTATATATTTTATTTTTTAATATATTTAAATTAATAATATTTTTAGATTTTTACAATGGTTGTGTTTATATAATTGTGGCTTTTATTTGATTGTTGTACAATGCCTGGATTCACTTCTTGAATGACTATATAGATTTCATTAATAGATCTGGAAATTATACCCAGCATGGAGACAGTTATACAACTTACAATACAATTATAGACTGAATACTCAATATTTTTGAATAGGATAATAAAGGTAGAAAGTGACATCACTGAAATTATGCTCAAGCAGAATATTCTGCACCTAACTATATAATCTAATTAACATTCTTTATTTGCATGAATGTCCATTTCAAATACCTCTTAGTTAAATCCTAGTAAGGTATCTCACTTTTAAACATCTACACCTGAATTATACATACAATATATGATTTATATAAGCAAAACATTTAATTCAAAAATAACCTATCACCTTTTTCATGGTGACACAAAGACAACAGGAGTACAAAATCTCCTTAATTAAGTACTCATTGTTCAACGCCATCCAGCAATTGTGAGTATTAAAATATATTACCATATAGTGGAACCTCGGGTCGTGAACACTTCGGTTTGCGAACAAATCAGATCACGACCAAAAAATCCACCCGATTTTTGAATCGGGTTGTGATTCAAAAATCAGATGGCAAATAAAATTGGCAAGGAAAGATTCCCTTTCCGTACTGACTTCCCCTTCGGCATCTTTTTTTTGTCCGTGAATGCGCAGACAGTTGTATTTCCGGTCATGACCAAATCGGTTTGCGGCCGAAGTCCTGGAACGGATTACAGTCACAACCCGAGGTTCCACTATACTTGATTACTGTGGTTGAAGCCTTTAGGAGACCTGAAGAAAAAAATAAAACAGGAAGATTTTAATCAATGCCTATTTGTTTGTTTGTTTGTTAATTTATAACATTTATATGGTGATTCATCTTAAACATGTAGTTCTGGGTGGCTAACAACAATAAATAAGAACAATGAAAATAAAAACAAGTATATATCAATATGGAATACAATTAAGAATAGTCATAATACTATATAATCCAGGTGGCCTCAAAACAATTTACAACACCAATAAACACAACATATTCCATTAATGTCCTGGATGTGCCGCAATATCTGTACCAGGTCATTGTAGGTTTCTGGAACACTCAAAAGTTCAGGACCATCTGAATATCATCAGGAAGACTATTGAAGTGTAGATGCCATGAGAAAGAGAGAGGGCACATCTCCCTGGGTGCCATGAAATGACATCATTTCAGAGAAGGGACCTAGATTAATCACAATCTGCCAAATCTGATAGGACAATTGGAAACTACTGGAGGTTGATGGTCCTGCAAGTAACCTGGCTCAGGGTCAACTTGGCCCTTTATAGGGGATAACCAGCAAGTTGAATTGCACTTAAAAATATACTGGGAGCCAATGAAGGTCACACCGCAGTGATGTCACATGGGCAAATCTTAATTTATCCACTGCTGCTTTCTGGATCAACTAAGCTTTTAAATGCTTTTCAGGTTGCAGTAATGCAATCATGAACTATCTAAGCCTGTGGTGTCAAACTCGATTTCATTGAAGGCCACATCAATGTTTAAGCTTGGGGGGGGGCTGGGTGGATGTGGCCAGAGTGGGCTCAATATCACTTGTGTCGGGGGCTCCTGCAGCCCTCTGCCAGTAAAAACGGAGCTTGGAAGGGCCATGTGCGGTCCTGCCAAGCACCATTTTCACTAGCAGAGGGCTGCAGGAGGCCATCACAGCTAAAACAGAGCCCAGGAGGGTTACACGTTTCCAAGCTCCATTTTCATTGGCAGAGGCACCGCGGGCTGGTCGTTCGCTATTTCCAGGGCAGCCCCACGGGCCAGATCTAAGCACCCCATGGGCCGGATGGGGCCCGCGGGCATTGAGTTTGCCATCCCTGATCTAAGCTATGAATGACCATGAGCAAAGCCTCCTGATTCAGGAATGCGGGCATGGTTTTACATAATAATAATAAATCATATGATTTCACAAAAAGCTGAATGAAAGAAAAAGCTCCTTGCTGAACCATCCAAAGGAGCTCTCTGAATTATATCTTGTTATATCAGAAGGTGAAGGTTGGCCTTAACAGCGGAGATTTTGCAATGTTTAAGCCATGCAACAGTATCAGAGGTGAAACGTATTCATTTCATTCTTAAAAGAAAAATAACAGAAGTCTTTTTTCCTCCTTTTCCATTATTTTTCTCTGTGTAATCCCATCATTACTTTTCTGAAAAGTTGCTTGCCCAGAGGCCACTGTTGGCTTCCATGGGACCATGGGTGATACAATGAAAGAAATGAAAACCAAAGAATCACATGATTCGGTGCTGCTTCATTTCACAGCACTGCCTAGAAAAGCCTAAACACTTGAAGGCAATTGCAGAAAAGCACTTGAGGGTTGCAAAGCAGCCACTTATAAGCTGTTGTAAGTTCTCAACTTACAACAGTTCACTTAGTGACCATTCGAAGGGTCAGGGTAATGATGATTTAACAGCTGGCTAGCTGCTGTAAGGTTGTAATGCTGTAATATTGATGATGCAATGGTAGTAATGAGTCAGCAAGGTTATTTGACTGCTACCACTTTAAGAGGCTGTAATATAAGAGAGATCTTGTGAGGGCATCTCTCTCTCTCTCCATGTGTGCTTCCATGGTGTAGCTGATTACTGATTGCTGTTTGTTCAAGGCCTGTAACAAAGTACTTGTATGTATATATGTTTTTGTAGGGATAAAACCACTATATGTAAATACAAATAATGTGTGCTGTATTTGCTCCTGAGTTGTCTCACCTAGTCACACTGTGTACACTCTAACACGAAGTTACAATGGCACTGATTTACATTCGGATGGTTGATCATTGATTCACATTTATAATAGTTGCAGTGTCTTGAAGTGTGATCCCCTTTTGCTACTTTCTGACAAGCAAAGTCAATTAGGAAACCAGATTCACTTAACAACCATGTTACTAATTTAAGAATTACGGTGATTCTCTTAACAAATGTGCCGAGAAAAGTTGTAAAATAAGCAAAATTCACTTAATAAATTCCTCGCTTAGCAACATAAATGTTGGGCTCAATTGTGCTTGTAAGTTGAAGATGACCTGGAATGCCATTTTGAAATGGGGCTCTATTTTGCATTTGGGGCTCCATTTTGCTTTTGGCAGATGTACTACTTCTGCAATCTCAACTGAAGCCAACTACTAATTAAAGGTTTCACAGATAATTAGTCAATAACATAGTAAGAGACAGGGGTGGGATTCTACCGGTTTGGCCTGGTTCGAGAACCTGAACAACAGGGTTCATTGTATAATAATTTGTTTTGAAGATGCCATTTGTAGTGACTTTAATGCCCAGGTAGGCAATCCTTTAGCCTTCCTTTAAAATCCCTCTGCAAGCAATCAGCTCTGACCTCTGGCATAAGGAGTCTCTTCCAACTACTAAGAAATGTGTGTGGAAAAGGGAAGGAAAGAATGACAGCTTAGAGTCATCTTTGATTGAACCAGACTATAAGCCCAAGACATAATTACATCAATTTAAACAAAAAAGCAAGAGAAAAAGAGAGATGTCCGAAAGCGACATTTACTTTCCCATTTGCATTTTGGTGGGGCTAAATCCTGCTTCCATAAGCCCTTCTCACCATTGCTCTCTTGCTATATTCCCTGTCTAATTTCTCCCTCCCTCCCAAAAAAAATGTGTTTATTTGTTAAATCTGTATATTCACTCAGCTCACAAGTCTGATTCTGGGTGGTTTACAACAATTAAAACAGCAACCAGAATGGTAAAAATAAATAAGTACAACAGCGCACCACCATTCTAAACCCATGATTTAAAAAATGAAACATAATCACAGTTTTATCCAGTTTTAAAAGTAAAGTAGAAACAGCAGGAACGACGACATCAAGGACAAGTTTCAGAAAATGATCAACTACAGTTGGGCTACCTCGAAGTCCTTTCAAATAATTATTTTGAATGTTGCCCACAGAGTGCAGTTCTCCTTACGCTTATTTGTTAGTAAGGATTCCTATAATTCAATACAGCTTTCTTCTGAGAATGTAAGAGAATGCTGATATGTATAGAATTGCATAGATATGTACAAAATCAACTTCATTCTGAGTTTACAATATTTTTGAGAACATGCCTATAAACACCACCCACCCACAAATATGGATTATTATAGTAATCTGGAGAAACACCAAAAGAGCTAATTCTCCACTAGGCCTTTCGCTGTTCCATAATCACCACCACCTTAAAATAAAACAAATATTTGAAGGGAAATAGAAGGAAATCCCATTTTTAACCCTATAATAAGGAGGTCTAATGAAGCCAACTGCCTGGACTTGGACTTTTCTATTCACTTATCCAATTTCCAAAGGTAACATTGAATGGCTGAATCATGCACAACTACTTCCATCTGTCCATAGTTGAAATTCCAAATATTGCTGCACGTTCAGTCATTATGCTTTTGTTTACATACACTGAGACTTTAAACAGCCCAAATCACAGAAAGATTCCAGAGGACATCCTATATTTTCCAGATCCTTCCAACTCTTGCTCTGAAAACCATCGCTGATATCCAATTCTGTTGGTGTGGGCAGAACACATTTTATCTCCCCTAAATATCAACCACAAAAGACAAACTCTGGTAAAAGAGAGTGGATTACAGTATAACAAATGTTCAGGAACGGGGAAGGACGAGAACACCTCGGTAAAGGAGGGGAGAAGGATTGTTGATAAAAACAATATACAGTCTGCCATTGCTGATTATTGTCTTCCCCAAGTAAAGAATAAATAGTCTTTATTTGGAACACATGGGTTTCTCAAGGAATCAGTGAAAAGGTCTGTAAGAGATAAACTTGCACTTTTATCAAGTGATAAAATGGCAAACATTAGAAAAGTTAATAAGGAAAGACCTGAGATCAGCTGTCACCATACAAGCTGGGAAATGGGCACCTTAGTAAAATTCATTCTTCTTTATATCTGGCTTTAGCTGAACATTGAATGGCCCACATAGCCCAATAAATAATTATGGTCAATAATTCAACAAGGAGCTAGAATTAGCAAAAGGGACAATTTGAGGAAATGACACTTCTTCACTTCAATTCATAGTCTAGAGCAGAGGTCTCCAACCTTGGCAACTTTAAGACTTGTGGATTTCAACTCCCAGAATTCACTAGGTTCTGACCAGTTCTGGAGAACCGGTAGTGGAAATTTTGAGTAGTTCAGAGAATCGGCAAATACCACCTCTGACTGGCCCCGCCCCCATCTATTCTCTGCCTTCCGAGTCCTAGCTGATCAGCTGGATCTTCTTTGGTTGCCCTGCACTGGAGAATGGAAAGCAGGTTAGTGGGGAGGTGAGGGAATGGGATTTTGCAATAATCTTCCCATGCCATGCCCACCACGCCATGCCACACCCACCAAGACATGGCCTGTCCACCAAGCCACGCCCACAGAACCAGTAGTAAAAAAATTTGAATCCCACCACTGGAGTTGAAGTCCACAAGTCTTAAAGTTGCCAAGGTTTGAGTCGGAGACCCCTGGTCTAGAGCAATTTTGGGCTGGCTATGAAATTCTGAGAGGTGAAGTCCACACATTTTAAAGTTGCCAAGTTTGGGAAGCCCTGGTCTACAGACCGTATCAGTGTTGAACTTTTCCTAAAAAGGAGTGATGACAAGAGTTGAAATCTTAGTCAAGGCAAAAATTCTAGCAAATTCTGAATTTTCATATGCATAAATTTACCCGCCTGCTGAAGAATATTGTAAAAAGTGCAATGGTGCTTATTATTTCTCAGAAGAAGTGGAATTAATTTAGCTAGTTTGATTTAACTGGTTAAATTAATTTAGTTAACTAACAAAGTTTCACCAGAATATATTATTCTGCAAAAAATCAGAGACTTTCCAGGACCATTTATTCTCTACTTACATTTATTCTTAGTGCATAGTAGAGCCTGTAATCTGAACATCTGCAAAATGTCCAGAAAGATGTAAAACAAGATATCAACCAAAATAATATTCCAAATAATATTGGAAGTCTTGAAATGACATTACTTAATCCTTAGAGCTCAAGAACAGAGCATAGTTAAGGATATTGTATTTAAAATCACCCAATTGATGCCTTGAATACCTGCATTCTGAACATCAGGAGCAATTAAACAGCACCGAAATTTAACACAAAGCTACAAAACTCTGGGCTGCAAAGCTATATAGTAGCAAACAGGTGCAAAAAAACTGTATTTGCTGCCATTTGTGGTTCTCTGGATTTGTGCTGCCTTAATATAAGAGAGCTGATATAATTATTGGATAGGTAGTTGTTTCTGTGTACATAAGTTCATAAGTTTGTTTATTTGTTTTGTACAATTGATAAATAATTAAATATCTGCAATTTGTCATATGGGACACACAACTGGAAGGCTCTGAATGCTGTTCATCTCTCAGATACAGTATTCCATCTAGCACAAGCCCACTTTATAAAGCTTCTCTGAATGTGCTTCTAAAAGAAATTTAATTGGATTTTTTACGGCTTGTATCAGTCCCATGGAAAATTATGTAAGAATTGCCCGATTCAATCTTAGCATGCATTTCAGTCACTTTATTTTTTAATCACAGCAAAAAGAATTCTCCTTTTAAGAAAAAGGGTGTGTGTGTGAAATGAAAACAGCCTCTTCGAAGCCATAACCCAGCATCATTTGTAACTTCACAATCAATGTCCATATGTCATTGTCCTAACTCGAGGTAACATAAATGTGCAAATTATAAGCAATTCATGATAAATTCTAAAACCTTTCAAGGCCTGACATTGTTAGAGAAAAAAATGCTGTCTTTTCACGCAGTCCCCATTTCTGAATCAAAGTATATGCTTCGTGCACCAAAGGAAAAAGAAAACAATACTGCTCCATCTCATTATTAGATCTGCCTTTCTGAATAATGGCAAGTCAGACAATTGCATCTCTAAGATTTTGTGCACAAGCATACAAGCTTATAGCTTTGTTATTCCATATTATTTTATAATGAAGAAGAACCCCCGACGTAAGTTTATTTTGTAAAAATGATTTGTTTTTAGGTGGACCAGACATAAATAGGGACAAGGATCCTGTTGTTCTCAGATATTCATTTCACCAACCATCAATTTTCTCCACTCAGGCTGTATCTCTCAATATTATCAACATTTCTTCTCCTATTATTTAAATAATTATACATACTGTATATACCGTTTCCCTGAAAATACGACATACCCTGAAAGTCCTAGCTAGATTTTTAAATGTGTGCCCAATATAAGCCCTATACCCCCAAAATAAACCCTAATTAAGATCCCACCCATTCCAGAGTATACAGGTAAAAATTAAGCTAGGATGGGGATGTGGGGGGGTGAAGCTGCCCTACTTCTTATCTTTGGACAGTTGTAGCCAGACCTCACACACCCCAACACCTGCCTTGTCAGTCTATGTCTTCTGCAGCCGGCAAGGCTGCCAAGTCTTTCCTGAAGGCCTCTGTAGTTGATAACAAAGGCTCCAGATCAGTCTGGAGTTCTGTTATCGGCTGCAGATGCCTTCAGGAAAGCCTTGCCGGCCACAAAAGAAGAGTTTCTGATGGCCCCTGATAGCAAAAAGGAGACTGGGGGCGACACATGTAAGTGAGGTTAATCAGTGGATGACATCTCCCCAAAATAAGACCTGGTGCCTTTTTTGATGGGAAAAAACTATAAGACAGGGTCTTATTTTCAGGGAAACATGGTACTTAGATAATGAATCCCATTATATTGATTAATGTTGCATTTAATCAATGCGAGAGGACACACAATTAGATACACAATTAGAAAGGATCACAAAAAAGACAATTTTTTGTAACCCCAGCATGTGGACTTCAATTTCCAGAATTCAGCATGCTGGCTTGGGAATTAAAGTCCACATATCTTAAAGTTGCTGGCCTTCTGAAACACTAGTTTCAGACCAAAGTTCTTGGTTTCATTGTCATTGTAGACCAAACTACAACTTGGAAATAGGAACATAAGAAAAGATACATAACAAGTTGCTTACTTGCAAATTGCATCTGCTTTATAGAAGCTACTGTCACTATATGGCCTTACTATTTTGACTTTCAGAGTGTCCATTTTTTCTTGAAAACTTTGTCAGGAGTTTTGTTTCCCCCCCCACCCCTTGAAGTTTGAGATAGTTTGTACAGCTTGAGTACCCACTGGTGTAAAGGCTAAATTCCAGCTGAATAAATTACCATCATCATGAAAATCCCACCAGTGGTGGGATTTCATATTTTTTTCCTACTGGTTCTATGAGAGAGCGCCTCACTTCGCACTTGTGCGCAACACTCAAAAACCTCCCTCTGTGTCAGTGCTATTGAGGTGAGCTGTTTTTTAGTTCAGCTGAGGCGCGGCAATCCTCCCTGCCGCGCAAATCAGCTGAGCTAAAAAACAAGGGAATATAGGACAGGAAAGGGTGGGGGCAGGGGGATGAGGCCAGTCAGAGGTGGTATTTGCCGGTTCTTGGAACTACTCAAAATTTTCCACTACCGGTACACATGAACCAGTCTAAACCAGCTGAATACCATCTCTGCCTATTATCTATTTTCCTATCTGATTTTACAAGTTTCTATCTATACTATCCTAAAAAGAATTTGCTTTTTGGCTCCTTTTCCCCAGTTTGATTAGGGTCTTTTGTTCATTATGTTTCATTGTTTTTCCATGTCTTTACTTGGTACAGGTAGTCCTCAATTTATGAGCACACTAGACTCCCAAAGTGAATGGCTAAGTGAGATAGATTTTTGCCTCATTCTACGACCTGTCTTGTCACAGTTGTTAAATGAATCACTGTAATTTTTAAGTCAATAAGTGTTGTGGTTAGCCAGCAGCAGGTGCGGATGGCTGAGGAGAGCGAGGACTCAAATGAGGGGACAGGACCATTAGGGAGTGGACGGCTGCCTTCAAAGATTGTGGGGGCTGGCAGCAGTGATGAGAAGGTTCCTGAGGAGCCTGTGCCAAGTGTGCGTGTGCACAGGATTACCGTAGGAAAGAGCAGCTACAACAGCACGGGCAACTCCGGAGTAAGGCTGCAAGGTAATGGCCCCTCCTTCAAGAAGATAAAAGCCAGCCGTGAAACGAAAGTTCTTTGCAGAAAGCAAAGACGTTTTGAAATTCTAGCCTCGTGGACATTCCAGTATCCTGAGTTTGTATTTGAAGATTCTTATATTGCAAATTATTTCTTGTCTGTTATCTTTTGGCATGTCTTGCATAGTTTGGCAAGGCTTGTGCTTATCACAGCTAATTAATTTGCAGAAGCATTACTACTGTTTCTGTTCACTTTGGATTGTGCTTGATTTGTTGGAAAAGGGCGTGGGTCAGAACAATAACACAGGTGTTAAATGAATGTGGTTTCCCCCATTGATTTTGCTTGTCAAAAGGTCACAAAAATGGCCTCAGGACAATGCAACCTGTCATAAATACTGAATCAGTTGCTAAGACTTTGAATTTTCATCACATGATGTTGGGGATGCTGCAAACTCATAAGTATGAAAAATGGTCATAAACCACTATTTTCAGTGCCATTACAACTTCGGTCCCTAAACAAACTGTTGTAAGTCAAGGACTACCTGAATTAGACCCCAGTTTCTGTCTTTTTGGATCCCTAAAACCCATTTCTGTTGTCTGCCCTTTTCCTTTCTCCATCTGCTTTTCTAAATGTAACCAAGGATTGGCCAGTTTTATAGATAGATATAGAATTCTTTATTGGCCAAGTGTGATTGGACACACAAGGAATTTGTCTTGGTGCAAATGCTCTCAGTGCACATAAAAGAAAAGATACATTCGTCAAGAATCATCAGGTACAATACTTAATGATAGTTATTAAGTACAATAAGTAATCAAATCATACTAGGAAACAGTCAATATAAATTGTAAAGATACAAGTGACAAAGTTACAGTCATACAGTCACAAGTGGGTGATAAGGAGTGATGAGAAGATTAACAGATTAATTAAAGTGCAGACTTTGTAAATAGTTGGACAGTGTTGAGGGAATTATTTGTTTAGCAGAGTGATGGCGTTCGGGGAAAAACTGTTCTTGTGTCTAGTTGTTCTGGTGTGCAGTGCTCTATAGCGTCACCTGGAGGGAAGGAGTTGAAACAGTTTATGTCCAGGATATGAGGGGTCTGTAAATATTTTCACAGCCTCTTTTTGACTAGTGCAGTATACAGGTCCTCGATGGAAGGCAGGTGGGTAGTAATTGTTTTTTCTGCAGTCCTAATGATCCTCTGAAGTCTGTGTCTGTCCTGTTGGGTTGCAGAACCAAACCAGACAGTTATAGAGGTGCAGATGATAGACTCAATAATTTCTCTGTAGAACTGGATCAGCAGCTCCTTGGGCACTTTGAGCTTTCTGAGTTATTTTAATGCAAATCGAATAGTTATTTTCAACACTTACTTTCCAAGTATTGCACAATGGAAAACAGCCAGTTCTATCCGTGCACTCCTACTGTCTCTTCTTACACAAACCCTTTGGTTGAATACAAAGAAATATGGTGAAACATAATAATCTCCAGAGTTCAGTTGCAACAAGAAAGTTTAATGCCACATTCACCACTAGTGGAAGAGACTTTGATGTGAGAAGGAATAGGAGAAAGTCATAAAAAAATAATAATAATTGCATTGCAAAAACCGTGTTTCACTACCTCTCTTAGCTTTTTCCAGGCTTAGAATCTTTTATGAAAATTTATTGTAGGACTGTGTTGACAGATGGTATTGCTGTTTTTTGAGAGAGAGAGAGAGAGAGAGAGAGAGCGCTATGGAGTGACAAGTAACTCTCTGAGGTTCCCTGAAGAACTGTATGAATCACCATTTCTTTCTCACAGGTACAATAGAACCACAATCCCTGGAAAACATCAGCGTCTTGGCACTTTCTTCACTTAACTAGTAAAGAAAACATCAGGTGTTTTTTATACTCATCTAACCAGTAGCAACCTCTTTTCTTAATCACAGAATAAATAAATAAATCTCTTAATTGCATTTTTTCTGAAGTCGTTGGGTATATATACAGGTGGTACTCAACTTAGGTAAAAATAAAGGTTCCCCTTGCACATACATGTTAGTCATTTCCAGTTCTAGGGGGCGGTGCTCATCTCTGTTACAAAGTCGAAGAGCCAGCGCTGTCCGAAAACATCTCAGTGGTCATGTGGTCGGCATGACTAAATGCCGAAGATGCGCGGAATGCTGTTACCTTCCCACCAAAGTGGTCCCTATTTTTCTACTTGCATTTTTACATGCTTTCGAACTGTTAGGTTGGCAGAAGCTGAGACAAGTAAAGGGAGCTCACTCCTTTACGCAGCGCTAGAGATTCAAACCGCTGAACTGCTGACCTTTCTGATCGACAAGCTCAGCGTTTTAGCCACTGAGCCTCCGCATCTGTTTGGTGACCGGTCAAAGTTACAACGGCACTGAAAAAAGTGACTTATGGCCGTTTTTCACACTTACATCCCCATAGTCACGTAATCAAAATTCAGAGCTTGGGAACTGACTCATATTTATGATGGTTGCAGTGTCCTGGAGTCACATGATCAGCTCCTGACAAGCAAAGTCAAAGGGGAAGTCCAATTCACTTAACTAACTTAACAACTTTTATTAACTTTTAGTAACAACTGTTACTAACTTAACAACTGCAGTGATTCACTTAACAAAAAAGGTCATAAAATGCGGCAAATTTCACTTGTCTCACAGTGACAGAAATTTTGGCTCAATCGTGGTTGTAATTCAAGGACTACCTGCAATGCGTCTCCCTAACTTCCTGTAATGAGTTTCACCTCAGTTTTAGGACGGCAAGTCATCACCTAGAAGTTTCCATTTCTGAATGTGAAGAATTAATATTTGAAGGAGACTTTAGAAAACTTTGTTTAGCGAGATTTTTTTTTAATAAGGAAATTGATATTGGGCCAGTAAAGTTATGAATCAACGGATGATTCTTAGGAAAAAGTCTTAATCGTTAGCATTTAATCATGTTTTACTCCTTCTTTGAATTCTAAGGCTATTAGAGTAATGGGTAGCAATTGTGTGTTATTTACTTTTTGGGTTGCTGAAGCTGCTAATACAGTGTTACATTATCAAATAATTTGTCTCCATTAAAATAACAGGTGGCAACGATACATGTTTTTTTAAAATAGGTGGCCATTACTGAGGTAATTCCTCTTCATTTATGTTTCCTTCCATCATTCTAGGAAAAATCCAACATTTTATATAGATCTGGATAAATGGATTCCTTAGTCCCATATTCATTCACTGACTTTCTAATACTTCAATCTGTCTATCAATCAAATGTAAGTAATAAGATTGAATTTACTGGACTGTTATCTAAACCCAATCTCAGATGTAAATTCAGAGATGCTAATATTATTTCCTGCAGATGTGTCCACTAGCATAAGTTTTTGAAGAACCAAAAAGAACAATAATATTGTTGTGCATTCTGTTCAATTTTATTTCTCCTTAATAAGGCATTCAGTCTGAAAATTATTCAACTTCCTGCTGGAAAAAGTAGCAGTACCGTATATTTCTATCACACTTTCTATTTCTAATTTACTAAAAGTAGCTAGCACTGAACGACTATAAAAAATATGTTTTGTAATATCGGGTGAGTGAGGTTAGACATGTGGTTGACAAAGGTTTCTTCCCTCACACAGATTGATCTGAGTGTATAGAAATAAATTTCTCTGTCTGAATTTCTGAGGTGCAGAAGTTTTAGCTATCACTAGCAGTATTCAAACTCTGCCTGCCAAAAGTATTAAAGATTTGAGCTGTATTTCCTGCCTCCAGTTGATGGATAAGACTTTTATCATATCATAAATATTTGATCTATGAGAGAATTGCAGAAAGTCTTATCCTAAGATCGACACATATTTTGGACAAGTATGTTCAGTATTTCAGACCCTTTCAAGGATTTTTCCTCTCCTAGGCAATATGTCAAAGTATAAACTCATTGTATAACCATTTGGTCATCTTTTTTAAAAATGATTTTGCTGTAGATTTTCCAGAGTTGTCTGATTAGGGGCAGTATAAGAAGGGTGTGAAATAAATAAATAAGCAGTATATTAGTTATTGATTTGAGCATACATCTAATGGAATCCCTTTGGATGGCTTGTGTTGTAGGATCTACCAATTCTCTAAATATGGGGATGGTGGTGTTTGAGGTACGTTGTTTTTTATTTTCCAAACTCATAATGCAGATGTAGCTATCTTAAGCTTACATTTATCTTCGTCACAGAAAATGGAAGCAAAAGAAAACAAAACCGGAGTTAAAACTCAAATGCTTCTCCATTTACCAGCTTCAAATATGTTCAGTGTATACATTTATCAGGGAGAAAAATGTTTGTAAATTTGATCTCCGAAGCTGGGAAAATGGAAGAGTGAAATTCCCTTTGAGCAGTGAAATCATTGAGAGGGGTTTCTTTCTTTTTTTTTTGAAAAGGAGAACATGTTGAATGATTGTTCCAGAAGATCCCCTATTGTTGTTCCATTATGTGATTCAGCACCTTCTTTCTGTATTGCCAACTTCTTGACTGAACAACATTAGTATGAGTTACATATCCCATACACCTCTTATACAAGTTGTCCTCAACTTATGACCATAACTGAGCCCAAAATTTCTGTTGCTAAGCAAGATTTTGCCTCCTTTTATGGCCTTTCTCTTGCCACAGTTGTTTGGTGAATCACTGCAGTTCTTAAGTTAGTGACATGGTTGTTAAGTGAATCTGGCTTCCTCCATTGAGTATGCTTGTCCAAAGGGTATCACATCAGAGGTGGCATTCAGCAGGTTCTGACCAGTTCTGGAGAACCGGTAGTGGAAATTTTGAGTAGTTTGGAAAACTGGCAAATGCCACCTCTGACTGGCCCTGCCCCATCTGTTTTCTCCCTCCCGAGTCCCAGCTGATTGGCTGGGTCTTCTTTTGATGCCTTGCACAGGAGAACGGAAGTGGAAAGCAGGTTAGTGGGATGGGGAGGGAATGGGATTTTGCAGTAACCTTACCCCAGGAGTGGGGAGGGAATGGAGGCCATGCCCACCAAGCCCGGAACTGGTAGGAATCGCTCCAAACTGGGTTAAGCCCCAATTAAGGGAGAAAGCATACTGCTTTCTTTTCTGTCTTTCGGCTCATCACCAGAGACCATACCGACAGAAAGCTATTTGTTTCCCCTGATAATTTTAAATAATAAATAAGGGAGGTATAGATCTATTTCGAGCTAGTTAGCTCTCTTCAAGTGGGATTAGTATTACCTGCCTCTTGGCTCTCTCCTTATCAGCTCAGGCACCAACACCCACCCCAATCACCAGAGACCATACCGACAGAAAGCTAACCCTAGTATAGTCGAGTAGTTAGCTCTCTTCAGCTAGCCATACCCTTACTGGGATTAAGGTGACTGGGTTTAAGTGGTTGTCATTTGCTGTTAAATATATTGTGTGTTGTGTGGTGTGATGTGTGTGTGTGTGTGTGTGTGTGTGATAAACATAAATAAATATGAGTCAGTGGCCATGCATCTGAATTTTGATCACGTGACTACTGCAATGGTCATAAGTGTGAAAAACAATCATCGGTCATTTTTTTTTCAGTGCCGTTGTAGCTTTGAATGGTCACTAAATAAGCTGTTGTCAGTCGAGAACTACCTGTACAATCTTATTTTATTCAAAATTAAACAGAGACAAAAACAAAACTAGACAAAAACTTCTAAAAAGTATTTTTTTTTAAAAAAAGGACAAAAACAAGTAATTATTCTCCCTGGTTGAACATTGACAAATCTATTGCAAATCTATTGGAATCCTGACAGATATAGGTTTTCCCCTCACAAAGCAGGCCCAAAATTTATAAATGTATAAATAGATTTGTACATCGATTTGCAACCCGGTTGACCTGTCATACATTACCTATATAAAGAAGCTCCGTACTCTATTCACATGAATCCTAGAAGCAGCATTATAGCTACACAGATATAGTTAGACACCCATGAATGTGTCTTTTTAAATCATAGTATTTACTTCAAGATCAATTTAATACAGCCATTAATTAAGAGGAGGAGACAAAACAAAAAAACCAGTACTATGAAATCTTATTTCAACTGACAAATAGGACCAAATAGTTACTCATAAATATATAGGTTCCTCTAACCTTCATTGATCGATATATGTTCCTAGAAATGTGTATTTAAGAAAAATGATTGGAGGTTGAAGAAGCAGGATAGAAAGAATGCTGACACCTTTGAATGCTGGTACTGTAGAAGAATTCTAAGAATATCATGGATAACCAAGAGAATATACAATCATAGAACAAATCAATTCAAAATTTTCACTTGAGGCACAAATGACCAGGCTCCAATTATTCTACTTTGGACACATTATGGAAACAGCTGTCTCGCTTGAGACATGTATAATAGAAGAAAAGATGGAAGGAAAAAGGGGAAAAAAGAGAACAGCCAGCAGCAATGTCAACAGACTCATATTAGAGTCATGATGGATGCATAATTGGAATATCTGAAGGGCCATGCTGGAGACAGATTATCCTGGAGAAGGTCTATCAATGTGATCACTAAGAGTTGACAACAACTTGATGGTACCTCTTGCATCCATTTTTATTTTATTTTTTTTAATGGCTTTTGTCTTATTTTTACACCATTTGAAAGGGGTCCAGTATGGAATAACCACGGTTGGAATGTGCCCCCAAATTTTTCAGCAGTCTCTTGGAAATCAAGTACTATTACTACTCTATAAAGCCTTAATAAGACCACACCTAGAGTACTGCATCCAGTTTTGGTCACCACACTATAAAAAAGATATTGAAACTCTACAAAAAGTACAGAGAAGAGCAACCAGGATGATAACGAGACTGGAGATTAAAAGAAATGAAGAACGGTTGCAGAAACTGGGCATGGCTACTCTAGTGAAGAGAAGGACCAGGGGAGACATGATAGCAGTCTTCCAATATTTGAGGGGCTGCCAGAGAGGAAGGGGTCAAGCTATTTTTCAAGGCACCTGAAGGCCAGATAAGGAATAATAGATGGAAACTGAACAAGGAGAGATTTAACCTGGAAATAAGGAGAAACTTTCTGACAATGAGAACAATCAATCCAAGGGGACAGCTTGTCCTCGGAAGTTGTGGGAGCACCATCACTTGAGACTTTCAAGAGGAGATTGAACTCCCATCTGTCAGAAATGGTATAGAGTCTCCTGCTTTATCTGTTATAACAATGATTGTGAAGATGCAAAGGGATCAACCTTTGAAATAATCTCTCCAACGTGGCTGATGAGAGAAAATGAGGCAATGCTGAGATTGGGGCTTTTTATAGGATCTATGATCATCTTTATCCCCTGGGACCAGTGACAGTGAAGCAGGAGTAGGACTTAAGGGCCCCATTGCCTAAATGATCTTTCTTGGTTGAGTACAGGAGGGATCTGCTTCTGACTGTGACTTAGCAGCTGCCTGGAATTTAGGCTATTTTGGGGTGATCTTTAATTGGAATGGTTGAGCACTCTATCGTGTGGGCCAAGGGCATTGAGAGCTCTATAGTGATGAACAGTGACAGTTTTCTCGGCTAGATAAGGACCTTAGACTAGAGGAAATCACTGTGTTGTTGTGCAAGAGTCTATTCCTGGGTGGCTTGTTTGGCGTGAGTTGTATGTTTGCAATTTGAAGACTTCTTAATGTTTCTTAGGCATCATCACAGGGAATTCTGCTTGGAGATTTGGGTACCTGTTAGAGATATTCCCACAAGGAGCCCGAAAGGTGACTGGTGGTTAAGAATACAGACAGTCAACATTTAGTAGGTGTAGGTTATGGCTGGTAGGTCTCTGAAGTAAGTTTGTACAACTTGGATGTTTCCAACTATTTAGAGGTCCCATTTAATCTCCAGGTATTGGCCCTAAAGTAACTGAGATTCTGGGATGAAATAAAAAAAGACAACTATAACAATAATTGGGATTTCAAGTTTCTAGTTTAATGATAAAGAGGGGAGGACTTGATATAAAGTTCTATTAGTGACATCAATATTTTCCTGTTCCTTGCAGGAAGGAATATAAAAGTAAAGATATCCTTGAGACAAGCTTAATTTCCACTGATTGCTTCTTTAGTTTTCTTGACCTTATCACAGAAGTGGTTTGTCATTATTTTCTTCTGCAATGCTTTTCTGAAATTCTAGTAAACAGCCGTGGAATTCTCAAGTGGTCTCCCATCCAAATTCCATCCAGAACTCATTCAGTTTAGCATGCCAAGTTCAGCTAGCTTTTGTTATAGATTGAAGCAGAAGTATCATTGGGTAAATAGTATTTCAGTCGTGATTTTTCCCTTTTCAAGGATGCATTACTGGGAAGAGATGGAAGAAGCAGTAGTTGGCAGAACCTAGTACTCTTACTGTAATGTTATATTGCTTGAGCTGTAATCGCAGAGGTAACTATTTATATTATTTATCTTCTATACAGATTTTATACTTATTTCCTTCAACTCTGCAACTGTTATGATTCCTTTCTTTGAATTTTGTTTAACTATTTTGAGATACGTTGCCTATCACCCAGTGATGCATAAACCGAATGGTAATTTGAAATATGTTTAATCACTTAATTAAATGGCAAAGGTTGGGTCACTATTGGTTCCAACTGCATTGTCTTCTTTGAGATTCAATATATCTTTCTTAGAGCCTGGCTATAAACAAAGTTATTTAAAATTAATGCAACACGTGGAAATAAAACTTAAAAAATTTGTGAAAGGCTCGGGGATTTTGTATTGGTTGTGGCACTACTTAAGTTGATTTAGCATAAAGGAATGTTCACAGTATTGGTAGTCCTTGCTTAATGACCCTAACTGAGACTGGCAACTCTGCCACTAAGCAAAGTGATCACTAAATTGAAAATCACACGACTATAATTGTGCTTTTCGACTGAAAAGAGACAAGGCTACTTAATTTCTTATCTTCCGCTTTTGTTTGACTCCTAACCACTTCACTCCTCTTTGGAATGTTAAGTGTCTGCTTGTTGTCTTGTACGCATCAAAGCAATGCAATCTCTCCTTTGTCTGATTCTTTCCCCACTGAAGGCACAATTATATTTCTCAAGTTTGCTCACTTGAAAATCCTCCCCAGTCTTTTTGGTTTGTGGGGGAGGTTAAGAAGGTAAAAAAGAAAAAGACCAAAGTGCATCCTCTGCAGAGGATTAATAAATAGGGATTAACACTAGACAAACAATCAAACCAATACCCTAATCAAGGAACTAAGGTAAAAAGGTAAAGCTTTCCCTGTCTGACTCTATGGTATGGTGCTCAACTCCATTGTCCAAAGACGCTTCTTGGTCATGTGGCCAGCATGACTATATGCATGACTATATGCTGCATGGACTATCTGCATGGAATTCCATTATTTTCCCACTGGAGTGGTATCTATTTATCTATTTACATTTGCATGCTTTAGAACTCTAGGTTGCAGGACCCTGTCACATGGTACTTGGGTCTTGAATTGCCAACCTTCCAGTTGACAGACCAACATCTTACCTATTAGGCACCATGCCCCTCTGATCAAGGAACTGCCAAGGAGAAAAATCACACACACACCGACACTGGCAAGACAAGCTACTGCATGTAAACAAGTATGGCTAACAGAGTTTCAAGTGGCAGCAAAGCTGCTCTGATCCTAGGAACACTGCAGAGCTCTTGCAGTGACATTGATGTCAACGCTACTGCTGGGGCAAAGGCACGTCATACTATCGGTCAACCATCAGGAACTGCTTGCTTAGCAACTGCTGGTCTACCTCCAGGATCATATGCTTCACTAGGACGTGTGCAAACCAAGCTTTCAACACCTTCTATTGGAGTGGGAAATTCAAAGGAAGATTCCAGGGGCCGGAGTAGAACAAAAGTTGTACCTCAGTCTCAGCCTGGAAGCCATTCTGGTTCTCCTGGAAGAGTTTTGACTGCAATTACACTTTCAACTAAACAAGGATCAAACTCCATATTCACCAGCACTGATAATATTATCTAGCTGAGTAATTAAACATTTGCAAGCAAACAAAATTGGTCAAGTTTAACATTGGCAAGGAGCAAGAAAAAATACTGATTAGATTGATAACATCAGCATCAATGTGGTATTCTTTGCTTCTTAACAGAAAATACAAGATAGATTTGTGATATATAATGAATATAGAATTATGAAAAGCCAGGGGGTTGAACAACACCTTTAATAAATCAATCAAGTCCTGATTGTTACATTCTTTCATCATGTTCAATCTGATAAATTTAGTAGATGTGTGTCATTGTCCAGGAAGAGACCAGGAAGTTGGGGTCAAAGTGTTCCAATGAGACTGAAATGAGCCACCAACCTCCCTCACCATTTCTGTGGTAGAGATTTTCTCATTGATTATATGATGTGGACTATGTCTGAGTGGGAAATATGGTCAGGTACCATTAGAACTTTAAAGCTGATCATTTGAACTAGACCCAAACTCTGTAATTAATGTAGCATAAAGTTCTTATAAGCATAAGCATATCACCATACATGCAATGCTGAATCAATTGTTTTGAGGGTGCAGGTGGGCCACTACACATTATGTCTCACCAACGGCAACTTCTGAATCATCTTCAGGTGCAAATCTTCTGGTGTAGACTTCTTACAGCGGTCTTTGCGGAGGTGACAAGGGCTTGAGTTACTGTTGGCAGGATGTCTTGATCCAAGAAACCTGCAACTGATGTAGTAGCTAGAGTTGGACAAAGGCTGCCTAGTTATGATCTCCACCTGCTGTTCTAAAACAAGTCAAAAGTCCAAGAGGATATACAAATGCTCATTCAGAACCCATCCTAAAACCTAGGGGATTCTACCACTAACCTAAAATCAAGGTCCAGAAGCTTGTGGAGGGGTTCATTTGTATTTCTATTTATGGCACTTCCTATTCAATCACTTCCAGACAAACAATCCCAAACTTTAAGCAGTTGACATTCTTTTAATCTAAATCAATCTTAAGTTAGGATCCTATCCATGTCCTATTGTATGAACACAATAACAAGTGAAATGCCAGTTATACTGCAGAAGTTAACGGCATGCGAAGGATTGCATAATTCACAAAAATAGAGTAATAATCTAGATGACTCAACCAAAGGAAAGAAATTACAAAATAGGAGAGGGAGGAAGAAGAGGGGAATAAGAATGAAGGGAAGAAGGTATCGGTACATAACATTCAAGCCAATCATAGATATTAGCAGTAAGTATTTCCATAACTTTCAGAATATTATTTTAATTGATGCATATAGATTGTTCTATTTCTTATCCTTTTGCATCTTTGCTTATATGAATGTATACATTGTAATCACCTACAGCTTTTATATTCACCTTTAATAGAAACTCAACTATGAGTTTCATCCAAGAAATGGGAAACCTTGCACATCCACATGTTATAGATTGCAGAAAAGTGGTTCAATATCTCACATTCACTGTTAAAACATTGATTATATAATCTTTTAATGTATCAACAAATGCCTTGATTTTAACACTGCATCTATGAAGGTTATTTGTAACATAAAGTTTCATACACTGTAGTTGTATATTGGAAAGAAACTGGGATTGGCAAAGAATACCAACAGACTATTACAATGACATAGCACCAGTATAGCACACAAATCAGCTAAAGCCCTGCAAAACATCTTAAGTAAATGAAAAGTCCCACAGCCATCTACAGGAGTCATCTACACATACAGTATAAGGTAATATTGTATAACATAACAACAGCCACTATGTAAAACAAGCAGGCAGAGGATTAGCATAGTGCACCCATGAATACCAACTGGCAATCAGAAGAAATAATGAAATTCCATAACTGCATAATACATGAGCAGATTTAAACACAGTTTCAACTGGGAAACTGTGATCATTCTAGGCTAAACTAAGTCCAAAAATGCTAGATAATTACCAGAAGCCTGGAACTCAGACAAATCAGCTATCTACAGGCACATAGAGCTAGACAACATCTACATACCATTCAAAAGATACAGTCCAAAAGCTAAAAAGGAAACCAAAACACCTCATCAGCCAGCATTGTCCAAAGGTGTTTCTGCAATCATCTAGTCAGCATGATGTCATGGAACACTGTTACTTTCCCACCGAAGTGGTACTATTAATCTACTTGCATTTGCAGTTTGGCAGGAGCTAGAGTGAGAATGGGACCTTGCCCCATCATGTGGCACTTGGGCCTCAAACTTGAGCTGTCAGTTTTCCAGTTGACAAGTTCATCATCTTTAACCACTGAGCCACCAACCTACCCTTATAATGTTATATATGTCTGTAATAAAACAAGCCTGTTTGGAATTTGCTTTGAGTTAAATTTATTTCTTCTGGCTTCTGTGTAGGGTTTTGAGGACTGTCCCAAAAAATTTGGACAAAATCTACTACATATTAGTGAAAGAAATATTGGCTTTCTTAACCAATAACTGATGCCTCAAATTTCAAACTATAAGTATCTTTCATAAGAAGCATGGTCATAATAACACACAAATAAACAGAAACGGTATTCTACAGCCTTTTTCAAAAATAAGAAATATGACTGTAGCAGTATTTTTTGGGGGAAAAACTTTACTGTTCTGTAATTTTAAAAACAAAAAACTACTGTCCCTGCATGCTCATAATTGCACTTTTTTAAAAAAGACACACACACACACACACAAACCCACAGCGTTCCATACTGAAGCTCGACGTTGGTGCAAAATGCATGCAAATCTTAGGGTTTTCTCCCGAGGCCATTCAGGCGAAAGAGAATTGAGAATAATTATGTAATTATTTAAGCAGTGATATTCATTGCCCGTAGATCTCATAGCCATGGGCAGGTGAGTTTGAAGTATGACACAACATCCTTTGAAGTCACATGAGCATTCTTTCTTTAAGTAAGGATTGGCTTTGAATTAAATCGCATACATGATTTTCTTAATACCAAATTATGTACCTAGAACTTAACGATTATACAGATTCCTGAGGGGAGTTTTGTTTTACTTTTTTTTTTTTTTTTTGCTGCCATAGAGTCAGTCAGCTTTATATTTATGACCAATAAGTAAATAACAAGGATTAAAAGAGAATGTTAGGAACCTAAATTTCTAAACAGTTTAGGAAGCTATCTCTGGTTTGCTACAGAAGGCTGTTGTGCATGACTGTCGTCATCCTGTTCTCTGGTCCTCTGGAAAAGATTTTCAGATGCTCTTACATCCTAGTACTGACGGAGTAAAAGCTGGGTTACTTCTTGAGACATTGGCAAAGGTGCTATTACCCAGTGGTGGGATTCAACTGGTATAACAACCGGTTTGGTGAGTCCGTGCTTTGCACGCACAGCGTTTGAAAATTGCCCATTTTCAGCTTTAAAACATACCTTCTACTGCAGCCCCAGTGAGTAAAAGAGTTGAGTTGTAGCAATCCGCTGTGCCGCACCAATCAGCTGGGCTGCAAAATACGGAAATAAAGGACAGGCTAGGGCAGGGGTGGGCGGAGCAAACTGATCACCGGAACTAAGGGTTTGCACGAACCAGTCCAAACTGGTAGCATCCTACCCCTGCTGAGTAAATCTCTTCACATTTTATGTGAAATAAGTCTCTGAGTGAGTAAGTCTCTTCACATTTTATTATGGAATAAGCTTTTTCCAGGCTTGAGCCTATAGTGTTTTCTGGTTTTATTCTCTTTCTAACCCAGAGGAAGACTGAGAAGTGAACATTGCTGACTAAGTCATTATCTGCTACATCACGACTGACCAGGGGAGAAGTCTTTTAATCAGGAGAGACCATTCCGTGTGGAATTTTCACTTTCCCGCCTATTGTGGGAAGAATCTGGTGAGGCAGATGAGGAACAGTTGAGACAGGCCAATTTTGGGGGAAGGCTCAAGAGTGCAAGTTTCAATTTGTAATCATCATAGCAATCTGACACAACTATATCTGGCCTTAGATTTACCAATAAAACTGCCACACCATCATTTATTTAATGGGTTATATATAAGATATTTTGTGGCATGGCCATTTCAAAGAGGCTATCAATACTATATACAAATGAAAGTGAAAAAATGATGATGTTCCAAGGAAAGCCAAGATAGGTCTGAGCTACTTTTTAAGTTTCTCTGAATTGCTGCCATTTGATAAATCAATTTTCACTTTTAAAACCAGACTACAGTAGATTAACTATACACAGCTAGGGATTCCATCAGAATTTTTCCTAGGGTGGGGTCGGGGAAGTGATGGTAAGCTTGATGATAAGAAGATGAGTTGCACCTGGAATACTTTTGAAGCACTACATAAAATGCATAGGATTAAATTAAGCATGGGTGTGCTGGGTTAAATCAAAGGCAGTATATTCATACCCTATTTTTTGAGTTGATACCGGCAAACTCAGACAACCATTTGAGTAAACTTGTATGCAGCAAATTAATCTAGCTCAAGTGCTTCATTATATCTCAGATTTGTCCTGTTAAATCCCACTTGGGTATTTTGCCAGAACACAAGGGGGGAAAACCCAAAGATCTCCATGGCTGATGGTCCTTTTCCCCTGGGCTTCAAAAAGAAAAAGAAAAAAGAAAGAGCTGAGACATATTAGTGTCTTCTTAAGGCCTAAGGGAAGAGGACAAGTTGAGACTGCCTACACAAAGCATATAAGCACATATGGGGCAGATGTCTAACTCTGATTCATACCTCTCAATTATTTTGAGAGGTAAATATTTAAGAAACAGCAATATAGAAGGAACATAAAAATAATGGGCAGGTGCAGCTCTCACACCCTGCCCTACTAGCTTACTCATCCAAAATCTGGAAGCTGTGCCAGATTAATATTTTGTGTGGTCTGTTTTTTTTTTCTTTTTTAAAAAAGAATTCTTTGATTAAGCGACAAGCAGACATTCTTGGCTCATCTATTCTATATTTCATTTTCTTAAGAACAAAGCAGAGATTCTCCAATTTCATCAGTCGGGGTTTTTTTTTCCAGGCACAACTAAAAGAATGAGCACAAATTTCAGCACATTCATACTTATACAATTCTACTCCATTGGTCACATCAGTGACCCTTTCATTTGATGTAGGCTCTTTAAGGCTTTAGCTTTGCCACGTTTAAGGAAGAAACTCAGGAAGAAAAATAAGAAATCTGACCTGGAAAACTCTGTGGAAGTGAAGAAGACTTTAAAGTGTGAACAGCAACTCAAGGAGGGACCTAATATTAGTGATGTATCTAGAATTTTATTTGGGCATCTAGGTCCCAATACAGATCATTTACTAGAATGCTGTCTCAATTCTACATTCAAACTTGAAATGAAAAGATCCAGATAATCTACTTCTTCATGGGTATTCTATATCTGAATGTGAACATCAACCTTCTCCCGAAAGGAGTTGTCTAATATGTGATAGTTATCAAAGTCAGAAGGGCTTCCTTGGAAGGTGGTTCATCACAGCTTCTTTCAAAATGCAGGCATCACTTCCTTCAAACTATGCATTGACCACTTCTTGGGTCTAGCTGATAACTCCTTATCAAAACCTCATAGTTCCAGGTAGGCATGGATCAAGACCACAACTTGCAGGAGACATGGCAGATAGTATCTTATCCAATGAATCCTTGTGGTTTCCTTTCATACCTTGTCACCTTGAGTGCACAGCCTCCGATCACAAATAAGAGGTCTAATTGCTGCAGGGCTTAAGATTTGGAAGGGCCAGCATCCCTGATATTACTCAACCATCACTTAAATATCAGTAATACACATCTAGTTTGTTCATTCATATTCGTAAATGAATATAGTCTCATTATAACATAGCTGGCATTTACCAGTGACAACCAGAGCCTAAGATCACCAATGATCTAATTACCAGGATATTGAAAGAAGATAATGATATCAAATTGTTAATCCCCATTCCTCTGGAATATTCAGTTTGTTGCCCACACAGTTTCTTCTCAATCTATTGAATGCTGCTTTTATCTTTAAAAAATGTGATCTTTCACAGATTCATCTCATAACCACACATTCCCATCCAAATCTATCATATCTGCATCTATCTGTACCTAGCCATACAATCACCACCTCTCAGGTCTGCTAACCCCATTATCTAGGCAAGCCACTGATCTCATCACTGTTCAACTTTCCCCAAGATCTTCACCGGCATACCAAGTTTCTATAAATCAGCTGGTTCCTCCTTACTCTGAGGGACCTCAACTCAGAGTCTCATACTTCTCCTGTACAGCCTTCTGTCTCTCATATGAGGGTACACAGAATTGACAACATTTCCATCTGTCAATTACAAAAGGTCCCAATGCTTGGATTACATATACCACACTGACACATTACAACATCCTAAGTTCTTGGGAAGAACTCGATGTGTATGAAGGCCAATGCCAGCTAAAGAACTAGCACCTATGATTTCACATTGTGTATATAGCAATAATGTAGATTTTTTAAAAATGGAGTTCAAAAACTGAAGAGGTAATACGTACATTACACAAGTAGCCAAACATTAAGCGGGCACTACTGTTTATTCTTAAATAATCCAATTATCTTCAAGTAATTGTGGAAATGAATAAAATATAATGCCTTGTTTCAGGTTACTATATAATACTGCGGCATGTATCTGTTTGAACAGATTGAATAGATTGTCATTGTCCTCTATTTTAATATGCAAACTATACTTTTCAGTTACATAAAACCCTTATTGATACTACATTTCCCAGACCTGGCTGATGTAGGAAGGACAAATCTATCCTCTTTGCATTTGACAGCTCATGTGGAACTCCTGGGGAAAAACAGGAAGTACGATATTCCTGCCCAAATCGGAGAAGTCTTCCATTCTTGCTTTCTTCATCATTCCCTCCACTGCTTGCTGCTGTTTTTATAACTGTAATGACCCTTCCATAAATTCATCACTGTAAACCCCTGCTTTTTATTTGCAATAGTGGAATTATTTGACGCAGCTGGTTACTGTTATTGCAGGCGGATGGGAAATGGAAGGTAATTTACTTGAGATGTCTTTATTACAGTTCATTACAGGGGTGTCTAGTGTAATAGTTTCAAACAGTGGGACACACGACTTTTGTGAGTGCCAATTCCTAACAGGGTGGAAGATGACCCTTCCCAGCATGTAGCATATGTCCCATTACTAGCACCAGTCCATCCTACACTTTAAATTTTGTAGAACCCTCTGCCACCATTTTTAATAAAACCCCTTCCTCTTCTCAAAATGACTACTGCCACAAAATCTCTTCAATTGGATCTTATACAACATTACTTCCACACCGATCAGTTTTGGATCAAAACTAGACTTTTGGTCGCACACAACTCGCACACCACTAATGCGTATGTGCAAATAAATAAACGGTATTTCTATCTTTCTCTCATTTTAGACTTTTTGGGGCTCTGTGAGTTTAAGGCTGTTTCAAGCTGCCTTTGGTCAGAGCGCTTCCTAAAATGTTCTGCAACTGGATTCGAGTTTCTGTTTGCAGTTTATCTACCATCTAAGCAACCATCCCCGGCCTCTAACTCTTTTTCCAGCAGGTTTCTCTGAAACTTTAGATTTCTCTAAATCTTTTCCCCAGTGATGGAAGATTGTTTTTCCCTTTAGCTGCATACCACACACAAATTCCTCAACTACCCTTTTCTGATTGAATACAGTCATCACAATGACTTTCTTGATTTAAAAACTCACCCAGTATCCCTAACCAATCCTGTTACCCTATGGACTTTCCAACTTAAAAGAAAACTATAGTTTTTACTTGTTTCTCTATTCGACAATAGTTCCTTCTGTGTCTGAAAATTGCTGCTTCAATCTATGCTTGCATCATTACTTCTGTATATTTTTAGTAGGAGAGTAATGGAATAATTGATTAAAGAACTAATAATGAATTCATTACCAATAATCTTTGAAGTGTACTTTCTCTATAACTATTGTAACACAATAATATTATTGTATTAACATAGCTTCATGGATATGTTGTCCAATTTAAGGAAACCTGACAAGCAACAGAAGTGTGATCAAAGGGCTGATTCACAGATTGCTTTCAACGATGTGTGTATGTTTATTCTTTATTAAAATAACTTTCGATTCAACAACAGTAACTCGGTGTGCTTACAACCATGAAATAAATTACATAAAGTGCTTCCACTGTTTAGTCTGCTTTTCCTTGTAGAAGAGCTCTCTCACTAGCTAATACCTGCTTCTGTTCTTCCACCACCACCACCCAAAAAAAAAACCCAAAAAAAACCCCTGATACTGAATCTGCCTTCTCTGAATTACAGAGTCAGTTTAACCTATATTAGGGTTATTGTCTGTTGCAAATTTTATCACTAAATAAATGGCACTGTAGTGAAATATTGCGTAATGTAGGTCAGGGGTATCAAATTCAAGGCCCTTGGGCTGGATCTGGCCCATGGGGTGCTTAGATCTGGCCCACAGAGCTGCCCTGGAAACATTGAAGGACTGTCCCACGAGGCCTCTGTCAGCAAAAACGGGGGGGGGGGGGTTGCAGGAGGCCGTGGCAGCTGAAAACGGAGACCTGGAGCCCGTTTTCACTGGCAGAGTGCTCGGGGCACTATGACACAAGTGACATCAAGCTGGCCACACCCATCCTGGCCATGCCCATCCCAGCCCCTCGAAGTCAAACACAATCCTGATGCGTCTCTCATTGAAATCGAGTTTGACACCCCTGTTATAGGTTATAACTTAAGAGTTATAACATAGAGTCTAATGTAGGTTACAGTATATTTCACTACTATTGATTATTTATTAATTTTCAAAATTTGCAAAGCTGCCACGGAAACAGAATAGACTAATTCTACTTTATAGAATTGCATATATCAACCTAAATATCATAAGTTCAGAGAAGCACATGCTGTAAGACAGAAATATACAAAGCGATATATAAACCAAGTTAGGGCCCCAAAGCCAATTTTTAAAAAAATTATTGTGCATTTTCCTTAATATACATAACAGTTCCAATTATACAACGTCATTGTGTACTGGTTATATCAAATCCCTCCCCCCCCCATCATATTATACATCCTAGTTAAAACTATCATATAGTATAATCTCTACATTGTGTTATACATCCGGATTATAACTATTATTTGCTTATTTCTACCATAATACACTATTACAATTCTCATTTTGTGCATTTCATACTATATTCACATACAATTCAATAATAATATTTCTTACAAAATGTTCTATATATGGCATTTGCCACCAGCAAGATTGGCAAAAATGATTGGAAAACATGCCACCTGAATGTTGGAAGTGCCAACAGAGGCTGGGATCCTACTATCACATGTGTTGGACCTGTCCAGCAGAGAAAAAAATACTGGTTGACGATAAAGAACTGACTAGAAGAGATGATGAAACCACAAATTTCTATTAGGGATAATAGTAGGGAAAAATAATAAAAGACTCACATATTTAATCATACATAAAATAACTGCAGCTAGAATCTTATAGGCCCAACACTGGAAAAGTGAAAGGACTCCCATGGAGGAGGAAGCAATAAAAAAATATATTAGAATGTGCCAAACTGGACAGCCTTACAATGAAACTTAAGGCCAAAGCCAATTTGTTAATTGCTTCCCTATTCTCATTGCCTGTGATAAATTCAAAGGATTTATCCATCAGCAGGTATGTAACAAATCAGGCTGACCTGCCTAGTAAACAGGCTCGATGAATTGCTAAAAAATTCCAGCATCAAAATTGCAGAAGGACAATATATATTTCACTGGCTGTAGCTCCTGATTATTACATGAAGAAGCCACAGAGCCTGCCACATCCCCAAATCTCTTCTCCTACATGCCTGAAAAGAGGTTAAAAAGCCTTTAATGTGTTAGCATTTTCACAAACTGCTTGAAAATGTCATATTATATAAACTGTAATATAAAAGAATAAATGCAATTTGAGAATATTTGTCATTTGCCGTGTGCCATTTATTAATAAATCACTATGGATCCATAGTAACATGTGACTGCTGTATGAAACATGCTCCTTGTTTTTCATTATTTTATACCACCCAGTTCACAATTATCCTGTACTCATGTCTAGGATGCCTTAAGAATAATAACAGCATTCAATATAATTCTTCTTCAATGGCATTTTTTAATTCTCTTTTTCCCCTCTTGCCTGTACTTGTTAATTCCTTCCTTCACAAAATTGAAAATAATTCAGCAGGACAATAAGGTAAATAAAATAAAGATAGAGCAACTAAAGACACAAACATATGAAGTACAGTTGCAATGTTTGGGTTTGGCCAGGGGTGGGATTCAACCGGTGTTACTACCAGTTTGGTGACTATGTTTTGCTGTGCCGCACAAAACAGCTGAGGTTGAAAAAGCAGGAAATAAAGGACAAATAAGAGCCTGGGCTGGCAGGTGGGCCAAACAGCATCAAACACAGAACTGGTTCGGTGTCCGCTGCTCTTCGGAACTACCATTTCTATAGAGGCAGGAAGAACCGGTGGCATCCAACCCCTGAGTTTAGCTAGTCTAGAGAAAAGGAGGACTAGATGTGACATGATAGCAGTATTCTAGTATTTGAGGACCTGCCACGAAGAAGAGGGGTGTCAAACTATTTTCCAAAGCACCAGAGGGCAGGACAAGAACCAATAGATGGAAGCTAGTCAAGAGAGAAGTAACTTGGAATTTATTTATTTTATTTATTTATTTATTAAATTTTTATGCCGCCTGCTCTCCCAAGATGGGACTCGGGGCGGTGGGCAGCCAAGATAAAACGACACAATTAATAAAAAATTTAAAAGAGATTTAAAAAGAGATTAAACGAGTGGCTGGAATAACACTATAAAAACAAGGTAAAAAAGTTAAAAATACCAAAAATTAAAACCCTAGTAATTGATACTAGGCCAGACCGGCCTGTTGGAAAAGGTGGGTCTTTAGTGCGCGCCGGAAGGTCTGCAGGTCAGTAATGTCCCGCATCTCCGGGGGTAATTCATTCCGGAGCGAGGGTGCCCCTGCAGGGAAGGCCCGCACCCTCGGGGCCGCCAGCCGGCATCGTCCGGCTGCCGGCACCCCAAGGAGGCCCACCCTGTGGGAGTGCACTGGCCGGCGGGAAGCCGATGGTGGCAGCAGGCGGTCCCGTAGGTACCTGGGTCCCAAGCCATGGAGCGCTTTAAAGTTGACCACCAATGAAGCACACCCGGAAGGCCACTGGAAGCCAATGCAACTCGCGCAGGAGCAGTGTAAAACCGGAGCCCCGAGGAGTCCCCAAAATCACCCGCGCGGCCACATTCTGCACCAGCTGAAGCCTCTGGATGCTCTTCAAGGGGAGCCCCATGTAGAGAGCATTACAATAGTCTAGGCGGGAGATGACGAGAACAGAAGTGACCATGCGAAGAGTGCCCCGATCCAGAAAGAGCCGCAATTGGTAGATCCGACGGACCTGACAAAAAGCTCCCCTGGCGACAGCCGCTATGTGATCTTCTAACGACAGCCATACATCCAGGAGGACACCCAGATTGCGTGCCCTCTCTGTGGGGGTCAGATTTCCCCCCCCCCACGGCCAGCGATGGAGTAAGCTGGCTGTATCTGGGCGCAGGAAACCACAGCCACTCGGTTTTGGTCGGGTTGAGACGAAGCCTGTTAAGACCCACCCAACTCCGCACGGCCTCCAGGCACTGAGTCATCACTTCAACGTCTTCGTTGGGGTGGCCTGGGGTAGAAATGTATAGCTGAGTGTCATCAGCATACTGATGGAACTCTACCCCAAAACACGGATGATCTCACCCAGCGGCTTCACATAAATGTTGAACAGCAGGGGCGAGAGCACAGACCCCTGAGGCACCCCACAAAACAAGGGCCTCGGGGTCGACCTCTGCCCACCTGCCAACACAAATTGCAAGCGGTCAGAGAGGAAGGAGAACCACCATAACACGGTGCCTCCCACTCCCAACCCCTCCAACCGCCGCAATAAGATACTGTGGTCGACAGTATCAAAAGCCGCTGAGAGATCTAACAGGACCAGGACAGAAGAACAACCCCTGTCCCGGGCCTTCCAGAGATCATCCACCAACGCGACCAACACCGACTCCGTGCTGTGCCCGGGCCTGAAATCCGATTGGAGAGGATCTAGATATAATTAATTAGAAACTTCCTAAGAGTGAGAACGATTAACAGGCGGAACAGCTTGCCTTCAGAAATTGTGGGTACTCCATCACTGGAAGCTTTTAAGAGTCTAGACAGCCACTTGTCTGGAATGGTATAGAGCAGGGGGCATCAAACTCAAGGATCCGGCCCATGGGGTGCTTAGATCTGGCCTGTGAGGCCACTCTGGAAATAGCGAAGGACCAGCCCACAATGCCTTGGGCAGCAAAAATGGTGCTCAGGGAGGCATGTGTGCCCCCCAGGCTCCATTTTTGGCTGTGACAGCCTCCTGCAGGCCTCTGCCAGAGAAAGTGGAGTTTGGGGGACCATTTTTGCTGGCAGAGCACTGCAGGAGCCATCCCTTCCAAGAACATAGTTTGAGGGGGGCCACCTGAGCCAACCACAGGTGGCCCAGACATGAGTGACATTGAGCTGGCCATGCTCACCCTGGCCACACTCACCTGGACATGCCCCCCCCAGGTCCCTCCAGGTCAAACACAACCCTGATTCGGCCCTCAATGAACTCAAATTTGACACCCCTGGTATAGGGTCTTCTGCTTGAAAAGCGGGCTAAACTAGAAGACTTCACCCTTATTCTATATTTTTACAATGTCCCACACTTTAGGAATTATTTTGAAGGCTTGGAAGGCACATTATAAATATTTCTTCTTCTTTTTTGATATTCTACTACAATGTTTGTAAAGTGTATCTTTATCAAAATAAAGATCTTTACCAGTTATTTTGCTATTAACTACCATCTTGCCTGTTGGATATTGGGGAAGCATTTGTTAATTGATTACCAAGGATACTCATAAGCGTTTCTAAAGCTCATCTCTTTAATGAAGATATGTAAAATTGTATTGTTGGTTAATACAACATTTTCAATAACACTGTTAACACTAGTAAAAAGGGAATGATCCATCAGTACTAGATTGGAATGCAATTAGTTTAATTGCTGAAAAGCGGTTTATTTTCATTAAAGAACTGGATTATCCAAGACTACTTCAGAATGATGTAGTCTTGGATAATCCAAAATATCAGCCAACGTACAGAAAGTAGGATTGACATGGGTAATTCTACATCTTGCAAGATACTGATATGAATATGGAGCCAATCATCTAGGAAGTGAAAAACGCTATTCTCACACTAACTGAACTAGCTAGATTTCCTAAATATCAATATATCTAATGAAGAAATATAACAAGGCATAGCTTGACTGGGAACATGAGCTTTTCCATTAGAGGAAAAATTAACAATACGGCTAAGGCTCCCATTGACCCATCAATGGGGAGTAAGCCTCACATAATTCAATTGGAAGTTGAAGTCCACATATCTCAATTTTTCCATCATTGAGAAACTCTGCCTTAGATTGATCCGTATGCTTGTTTAGGCTATTGATTCTTCGACTGAGCTAAGGAGTCCCTCATTTGGGGACCCTTCTCACGCAAGTCATCTCTAAAGTGCTTCTGCAGATATCTATTTTCTTTTCTCTTCCAATCTTGTGTATATATATATATATATATATATATATATATATATATATATATATATGTTTTCGGAGATTTTCGCGGGTATTAGTATGTGGATCTTTGGTTCTTCGGGTTTTCTCCCGCGTAGAGTTGAATTGATCCAATGAATTAATCCAACTCTACGCGGGAGAAAACCCGAAGAACCAAAGATCCATATATATATATATATATATATATTTGGCCCATTCCTTTCTTTCTCTTCCAAAGGATTCCTTGCAGTTTGCTAGAGGAGGAGGAGGAAGAATCTTGATTACAATTCATCAGCTGCAAGTAAAAATTGATTGCAAGAGATTCTTATTTTACATGGTTCATCCTGATTTTTCTATGTTCCAATCTCACTTGTCCACAGAAAAACAGAGGCACAGCCTGAATCTCTCTTTTAGCTGTATCCAGATCCTGCTCCATCCCTTTAGCACACTGATGGTTGAAGATTGTCAACATACATATTTGGAGCCTGTTCATTGTTCCTTTTTAAATTTTAACAAAAGAGGAAGGAGCAAGAGATTTCAGATAGCAGGCAGAGTTGAAAGAGCACAGCAAATATAAACCTTTATGCCACCATGTCAAAAACAGATTTTGCCCATGTAAACAAAAAGAACAACACATATAATTAAGGCAAGCACACACTATTTTTCTCATAGCAAAAAAGAGGAAGTCTCTCCTGAACAAAGCATTCCCAAACAAGCATCTTATTAGAAAAGAAATTTAAAGAGAGAAAATGTTGTCAAACAATTAGAACAAGATTAACAGTCTCAAAAAAATCCAAATAATTAAATAGATAATCATAGGATAGGAATATTTCCGGTTATAACTTGACTCTTTAAAAGCTCTCCCATTCATCCTACAATGAATTAATACAAATGGGAAATTATGAAATAAAACAATGGTTTTAAAGGCTAAAGATGGGAGAAGGGAGTGAATTCATTGTAAAAATGTGATATTGTGGTAAAACACTTGTAAAAGAAACTGCCATCACTCCTATGTTGATATATTTTAATGTTTTATTTTATCCTACATGATGTGTTAGCTACTTGACAAATATTAGAGAAACCTAGATTCAAGCCCAACCTCAACTCTGGAATCTCACTGAATAATATTGGGTTGATTATAATTACCTACCCAAAGCAACTTCACAGAGTTATTAGGAGGAAAAGAATGCCATGCATGTCCTCTTGAGTTTCTGGGGGGAAAGTACGCTATACGTCAAATGAATGATATTCACAACCCATTCAGCTTCCTTCTAAATATCTTTTTCTTCCATGTAGAAGCAGCTCATCCATTAATCTGAATCCAATCTGTTTCCTGCGTTATGTACAGTGTAAGCATTATTCCTCTAGAGCAGGTTTAAGACTTGTGGACTTCAACTCCCAGAATTCATGCTGGCTGGGAAATTGAAGTCCACAAGTCTCAAAGTTGCCAAGGTTGCAGGGGTCTCCCAGAATTCCTCAGCCAGCTTTGCTAGAACTTTAAAATACCTGGACTTCAACTCCCAGAATTCATGCTGGCTGGGGAATTGAAGTCTATGCATCTCAAATTTCGTGAGTTTGAGAAACTCTGTCCTAGGGACTCAAATACTTAGTTGTCCTATATTCTTCCAGTTGCATGGAGTTTCATATCGATAAAATCTCATAAAGATATTCTTGCAACACCATAGCATTTATCAGGCTTTTCATAAACAATACATTTGAGAGGCTTAAATAAGGCCTTACTTCTCTTGTTTAGGATATTTTTTTAGATGCCTGAATATACAATAAAGATCTCTTTGTAAAACCACTTCTATATTGCCAGACTCACATGGAACCAATTATCTCCAGCTAGAGGCATAAATACCTCACTATAGAAATCTATGACAAACACACAGGTGCCTCTCCTGAAATGTCATCATGTTCACAGCATTCCAGGGCTCATTATTGTCCTTTGTATGGTAAGTTTTCCCCTTACTAGCTGACATCTTATGCCTAGGAGCAGATATGAAAAGATATGCATGAATAACCAGGGCAAAATTTCTTAAAAAAAAAAAAAAAGACAGAAGCGAGAAAGAAGAGAGCTCAAGCAATGAATATTGAAGCTACAAATAGAACTTGCCACAGCAGAACTCCACTGGTAAATGATAGTTTTGTTGTTGTTGTTAGTTGCGAAGTTGTGTCTGACCCATCGCAACCCCATGAACAACGTTCCTCCAGGCCTTCCTGTCTTCTGTCATCTTCTGGAGTCCATTTAAGCTCACACTTACTGCTTCAATGACTCCATCCAGCCACCTCATTCTCTGTCATCCCCAAATGACAGAAGCTTCCCAATTTCACAAAATACAATGGCATGAAGCTCATTTGGAAAACCATCCCTTGGAGGTGCTCTTGATTTGAGGGGCATGTGAGCGTTACCTTTTGCTGGAGAGTGTCAAAGATGTGGTACTGCTTGCAGGACGTTTTGTCTAAGCTTCTACTGATCAACTGCAGAGATCACATTAACTAGCTCATTGTCATCTGAATGTGTGGGGCATTGGGAGTGGAAACAAAACACATAATTCCCACAGCACTGTCTTATGCCTAAGGATATCTAATCTTGTAGTAGGACTGTATTACTATTATCCTTCTCATCTTTCCTATTACTTATTCCTATTGGTAAGTATCACTTTGCTGGTTGTATCTTATGATTTATGATTTATGATCTAATAATTTTTATCACTTTGTTGCTTGTACATATACTGAGAGCTTATGTGCCTTGTATATGTCCAGTCACACTTGGCCAATAAAGAACTATTCTATTCTATTCTATTCTATTCTATTCTAGTCTAGTCTAGTCTAGTCTAGTCTAGTCTAGTCTACTCTACTCTAATCTACTCTACTCTACTCTACTCTGCTCATCTATACCATGCTATTTGCAAATGTCCACTGTTGCATGGTGTTGATACAGTACTATATGTACTGGGAAAACATGAAACGGATACACTGACCATATAGCTAATAAAGGGGCATCCTTGGAATGTCAGGCTGTTCCTAGAATGTTGTTCAAAACTATTTAGGCATGTTGTAGGCATACTTTTCTGTCTGACACATTAGTTTTGTATCTAGAGTTATTGTCATGCTCTTAGCTTTGATGGCCATGATGCTACATTTCGTTAATGTTGAGGTTGACCTAAGAACTGGCTGCCATAGTGCAGACAGAAGATCTGCCTGCCATAGCTTGAACTTTTAAAAAGTCTTACTTGTACTGCATGGCATGTTTAGCTGGAATTGACCATGCTTTCCAAAAATGCAAGAAAAAGAAACCTAAGTTCACAGCAAAATCCCCAAAGCTATTGACCAGACCTTCCCCAGACTCTGAAATGAAGCTTGCACACTTCCTTAATCCCTGAGCAGCAGCAGATGAATAGTGAATACAAAGATGATGTCAACAGTTTGTGCAGGAGCCAAAGAAAATGCTCAGGGGTCCTCCAGGGCTTCACCCCCAAGTTTGCTGAATGAGTAATAAGCTGCCTTTTGCTGAGATTCCAGCATTCAGATGGGACATCTGAAATGTGGCTCTAGTGCATTTCTTTTGTTCCTTGCAGAGTTGGGGTATTCTGAGTTGAATAGGTCGGTCAGATTTGTGTGAGGTTCTGACACGCCAGACTGTAGGAATGGTACTCTTTAGCTCAGAATAACAGCAATCATGTTATAAACTTTAAGGCATGAAGACAGGGGTAATATAAGGAGAAAAACTACGACAAAGTTTTTAGCAATGAAGTTGGCCTAACTCCACAGTTTGCACTACTGTAGTCTGTGGTCAGATGAGCCTCCTCCCTCTCACTATAGCTAGGCAATCTCTGTTGAAAAGTGAGGCTAATTAAAGAGATATCTTTGGTTCATGCTGGAAACAGTACCATACATAAAATCTGGTCAAATACTAGACATGTTAAACATACGACATTTATATTTTAGGTCATTTTTGTTATTTTATATTGTAACAACAAGGGTGTTTTTTGTGGGGGGAATGGAAGTGACTTGTGCAGTTATACTTTTTGCCCTTGGGTTGCAAGGAAGGAAGGAAGGAAGGAAGGAAGGAAGGAAGGAAGGAAGGAAGGAAGGAAGGAAGGAGGGAGGGAGGGAGGGAGGAAGGAAGGAAGGAAGGAAGGAAGGAAGGAAGGAAGGAAGGAAGGAAGGAAGGAAGGAAGGAAGGAAGGAAGGAAGGAAGGATCATCATCCTATATAAACAAAAATTATAATTCTAAAATATATACAAAACAAAAAATAGGCAGTTCTGTTTATGATATCAACACCAGACATCTAAGATTGCAACCCTATGTTATTAGATTCCCTCAGAAATAAGTCCCATTGACACCCATGAGATTTGCTTCTAAATGAGAGACTACATTCACTTACCTGGGAATAAAGTTTATGGATTTATTAGTATTTGATTTAGCATGGGAAGAAGTAGGCTGTGAAAAATTTGTTATTGTATAGAGTTAGGTAATATTGCAGACTAACATTGACTTGAAAAAAAATCAGAAAACATTTCAGAAAACTAGATTGGAAGAAGCCAAAATACCTCCCCTCAAGCAATCAACACTCAGATGAGTATAGATTAGCACCAAGACTAACATCAGATCAACAATCAAGAAATAAACAATACCCCAATCAAGGAATTGTCAATCAAGTAAACAGGCCAACCAAATAACTTCCAAGACCACTTCCACCAATCCTGACAAGCAGGGATGGGATTCTACCAGTTTGCACCTATTTGCTAGAACCGGTTGTTAACATTCTAAGCAGTTTGTAGAACCGATTGTTAGAAGAAATTACTGGCCTAATCCTGTAAGGAAGACAGGAAGGAAACATTCTGGTGTTGCTTACAGAAACTGCCTCTCCGTTAACCCTTATTACATTCTTGGCAGGACTAGACTTCCTGTCTCAGGAACATCTCTGGAGTTCTTTTCTCCTCCTTTGCTGATACTTTGCTTGTGTGGAGTGACCATACAAAGTTACAATGGCACTGAAAAAAGTAAGTTATGACCATTTTTCACACTTAACGACTGTTGCAGCATACCCACAGTCATGAGAGGCCAGGCGAGGAGATGTATGCCTCGATGTGAATGATATTGAGTTGACCACACCCAGCCAATAACATGACCACCAAGCCATGCCCACCCAGTCACATGATCACCAAGCCATGCCCACCACCTAAGCCATGCCCACAGAACCAGTTGTTAAAAATTTTGAATCCCACCCCTGCTGACAAGCCACTAGAATATAAACTTGAGAGCAAACTGCACCCTTTACTAGCATTGATAATGTTACGTAGTTTGAGTAATGAAATGTCTGCAAGCAAACAACCAAGTTCAAAGAGCATAAAGGACCCCTTAAACCAAATGCAATTTTCCTGCCTCAAATGAATTATAAAATCTGAGTATATCCTAATTTCACATTTAGTTTCAAATTCATGCCAAACTACTACACAATTCTACTTTTCAATACTATGTTGTTGCTTAAAAATGGAGTCACTTGGGTATATATTAAAATACAAATGTTTTATTTTGTTGAAGGAGTTGACTTTTAATTTTACGGGTTTTTTTCCTTTAGTTTTTTGTTTAAAGATGCATATATTATTTTGTATCTGATTGTATCTTTTATTTTATATGTTACAGCAATAAGTAAATTAGGAAAAAGTTTAATTGGAGTAAATCAAGCGAAACAGATGCATAAAGTTAAGTGAGTTAATGAGTACATGGAAAGTTAAGCAAGTCAATTAAATAAATGAAAAATAAATAAAAATGTGAAAAAATGGAAAATGTGGGGAAAGGACAAAGGATCTGAAAACACAGCTAGTATTCTTTAGGCCACATGATGACTTTTCTGCCCAATTAATAAAAATTCTGCATTAATCCTTTGGGATATGTATACAGGATGAGAAAATATGCCTCTTAATTTTTAAAATGTTCCAATTGTTTTGGCATTTTCTGAAAGTAGCAGGTACTATTCATGATAGAAAAAAAGAATTGTAACTCCACTTATGGCTTCTGCTAGCACGGGCGATGTGTGAGGGCTTTGAAAGGAAGCATGTCAGGTCTCACTACTTAGAAAAGTGTCATCACTAACTCAGAAGTGCTTCTTCCATGCTTGCAAGTCAACATAAATCAGCCCGCTGACAACTGAAGAATTAAAAAACGGGCCTGTGTTCATTTGCAATTAAATTTTAGCTCTTTTCACTCAAACAGAAAGCAAGCCACAAAAAAGGGGTTTATTTCAACCTCACCTCTCCAAGACACAGTATAATGGAGGCAAAATCCATTATGATGCTTTGTCATCTGATGTCCCATTGAAAAGAGTGGAGTGAGTTTGTTGTGGCCAATATACAGTCCATTGGAATCAATAGGCTTCAATTGCAATCTGATTTACACTGGATTGTGCCCAATGGTCTGTACAATCTCAGAAACCTGGCTCCAGCCATCCTTTGCCATTAACTGTTGGTGATGGATTTGCCATTGAATGACCTTACTCTTAGAAATCTGCTTGTAATGAGTAATAACAACAATGAAGATGTCATCAAGCAGTAAAATTCTCTGGAGAGCTAAAGTCTGTTTTCAGTTCAGTATAAACAGACAAAATATATGTGGTGCTCCAAGATCCTAAATTCCCGCCTATGAAAATATTACAGAAAAAAGGTTCCCCTCTGCACAGTCTCTTTTGGACAATCAGTGAAACTCAAAAGCTCTAGCATCTGCATTAACCGACTGAGCAGAAAACGAACCCTGGGACAAAATCTAAAGTAATCTAACATTGAAAGGACGGATTAAGAAGCATAGCAGATGTTATAGTAGATATTTACTGAAATAATGAAAAGAAATCTGAAGTAGCAATGGTTAGCAATGGCATTGCTTAAGAAGCAATGGTGGGCTGCAACTGGTTTAACAACCGACTCTGTGAGCATGCGCTTCGCAGCGTTCAAAATACAGCAATTTGAAGCTCAACCGCTTACCATCTTTGGCAGCCCTGGTAATTAGAACAGCTGAGGTGCAGAAATCAGCTGTGCCAAGGGAATCAGCTGAGCCAGAAAGATGGAAATATAGGACAGGATAGGGTGGGGGTGGGTGGACGGGGCCAGCTGATGGTTAGAACTACCGGTTTGCTAGAACCGGTCTGAACCGCCAGTAGCCCACCCCTGTTAAGAATACGGGGCTCCAAACTTGGCAACTTTCAGATTTGTGGACTTCAACTCCCAGAATTCCTCAGCTAATTATGCTGGCTGTGCAATTCTGGGAGTTGAAGTCCACAAGTCTTAAAGTTGCCAAGTTTGAAGACTCCTGGTTAAGAAGATATGTTGAACTGCCATTTTACAATTCACTTACCGCCACAGAAAGAATTCATTCTATCTATCTATCCATCTATCTATCCATCCATCTATCTAGAATTTATATGGCTGCCCAGTGCCCACTCATTTTTAGTGTCTTGGGTGGATTACAAAAATAAAAAACCAATATAAAAAGAGTAAAAACAATTAAAAAAACACATACCCATGGTGACAACAAGCAATCAAACAAACAAACCACTTGATGGGTTCCATCTTACTCTGGGTTCCCCAGGTCCGTTGGCAAAACCAGGTCTTCAGGACCTTGCAAAAAAGTATCAAAGTGGAGGCCAGACTAATCTCCTCAGGGATGATGTTCCAATGGGAGGGAGCCACCACAGAGAAGGCCCTTCTACTGGGTCCTGCGAGTAGATCTACCTCCTTAGAAGAGGGGATCCACAACATTCTTTCCCTCCTTGCTCTGATGGGTTGGTGGGTGTAACTGAGAAGGTGCTTCAGATAATCTGGTCCTAAGGCAAGTAGGGATTGAAAAACGCTCAAGAAATGCTTGAATATTCAAGTGTCAAACCATGATAGAACAATATGTCTGGGTGTTGCTAGGCAGAGATTCAGTACACATCGACAATTGTTTTCAAAATCCTATAAAGCTGCCCATCATCAGGTGGGGGTAGGAAGTGAAATGGTGGTGTTGACTTTTTGACTGCCAAATTCCCAGAAAAACAAGGCAAAGAGTGAAACTTTTGTGCCGGGTTCCACTTTTGAACATTCCTAAAATAATTACAATGCAACTTGGGCCACACCCAGGTGTTACCGTGTTTCTTAGAAAATAAGACCCCCCCCCCAAAAAAATGGCTAGGCTGTCTTTTCAAGGGGTGTCCTACTTTTCCCCCCAGATGCCTTGCCTGACTCCTGGGCCGCTTCTTCCCAGACAAAAAAGAGTGAGCGATGGACTTTGCCTAGCTGCTGGCCATTTCTTTTGAGGCCGAAATGGTAGGTGAGAAACTCCCTGCTGGCCAGGCACTGAAGCTCTGCCACTGCTGCTGGGGAAGGAGGGAAGGAGGGAGAGAGAGGGAGAGAGGGAGGGAGGGAGGGAGGGAGGGAGAGAGGGAGGGAGGGAGGGAGAGAGAGAGAGAGAGGGAGGGAGGGAGGGGGAGAGAGAGAGAGAGATCTGATCTAACCTCAGAGGGCTGGTGGTGATGTTTTTTCTCTCTCTCTCTCTCTCTCCCTCCCTTCTCTCTCTCTCTCTCACACACACATCCACACACACAGAAGTCCTTCACACACCCCCACACCCTCCAAGGCAGCCACATCCATTCACTAACCTGCTTTCCAGCTCCGTCCTCCACTGCGCATGCAGGGCAAGAAGTCTGGGAGTATGGTTAAAAAAATAGTTGAGTTCCAACTTTGTGAGATTTTTTTCCATGAGAAGTTGGAAGATCTGAACTACTGTATGGCATATATTTTTTTACAGACTTCTTGCCCTGTATGCGCAGTGGAGAATGGAGCTGGAAAGCAGGTTAGTGAAGGAATGTGGCTGCCTTGGAGGGGGTGGGGGTGTGTAAGGGACCTCTGTGTGTGTGTGTGTTTGTGTGTGTGAGAGGGGGGAGGGAGACAGGGAGAGAGAGAGAGAGGGTATCCTGTGATCCCAAATAAAGAATGATCGGTAGGAAAACGGGGGGGGGGGGGGTTTTCTTACAGACTTTTTTTATTTTCCCAGGGTCTCTGCTGCTTCTGCTTTTGGCTGCACACAACGAAAGCAGCAAAAGCAGCAAAAGACTTTTCTCTCTCCCAAACTGTGCCAGAAATGAATCTTTGTGAGGCTCGTCATACCGCTGTAGTCTCTTGGAGCAGGATGTCTTGCAGGATCCTAAAGACTCGTTTCTGGCAGAGTTTGGGGGAGAGAAAGAAAAGCCTTCTGCTGCTTTCCTTGCATGCAGCCAAAAGCAGCAGAAGAAAGAAGCGGAAAAAAGCAGCCCATTGGCCAGACCAGGCATGCAGGGTGAGTGGGGCAAGTTCCCCCCGCCTCCCCCCTTCCCCGCTTTCACTACCTCGTATTGTCCGCAATGCAAGCGATGTGAGAAATCGGTCATGCATGCGCTTAAATAGGGCCAAATTTTGGGGGCAGGGCTTAATTTTATTGCATGCACACAAAACAGTGCTGGGCCTTCTTTTTGGAGTGGGTCGTGTTTTATGAGAAACACGGTAGTAGGGCATGATAGTCGGAACAATACATAACTCTTGTATGAGAAGCAATGGGTTGAAACCAGAAGGGTCATGGTGCTCTTGAAACCATCTTAGTTCTAAGACAGTTCTTATTATATGCATATAATATAATGGAGGTAGGAGCATCACTGACAGATAAGGTACCAGAATCTATAAAGACAACTTTGAGCTGTTTCCTCGACTGTGCACTGACGTGTTACTTCTGACTCACGACAACTGGTAATATTAAACTTTATGCAACCTGGTGTGTCATTATCAGCTATGTCTGCAGCAAAGGATATTATGAAACCAAAATGACAACATGCACGTGGTAATGTCAACATGCAAATGCTGTCACTGTGCATTTGCATCACAGTGCAAGATGCAAGTATGTCTGTTTGCAAAATGTCGGAGCACGTTTGTCACTTATTATTTTCCCTTATCATCACATGGATCCAGGAAGTTTAGCACAAGCATCTCACCTCTGCCGAAGCAGGAAGGCTTAAAAATATCATAGGGAATAATCCTCCACGATGACACAATTGCTTGAGTTAAAGGAAGTCTGAAAAGGTTTCACGAAGACCACTCGGGCATCTTTAAATGCCAAAATGTGCAAGAAAATGTGGGTGCCAATGATAAAGTTAAACCTTTGTATCATTTACCTACCAGACTAGCAGGACTACCAGTTGCTGTAACAGCTTTCTTCCCTATGCCATCCGTCTGGTAAACTCACAGGATTCGGTTTTCTCGCCATGTACCTGTATACATCTGAACTAGACTGTATGTTTCTCTGTATCATATAATATATAGCAATAGCACTTAGACTTATACACCACTTTATAGTGCTTTACAGCCCTCTCTAAGTGGTTTACAGAGTCAGCCTATTGCCCCCAACAATTTGGGTCCTCATTTTACACACCTCAGAAGGATGGAAGGCTGAGTCAATCTTGAGCTTGGTGAGATTCGATTTGCCAAATTGTAGGCAGATGGCAGTCAGCAGAAGTAGCCTTCAGGACTTCACTCTAATCACTGTGCCACCACGTCTCCTAGAATATGTGGGTATATACATAACTAGCTCTATATCCGTGCTTTGCTACAAAACTATGTGATCAGGCTTAGTTTTGGGGGAGGAAAATAAGGGGGGAAATTGTGCCTCTGCCTACCAGCATCCATCGGTATTCATCTGGCTAGCATCCTGTCAGTGTGTGAGAGAATTGAGGGCTGTTTGGAAACTGAAATATGGAAACTGAAACAGTATTTGCTGTATGAGCAAGGAGACAGCAAGGAGCGAGGACATGGCTTAGCTCAACTGTTCTGTACTAAATCTGCTTGGTGCTGTGAAAGTAAAACTGAGACTGAAACGCCTCTCCTCTGCTTGTGTTTTGAATTTTGGAACAGATTTCTTTTCAGGTGGGAAGGGGGAGTAGAACTCCTCAGCATCAGAGCGTGTTAATAATAATATAGGAAATACTAATGCTCTGATGGTCATTTTGAAAAATCCTTTCTTAATGAGCACCTAGAAGCCAAGAGGGACATATGGGCCAAATTTCAAGCTTGTAGGCTTTACAGTTCTGGAGATTTTGTGATGATGTGTGAGTGGTATTTCGCTTTTATATATATAGATTTTGTATTTATTTATTTTGTCATGTTTATGTAGTGTATATTGGAAGTGGTGGCTCTTTGAGAGCAGTATGCAAGGACATTTCATTTTAATGTATGCCGATTAGTGTACATTCAAAGTGACAATCAAGTTATTCTAAGTCTATTTAGAGGAGATTGTAATGGTTGCCATAAGATTAAGCCTTCTTGGTGGAAAAAAAACCACTGACAGCTACACAAAATGTCAGGCAGACCTTGGAAACACTGGAACTGTTATTTCTGAATATAGGCTAAGCACTAAGAGATCATAAAATGGACACTTATCAAATCTATTGCATCATTAACCATGGGTGACACCCACTCTTCACAAAGCAATGGAGAATCTGAAAGAACATTCAGCCAACGAACTCTGACACAAGAAGATGCATTCTTAGCTTGATGCAGATGTTCTGCTCAGATGAGCCTTGCAGATGTTGAAAACCAGAGATGGGTTCTTACCTGCCCTATATTGCTAATGCCAATAAAGGCACTAGGAGAATAAGCAAAAGACCGCTGTTCCCCATTTCAGAGAAGCAGTCCGTGTTCATGTTATGATAAACTTGCGAGAGGCCAAAACAAGGCTGTGATAACAAAATCAAAAGTTGACAATATCCTGCCACCATGGTCAGACTCCAGTTTTTGTATTGAAGCCCCAAGGCTATGAATTTTAAAAGCAGAGTGGTTTGAAAGCCGGCTCATTATAGGGAGGACTTTGTGTTGGTAGAAATGCCAATAATTTATGGGGCAGAATAATCCCTGGGTGCTATTAGAACTGATTTATATTCTACTCATCACATTGGGATTAGGAAACTGAAAAGGGTTGCGGTTGGTTATTGTGTATTTCTGGATGACATACATTTCGTGACTTAAAGAAGAGGAAATGCTGTGAAATATGATCCTAATCTATGACTAGGCGGCTTCAGTATGGCAAGAGAGTCTAGAAAGAGCAGAAACAGGATTTAGCTAGTAAATGAGTCCTTCTAGGAAAAGTAAATTAGGGACTACAAGCTATTATACTATCCATTACAGGTAGTTCTTGACTTACACCCATTATGTTTAGTAGCTATTTGAAGTTACAAGTGCATTGCAAAAAGTGACTTATGACCGTTTTCACTCTTATGACCGTTGCAGCATCTCCATGGTCACGTAATCAAGATTCAGATAGCAATAGCACTTAGAATTATATACCACTTCATAGTGTTTTACAGCCCGCTCTAAGTGGTTTACAGAGTCGGCATATTCGTTCATCGTTTTATCAACCTTGGAAAGATAGCAGGCTGAGTCAAACTTGAGCTGGTCAGGATTGAACTGCAGGCAATTGGCAGAATTATACCGCAATACTGCATTCTAACATTGTGCCATGCTTGGCAACTGGTTCATATTTATGATGGTTGCAGTGTCCTGGGGTCATGTAATCAACTTTTGTGACTTTCTGACAAGCAAAGTCAATGAGGAAGCCAGATTCACTCTACAACCATGTTACTAATTTAATAATGATTCACTAAGAACTGTGGCAAGAAAGGTCATAAGATGGAGCAAAACTCACTTAACAACTGTCTTGCTTAACAACAGAAATTTTGGGCTCAACCACGTAATTCGAGGACTACCTGTACCATAAATAAGGTCAAGTTATAGTTCATTTGACTGTCTCAGGCCAGTTTATATAGAATAAATGGGAAACATCTAGGGTTTCACCTTAACTAGAAGATTATAGAAAGTCTTGCTTAGCAAATAGTTCAAGGTTAAAGTCATTTTTTGCAATTTCTGTAACTTGGAGTCTCTTGAACAGTCAGTATTTTATCAGTCAACCAAATGAAATTTAGCAAGATATTAAGTCACTGTATTCAGTCTGGCAACATCCCACTAATACATATAGTACAGGAGTCCTCAAACTTGGCAACTTTAAGACTTGTGGACTTCAACTCCTAGAGTGGCTAGCTGGAGAATTCTGGGAATTGAAGTCCACAAGTCTTAAAGTTGCCAAGTGTGGAGACCTCTGATATAGTAAAACTGTCCTTTCTAGGCATTCCTTTTAAGATGCAGGAAATCACTGTGAAAGGTGTACTATACAAATATGAGAGAATAAAATGGCGTCAAGAAGTGTAATATGTATCACAGTTTTTAACGCTTCCATTTTGCACATTTTTAAAATTCTTTGCAAGTAACCAATAACAATATTTACAGTAGGAGAAAAGTTTCAGCCTAAGGTTTTTCACGTGGTGCTAATTTCCATCAGGAACATAATTATTTGACACATACAAAAATGTGATTCTTCACCTGCTACACAAATTAGTACAATACCGTCTATTTTTTCAGCTCTTTGTCTAGAAGGAAAGAGGAACCCTGTACAAGCCACCTTAGTCTTCTGGAGAAATAGTGGGATATAATTCTAAGAAATAGAGGAAGGCTAGTCATTTTGTTGCATGGGTAAACTAGTCCACAATAAATTAAATTTTATGCCTCCTTTAAAAAGATGGATTTAACCCATTAGTAATGTACATTCAGGTAGTCCTCGACTTATGGGCTACGTTGGGGCTAGTTTAAAACTCAGGTTTTAAGTTCCAATGGTCACCTTCTTCTGCGGTCATGTGACCTGAACATAGAGTGGTTTAGCAACATAACCGCATTTACAGCAGTTTGTAGATTCCCACACAGAGGTGATATTAATCAGGTTCTGACCAGTTCTGGAAAATCAGTAGTGGAACTTTTGAGTAGTTCAGAGAACTGGCAAATACTACCCCTGATTGGCCCCACCCTAATCTATTCTCTGCCTCCCAAGTCCCAGCTGATCGTCTGGGTCTTCTTTTGTTGCCTGCACAGGAGAACGGAACTGGAAAGCTGGTTAGTGGGGTGGGGAGGGAATGGAGATTTTACAGTACCCTTCCCCTGCCACACCTTCCAAGCCACACCAAGCCACACCACACCCACCAAACCATGTCCACAGAACCAGTAGTAAAAAATTTTGAATCCCATCACTGGTCCCACAGTCAAACAGTTTTGCTAAAAACCAGCACTTACTTGCAAGTTTTCTGCAAAATCATGCCAATAGTGAATCATTGGTTCATTTAGCAACTGCAGCATTTGTTAATGACCACTGCAAAAAAAGTTTGTAAAATTGGGTCAGTTGACATTATCAGACTGTTAGGACCATCACAATTTACAAAAGTGATGGGCAGGCTCCATTACAATCATGTTGAAGGCAAGCTGTAAAACTCACTGATATTTACTTTAAAAAAAAAAAAAATCCTACACCTACACCCACCCACACCTACATGTATGGAGGACAAGAAGACACCTACACCTAAAAAAGGAGAAAAACCTACAATCTACTTTGAGAATGAGTTGCAAATGCAGTAAAGTAGGGATGTTTGGCAGCTTTAAGGCCTGTGGACTTCAACTCCCAGAATTCCCCAGCCAGCCATGCTGGTTGGACACCGCTGCCGTAAAGCAGAGCCATTAGCACTTACCCTGAGAAGTTTCGTGGAGACGACATGACAGCTTGATTTGAATTCTTGCTAAAGTGAGCCTTACCAAAGCCAAAGAGAACCCTGGTTTCTTCAATAAAAGGGAGTCCCAAAGCATAAATAAAAGATTTCACCTGTGAAGAGTGATTTATTATCTTTCACTCATGAGAGAGATAGATGTGATTTTCCCCGTGGTGGCTACTGTTCTTAGTTTTAAAGTAAAAAACAACCCAACAAACAAACAATCAATCTTCTGCAGAGAAGACAAAACCTAAGATCTGGTAAATTTGACTTTCACCAAAGCACATCGAGAAGAGAAGAGCTAGCATTTTCAGGGGCCATTCTGTGGCATTATGTAGGACAGAATTGGACAGGTGATGCCCTTTTTAAACATGAATTACCATCATTTTCTCACTGAAAAGTGATGGCTTCTATGAACCAGGAAGCAGGTAGAAGTTCAATAGGATTAGCTTTTCCTCTCTTTCATTGTATGGCAGGAAAAACCACATTGATTATTGGTTTCTAAGCAAAGACATACTCAAAATAGGGAGGAAAAGCAAGAAACAAATTTTATTAGCAAGGCATAAATATGTAAAATTCTCTTCTAAAAATGCCATTTTGAGGGGTGACTTTAGATGTCTAATAAGGAAAAGCTGTGCATTTTTTCGAATGAGGATAAGAGCAATAGAAACTGGGGAAGCCCCCCCCCCCACTCCTAGAGAATGAAATATTTTGGGGAATATTAACAAATAAATAATATTACATTTACCCACAAGAGAAATGGAAAAACATGTTCTTAAAGGCAGAAAGCAGCCTCAGTCTTCCTACCATAGGAGAATAGCCTCAAGCAGAAACTTGAAGAGGCTGGTCTTTTGGTATGAAAATTTTTGTATCCATTTAGAAGGACCGGGCCAATCTATCTATAAGCAAAAAGACTCCAAATAAGCAACACAGTTAGGCAAACCAGAGCTGACAAAATTAGCTCAGACAAATACCTAGGATTTGCATTCCCTTTGGCCTGTAGAGCCAGCCATGACCCCTACATGACCCCATAGGAATCTGACAACTGCCATTAAAGGACACATTCTTACATAGGAACAGGCATCTCAATCACAAAGCCCCAAAGAATGTATAAAAGCCCATCTATTCCAATCCCATTTTGTGAGCCACCCCAGAAATATGCTGCTGTCACTGAAGTTTCAGGAAATCCAAATAAACAGAGACCTTCTTTTCTTGCAGCAAGCCTCCATTTTATTTCTAGTATCTTTCTCCCGGCTTGGAACCGGACCGGATTTTTCTTCCAACAGAACTTTGTACAGAAGTATAAGAAGTTAATTTTTACTAAGCCAGACAATTGAATCACGTAGCTTTGGAAGAGACACTTAGTCTGGGAAAATGGTTAGGTAGCCCTACCTGCAGATGCTAACATTCAAACCTGGGACTTTTATATGCAAAGCAGATGTTTTATTTTTCTTTAACATAAAGGGAACCTCTGAAAATCAAAGATACTCTTATTTTTAAAATCACTTTTTTTTTGTCCTCGATGCTATCTGTTTATCCATGATTGTAGCTGCAGCATCCTCTTTTTTAATTGCCTTTTATTTGATCAGTCGAATTTACATTCATCAAGGTCAAGTAAATCACTATATAATGAATTTGTTTTCTTTGCATAATTCTTAGTTATGTGGCATTATCACTTGAACTGGCAATAAGCTCTTTGGGCATAGTAAATATGCCAAATAGACAGCTAAACGAATGTTTAATTTGAGAACCCACAGCAGCAACAAGAGACAGGTGATCCAAAGGTATACTGAGTAATGTTTTTTTTTTTTTTAATATCTAGGGAAGTTAAGCAAGTTTCCAGAATGATGTGGCAGTCTCTGCTATTCATTAAGTGAACCTGACCTTTTTCAGGCCTCTGAGGAAATCTGAGAGAAAAAGAAAGATGCCACTTATTTAAGGAATCTGCTCATGAAAGTTAAGGCAGCTCTTAAAGCAATAGCATATTCTTTAGGCTTGTGAAAAGATACAGGGTCCTCCTTCTTTTAGATCAGTTTCAAAAAAATAATCAGCCATAGCCTCAATATTTGTAGGTAATCAGCCATAGCCTCCCTCAATATGAGGGAGGAAAAAAAATCATCTGTCTCTTTAGATTTTGAAACCACAAGGATCCTTGGCAGATCGTCTGATGGACAAACAGTGGGTTTACATATCAGAGCCACTTTGGTGTTGTGGTGAAGATGTTGGTCTGTAACCTGAGAGATTGTGAATTGTAATTATGCCTTAGACACTGTTGTGGCTCGGACAATGAGGAGATTGGGGAGGAACATGGGCCAATGCTTGAGTCTGGGATGAGTGCTCTGCGTCAGAGGCAGAGATGGGGTCAGGGCCGTCCCACAGTTATCAGCTGCCTTCAGAGTCAGAGATCAGTGAGGCAGAAGAACAGCTGGAGCCTGTTCCTGATGTGCACATGTGCAGAGCTGCCAGGAGAAAGAAACAGTTAAGGAACAAGGGTTGACTCAAGTGGACAGTACAGGTGGACAGTGAATGGCCCCTCCCATGGGGAATAAAGAGGAGAGAAAGGGGAGTGATGTTTGCAGGAGACAATTAGTTCATTTAATTAGTGTGAAGATTTGTTCATGACTCTCAGAGACTCCTTGCCAAGTATTTTCTTGTACAGCATTGCACTTGAAAGCTATCGGTCTGGCAGCTCTCCAAGCCTGATAAGGTCTGTGGTTGTAATTCACCCTTGAAAGGCTGTTTGCCAAGACTTTGCTGGATGTGAATGATAGGGATTCACATTAGCCTAATAAAAAAGGGTTTTCTCGGGACAAGGAGTCTGCTTCGTGATTTTGTGGAGCCTAGGTCAGAACAGACACAAACGTTGGCTGAGTGTGTTTGGATCAGGCAGCGTCTTTAGGCCAATATACCTCACAGGATTGTTTTCTTGTGGGAGAAAACAGGAAGCAGAAGTATCAGGTATGTTCATTGCCTTGAATTGAGCAAACATAAAAAAGCTGAGATAAAAAAAATTAACAATATGTATTCATTTATCTGTATCCTATCATTATTTTTATAAATAACTCAAGGTAACGAACATACCTCACATTCCCTCCTCCTCCTATTTTCCCCATAACAACAACCCTGTGAGGTGGATTGGCCTGAGAGAGACAGTGACTGGCCCAAGGTCATCTAGCTGAGTTTCATATCTAGGGTGAGACTAGAACTTGTGATGTTCCCTGATTATTAGCCTGGTATCTTAACCACTAGAGCAAACTTATTTATCATCAAATTATGTAGCCTTTGAAGTACAGGTAGTCCTCAACTTACAATCACAATAGAGCCTGAAATTTTCTCTTGCTAAGCAACATAGTTATTGTGTTTTGCTCCATTTTATGACCTTTCTTGTCATAGTTGTTATGTGAATCATAGCAGTTGGTAAGTTGGTAACCCCGTTGTTAAGTGAATCTGACTTCCCCGTGGCCTTTGCTTGTCAGAGGGTCGCAAACGGTGATCACATGATCTTGGGATCATAAATACATGCTAGTTGCCGAGCACCTGAAATCTGATCCCATGATCATGGGGATGCTGCCAAAGGTCCTAACTGCGAAAAATGGTCATAACTCAATTTTTTCAGTGCCTTTGTAACTTTGAACAATCGCTAAATGAATATGTTGCAAGCCAAGGACTACTTGAAATAGTTCAGTTAATATCAGAACTAAAATATCCTATGTCTACGTCATGATCATGGTGTAAGACGTGTTTCTTCCTTTGGAAAAATCCACCTAATTATTTCTTTTGGATGCCTTATGTACACAACCATGCCAAGCTAACCCCCATTGTTTTCAACAAGGTTTGCAGGAAGAAAAGCAAGCGCCCAGGTTTTCAGCCCTAAAGCCTTCTGGGGTGGAGCTGGCAGCGATTGTGTTGGATCTCCTTTCCATACGCTGCCCCTGCTTTCAGAGGCAGCACTTTTCCTCTGGGTTCCTGCTGTGACGGATGGCAGCAGCATAAAGTGCAAGCAGATACAAGCCTTTAGTGTTAGGTGAAGGTGTGTGAAGCATAATCAATACAGCTGAGATACTTTTGAAAGAAAAGACAACTTAAGACTAACCCAAGGACTTTGATTATAAAGTTCCTGATAACTTGGAATTCAGCACTTTTCTTTTTTAAAAAAAAACCCACCACAGCCAAGTGTTCCCTGACAAAATTACACTTTTTAAATGATATCTGACTCTTTCCGTGGTTGTTATGACTGAGTTAATGCTCCCAACACAGTGATTTTAGCCATGTTCATCAAGCTGAGGAGAATCCAAGTAGTTCTTTGTCATAAATGTAACACTTCAACCTGATTACTGCATTCCTTCTGAATTTATGGGAAAGAAAACAATCACTTACAAAATGCAAAGGGTGCTCTGTGTAACTTTTTACCTAGGAGTGATACTAAGTGGGCTGGTTGGAGTAGGTTTGAGAAATCATTCGGCCATATAACGGTGATTACAAACACCCCGGACTATAAAACAGCCAATCATTGCATGGCAAACAGCAGTTGCCGTTGAATTTTGCTTTGGGGAAAGAGGTCTAAGCAAACCTCCAACTTGGTATTTCAATATTCAAAAAGGCAGGATAAAAGTCCAAGTTCCCAGAATGCCAGGTGACACCACAGAAAGCCATGCAGTTTGTCTAGATAAGAAGGGTGTTACAGTAGGTGCCTTCTAGTTGTTATTGTTCCCATCATCCTTCACTGCAAGTTATGTCAACTAGAATATGTGATACCTGGAGTTCAACAGCATTTACTTATCAGATTATATGTAGTGTCTCTATTTCAGAAGAACCTTTGGGATGCCCCATCTGTCCCATTCAGTAGCAAGGGTTTGTGGAAGTCCAGAGTTCTTGGAATGCACCAGGTGGCCAAACTCAGAGGACCACAAAGAGATGATACTGTTGAAGAAGCTCTGAGGTGGCACTTCTGATTGGTGAGCTAAATAATTAGCTTGGGTTGCAGGGCTAACTGATCTTTCAGAGTAATTGTCTTGATGGTGCATCCCAATGCAGATAGTGTGACCAACACTTCCTGCAAGTCTGAAGAGCTAAAATTCTTCTGGTGATTGTATTGAGAATGTCCCACCCAGGCTGAGAGGAGAGGTCAAGTGGAGAACTAGTCTGGAATCCTTACGCAGCCACAAGAGGCATAAGTCTGACCATCCCCACCCCAAGGCCCATGGAAACTTATTTGGTTATTCCCAAGAGAAGACAAGCCGTCGGGGAAAATTCTTGTAAAGGCAGAACACAATAAAGTTACTGACTTGGGCCCCTCACAAATGGATTTGGTTGCTTGGCCTGACAGGTTACTTCTCATCATCTTACATTGCCATTGACTTTTTTTTTCCCCTAAAATTTTTTATCTGTGTTCAATTTAACCATGATTAACTCAATCCCAGTTGCCTGGTTTGCCCCATATCCTAAACTAGGAGTTCCCAAATTTGGCAACTTTAAGACTTGTGGACTTCAACTCCCAGAATTCCTCATGTCTGGCTGAAAAACTGAAGTCCACAGTCTTACAGTGGTCAAGTTTGCCAGGCCACCAGGCTGCTTCTTTCCACTTCTTTCTTCTTCTAAGCAGGTTAGGAATGTGGCTGCCTTGGAGGGTGTGTGTGAGGGATCTCTGTGTTAGATCGGATCTCTCTCTCCCCCTCCCGCTGAGAACAGAGCTCAAAAGCAGGAATGTGGCTGCCTTGGAAGGGGTGGGGGGTGGGTGGGACCTCTGTGTGTGTGTGTGAGAGAGAGAGAGAGAGAGAGAGAGAGAGAGAGAGAGAGAGGCAGTGTGTGTGTGAGAGAGGTTAGATCAGATCTCTCTCTCTCTCTCTCTCTCTCTCTCTTTCCACCAACTTCAGCAAGCCACCATTGTCAAAATTCATATTAGTGGTCCCTGGGATTTAAAATTATGAGTTTGGTCATCCCTGAGGTCCAAAAGGTTGCTGACCCCTGGTGTTAGACCATTCTATGAAAGTAAACCAACCCATATATTAAAACCATAAGGACATTCCACATCAAAGCCAGATATGAGATGGTATCATTTAGAAGGGTAAAATAGTCTGGAGCAGAAAGGTTTCATCCAGAAAGGTTGACAAGGACAGCCCCGGCAAGCATTTGTGTAGACTAAGTGAAGGGTGGTGTACTCTGAGTTAAGTTGTACAAGGAAGTAAGCAGCTGCTATTTGTCGGAATTGCCTGTCTCTTCATTTAGGCTGTCATATCTGAGCTGCAGAGTCAAAATAACTACAAAGTGACAACAAAGAGTTAGTGTTTTCTGTATCTCTTTGCTGACATCTCATGGTCATCAGGTGTTTGTGACTATGATATGACGACCATAGTTCTGCATCAGGTAGAACAAACTGATTCCCCAAAAGAGAGAGAACAAAGGCACGAGTGAGTATCAACAGCTCCTGATCAAGGAATGGCTTCAACTGTGCACATTTACCTGGCTAAAGGGATAGAACTTCAACTGCATCTCCTTTCTAATTCAGAGGGTGCCATCAGCAAATTGATACCTGACCCTGGTGAATACCTGTCCCAGTGATACCATGTAGATTTAAAGGGGAGAAGATCGAACCTTAGTCTCCTATACTAGTCTCACATAATAGGTCATCAACAAAAGTAATGAACGTCTACGGAGATTCTCAGTCATTCAGGTCATGGTTGTCTCAAAGGTGCTTTTTCAAGAGGCAACTGAACTTCCTGTTTTTTCTTTGAAGACGTTTCATCCAGTGGTGGGATTCAATTTTTTTTACTACCGGTTCTGTGGGCATGGCTTGGTGGGTGTGGCAGGGGAAGGATACTGCAAAATCCCCATTCCCTTCTCTCCCACTAACCTGCTTTCCAGTTCTATTCTCCTGTGCAAGACAGCAAAAGAAGACCCAGCCAATCAGCTGGGATTCAGGAGGCAGGGAATAGAGGGAGGCGGGGCCAATCAGAGGTGGCATTTGCTGGTTCTCCGAACTACTCAAAATTTCCACTACTGGTTCTCCAGAACTGGTCAGAACCTGCTGAATACCACCTCTGATTTCGTCTTCAAAGAAGTATAAATCCTTCCATTCACCACCATCCAGTCAAAGCTGAAGAAGCTTTTTGGATGAGAAGCAAAACATCTCCAAAGAAAAATCAGAAAGTCCAGTTGTCTCTTGAAAAAAAGCACCTTTGGGAAAAGCAATGAGCCCACCTCAATCCCAGGCCAAGATCAAAAATATCCAGATAGTCATTAACAAATGGGCCCACCCAGCTTTAAATAAGAGATCATACAAGTGACCAAAACATACATCCACTAGTTTCCACAATAAAATTACAGTGATGAAAAAGAGTTCCAAGGCAAACATAACGGTTGTGAGAATTCTGACTGTAGAAATATACGAGCTGATATAATCTGTGAAATGTTGGAGGTTTTAAAGTTTTAAAGGACTGGCTTTTATATTCAAGTCCGTCCTGGATTGTGCCCTCTTTGAGAAATGATGGGAGGAAAACCCACCCACGGGTGGATTTCCCAGAGAAGTATTCAATAGCCTTGACCGTGATGCAACTTGCAAGCCATCATCTATTACACTGATTTTTCCCAATGTGATTTTGCCCCTCTGCTCTCACTGTCGGAAGGAAGTCAATATTTCCCTAATCCACTTCCTTTAGCAACAGAGAGGCAAGATTGATTATTCTTTCTTTTTTTTCCACATTACCTTTGCATTGAAGACTTTTCTTCCCATCAATAAGAGCCTAGCTCTGGTTCTGTAACGTCCCCTCCCCAGCCTCCCTCTTCTATGCTTCTGCCAGGCCCCGGATGTCCTTCACATCTCCCATCATGCACACGGCTAGAGGTGACTGGTTTATAAAGGAGGCAGCTCGGATTTATTGACCAGAAACAGGGGAGGGAAGAAATGGGCCATGCATAAAGTTCCAAGGCCCTGCCCTGACAAGAGAGAGGTGCCGAAAGAAAGCAGAAGACAATTTCAGAACCGATTGTCCGATTTGATGCATGCAGCAGTAAGAGAAGAATGTGATAAACTGTCACTGGGAGATGGTTCTCAATTCCCTGGGCCTTAATGGTGGGAGAAGACAATAGGGTCAGACAAAAAAGATTTCCTTATGGAATTTTATCAGCCTCTCAGGCAAATTGCTGTTGGAAATCTGGAACAACTTCTTCTTCTTCTTCTTCTTCTTCTTCTTCTTCTTCTTCTTCTTCTTCTTCTTCTTCTTCTTCTTCTTCTTCTTCTTCTTCTTCTTCTTCTCTTCTTCTTCTTCTTCTTCTTCTTCTTCTTCTTCTTCTTCTTCTTCTTCTTCTTCTTCTTCTTCTTCTTCTTCTTCTTCTTCTTCTTCTTCTTCTTCTTCTTCTTCTTCTTCTTCTTCTTCTTCTTCTCTTCTTCTTCTTCTTCTTCTTCTTCTTCTTCTTCCTCTTCCTCTTCCTCTTCCTCTTCCTCTTCCTCTCCCTCTCCCTCTCCTTCCTTCTTTCTTTTTCTTTACAAGGTAAGGAGAACAACCCTTGCCTCTCGCTCTCCCAACCCCACCCCCGCAAGATATTAAGGGCACTCAAATTGAATTAACACCAAATCAGGCCGATGCACTTAACAATACAAATGCACTTAAGGGATGCCTCAGGATGATTTGTGACTAAAGAAAGCAAAGAAGAAAAGAGCCTTCCAGACCACAGGGGTGGTGTTGCGTGTCATATACAGGAAAAGCCATAAGTAGAACTTGGAATACCGGAAAGCCCTCGAACTTCGGGGGCCGCTCAAATACCTGAGGCCCGGCCATAAAAGAGATGTCCTATTTTGTGGGAGGCAGGCAAACAATGGATAAATAAATTACAGCCAATTTTCGCAGCCTGTTTGGTCTCCATTACCTCTGACAGCAGCAGAGTCCCTGGCTGAAACAATGAGAGGTGAATAATAGCGTATCAAGTAACCAGGGAGGGGATTTATTTATTTATTTACAAGAGTTCTCTTTGCGATAACAATGCGACAAAGATCCCTCACCAAAAGGAAGGGAGGTGAGCAGGGAAGGAGCAAGGAAAGAGACTGGAATCCTTTCGCTGGGAAAGATCAAGCGCTTCTTGACTAGCGAGGGGTCCACAATTGAGCCCAGAATTTCTGTTGTCCAGTGAGACATTTGTTACGTGAATTTGGTCCCATTTTATGATCTTTCTTGTTTCAGTTGTTATATGAATCGCTGCAATTGATAAGTTAGTAACTTATCAATTGCAGCAAATAGTTTAACAAATGTTTTTAAGGTTCATTTTTAACTTGGAGAAGCCACCACAAGGTGATCTTTCATCAATGTTTTGCATGACAAACTGAGGTGCAGTTTCAGTAGTGAGCTTTGGTACCACTAACATGACAACTAACAATTCCATATTTAATCTAACTCTTAGCCAACTTACAATGTAGAAGATTAAAAACAACCATAAAAATCATACAAGCTGTTTTTAAAAAATTATAAATGAAAGCAAAACTATTAAAAACTGTAAGCAGTTGCCATCAATAGAGACTGAAAGTTCTTCGAAAGAAGAGTAATTTTGTCATTTTCTGCAATATCACGAGGATAGGAGCACACTAGGGGTGGGATTCAATTTTTTTTTATGACCGGTTCTGTGGGCATGGCTTGGTGTGCATGGCAGGGGAAGGATACTGTAAAATGTCCAGTCAGAGGTGATATTTGCCAGTTCTCCAAACTACTCAAAATTTCTGCTACTGGTTCTCCAGAACTGGTCAGAACCTGCTGAATGCCACCTCTGAGCACTCCTAATCTAGGGGTGAGCAACTATGGCCTCTTTACAACCTAAGGATTTCAACTCCCAGAATTGTTGAGCCAGAATGGGATAATTCTGGGATTTGAAGTCTACAGGTAGTAAAGAGGCCATAGTTGCCCACTTTGTTCTAAAAGCTATGCACCAAAATACTTGTCCTTTACAAACTCTTTTCTTTTGTTTTTGCCATTACTTTAATTCCCTAGGACAATAAATATAAGCTGTACGGTATTCCAGATAGCAAATGATCTGGAAGACACTGACCTGGATTCCTTACTATTTGTGCCGGTAATTACTAAAAGCCATCCTAAAATTTCCCTATAGATAACCTTAAAATGCACCACTGCTCTATCCAGTTTCCCAAGCCACATTAAGCAATCAAAGCTACATTTTCTTTCCATAGTTTGTCAGAGACTTGAGTTACCTCTTTTATGTGACTCGGTCTGAGCCAACGTTGATAGCAGCAAATGCAATAAAGCAATGTTGTAATGGCATCTCCATTATTTCAAACCCCACTTTGATTTTTACTCTCTTTTCTTTTGATCGTTGACATTTCTTTTGGGTCAGGATTGTATTTTATCTGGTCTCCTCAAATACATGATTTACATTTCCATTGCTAAGCAAGGCTGCTAAGCAAGGCCGAATCACACCCAATTTTGCAACCTTTTTGGCCACGGTTGTTAAGCAAAGTACTATGGTTCTTCAGTGAATCATGCAGTCATTAAGTGAATCCATCTTCTCCCATTGACGTTGCTTGTCAGGAGCCATTTGAGAAGATCACACATGACAATTGCATGACTTTGGGGTGCTTCAACCATTGTAATTATACACCGGTTGCAAAGTGCCTAAATTTTGATGATGTGACATGGAGTTGCTGCAATGGTCATAGGTATGAGAACTGGTATAAGTGTGAGGATCTATCATAAGTTACTTTTTTCAGCATCATTGTAACTTTGCACACTTGAATGGTTGTAAGTTCAGGACCACCTATATATAGCAACAGCACTTAGATTTATATACTGCTTTATAGTGTTTTACAGCCCCCTCTAAGTGGTGTATATGGTCAGCCTATTGCTCCCAACAATCTGGGTCCTCATTTTACCCACCTCTGAAGGATGGAAGGCTGAGTCAACCTTGAGTCTGGTGGGATTCGATCTGCCAAATTGCAGTAGGAGTAGTTGCAGTACTGCACTGTAACCACTGCGGCATATGCTGCAATAGGAGTGGCATAAGACAATCTGTGACAAACATAATAGGCTTATAACAGAAGTGATATTCAGCAGGTTCTGACCAGTTCTGGAGAATAGGTAGCAGAAATTTTGAGTAGTTTGGGGAACCAGCAAATACCACCTCTGACTGGGCCCATCTATTTTCTGTCTCCCGAGTCCCAGCTGATTGGCTGGGTCTTCTTTTGTTGTCCTGCACAGGAGAATGGAGCTGGAAAGCAAGTTAGTGGGATGGGGAGGAAATGGGATTATGCAATAACCTTCCTCCTGGAGTGGGGAGGGAATGGAGATTTTACAGTATCCTTCTCCTGCCATGCCCACCAAGCCACAGCCACAGAACTGGTAGTAAAAAAATTTGAATCCCACCACTGGTTTATAATATTTATTTTGGGATATAATTCAACTAGGTTACTCTTTATAGGGTTGAAAGTGGTGTTTTTGGAGCTCGGAGGAGAATCTGAGAATCAGCCTGGCCAAATTCAGAAATACCCGGAGAGCAATGAGTTCTCCAAGCTGCATATATGTTCAGGTGTGCGACTTGGTGCTGGGATCATTCAATGGTCCAATAAAGTCCATGTCTTCTTCACCCACTCCACCCCTGTCTGTTTTGGAAAGAAGAAGGAGCAGTGGTTCCTTCTGACCCCTTTCTATTCTGAGGCTCCAGTAGAGTCCAGTGGATGTGGTCATAACATAACCAGTCCCCTAGGTAAGCTGGTCTTCCTGTTCCACTACTGCTTTAAGATATATTAAGAGAATTGCCAAATCAGACACTGGAGGGCCAGATTCCTTAAAAATACAGAGCAGAGCGGTCCACTTCTTACATCTTCTAAACAGTTCAAAATGCATTTTAAAAAAAAAATAAAAAATGAAGCAGGACTAAGAGTAGGTAGGGAAAATGCTTTTTTTTTTTTTTACAAAGTCTGTTGTTGCTTTTACTCAGAGAAACAGTTGCCTAGAGGCAGCATGTACATACATGAATATGCCAACCTGCAGAATAGATTTTATTCCATTTCACAGCGAAGGGAAGTTCCAAAAAAATAGGAAAAATAAAGTGAGCTCCGAAGAAAAACATTGACTTGTTACATGAGTCAAGGCTGAGACTGCATTCCTTTTGTCACAGCGTCCCCTGGGACTCATAGATTCCGGGATATACATGTTTTTCATTCTCTGGAAAATTGGGGAATAGATTGCTAAATAGATTAATCACATCCAAGAGAAATATGTTTGTGTCATCAGGTTAGATCCTAGTCAACAGACTGAGACAGTGAGCTTGAAGGCAATTGCAAGTCTGATGCAGTGCTAAATCGATGGGGCCACACACGGGTGGAGAAATAGAAGCAGGGAAGTTGGGAAGTGCAGAGAAATTCATGGCTTACACTTGTTAAGGCAGCCTTAATTTATCTAGTACTTTCTTGGCATGCTGAACTACAAGGCTGGGATAGAATGTTCAGATCTTTGGCAAAAGAAAAGTAAAAGAAGAGAAGAGAAAAGAAAAGAAGAGAAGGGGAGGGAAGAGGGAAAGGGAAGGGAGAAGAGAGAAGGGAGGGGACAAGAGGTGGTATTCAGCAGCTTCTGACCCGTTCTGGAGAACCGGTAGTGGAAATTTTGATTAGTTCCCAGAACCAGTGGTAACTTTCCCCCAAGCATGGGGAGGGAATAGAGATTTTACAGTATCCTTCCTCACCCACCAAGCCATGCCCACAGAACTGGCAGTAAAAAATGTTGAATCCCACCACTGGAGGGGGGGGGAGAGGGAAGGGAGAGGGAGAGGGAGGGAAGGGAGAGGGAGGAGAGGGGAGAGGGAAGGGAGAAGTGAGGGGAGGGAAAGGGAAGGGAAAGGGAAGGGAGAAGGGAGGGAAGGGAAAGGGAAGGGAAGAGGAAAGGGAAGGGAGAAGGGAGGGGAGGGAAAAGGAAGGGAAAGGGAAGGGAAGAGGAAAGGGAAGGGAGAAGGGAGGGGAAGGGAAGAGGAAAGGGAAGGGAGAAGTGAGGGGAGGGAAAGCGAAGGGAAAGGGAAGGGAAGAGGAAAGGGAAGGGAGAAGGGAGGGGAGGGAAAGGGAAAGGGTAGGGAAGAGGGAAAGGAGAAGGGAGGGGAAGGGAAGAGGGAAGGAGAAGGGAGAAGAAGGAGGGGGAAGAGAAGAGGGAAGGGAGAAGGGAGGGGAAGGGAGGGGAAGGGAAGGGAAGAAGGAAGGGAAGGGAGAAGGGAGGGGAGAGGAAGGGAAGGGAGGGGAGGGGAGAGGAGACAGATATCTGTCTTTTTATCCAGTCAAAAATTAACTCAATAAAAAGTTTGGGGAAATGCTATTAAATTCAGTCCCTGACCTGTTAAAATGTTTCTCATGCTGGCTTGTGAAAGTAAGAATGAAGTTATCGCTGAAAAGGATTTGGACTTGACTAATTATTTATGTTACTTCCTACAAATCCATTGTAGTGTTTTATTCATTGTCTGATGTGGTACCCAGAACAATCTGAACTACTTGCCTTGAACTACTCCCTGAGGATGAAGAAAGTATCACGTTGCTTTTATTTCTTCTGACTTCGACCTGCCCGCCACGCCATCCCGCACTTTCTTTAGTCACAATTTCCCTTTCCATTTTAACCTTCAATAGGCAGGTGCTCCCTTTAAAAGTGCTGAACGAAGGAACAAACAAAGATCCACCTACATCTGAGTTACCCTTTATATAGAGGACGCCTCTTATTGAATTGGGTTGTTCACAAAAACTACTTTTTTTTTTGTCCTTCCTGGTCTATAATTGAGTAACTTGGAAGCAGGTTCCTCTGAAACTAACAGAATTGAAAACTCTTTTTGGGCTTGAGTCTTGATCAGCACAGGAGACAGTGGACTTCCGCCATCCAGCATTGGCCTGGCATATTGTTGGCCCCACTAAGTAGATCCTGAAGTCAACTCCACAAGAAGAATAAAACTTATTGAGATTGACTATAGTAACAGAATCTTGCAAGTCTGATTGCACTCTATGTTCTCCCTTTTCTATTCCACTGGATTTTCCACTGCTTGAGGTACTTTTAAATATTTCTTGTCCTGGATTTAAAAAAAAAAAACACTTTAGTCTAAGTAATATTTCCATCAACGCCATCTTCTTTACTCTCTACACCAGGGCTGTCAAACTCCCGGCCTGCGGGGTGGATGTGTCACGTGAGGGCCACTTCCAAAGGGGGGAAAAATCACAAGACATCAGGTGATGCCACTGTGACACCACGGGTTTGACATCCCTGCTCTACACATATGCGTAGACATAACATAAGCATGATGGCTGCCTTGACATTTATTGTTCCTGACTCTATCTTGTCTACCTGTGGGCAGTTATTGTTCAAAGTAGCTCTTTTGCTTGGTTAATATTGTGAAAAATGCTAGTGAGGTGGAATCCAATGAGAATAACTTCAGCAGAACTTGCCAGCAGGCGCACAGAGGTGAAAATAAAGGTCTACAATTTGAGGCCTACTTTAAAGGAAATTCCAGTTCCTGGAGTCAGGCTTTCTACCTAGAAGAGCAAACCATAAAGCTTGAGGTCCAACTTTAAGACCAATGGACTTCATGCTGACTGGAAATTCTGGGAATTGACGTCCGTAAGTCTTAAAGTTGCCAAGATGAGACACCCCTACCATAAAGAGAAGGGACTGGCTAGATTTTCAATTGATTCTTTTCACAATACTCCAGCTGAGCATTGTAGACATGGGCCAGGCCTGAAGAAGTTCATTAGTCAAAGAGAAGTTGTAGCTGGAGGTGGGTTTGAGCAGCTGACTGTGCCTCACTTTTACACTTTTTGTGATTGGCTGAAAATTCTTTTTGCAAAATTCTATTGGCTGGTGATTTGCTAATTTAGTAGTCTCCATGTGGCTTTTTCAATCCCAAAGGAGGCCAACATAATACCATAAGAGAAGACATTATGGTGCAGATCTGTTCTTCTGCCAGCAGGAGCTAAGCACAGGATACAGACCAGAGAGAAGCAACACAAAAAACAAATTAAATTAGTCAGCTGTGATCACACAAAGTCTTTAATTCATTGAATTAAACATTGAAGTATTTAATTTGATGTCTTCCTTCCTTTTTTTTTCCTTGGGAAGTCATTTAGCTTTAAAAAGAAGCCTCTACTGATTCCATCACTTTTAACTTTTTATCAGATGTGCTGCTGAATAGCACAAATTTTGGACTCATGCTACGCATTTATCTATCACAAAAAGCATTGATTTTTTAGAAAGAAATTGGTTAATATCCATCTTTAGTCCAAGGGCTCATAGAAGAAGATATAATGCTCCTTTCCCCATTTTTTTCCCCCAGAACAATAACCCTGCACAGTAGATCAGGCTGAGAGAAAAAAGCGGCCCAAAGTCATAAAATAAGCTTCCTTGGTTGAGGGTAGATTTGAACATAGATCTCCTGGCTGAAACCAATTATTATTATTTTTTAATAAACTTTATTAGTCTTTTGTGTATTTTAAAAATAAAACAAAAAATAAGTATCATGACATTAACAGTTTTGTGATATCCATCTCATACATTTCTATCTTTTCTGCATATTTAAAAATATATACAATTTTGTGCGAATATATACATTTAATCTATAAGTTGCTTATCTTTAATTCCTTCATTTTCTTTCTTAATTCGAACCAATTATACCATTTTCCCCAAATTCTATAGTATTCAGACTCCTCTTTCTCTTGTAACATTAAGGTCGATTTGTCCATTTCAGCACATGCCATTATTTTTTGAATAATCAGTTCATCCGAAGGTATACACCTGTGCTTCCAGCATTGAGCATAAGCTATTCTAGCAGCCGTTAAGACATGTAATACAATATATTTTATATTATTTCCACATTTCTTTTTAAATATACCTAACAGAAATAGTTCTGACTCCAATTCTGCTTGTTCCTGAAGAATTTCTTGCAGCCATTGTTTAATTTTAAGCCAATATTTCTGAATTTCTGAACAGGACCACCACATGTGGTAGAAGGTACCCTCTTTCTTTCTACATTTCCAACATGCTGGATTCATGTTGGGATATATTTTCACCACTCTCGTGGGGGGGGGGGGTTGGGGGGGGAGTCTGAAATCAATTATTACTAACTCACAATACTTAGCATTTAGGAGTCACTTTGGACAGTGAGATGGGCAGCATATAAATTTAATATAAGTAAATATTGATTGGCTTTTGTACAAATACGAGTCTGTTCTCTTGGAATAGAATTTCACCAGGATAATACTTGGAATTGGATTGCACAAAGTTAAAAACAAAAATATTGGAAACATTTGTTTTTTCTTCTGAACATGCTTCGAAATCAATCAACAAATCCTTAAGTGATACTTTGAAAATGAAGAATTTAATATTATTATTAAACTTCATGGTCCTTTCAGTTAGAGACTCCTCATGTTCTATAGTAATTGACTATAATGTATTATTGTATCAATTGTTTTATTCTATGTTGGTACTGGCCTCAGTTACAAGGGCATAATAAATAAAATTACTACTACACGTTCAATAGTAGAAAAAGAAGATGGGTCTTTATGAGGGATAAAACCTTTCCTGTGGTGGCACCTCATTTAGGCAGCTTTCTCCCCGGGACAGCTTAATATCATTTTAGCACCCAGTGAAGTCCATTCTGTTTTCCCAGGCTTTTAAACTGGTTTTAATTGTATTTTACTTCGTATTCTTTTAGATTTGCCTGACTGCCTTGCTGATGCCTTGTGTTGCCTTGTGAGAGGGATCTTGGAATCTGAGTGGACAACCAGCTAAATATGAGCCAGCAGTATGCAGCAGAAGCCAAAAAAGCTAATGCAATCCTAAATTGCATTAATAGAGGGATACAATCGAGATCAAGTGGGGTACTAATACCACTCTATAAAGCCTTAGTAAGACCACACTGCAGTACTGCATCCAGTTTTGGTCACCACATTATAAAAAAGATGTTGAGACTCTAGAAAAAGTGCAGAGAAGAGCAACCAGGATGATTAGGGGACTGGAGACTAAGGCATATGAAGAACGGTTTCAGGAACTGGGCTTGGCTAGTCTAGTAAAGAGAAGGACCAAAGGAGACATGATAGCGGTCTTCCAATATTTGAGGGGCTGCCACAAGGAGGAAGGGATCAAGCTATTTTCTAAAGTGCCTGTAGGCCAGACAAGGAATAATGGATGGAAACTGAACAAGGAGAGATTTAACCTGGAAATAAAGAGAAACTTTCTGACAGTGAGAACAATCAACCAATGGAACAGCTTGCCCTCAGAAGTTGTGGGAGCGCCATCACTTGAGACTTTCAAGAAGAGATTGGACTGCCATTTGTCAGAAATGGTGTAGGATCGCCCACTTGGGCGGGGGTTGGACTAGATGACCTATAAGGTCCCTTTCAAGTCTGATTATCTATTATCTGTTTTCATTTTGCATTTCATCCAATTGTATTGTACCTGTTTTCATTCAAACAGTATCTTCTTTGAACGTGTTCTATTGTAAACTTCCCAAAGAGCTGCAGTTATGGGGCACTTTAGAAAATGTAAATAAATACATACGATAAATACATATAATAATATAGATATATTAATATTATAACACACATATATAATATGATTATTACTTTCCAAAAGTACAAGGCATCCCACTTGGATCTTCACAACAACCCCATGCAGTCGGTTGGTTGAGAGTTATTGGCAAGCCACAAATATCCAGGACGTTTCTTAGACAGATCAAATTGTGGACGTGACACTCTAACACTCTAAACACCAAAGCCCTTTGGTTGGAATGTTTCCAGCTTGTACTGAAGTTTTGCTCTAACAGACGCCCAGACATTTACGCAGATCTGCTGTGATATGAGCAATATGTCAGCGAATGGCTGGTTAGGTATATACTGCAGGTTCAGCCAAGGAACAGATGAGTGGGGGGAGACAGCAGTAAAAGAACAGGCTCCCCGGAGAACTGTAACATCCTGGTGAACATGAATCAACATATTGACTAGGATTGTTCAGATTAGGAGATGCTGAGATGGTCCAATCAAAACGCATTGGGAGGAATCAGGTTATATCTTTGCTTGACATTTGAGAAATACTCAGGCTTCAGTGTTCATATTACATGGTTTTCTGAATGACAAAATTGTGTACTTCCCTCTGGGAGCCAAACTTGGAAAGGAAGCCGAGAACAATATTTTTGTTAACTTCTGCTCCAGTTAGTGGAACTATGCATGGGTGGCTCTTTTTGTGTGAAAAATCCAGTTCAGTGCATCAATGGTGTTCCTGCAAATCTCCAGTCTTTGTTAAAGCTGGTATGCATGTTACTTTTATTCTGCAGATGCTCCTTGGAGGAGCCAAATCATTATGGTGTCTTCCCACAGCATTAAGAGGCTCTTCCACATCACTTTACTAGTCAGTTACAATAGGTGTCCTCATTCCTCTTCCCGTGGAATATATTACCATATTTGTCCAAATGCTATCAGTAGAACAGGACCCTGAAAATATGTGATTCCACATAAGTTCATTAACAGAAGTATTACAGTCACAGCATGGAGTATTCCTTCCCTAGTACCTTCAAATGCCAGAAAGCCTACATATTCATAAGATTTAACAAAATTATATTAGGGTTCCACATGAAGGGTGTGGTGGCCTAAAGGTGGAACTCTCGCCTCACAATCAGGAGGCTGTGAGTTCAATCCTAGGTAGAGGCAGATATTGCTCTTTTTGGGCACGTTGACAATATATCTGCTGAATACAACTCTGCATAGGTGACAGGAAGGGCATCTGGCCAGTAAACACTCAGCTCTGCTCAGTTGCCCAGACTCCACCCCGCAAGGGATTATGGGGTTGTTAAAAGGAGATGATATTAAGCTTCCAAATCAAATACCTAATTCTCACAGTGCTGTCTTAATGTCTATGTAGAATGGCTTATTATTAGTATTATTATTCATCCTCATTATCTTCTTTACTCCTATTGGTATTTTGATGATGATGATGATGATGATGATGATGATTAACATTATTCTGTTGCTTTGCATTTACACTGAGAGCTTCTGTGCTGGAGACAAATTCCTTGTGTATCTAATCACATTCAGTCATATGGATGGGACCCAGAAGGAGGGCTTTCTCCGTGGTGGCTCCCTCTCTCTGGAATATCATTCCCCCAGAGATTAGAATGGCCACCACTCTAGCACTCTTCCGGAAGGCACTGAAGACCTGGTTTTGCCAGCGGGCCTGGGGAACCCAGAGCGGGATGGAGCACATCAAATGGCTCGTGTGATCTGCTGTCGTCAGGGTGGCGGGTGGGAGTTGGAGGGTGTTTTTTTATTTTTTTTATTTTTGTTTCAGATTTTGTTCTATTGTACTTTATTAATTTATTTGATTCCTTTTGTTAGTTTTTATTATTTTTTGTTTTAAATATTGTTTTACATTGTGTAACTGCCTTGAGTCACCATGGGCAAATAGGCGGCAATATAAATTTAAAAAATAAATAGATATAAACTATTCAAATAAAATAAAGTATTCAACAATCAAATTCACAGTCTTTTATTGCCTTTCTTTTAAGTATTGCAACTAATTTTGACAACCTCAGAAGTATTGCAACTAATTTTGACAACCTCAGGAAGAGCAGTTAGCTGCACACTCCAGAATGCCTTTCCTCAATCTTAAAAAAGGGAATCAGAGTTCAATAACTTTTCTGCCTACACTATTAATTAATTTATTTTGAATAATTAAATTCATCTGCTGTCCATCTCACTGTCTGGTGACTCTAGGCCATTTACAACATAATTCAACAATGCTACTAAATCAAAACGTGGAAGCATTAAAAACACTGAGCATTAAAAGTAACAGAATTGATAGAATTAGAAAGAAGAATATGATTGCAAAGGATTGTGCTACACACAGAACACCAATATTCTTTCTCTCTTCCAACACACAAGCAACCTCTCTTCCCAACCTACATTCTATCTTTTGAGGCCTAGAGGTCTGAAGAAAACAAGGCTGCAGTTGAAGCTGAAAAATATGTGGTATTGTGGAAGCATCTTCATTAAACCCAAATGAAGAACAAATGTTTAAGTGAGGAGTGAGAACTGACTGGGACAGAAGCAGAATTGGATATTCACCAGTTTATTTCTTTGCCTAAGCATTTCTAAACATCACAGATCTTGTTTTGTGGATCAGCTCAATGGTTGGCAACCACAAGCCTCAGCATGGACTAGCAACCAGGAAGAGGCTGCATTATGAGGCTGTGCCCTCAATGAATAGTCTTCTGTTTTTGCATTGAAGCTTGTGGGAATAAGGATTGTACCCTAGACAGACATTTTTCAATGACCTTTGAAATTTGTTGGTCCCTTCCTGGTTAATTTTGGGCCTATGCATAACATTTGTTAGAAATAAACCATAATTGATTGACAGGGGAAATAATTTACAGGTAGCCCTAGAGTTATGACCCTAACTGGGATTGGAATTTCTGTCACTAAGCAAAGCAGTCATTAAGCAAAACATCACATGACTGCACCACTTAGTGGCAGCAGTCCGGCCAGTCTAGACTGCAGTCATTAGGCCAACACTGCATGGTTATAAGGTGAGGACCCCACACTTTGGCCTATGTGCTTTTTCCCCCATGAATATTCCTCCATTATATTCCTCCATTATGGGAAGATTCCTGCCTCAGACTCTGGAGAGACACTGCCAAAAAGGAGTGGATATAGCTTACATCAGGTAATATGTGTCCCTGAATATCTTCATATAGCAAGTAAATACACTAATGAACAGAAATCGAGTTTCAGTTACTTTCATTGATATAAGGAGAGCTGGAAAACATAGCATCTGAATGAAATTTACTATAATCCAAAGCTTCTGAATTGTTGAATTGGTGCTTGCATAAAGCTGATCGTACCTATTGACTTACAGTCCAGTCCCAAAATGGAGGCTCAGTCCAGCAATCCCTTTGGGAAATCTTGGTAAGTGGTCTGTCACTTCTCAAATTTTGCTTCTATAGGAGAAGTAGCCACTGAAGAGCTAGGATGGATGATAGTCTGATCTGGTATAAGTCAGTTTGCTATATTTCTATGTTTATCTGTTGGCTTTAGCAAAGTTGTTTATTCATTTAGGTGATTGATCTTGGCTGTAATCGAACAACTTCTCAGCAGTTTTACAACTTCTGTCAATACAAAGAATAAAACACCAGTGATAAAATACAACTAAGTAAATAAATGTGTTGTGGAATATCAAATCTATATGGAACCATGGTTTCTTTCTCAAAATTTGGCTGCCCCCCCAAAAAAGAGTTTGCAAGAAAAGACTTTCCACGGTGATAATAAAATGAGGGGACATGGAGAAAGGGGAATGACTTGAAAATAAGCTGGCCGTATCCTAATTTATTACTGCTATAATCAGAATAGAGGTGGAAGACCACTGTTGCCTCAGCCTTTATGGGAAACTGTCTGAGGATCCATTAGGCGTACTCTTGGGCTGACAGCGGCATTAGCACTGCCCTCCCATAACATCCCGAAGCCTGTTTCTCAATCTCTCATTATGGCCAAAAAAGCACTAATGGCTTTGTGAAAATTTAATACTCAGTAGAACTTTGTGAGTTTGTCATTAGAAATTCCCAAACTCTAAGTAATCCCTGTTGAACAATATCTTGGGTGATTAGAGGACTGAAGGCCATGGCAGTAAAGTACAAAAGGTAGAGTAGCTATGGTAAGAAATAAAATGAAATACTCAGATGCTTTACTTTTTCTAAAGTATCCCATTTTATTCTTCCCAATGGAAGTTTGGAAAGAATTTATATAAAGGGGGCTTGGGACTTTATCTGTTTATAGCTCTCGAAATGGATTAGGGAGTAATTTGGTAAAGGAATACACTTGGGAGAAGCTGACCGATGAAAATCTGAGTTTGAAAATGGGCCAGATCCAAACAAGGGGCTGCAGAGGAAAAAAAATATATCCAGAAAACGTTTCCCAGTTCATCTCTATGGGAAAGACAGATGGACAGCGGCTTGAAATGCTGCCTCCTGCTCCATGCTAAGCTTCCTCCCTTTTGCCTCTGGTCACATGACCCAGCGCCCGGCATAAACAACTGGCTTTCTGCTTCCTAGTGCAGAAGGCAAGCTGCTTATGTAACATGTTACTTCATTCCACAAAAGGAAGGATAGAATGGCCCCTGCTGGGGAAAGAGTCTGACAGGATTCCAGAAGCCATGCTCCATAAGTTTTCCCTACTTCTTTTGTGTTATATAAGCCCTTCACATCAGTGGTGGGATTCAAATTTTTTTACTACAGGTTCTGTGGGCGTAGTTTGGTGGGCATGGCAGGGGAAAGATACTGTAAAATCTCCAGTCAGAGGTGGTATTTGCCGATTCTCCGAACTAATCAAAATTTCCACTACCATTTCTCCAGAACTGGTCAGAACCTGCTGAATATTACCTCTGCTTCACATTCAATTCTTATTTTTTTTGTATATATTTTTATTATTTACAAATGTAAATATCAAACACAGTGCAACTATCCTGGCATTATTATGCCATACATACTAAAATATTGCTAAACAATTAACATTCATATTATTCATACAATATTGATTTTGTTACAGTTGTTTTGACCATCTTACTCAATTAAATCCTCTATCATATCACATTCTAGGTTTATTCATCCTGATTATTTCTTGTTCCTCTCTTTTGCAGCCATTGATAGAACTTGTTCTAGGTATCATAGTATTCTGTTTCCCCTTTGTTTGTCAGTTCTAAAGTTAATCTATCTAGTTCTGCACAAGCCAATATTTTCCTTATTATCTCTCTTTCTGATGGTGTGTTATCATTCTTCCATTGCTGCGCATAAACCATTCTCACCGCTGTCAGTATATGTAGCATTCGATATGTTGAGCCTTTACAGTAACCTGTTAAAATTCCTAATAGGAATAATTCTGGCTTAAATTGTATATGTTCTCCCACCACTTGTTCTAACCATTTCTGAATCTGTCGCCAATACTTCCTTGCGTGGTTACATGGCCACTACATATGATAGTATGTACCCAGTGCATCCTTGCATTTCCAACATTTTGGTGATAGATTTCTGAACATTTTGGCCAGTCTTGCCGGAGGAAGATGCGACCTATAAAATATTTTCTATAAATTTTCCTTATATGATGTGGCCAATGTTAATTTCCTGTCTTTTCCCAGAGATTCTGCCATCTAGTCAATTCAATATTATATCCAAACTTTTGGCCCATACCACCACTGTGTCCTTAACCTGCTCTTCCTCCATTTTATAGTCTAATAAGTATTTATATACCACCTTGATCAATTTGTCATCAATCCCTACTAACAGTTTGTCTAATGTTAATTCTCTATTAATGCCCCATGCTTTCATATCCTGCGTTATCTCAACTGTATTTGTAAGTATGACCACCACTCCAGTTTTACCCCTGGTGCTATTATTTCTGATCTGGTTTTCAATTCTCCTTTCGTTTAATATCTTCACACTCAATTTTTATTCCCTATTATTAATTTACCAATGAAATGGCTCCAACCTCACTTGCATTGTGCTGAATACGCCTAAAGGTGCTTTTTCAAGAGGCAACTGGATTTTCTGGTTTTTCTTTGAAGAACCTCTTGAAAAAGCATCTTTGGGACCCTTCACATTCAGTTCTTCTTCCATTAGGCCAAGGGTGTCAAACTGGTGGCCCGTGGGTGGGATTTGTGATCCGCAGGCCACGCCCCCCCAGTTCCGCAAAAGCGGGAAATGTTGCAATACATCATGTGACGGCAACTGGGTGGCATGCCTTCATGTGGAACCCAGGAAACAAGACTTATACCTACTTTAACAGACATGCGATTCAAAACTCATTAATGAGTATCTGGCGAAAAATTAAACATAGACATTATGTGAAAATTCCAGGGTGGGTATCCGTCATGGAGGCACTGATACACCCCAATGCACTAGAAATTGGAAGAAGGACCAAATACTATGATGTCTTAGATTCCCAAGGAATACTAAAGACAAATCAAGAACTCAGGGACCAAGGGGTGAAGATAGATTGGTGGCCATATTTATAGCTTAAAACAAGATATAAAAAAGATGTAGAAGAACATGGAATAAATGTAAAGCTGAACCAGTTAGATAAATTTTTAGAGGGAACAGACGAAAAAGCAATTTCAAAAATGTAACTATTTATTAGAATTTGAATTGGCAGAGGAAGCAGTTAAGGGCCCAATGATAGCATAGGCAAGGAATTGTAGGACATAATATCACCCGCGGGCCATGTCCTCCCAGTTCCGCAAAGGGGGGAAATGTTGCAATACATCATGTGATGGCAACATGATGCTGCGAGTTTAAAGCCATGCATTAGGCTTATGTAGGTTTATGTATACAGGTAATCCTCGACTTATAACCACAATTGAGCCCAAAATTTCTGTTGCTAAGTGAGACAGTTGTTAAGTGATTTTTGTCCCATGAGGACCCAAATTGTTGCTGACTCTGTAAACTGCTTAGAGAAGACTGTAAAGCACTAAGTGCTACTGCTCTTTTACGGCCATTCTTGACACAGTTGTTAAGCAAATCACTGTACTTGTTAAGCTAGTAACACCACGGTTACGGGAATCTGGTTTCCCCATTGACTTTGGTTGTCAGAAGGCCGTAGAAGGTGATCACATGATCCTGGGACACTACAATTGTCATAAATATGAACCACTTGCCAAGGGTCTGAATTTTAATCACATGACCATGGGGATGTTGCAGCTGTTGTAAATGTGAAAAACAGTCATAAGTTGCTTTTTCCAGTGACTTGTAACTTCAAATCATCACTAAATGAACTGTTGTAAGTTGAGGACTACTTGTACAGATGTTATGTCTGATGCATGCTGGAGAGTTGAGAAAGCAAAAAAAAATACCCTAAAGAAGCCAGTATGTGCTTCTTTGGTTATAAAAAGATTGTGTTGCTCACATGAAGCTATGGAATGCACTTTAGAAAAATGGGACTCTCAGAACATTTCATTGTCCTCGTGAGAAATCTATATACAGGTCAGGAAGCCACAAATACAGACAGAGCATGGGGAAACAGACTGGATCCAGTCCAGCAAAGGAGTGAGGCAACCTTCTCCCTTTATTTCTTCAATCTATATGCCGAATATATGTATTAACCGAAGCTGGACTGGAAGAAGAGGAGTGTGGTTTTAAAACTGGAGGAAGAAACCTCTGTAACCTGTGCTATGTTGATGACATCAGTCTAATAGCCAAAAATGCTATTGTGGCTTAATGGCTTTCGTCCTGTTTTGGATCTTGAGTGAGGGCTAATCCCATCATTCTGCCTTTGTTCAGACTTTACTTCAGAGAGTTTCAAAATATTGTGTCTGCCTGCAATATTTGCTTTGCCTGTGAATACTGCTATCTAGATACTTGTCTTCCTTTTTCAATAAGCTCTTTATCTCTTAAGTGCTGACATCTGCTGTGGGCTATTAAAAAAAGTGGGGTTTGCTTTCTGCCTCTAAAAAAACATGTTTCTCCATTTCTCCCTTTGGAGAAATATAATATTCTGCCTTTTTAAAAATATTCCTCAAAATATTTCATTCTTCTAGGAGAGGGGTGAGTGCTGACAAGGGGTGCAGACTTTCTACACAACATTTAGGGAAACTCTATGGAGCACAAAAGCGAGGACTGAATTCTGCAGGTTGCAGGTCCAAGCTGCCTTTCCTGCTCTAAGCCAAATCCCATGGTGCACCCACATCACCAGGGTTTACACAACTTGTTAGGGAAGGAGGCTAGGGGCCCACTGTTATGTTTTTTAGTTATAATTTTAGCTTTGCAAGGCCACAAGGGGAATTTCCAGTGACTGGAGTTTAGAGTTGTACATGTTTAGCTTTGGTGATACTTCTGCAGGATTTGGTTGGGTTAAAACTTTGTGGAACTTGGCACAACTCTTTCAGGAAAGGGAAGAGTGAGAAAAAATACACTGCTGACAATCTGTGGTTTTCCTGCATTTTCTGGTAGTGCAGTCTGTACACCATTAAATTGGGCCATGGATTGTCAATCTCTCACTTTACGTGATGCCTCAACCCGGCCAATTCAACTTTGTCCTATATCTGGAGTCTTTGAATGATTTATTCACTCCACAGTTTGTAGTGAAATAACTTGGTTTGCGCATCTCAACCTCTTACTCAGGGTATAAGAAACACATGGAGATATATATTACTACAACATTTTTATTACTGTTTCTGAAATTCATTGTAACTTTCCCTCTCATTGTGCCTTCCAGATGTGTTAAATTCCAAAATTCACAGCCAGCAATTTTTTTTTAATTTATCTCCCTCCTTTATTACTTTTACAAACAACTCACGGCAGTGAATGTATCCAACACACAGCTTCCTCCTCCTATTTTGAGCATGAGAGTAATAGTCCCATCTTACAGGGAAGACGTCAGATTGGGAAAGGTTGACTTGAGTTTTATGAGGTTGTCTAACTGCAAATGTTTTTCCTTCCTCTGCCCAATACAAAATCATCCTGCTCCCACAAGGCTCACAGGTATTCCAAGTAGTTGGCTGTGGTTACCATAAACCAGACGTAAACATTAAAAAAAATAAAAAGGATCAAAGAAGTGCCTTTTTCTGTGAGAAAAAGAGAGAGTCCTTTTTCACAATCAACCAAGAAATTATGAGTATTACAGTTTTATGTTTCACCTCCTAGCCAATCTCAGGGAGCTGCCGCAGGACATACTAAATAGAATTCCTGCCACGAAACACTCACGTAAACGTACAGGAATGGTATATTTTGGGCCTCAAAATACACAAGGTGGCTTCCCATTGCAGCAGAGCAGAAAATGGGCAAACTATTCCCTCAACGCCCATGAATCTGTCATTAAAGGGGTTGTGCGTCTCTTAGGGAAAGGATTACATGTTCCCCAACATTGCAGATCATATCCCTTGCAGAGAATTTTGGCTACCACAAGGTAAGCAAACTATGTATTTTTTTTTTTACAAAATTGTAGGAAATGGCCTCATAGATGCCATATTTCAAACTGATTTTTATCCTTCTGTGGTTTCTGCCATGGTCACTCATGTTGTGCCTTTAAGATGAAGTCTGTAAGTAAATGGCTGAAGGGAAAAAAAGAAACAACCCATTGACAGACCACCATTTAGTGTGGGGGAAAGTAAATTCTTTCTCTGATAAGCTAAAAACCAGTGTTTTTCAAATGTGGCAACTTTTAAGATGTGTGAACTTCAACTCCCAGAATTCCCCAGCCAGCCATGCTGGCTGGGGAATTCTGGGAGTTGAAATCCATACTTCTTAAAGTTGCCAGTTTGAAAAGCACTGCTATAAACAACTAAGATAAGTCTCTTTTTTTTTTCTCCCTGAGATGCCAAGTTAAAGAGCAAGTGTGAGATTAGAACATATTTAAATCAAAAAGCCAAATTCTCCAGAGAGAATCTGCAGAGTTTCTTCCCCCTGCTCGGTTTGGATTGTGCTCAGGAGAGAGACGTGTTGTGTTACAAGGAAAAGGTGTTGGGAAGAGAAACAGCAACCAGAGGCTACAACTTCAGCTGACATTGCTCAGTTAGCTCCATTCATAGTCCTTAACTTATAAAGGAATATTTTAAAAAAGCACATTTAAATATCTTTTCTCTTATAAATCAATTGCTATTTGAAAAGATGCTCATACGTACACATTCAACACATTACATTTAGTTTTCTGATTGGGCCCATCTGCCTGCTTTGTATTGTGATTTTCAGGCCAATTTAATACAAGATATATATGTAGAACACCTGGGACCCCTAAAATAAACCAAGTTATGTTTAAAGACATATAGCCTGGTTCCCACAACATGCTTTATCACACTTTAGCCAACTTTAGTGTGCAGTGCAAACTAGGACACAATTTTATGGAAGCATCTACCGAGAAGTAAACACTGTTGATTTCACGAGTTGAAATTCTACGCATAATATTTATTTGGGAATGAATCCTCTTATATAATAAGGGGATATTTATCCAGATTAAACATAGAGAGGATTGCCTTGGCTAAAACTCTTAAAAGGAAAACTGATTTTTACAATAGATACCTGTCAGAATCTTTTTAGGCCCTGAAAATTTAGGAGGAGACAAAAAAAAGTATTTTATTTTATCCATCTCAGCCTTCCTTTTCTCAATGCAGTAAAACAGCAGGTTTTTTTTCTTTCACTAAAAATGGAGTTCTGCTTCATTCTTTCATCACCAAAAAATTAAATCCATGCCATTCAAAGTCATTCAGAACAATTCATTTCTAGCTGATTCAGTGCACTGGAATTAACTTCTCTGAGAACAGATTATAAGTAGTCTTCGACTTATAGCAATTTGTTTAGTGACCATTAAAATTACAATGGCACTGACAAAAACAACTTACTCATAGCAGCATCCCCCATGGTCATGTGATCAAAATTCAGACACTTGGCAAGTGGCTCATATTTATCACAATTGTAGAGCTACCTATATTTCAGAGTGGATCTCAGGAGATAGCTGTCAGAATTTTCCTTCTTCTCTAAGAACAGGAGGACAAAGCAGTTAATAAGACTGAGGCCATATTCATTTCTCAATAGTTTTGCAAACACCGTAATTTCTTTCTTGAGAAAATTTCACCTCACATTTCCATCAAGTCTTACTATCTACCACCAGATCCTACCAATCCTCTTATGGTGAGTAGCAAAGGATGAAGTGAAAAGCTTCTACACATTCTGCCAGATCAAGATTCTGTCGTATAGAGGATTTCATGCTGCAATCAGAGGTGGTATTCAGCAGGTTCTGACCAGTTCTGGAGAACCCGTAGCGAAAATTTTGAGTAGTTCAGGAGAACCGGCAAATATCACCTTTGACTGGAGATTTTACAGTATCCTTCCCTTGCCATGCCCACCAAACCACGCCCACAGAACCGGTAGTAAAAAAAATTTAATCCCACCACTGGCTGCAATGCATTGAGGGAGAGAATCATTGTTTTTGTTGTTGTTGCTGCTGTATGCTGAGTCAGAGACATCACAATAAAGTGATGAGCACTTTCTCCTTTGTGCTTTTCTAGAGTGATCAGAAATTTCTTATGAGGGTGAGCAATTGATCGAACGAAGGTTGGTTTTTTTGAAAGTGCGACACAGAGAAAGTCAGGGTTGACACACTGCACCAAGCTAATGGATTTTTAACTCTGATTTGTTGAATGAGATACAATGGCTGTGTTCATACAACATTATTAGTCATGATGACATGCTTCATACTAAGCTAAAGCCAAACAAACCATTTCATGGTTTAGCATGAGATGTGATAAGGATACCTCTTCAGGGGTGTTTATTCTTAACGCTTGAAGATTTTGTTTTATTCATTTTAATATGCTTCATGTCTTTGTTAACTTTTTCTTCCTTTGACAAGCTTAATGTGGTAACCATGATTTCTTAACAGAATCTAACCCATAATTTTGCAAATTGTTATGGACAAATTGAGTAATCCAAGACCACAGTGAACCTCAACTCTGTTTTGATATTCAAGGGTCTCTAATCTTTTTGGATCACTAGATTTTGTTTGAATTTTGAACTATGTTGTGGATTTCTCAAATGCATTTTTCTCAACCTTGGAAACTTGAAGGCGTAGACTTCAACCCAGAATTCCCCAGCCAATATCTTCAAGTTGCCATGGTTGAGACAAGCTTCTCTAAATTAGATGGTGTCATGGAGAAAAAGTTACAAAACCACTCACAAACCAACCATTTACTAGAAGTTTCCCCTCCTTCTGCTTTCGGTAGTTGCTCAAGATGTTCAATTTATTTTTGCCTGTTTTTAGGTTAGTTAACCATCCAAATGCCTTTGGGGGTCAGTATGAGACCCAGAGGTATTGTTGCAAATAAATATGATGCCTGAAACTGCAGTTTTGCTTTAAGACATGCTAGCTTCTCATTCTTTTTAATTAAAAGAATCTAAAAATATTAATAGAATAAAATCAGACAGAACATGATCTCCGGAAGATACCAAGAGATCCATCACCAGATTATTCCTAGTAGTCCTAATATATAGTAGTACTTTAGGGATTGGAGATCTCCAGGTATTTTAGACTTCAATCCCCATCCATCATGAAGAAAAACCAATTTAGAAGTTATAGACAAAAACATCTGCAAGCACCATATTTTTCACATCTGTTCTAATTTTCATGTCTTACTTTCACAAGACACAGGTTGGCTATTTGATGGGTAGCCATGTGTTATATCGCTGGTGGCTAGCGTTTTCTTGACCATTACTGCTAGATTCTTTTGGCAATTATTGAAGTACATCAAGCTCTGGGAAGGAAGGAAGGAAGGAAGGAAGGAAGGAAGGAAGGAAGGAAGGAAGGAAGGAAGGAAGGAAGGAAGGAAGGAAGGAAGGACAAATAAAATAGAATAGAATAAACAGAGTTGGAAGGGATCTTGGAGGTTTTCTAGTCCAACCCCCTGCCTAGGAAGGAAACCCTACATCACTTCAGACAAATGGTTATCCAACATCTTTTAAAAAACTTCCAGTGTTGGAGCCTTCACAACTTCTGGAGGCAAGTTGTTCCACTGATTAATTGTTCTGTCAGGAAATTTCTCCTTAGTTCTAAGTTGCTTCTCTCCTTGATTAGTTTCCACCCATTGCTTCTTGTCCTGCCCTCAGGTGTTTTGGAGAATAGCTTGACTCCTCCTTCTTTGTGGCAACCCCTGAGATATTGGAACACTGCTATCATGTCACCGGAGTCCTTCTTTTCATGTGCATTTTTTAAAAAATAGACTGCTCTACATTCAAATAAAAGTTTGCAAAGGCAAGGAAGTAGCATCTTACTATTTATGAAGTACCCTGATGAAGCTCACTCACCCATGTCATAAATGACTCCTTCGGTTATTTTTTTTAAATATTAATAACTCTGATAGGCCTGCTGTGGTTTCTTAATGAGTAAAGACAGACTTGTTTATCAACATGAGACAGTTCCGAGAAATTGCAACAAGTGGTGAAAATAAGTTGCTCTTATGTGGTAATGTCATGTCAAGGAGAGGCATTTTCCTATTACATTCCTGGGTGAGTCAGATTTAAAAAAAATAATAATAATAATTATGAGTATCAGAGGACAGACGATCTTTTCAGTGCTGGCTTTTCAAGTCATTAGCAAAGAATTTCAAACCCATTATTAAAGAGCATTATGAATGATCCTGTAAGGTGTTTTTTTTTTTTTTTTTGAATGAAAAGGTGAGAAAAGATCAATTTGATATGTTGAAATTGGAAAATCTGTCAAGGAAAATTTGTGGGTGGGAGGTGGGCTTGATTAGCTGGAAAGAGAACAATGCCTTCCATGAAAGATATCATATCATATTTAATAAATATACTATTCTGTATTATACGGTACTGTACTGTACCGTACCATAATATTACACTACAATAACTACACTTCACTACACTATAATATAAAACGAAGTGTTACTGTTGCTAAAAACAATTTGGCTCCACATATTATTCACACACAGAGAGAAAGTACTGCATTTTTCATTCAAAAAGCAAATAGAGACTGAACTTGTGTGAGGTGTAAGAGAGTAGAAGAAAGTAGTTTAACCCTTCAGAATTTAAAGTTTAGATCCATCAACTTGAACCCTACTAATAACTGGAGCTTTTTTCCTGGTGCAAAGAGATGCTTGATGAACCCCCCTCCAGGTATAAATACTATAGCAGAAGTAGAATTACTTCTTGTAGGTCATCTAGTCCAGAGCTGGTATTCAGCAGGTTCTGGCCATTTCTGGAGAACTGATAGCGGAAATTTTGAGTAGTTTGGAGAACCGGCAAATGCCACCTCTGACTGGAGATTTTACAGTATCCTTCCCCTGCCATGCCCACCAAGCCACGCCCACAGAATGGGTAGTAAAAAAATTTGAATCCCACCACTGATCTAGTCCAACCCCCTTCCCCTCCCAAGCAGTAGATCCTACACCATTTTTGACAAATGGCAGTCCAACAGTGGTGGGATTCAAAAATTTTACTACTGGTTCTGTGGGCGTGGCTTGGTGGGCATGACATGGCTTGGTGGGTGTGGCTTGATGGGCATGGCAGGGAAAGATACTGCAAAATCTCCATTCCCTCCCCACTCCTGGGGAAAGGTTACCACCGGTTCTCCGAACTACTCAAAATTTCCGCTACCGGTTCTCTAGAACTGGTCAGAACCTGCTGAATACCACCTCTGCAGTCCAATCTCTTCTTGAAAGCTTCCAGTGATGAAGCTCCCACAATTTCTGAAGGCAAGCTGTTCCATTGGTTGATTATTCCTGTCAGAAAATTTCTCCTTATTTCCAAGTTGAATCTCTCCTTGATCAGCTCCAGATCCTTGAATTGATCCCTATTTTCTGTATAGCTTCTATAGCATACTGCCTGGGGAATTTTGGGAGTTGAAGTAGACATATCTTAAAGTTGCCAAGGTTGAGAAATACTGTTCTATAGCATTCCTTTTCATGGTATATCTACTGACAGGGGAGCATTATAAATTTGCTAACTTTTGCAATTTAGGAGATGTTCCCAATACAGGTATGATCCTGCTAGTGTTTCTTCCCCGCCCCCCCCGCCCCCCCAAATTGGAATGGACTTATGAAACTATTTTAAAACTCTACTTGATCTGATTCCCGATTAGGTATGTCCAGTCGTATTTTCAATGCTGTTGTCCGTTGCTTCACAGTTTTTCTTCTGTATTTCCTTGTGCACAACAGACTTTAGGATGAAGCAGAGAATGAAGCATAAAGGGTTCTTCCAGATCTAAGGACCCTTGAATTGATCAATATTTTCTAAAGCTTCTATAGTAGGCTGCCTGAAGAATTGCAGAAGTCCATATATCTTTTGTATGCTGCCTGAGGAATTGTTGAAATCTATATATCTTAAAATAAATCTTGGTACTCTTTGAACCAGAAGTCTGAGCTTTAGCGATATAAACCAAGCTTTTTCTTTTCTAGAGAAAACTTTGTGAGATTGTGTTCAAGTCACTTCTGGTGGACTTCAACCATTCTTACGTGAGTTGGACAACAGCTATCCAGGTAGAGAAAAACATGTTTTTATACAAATTTTGAAGCATGATCTGGAGTTTAGATTTCACTTCTCCCATATAATACAACTCTTGTCGGTCCTTGTTCCTTAGCAAAGTGCATTGTTTCCTCTCTTCTGCTTTAAGGAAGAGGGGGGAAAAGGAGGAGAGATTATACAACATACCCCATTAACTTGTCTGGAATCAATTGTCATTTCAATATTCTTCTTCTCCAACTGCCTCCATCAGTATCTATTCTACCTGGCAGTTAAACATTAATGACTAGTTATAAAGAATTATGTTTGGGGTGTTGAGTTGATTTTCCAGCCTCATTTCTTTTTTAAATGTAACAAACCTATGAGATTACAAATTTGTAGACAGAAATTCTTTCCCCCACTCATCTTTATACAAGATCTAGCAAATACTGGATGTGTTATCAGATACAATAGGAGCAACTCAATAATGGTTATTCCCCCGCTTTAAAAAAAAAGCATTTTAATTTGTTTTATTCAGATTCATATAGTATGACATTTGTCATGTACACATAGTTTTCTCCCTTTCGCTTTTATGTATCAGGTCGTTATTGCAATTTTTTTTATTCTATCTCCTTTAAATCAACATTAAAATGTACTACAGTAATATTTAATATCACAGATACTCTAAATATGCTTTCAATGTTGTTATTGGGCAACATCCTAAATGAACCATTTTGCTTCAGATTTTAATTTTTTTGTTTCTTTTCAATTAAAACTTGGAATTAATATTTTGCAGAATTACTTTCTTTTTACAGTTGTATTAATGCAAGTAAATTTCATTGGCCTTTTGGTGAGTAATTTCAAAAATAAAATATTCTTGTATTTGAAAGGAGGTCAGTCTTGGATTCAAACTGTAAATCTCTCTTGAAAATCTCCATATAAATATCCAATATCTCATTCAAAGTTGGATTATTATCTAGTGAATTAAGGTCATGGAAAATACCATTCTGAATCAGTTGTTAACAAGAATATTCAGATATTTACATTTGAGTAAGTGTGATATATGTGGGTGAGATAAAATAACTTTAAAAAAAAAACAATGTCTCCACTATTTCATATAGTAATAACAGGATTGACAAAATCCCACCATAGTGATTTCTTTACTAGTGCAATAGAAATCATCCTTGACTCTTTATACAATCAGGATTGAATGCTGTGTAAAAATAAACAGGGTACTCTAAATGATTTGGAGAATGTTTCCCAGATGGCATCTTTGAATCACAGATTTTGCAGTCACCTGGTATAAAATAGACTGGAAAAAGAAGACTATTAAGACCAGGCACAGTTTCCCCCCCAAAAAAAATTGAATAAGAATGCCCTAAGTTGCTTAAAGTTCATCAGTTCATGGTTTTGCCACTTATGAAAGTCAGGCTGACACTGAAATGGACTCATAGTTGCCCCAGAAAACCAGAACTACATAATTGGAGATGGACACAGCATCAATGACATTGTCCCAAAGGTGCTTTTTCAAGAGGCAACTGGACTTTCTGGTTTTTCTTTGAAGATGTTTTGCTTCTCATCCAAGTCTTCAAAGAAAAATGTCTTCAAAGTAAAACCAGAAAGTCCAGTTGCCTCTTAAAAAAGCACCTTTGGGACAACCATGACCTGGATGATGGAGGATCTCCATAGACATCAATGACATTGTTGCAGGAAATGCAGGGCTGAATCCATATAATTTATTTTATTTATTTATTTGATTTGTCAATCGCTTACAAGATACTAGGTATAAGTATATACATAGTTATGAATACATGAAATGGGTACATATAAGAAGAGTAAAAGAAACAATAGGACAAGGATGGTAGGGACGTTGGTGCACTTATGCACGCCCCCTACAGACCTCTTAGGAAAGGGGTGGAGTCAATAGTAGACAGTCTAAGGTTAAAATTTTTGGAGTTTGGGGAAGAAACCACAAAGTCGGGTAGAGTATTCCAGACATTGACCACTCTGTTGCTGAAGTCGTATTTCCTGCAATCAAGTTTGGTGCGGTTAACCTTGAGTTTGTATCTATTATGTGCTCTTGTGTTGTTATGGTTGAAGCTGAAGTATTAATTGACAGGTAAATCATTGCAATGTATGATTTTATATACCATACTTAGATCAGACCGAAGATGGCGTAATTCAAAGTTTTCTAGGTCTAGAATTTCGAGTCCGGTGGCATAAGGTATTCTATAATGAGTAGAGGATTGGAGAACTCTTCTTGTGAAATATTTCTGGACTTTCTCAACTGTGCTAATATCAGATACATAATGTGGGTTCCAGACTGATGAGCTGTATTCGAGTATTGGTCTAGCAAATGCTTTGTATGCTCTAGTTAGTAGTGTGATATTACCAGAGAAAAAGCTATGTAGGATTAGATTAACAACTCTTAATGCCTTTTTGGCTATGTAGTTACAGTGGACTCTAGCATATAATCCAATAACTGTGTCCCCAACATTGGAGAAGAGCAGTGATTCTCAACAACTTTAAGAGGTGTGGACTTCAATTTCCTGAGCATGTTAGCAAGGGAGATTTGGGAAGTCCACACACCATCTGGATGAGAAGCGGAATGTCTTCAAAGTAAAAAAAAACCACATGTGGAATAAAAAACAAGAAAGTCCAGTTACCTCCTGAAAAAGCATCTTTGGGACAATGATTTAGATGACTGAGAATCTTTACAGATTTTCACCCATCTTAAAGTGGCTGAGGTTGACAAACCCTGCTCTGAAGCATGAAAAAAGCCACATTTCAAAGGTCATCGTACCCTTTGGATTTTGTATACATTGTCGGTATGCCTACCAAAGGTATGCAGGCTTGCTTAACTTATTATGGATTGAAGGCAATTGGGCTATGTATTATATATTTTATTATATATTGTATCAAGTAGCTATTATATATTTTATCAAATACCTAGCCAACTTTGGAGGATTCCAGTCAGCTCTGTTTAGTAAAGGGATAGAGGAATCACAGGAAATTCTGGCTAAATGAGCAAATCTTAAAAAAAACAAAACATTACAAATGAAAGTAATAACAAACTTCTTTGTAATACTGTCAGGAAATCTATATAGATGCAGTCAGTAGAAATTGAGCTTGAGACTTCAAAATATCTTTTAACTCACTTCAGCATCACAGCATTGTTATACTGTTCTGTTGTTGATGGGTATATCCCACCTGGCCCAATATTGTAAATTAACTTACCGAGCGGTCACTCAGCCCATAAATAATCAACAAAAGTTATGTCCATCTTTAAAATTAGTAGTTCAGTTCTGAATCGAAGTGAAAAGGGTGTTCTTCAAAGCAGATCACAAAACACTTGATTTATATTGGTCCTCACATCCCTGGTGACCAAAGACCTTCAAATCAACTGTAGACTTTGTAACTTCATACAAGTACATCAAGACGAGGTGCATCTTTTCACTTTCGCTCAGGAGTACAAAAATAGTTTTGAATAGGGATGCATGGATTGTATTGGCACTGGATCTCTGAAGAGCAATCAATCTAGAATCAATTCAAGAACCTGCAGATACAACTTATCTGTTCTTGTTCATTCACAATGATGGGAAAGGTTTAATTAATATAACATATATTGGTCAATGCTTTGCTTTTAAACCTTACCTTTACCTATTAGTCGATCAATAAGTATTTTAATCTTTCTCCCCTTTTAAACATGTTTATTAGTCTCATAGAATAAGGACAGCAGATTTCACAATCATTAATTGCTCTTATCAGCCCTTTTGGTTTTCCAAACATCAGCAGTTTCTACAAAGGCTACTTTTATCTTCATACTAAATTACGTTGTTCTTCTTCATCACTTAGCTCTGGAGGCACTTAGTAATAGATGAGAAGCAGGTCCATTAAACCTAGTATAGCAACTGATTTAACAGCTGTAGTTAGAAGTTTTTTCTGGATTGCAACAATGGGAAGACATAAAGCTGCCCCATCACAAATTTCACTTTCTTTTTGCATCCTCTTGTTTGGGTGGCATAAAGAGAAATCTTGCTCTTGTCAAAATGCCAACCTGCCATCACATTTCTCTCATGTGTAAGTAAGGTTGGGAGTTTGCACAGAGTTGGAAAATCCCAAAGCCATTGCTATGGCATAATTTGTGGATCTCCTTTGTAATCCAAAATATGGGGTGGCTGCTTAAGATTTCCACCTAAGATTATTATAGAGCATTTACCAATAAGGACATCTGGTAAATTTCAGCAGGGGGCCAGAAAAGTTGCCTTTATGTCTTCTAGCTGAGCAAAACTATAGCAAATATAACCATTTATGGAAAATTTTTTTTAGTATTGCTTAAAAGAAGCCTGCTGTATCATAAAGAGTCCAGGTGGTAACACAATGAAATATGCACATGGTGGATCTGGAGTGTAATAAAAAATATGTAAAAATGAAACCAAAAATAATTTGGAGTTCTCAGTTCCAATTCCTGTTCAGCCCATTACATTTTCTATGTGATCTTGGGCCAATCAATGTATTTCTCTCAGTCCAACCTACTTTTTCACATGTTGATTGTGAAGATACAGTCAGCAACCCTTACAGCAACCCTGTCCTGGATTCTTTGAAGAATTGAACACAAATGGGATCAATCACCCCCCAACCCCAGGTGGTACTTTCCAGGTGGTTTGGATTTCAGTTCCCAGAATACTCAGCCAACACATCTGGTGGGTGTCAGAGGAGACTGTGATGAATAGATATATCTACCTTCAAGTGAATATTATTTTATCCATTACTTGGCACATTATCTGTGGAACTTTAAATGCTGGCTACCCTCAAAAATGAAAAGTTTTGAGGCAGAAATCAGGGACTCCTAATTTTTCTTGAAAAATAGCTGCTTCCCCTGATATTGTCAATATGAAAGAATATATAGATCAGAGATGGTGCCTAATGGAGAATTGGAACATCTACTAGACAAGCCTAAGCAGGAGAAGTGTGCAAAATATTTTCACCAATCCTAAAGTAGAAGGGAGTCTCGTTTTTTGAGGTGGATAAAAGGAGATGCCATACTGCTGTCACAAAAGGGTCAACAATAATATATTTGCTTTGCAGTTGTAAGTTGGGAGTTCAATATTGACAGATCGGTGGAAAGCTGTTACAACAGGTATGCAACAATTAACAGCTGTTTGCTCTGGCTGTGGGTTTGCAAACGACTTTGGGAAAAAATACCTGATTCATGAAAAATCTTCCCAAAGATTTTATAAGAAAAGAGCAAGGTGAACCAAAAAGTCTCTGCATGTTATACAACATGTATCACTTTTCTAGCTGCTGAAAAACTAAAATTATTTGAATGACGCTTTGACTGTTATTCCACACACCAAGACAATTACATCATCTTTTGATGTCTTTCATTTTCCTTTTTTTATAGCAAGGGGGCAGATGTCCAGGCACAGTAGAGTTGGAAAGGTTAGTCTGACATTCTGCTGAAATTCCCATCACCCTTGGCTGTCTTCAGATTTAGTGGGATAGGTAGTTGAGTGAAATGAAGAAACGTAGTTCTTAACCATGAATGGGGCTCGATCTCATTCACACAAGCTATAGAATGAACTAGAATCTACATATCCATTTTGTTTTAATACCTGAAAACTGCGATTATTTGGATATAACCAATGGACACAAATCACAACTTGGCTTATAGTGTTCATGCTGTAAACAAGCTTTAATGGTTATTATATATCTGATCTTGCTTTTAAGAACTGTAAACTACAAGGTCAAGTTGGAACAGATGAATAAACATACATGAAATATGTTTAATGACATTCATTCTCACTAAAGATGTTAGCTAACTTCTTATTAACTCTTGCTGTGTGCAATTTCTCTTTTGTATTAACTCCATCCTCCTTGGTATGAAATCATCCTACGGCTGTCTGTTTTGGATGGGTTAAAAATAAGCAGGACAACAAGCAGAAAGAGGGTTTCATTCTCAAAGAGTTCTGTTTCTCAACAGATAGCACTTTAGTGTTGCTAATATAAGTCTTACTCTTACAGCCCAGGTAGTTTCTTGCCAGCCTATTTACTGAGCTTTTTAGTATTTTCCTTAGTTTTGAGGACTGAGTCCAGATACGATAGTTTCTGCCAATATCTGACACTGCTTCTTGAAGTGTTTTCTTCAGTCTTTCCAGTCTGTTTTTACTTTTAATATAATCTTTCTTTACTCAGAATCTGGGTCATTGTTCTATTTCTCTCTCTTTGAAATTCCAGATTCAGTGAATCACTTAACAGCAAGCTTCATCTCTCTCTCAAACATCTTTTGTGGCAAGATACATCCTTCAGGGTGTTCTTAGCTATTTCTGCCTATGGTCATCTTTGTCCCATCGTGTTCAATCACTCCTCCTGGCTGTCCAACATCAATTCCTGCACATGTGGCTTCTTCCTTCAAAGAACAGGCATACATGCCAGCTTCAGCATAACTTCCAAGTCTACCACTATACGCCCTTCAGGCTGCATATGCTACTATTGATCAATTGGCTGGCTAGCAGGAGATGGAGAAAGTCCAGAGGTTTCTGTCCCTTCCGTAACAGTTGTGGGTTTATTTTACAGAAAAGTACTTGCATTTAGTTTTAACCTAAACACCATCAATCAGAATAGAGCTGGAAGGAACCTTTGAGGTCTTCTAATCCAACCCTCTTGCTCTAGCAGGAGACCCTATACCATTTCAGACTCTTCTTAAAAACCTCCAGGGATGAAGCACCCAAAACTTCTGAAGGTCAGCTGTTCCACTGGTTAATTGTCCTCACTGTTAGGAAGTTTCTACTTAATTCCAGGTTGCTTCTCTCCTTGATTAGTTTCCGTCCATTGTTTCTTGTCCTGTCCTCTGGTTGTTTGGAAAATAAATTGACCCTCACCTCTTTGGGGCAACCTCTCAAATACTGGAATACTGCTATCATGTCCCCCTCACCATCCTTTTTTTTTCTAGACTAGCCAAACCCAAATCCTGCAACCGTCCTTCATATGTTTTTGCCTCCAGGCCTTTAATCGTCTTAGTTGATTATCAATCACCAAGGATTGAAATCCTCACCAAGGGGTGAGGAGTGGAACCATAAGGTTGCTGCTTCCCAACCTCTTAAAAATCTTTCTAGAGACAAACCTGGGAAGGAAGAATTTGTATTTTCCAGATTCTCCTCTAGGAGGTGTTTTTCCACAACCCTATTCAATTTAAAAGAAATGCATACCATAGGAAAGGAAGACAGCAGACATAAAGGAAGAAGATAACTAAATAGGAGTGAGTTGCAAAAAAGAATTTCTGCAGCATCTGCTGTCTGTGGGAGTTTCTTAATTTATGTCTACAAAGAAAGATCTTAATTCCCTCTGTGCTGTCTTAGCCAACGTTGATGACATTACTGTCTTGCCTTTAAAATGTTTGTCTCTTTGCATGCAGAAAACTATCTAGAAAGAACTAAGTTTGTATTCTCCCAGTCTACATGTTGAACCAGAAGTCGTTGTTTAACTTTATATGAAAAAGTTCTTGCAGGCTGACAATAGGAAGAACCTCTTTCAGTGATTAAAAGAAACTTCCTTTTATGGGGTCCAGTACCAAAAAGAGAAGGAACCATCTCTTGCCCTTACAACTTACAAATCTTTATAATGCAATTCTTTATGGCTAATAGAAAACCTTCAGACATTTTTTCAAATAACCCTAACAGTTTAATCTGTACCCTTCAAGGAGTCCTGCTGTGTGTATTAGATGAGAGAGAAACATTGCAATTGAAGCTGGAACAATCTCTGGCTTCAGGTTGGCCTGCTCTTAAAAAGTAGCAGAAGACGGGGAATTTTCTTTATAGAAAATGGTATTGCAGGGATCATGAACCTTTATTCTTTCTTAACTTAGACAGAAGAGACTTTCTCGATGGGGACTCTTGGATGAAAATGCACACAAATCCCTTTTGCAAAACGAGATCTGCTAACGTAGCCATTTAACTTTACTTATGTTGCAAAGCGGCAGCGTTGATTTTAATTTATAGCAAATAGATCAGGCTGGGCTTTTCTTGAAAGGTCTTATTCATCACTTCCTTTTAAAATTTACTCTTAGTGACAATCTCAAACCAGATCAGTCAGGGTGTTCTCCCTTAGGTTTTAAGTAATTTGTTTGGAATCTCAACAAATTTAATATCCCAACAGTAATGTTCATTGATCTCACTACCTTTTTCAGTGTGGGGACTAACCAATCAGTCACGTCTACATGCATAAACCCCGAATTTGCACAAATACTCAGAAAATAGTATGAAAGAATCAATGTTACTACAGAGAAAATCCTTTTCTGCCCATGAAAACATACGTACATCAAAATAGATTCAGAATTTCCAAGTTTCTTAATATATCTCCAGGCTTGAGGATTGTGTGCTTTCTTTGTTGTTTTGATTGTGAGTTGTGTTATTTTGTTCTTTCTTTAATCTGGTTGTACACACCACCCAACGTCGCTTTTGATGAGATGGGCAGCTATATAAAAATTTGATTAATAAATAAACAAAGCAATCTTGTATATGTAAAAAGTTAATAGTAGAGATCTATGTTTTGGTGTTGATGCATAAATTGCACAATGCAGAAAAATGTAGCCCTCCAGATGTTTTGAATTACAACAACACAGTGCTTTCCCGCTGACCAGTGTTAGGAAGTGAGAATTTGATTCTTTGGAAGCTCCAAAATTCTCCATTGATGAGAGATTGAAATATGATTGAAATATGAAATAAGTCTTTGAACTGACACATCTCCATTCCAAAAAACTACTCACACCTCTTTGAGTTATACAGTTCCCCCATCTTAAACTTGAATAGTCTGTTTTCTTCCACAGTCTGAATTTTTTAAAAAGTTAAAGATCTTGGGTATCACTTGAATGTATCTACTGTTTAGTACTGTTAGTTTTACCTAACACACATTTTTGTAAGCACAATTTCCTACAGGTTATCTGTATGTTTATTTTCCTTATATAAACTTTTTTACCCTGGGCCACCTCCATTCCACTGTATGCAAGGTTGGATCAACATTGCAAAATTTGGCTGGTGCCAATTAAAATATGTATTGAACAAATTTCTTCCCATATCTAGAAATTAAGAATTCGTGTACTGTACACTGCAGCTAACAGGAACAATTTGTCCCATAAACATTGCCACTGTTCAAAAGACACATTGAACTAAACAAAGGGAGAACAAACTGTACAAAGTTGGAGACTGAAGAAAGATAAAAAGGACCATCTCACAATTGCTAAAAAGGTGCCTTTCCAACTTGTCTGGAATTTGATCATTGTTTTCAAATGAAAAGTGATATAATTTTAATCCAGAAAAATCCTGGGTGCCAGTGCTGAATTTCAATACATTATAGCAAGGGAGTTTGTAAAGAGTGGTGTAGTGGCCTAGAGGTAGAATTCTTGCCTCACAATCAGAAGGCTGTGAGTTCTATCCTAGAACTCCTAGAATACTGGCAGATAGTTTTCTCTCTGGGCACAATGAGAATATACCTGCTGAACAAAACTCTGTATTGGCGACAGGAAGAGCATCCAGCCACTCTGCTAGCTCCATTCAGTTGCCCAGATACAAGGGATTATGGAGTCACTAAAAGATAGCAAGGGAGTTTACCCCCCGCCCCCCCCACACACACACCCCTGCAAGGCAGAATCAGATCTACTAATGATTTACTTTCCCACATTTGGGGAAACTACAAGTGTCAGTACAACCAGAATAAAATGGATGAACTTTGTGCTGTGAAAGCCATTTCATGATCATAGTATCACTTTTGCCATGATATAGCATGTTGGGTTATCTCTTTTAGGAAACCGTGCAATACAATTTTATTTCCTATTTTTGGGATTTGTTTTGCCTTGCCTGAGGGGTTGCGGGTGAGATGCTGGGCTTGTTGACCTGAAAGTTGGCAGTCCAAGACCCAAGTACCGCATGATGGGGTGAGCTCCTGTTCTTGTCCAACCCCTGCCGACCTAGCAGTTTGCAAATGACATGGAAACGCAAGTAGATAAATAGGTATCACTTTGGTAGGAAGGTAACAGTGTTCCATGCACCTCAGCATATAGACATCATGAAAAGTGTCTTTGGACAATGTGGTAAGAAATAGTGATAAGCACCATCTCCTAGAGTTGGACAAGGCTGGGCAGGGGAAACCTTTATCTTTTGTTTAACCTTAGACCTTTATAATGTAGGTGATTAAGAATGACGCTTCCGATTTGGCTATCTAAACCTGCTCTCTTCAGACTGAATGCCCCATTCCCACAAATACACTCCCAGCATCTGAATCCACATTAATAGCTATGCTGGCTTGAAAAGCTGATTGTGCTGAACTCCACACAGCTGGAGGCATGAGGTTAGAAGAGCTGATACAAATCACCAAAATAATTTTCCTCTTGAAATGGTAGATAGTCGGGGGGTGGGGGGTGGGGGTGGGGTGGGGGGGGGAGGGAGAGGGAACAGAACAGATATTTTTTTAAAAAAAATCCTTGCATGTTGTTTTCTACCTTTTCAGGCTGTTCTTTTCAGGCTTCTGAACACAATTCTGGAAACCCAATAGCTACATGAAGGCTGGAATCAAAGGCTGCCTTGTCACAGCGTTCAGATAAAGGGCTGCCACTTCCTGATTTTTCACTTCTCTTAGTGCTGATTGCTGTCACTTCTGCATGCAGAAAATCCATACAGGAACAGAGGTCAAATGCCCTTTCTTTCTCTTCTTTTTTTTTTTTTTCAGAATATCTGAAAGCTCAGATAGATTCTGTGATTCGGTTTCAGGAATCTCCCAGTTTGTTTGTTTTTTTTAACTGTAGTGGATTATTACTTTGGGAACCTGAAGAAACTCTTCACATAACCACATGTATCATTTAAAATAGCTTGGAAATCTGGAAAGAATGTTGTATTACCAAACAGAAGCTTCATTATTATGTTGACTAAAACATAAATATTAGCAGACACTAATTCAAGCTACATTATCTTGGAATATTTGACTGAAGAGACTTTAATTTTATACATTTTAGTATACCTTCATTAATATGAAAATTACATTGCCTGAAAAGATAGCTACCATATTTTGTTTTCTCTCTCTTTTGATTTATTCTCATTTGAACTTGTATTAAGTGTTACCAATTATGTGACATTGCTAATAAAACTGTAGATTGGTTGAAGAAAGCTCTATCATCAAATGAAGAATACAGAATGACTGCATTCTCACATCACAGGTCAGCTGTTCTTTGATTATTGTTTATTAAGCACAAATGGCTGGATTTCCATTACCTGATATATTATACATTTGGTTTTATAAATCACAGTGACTAGTTTCAAGTAAAAACTAAATAAGCCATGTTTTGACTATATTGATATGTGAATTCTCATATTTATTCAGAAATTTTGTTATCTATCATTTCAGCTTATCATTTTGTCTGAATTCAGAGACAATAATTGCATTCTTGCTTTGGAAAGTTACTAATACTGTTCTTAATATGGTGCTTACATTTGTTCCAGCCTTTTATTTATTGCTTGTACTCATCAAATCCACAACTGACATTTGAGACCTATTTAAGACAAAGTTGTTCAGTGTGATTCCATGAAAGCTAATTCAAAAATAAATTCTATTGACTTCAATGGGGCTTACTCTTGGGAAGATTAGAGGATGCCGCTCTCTTTCCCAGTTGTGTATTCCTGATTTAAATAGAGGTGATGGAGATTTTGCAATCACCCTTGCCTGTTGGCAGATCATCTCATGATGATTTCTACAATTTATCGTAACCAAATATAAATTGCTTTTAAAACCTGACAGGGAGAAGATATTTCCTGTAAGAAAAAGACTTTTTAAAAAGTGCAGACCTAACCTAACAGGTATCACAAATACTAAAGATTGCCTTCAATTATCTAAGTAGAAAATGTGTACAAGCAAACACAAATTGAATGTTGTTCTAATACTTTAATTGCCTAATCCTATGCTTGCCTATTGAGAACTCTATTAGAAGTGGATTGAGTGGGAGCTTATATCAGCTAGGAGCATACTGTATAAATGTGGAGCCAATTAGCTTCTTTAGAAGTTCTTTGGATGCACGCAAACTAATATGCCAATACAAATGTTTCATTCCTTCGTGGCTCCCTTTATTCAGTACATTCCCTTTATTCAGTACAAGAACAGTGTCGTGTATCAAAAATAAATGCATTTCCTTTAGCAAGAAACTATACATCTGAAAAGCATGTGTGGACCCCTAGTAAACAATGTAGATTAGAAAAAAAAGTATGCTAGCCATATGGCAGAAACCCTGGTGAGTTTTGAAACTAAGCCTGGAAAACAGAAATATATTCTTAGAATAAAAATTACTTTATTTCAAGCATTTGTGCTAAATGCAACCTACTGCATTGCTAAGATTGATAGAGGTATAAATATGATCAAATCAACTTCCTTAAAATGCTCTTCTAGTCTGCTTACTTTCCTTCACCAGCCCCCAAATTTACAATTCACATGATGCTTATACACTGCCGTGTTGGAACATACAATAATAATTGTTTCTTTACTGTGCGTGTTCAGTAGAAAAAAGTTCCCTGAAATGCAAAACCTCTTAGGTTAAAATCTTAAAAGTGTAGAGAGGTTATTGTCAACTAAAATAGGGATGCTCATTTCAAAATATTTTTTAAAAATATTCTGAAAATTCTAGTAAATATAACCTTATTACAATGATACCAGTTGGGCCATGCCATTGACGTAAAATAGATCCATGATATTAACTGATTTTATGGAAGCTGTGGTTGTTAAGGCTTCAAAAACATCTTCCATTACTTGTTCTTTAGTAGGCAGTTAAACTGGATATAGAATGAGCTGAGACATTGGATATGGTTCTTATTCTAATTTCAATTATTATTCAAACTAGACTGGACTAACTTTTGGGGAGCGCGTTAAGTATCAATTTGAAAAACGAATCAACAACATTTGGGATTGCACTTCTACTTTCTATTAAGAAATACTAGCCAATCTTTTCTGTATAAGAATCTTCCCAACCTATAGTGGGTCATCTTATGAAAAGTGCTACAGTCTTTCATTCTATTTAAGCTACAGCCTGTTTGAAAAAAATACATGATAAACTTCTTGAAGTGATACAGTACAGTACAGTTATATGCCTTTACTGGTATGACCAATCAAGTACAGGTGGTCCTCGACTTACGACCACAACTGAGCCCAAAATTTCTGTTGCTAAGTGAGACGTTTGTTAAGTAAATTTTGCCCCATTTTATTATCTTTCTTGCCATAGTTAAGTGCACAGAACTAAATACATACCTCTATTCATCTTGAAGGCATGGGGCAAGTATGCATGTGAGGGAATGGACAGCATAAGTATGATGCTGTAGGCTCTGCCACTTTTGCACATGCCCCTGCTATCATAGTGGTAAAGCTGCAGGGCTTGTGTCATGCTGTTGTGACACTTGTGTTGTTATTTTGACCAAACTGTCAGAATCTGTGGACCTGAAGCCTCTGGCTGGCTGAATATTTCTGTGTGTAGGAAGATTTAGTGGTGAATTTGTTTAATAATTTTACGTGCGTTTTCTAACCACAGGGTTGATAAGTTCTGAATATCATCACTGACTGTATAAACATTTAAGCATGTTGTGGGTTAAAAAAAGTTTGATGATAGAATCGTGATTTCATTACATTAGCTGCAGTTATAATAATTAGATTTCTAAATGTGGAGCTAATAAAGCTTGACATCTAGACACATACACACACACACACACACACACACACACACACCTCCTGAATATTGATCAGAATGCTGAGATCAGAAAAGAGGAAAAATATTGGGACAGAGAATTTATATATGAATTCATGAGTACAGATGTATTTTGTATAAATAGCAAATATAAGCAGAACTATGCAAATGCTAATTTGGTAAGAAAGCATTGCTGTGAGCAGCAGGGAATAAAACAATGGGAACAAATTTTACTCTTGAGTATATACTGTTTCCTTGGGAAATGCTGCGATAAAAAGATCTAAGATTGCTGGTCTCATATCTACTCTGTGGTGTAGCTGTAACTACTTCCAGAGGATATTAGCTGTGAATCACCTTGCTTTGTAAACTCTCTGTTTAAAAATATTAAGACTCATTGCTTGTAAAAGGTACATCTATCTATACGCTCCTTATGAATTTCCAGTGCTCTGTAAAAAAGGCAAACCAGATCTTTTCCAATTCTCCAAAAACCAATAATGTTTAAATTATTATGTTGATTTTAATCTCAAACTGTGACTTATTATACAGCTGATAAGCAAATCTTGTCAGACTTCCATCTTATACCTCTTTTTTAAAAAAGCTTAAGTGTGTACTGTAATTAAAAAAACGAAAAACAGCACAAAACAAATCATGCCAAAATTCCATATGGAAAAGATAAGCAATCTCTGATTGGAATAATACATGTTATTTTTTCTGGTTTTTCTCTGGGTAGAAATAGTCAGAAGGGGGAAAAATATTTCCTTAAATAGACCAAAGATAACATACTATGAAGAGAGACCTTTTTTAAAAAAAAAAACACTATTTGCTCATTTTTTAAATGAACACAGTTGCAACGGCAGGCACGAAAGCCCTCTTGAAATCTTAAAATAAGAAATACTTGAAAAATTTCAAAGTTCTACCAAGTGGCTTTGGAATTACCAGTCAGGAATTTACATGATTTTACTGATAGTGGTAGATGTATTACGTATGCAAATATATTGTCTTCTGGGATGATAGGACAAAAGGCAAATGTTAGCAGTCAGGTTTACGAAATCAAACCCTACTCTTATCAAAGCATGAGAAATTGCAAAATTCCACCAAGCACAATGTTATTTTTCTAATGTATCTCTGATCTATAATGAGAAGCAATCTAAGGTATAGATTTTGCATTCAATAACCCTGTCAAAAACTACATCACACATCAAATGTTAATGGCGCTGGGGAGTTGGGGTGATTAATACCATAACAAATGGTATATATTACAAAATTTCTTTTGTTCTTTCCTCACAATGATGCATACAGCCAGAATTTAACCTTTAAGGGTTAAAGAGTTTAATCAATGTCAATGTCTGATCTTCTGAAGGCAATAAAGAACAGACTGTCTAGCGATACCCAACAGAATATCACTTTGTCAAGCCACAAAGCGCCCAAAAGCTTGTCAAGTAAGTTACCAGAAACCTCTTTGTGGTTAGAACTCAGCTCCTTCCTGCTTGACCTATTATTTGATATTTGACCACTTGGTTGCAAGACACTTGCTCTTTCCAGCTGAAATGTCACTGGGGCGTCTTGTCAGCTCTTGGTCTGACATACAATTTTACTTTTGTGTGCTACAAGGCAGAAAATGCAGGGCAATGGCCTTGCTTTACATTCTGTCAGCATCAAAAGATGGGCGTCACTCTTGGGTCCTACCAACAACAACAACAACAACAAAGGAAGGAGCTTATTTTGAAGGTCAGAGCAGCCATTACTCTAAAATCTTGAAACTCGGGACTAAATTTATTACCGGGCGATGCTGGCTTGAGAACTGCCCTTATGAAAGCACATAAACACAGACCCTCTCCAAATCTCCCTACAACAGTTGTTTCTACTTCCTGATCAAAAGCCGACTTGATAAAAAATAAAAAAAAAGGACGGGCCATTAGGGACCGGATTCTGCACTTAACTTGTTCAAATGGGCAAGTGGTATCATGTAGCTTTACAAGGCGCAACCTGACCTTCTCACATTGACCAGGAGTGACATAATTGTGCAGGAGGAGAAGCAGTCACATCATTTCTGTTTTGCACAACCTGCTTAAAGTTTGCAACTAAATGCTTGTCTTCAGTTGAGCTGACAAGAGAGAAGAGAGGGCTCAGTGAACCATGGCAGGGCTGCCATGAAATGACAGGAATCATTGGCATACATTTCAAATAGCTCTCTCAATCCTATTAAAGTATTGCAGCCCTGTTTTAAAATAGACAAGTATGAAACAACTTTGATAGATAGAGAATAAAATGGCTTATTGATTTTTTTTTTTTTAAAAAGTCTGAGGAAAATTACCCCAAATGTGTCATTCTTTAACATTTAAAAATATATTACATAAAAATGAGCTACCACGGTAAATAAAAGTTTGTTTTTTTAAAATGACCCTTCTACTATGCTGGGCATGGGATGTGCAGCATGTGCAAACATGGCCCCCTCCTTCCTCCCACAAAGAATGTAAAATTAACGCCATAGAAATGCATAGAGAGCAAACTTCAATTCAAAGGATAAAACCATCCTAATAAAATCGGACTTTAATTAATTCTCTTTCAAGCTGCTTTACAAAATGACTAGATTCTAGCATCCATTTGGCATTGCTCTTTTGGCAGACATGACATGTAGGTTTGAAGGAAAGGAGGATGAAATTGGAGGTCTATTATGTGCCAAGGTAAAAGGCAGATCATAATCTGATTCGGACTTCAGTGGCAAAAACCCTGGAAGACAGCCTTGATCTAGCTGGGGTAAAGAACTTGACACAGTATGGATGCTTGAAGCGTTTCGTGAATCCTGGGGAAAAAAATAAAGACAACAAAAACATTTTCTTTTAATTAGTTCATAAAAACAGTAGATATTATCTCTAGAGAATGGAGTCCTTGTTTAGCAATTGCCTCATTTAGCCATTGTTTGTAATTACGATGGTGATAAAAAGTAACTTTACAATCAATCTTCACATTTACAACCTTCTTGAGTTTGTAAAGCAAAGGAAAAGTGAAGTATGATGGTGAGCATGGACTGTGGTTTCATTTAGTGACCAAATTGCTGATCCCAATTGTGGTTGCTAAATGTGGATTACAGGAAATATGCATAACTTTAAGCCCCAGTGATTTCAAAGGGAAGTAAGTATACTCTATATATCTATTGACTGTGTCCATTAATAACAACTTTCTAAAAGGGCAGTTGGTTCTTTGGCTTATACGATGCTTTGATTGCATATGTTCTTTTTAAATATTTGAATATACATAGTTACAAAATCTGCTGTCATGCACTGGTTTACAGTTATCTGCACATCTGGTTACCTGGATTTCTTACATTTAAAGTAAGACTTACAAAAAAAAACCCAGAAGTGTTTACCAAACCCTTTTTGAGAAAAGGTGGCGGAAATAGTTGTGAGATTTAAATACATACCGGTTTTACCTTTCTTTGTCTGGAACATTTTAAAAGTTGCCAATAACCATCTTTTGCTTTCCACAAGGACAGACCTGTGTATACTGATAAACTAAGAGTCCGTGCATAGTAAAAGAAATGACTTGCAAACGGAATTCTTGTTTAGAAATCTCTAGTAAGATTCAGGCAAAATTTTCCAGATTGTATATTCACACTCTTCGAGTACAGCAAGGGTTAAGTGACTTTTTTAAAAAGCTGTACCCAATCTTACTGGTAGAGGCAGTGGTGGCAGGAGAAAACTTTTCCTATCCTAGCTCCTTGCAGGCGCAAATGAAGCTTTGCGTGCACGCTCGCCACTTCCATGACCCAGTTCCCAATGGGAGGTGGACCGGAAGCAGTCTGTGGGTTGGGGACCCCTGTTTTAAAACATATAATCTCAGTCAAATATATACACACACAAGACTCTAAAATAGACCAGTCACAATGCACTATTGTTGAAATGCGATGGCTTACATTTGGTGGACTAAATAAATAAATACATAAATAAATACATAAGTAAATAAAAAATAAAGTTGTTAGCTATAAGGTCGTATTTGGAATTCTGCTACTGTGAAATCTGAGGGTTTTTTTCTTCCCATTGCTATTACTGTTACTGGGAAGAGGGGGAAAATCAATAGCTCTATCTATCACATAGTTCAGCAATTTTCTTTGATATTGGCTCTTTGATTTCCTGGTATTGTACAAGGTCATCTTGGAGCTGGGTGAAAAGCTGGCCTTTCAGACCCACCCATATGGCAGCAATTTTAAAAGGTTACCCCCAGGAGATATTTTAAAAGTAGTCCGACTTTCAGTTCTGCAACGATTCCAAAGAAAATGAATTTGTAGACAAAATAGGAACATGCAGTCTTCAGGACAACTGGTTTTTAGGCTAACAGTGCCTAGCTTTGCCTCTCTCATCAAAGTCAGATATTTATACATTTGTCCCAAAGGTGCTTTTTTTTCAGGAGGCAACTGGACTTTTTTATTTTTTTCTTTGAAGACATTTCGCTTCTCATCCAAGAAGCTTCTTCAGCTCCTTTGGGACAACCATGACTTGGATGACTGAGAATCTCTACAGACTATTTGCACATTTACTATTCAAATCAGCAAGTTATATACATTTATCTGAATACTTAAGCACGCTATCAAAGAAACAATTAAAAAATAAAATATTGGGATGTCTTCATTTCCTTTGAGCGAAGGATGAGCTTCTCTACAAATGTATGCTGTATTTTAAATGATGTTGCTGAACGACGATCAAGCTAAATGTCTTGCTTAAGTAAATGACACCAATAAATGGTAGGAGCTAAAGGTCAGCTAACTGTGCATGTTTGCTGGCACTATTGTCTCTTCAAATCAACCTGTTTATCATCCTCCAGGTTAAAGGACATTTTGGGGCTCACATTGTTTTTTACACCTCAAAAACCAGCCTTTAAAAAAATAAGAAACGAAAAAGGGAAGAAAAGGAGGGAGTACACACAAAAAAACCCCAACAACGTCAAAAGTCCAAAGAAGGGGAGAGGTTAAAAAAAAAAAATCAGGTTTCCTTGGGGAGCCACGCTCAACAAAAGTATGAAAGGTAATGATTGGCAGCTAGTCAATAGAAAAAGAAAAGGCTTCAACATTTGGTAGAGGGGATGGGGATGGGGGAGGGGGGCGGAGGGGGAGGCAGCTAAGTTTTCGTTCTGTGGTCAGGTTGCTTCTCCTAATTCTGCTCAGGTAGAATTAAAACCCAACAATGGGATGGAGATCAGGGCTACTGTGGCCTTGGCCGTTATCAGCCCTCACCTTCCATAAGAAAGCAAACACGTGGCCTGGGGGAGGGTGTAATTCCTGATAATTGTTGCCTAGATGGGAATAAATCGAGAACTCCATCTCTGGATTAAAGTGATCGATCTTTTTTCAGTATCCCTACTTTTCTTTGCTTTTTTGGCACTGGGCATGATTAATGCACTTAGATTAGTTGTAGAGAAGCATCCACCACAGTCCGAAGGGTTAATTTTCTTGGAGGGTAAATAGGGACAGTTGCTTTTATTGATAAATAGTCTCCAAGGATAATAGTAGAACAAATATGGTAGACCAGCCCCTTTAACAAAAACAAACAAACAAAAGGAAGGCAAACCTATGTTGATTGCCTTATAAATGTAAATGAACTTCTAAGGTTGTTAAAAAAATTGCACAAAAAAGGAGCACAGAGGGAAGGTTTTTAATGTCCTAAGCCCCCTGGAGTCATCAGTGTGTGAGCTGGACAGCCGCATAAGTTTGTTTCCTGAAATAAATAAACAAAAACTTCTTTTTAACAGATTCTTAGAACCTTTTTTGCATTTGCTGCAGACACTTCCCAGCTATCGTATCCAAGACATCCGGAAGAACCAGATTAAGAATGCTGGCACATTTATCTTGAATATTCCCTTTGTTTTGCTTTTGTTCACTGTGGCAGTATATCGTTCTCGCTCAGCATTTGTTCAAGATCTAGGCATTTCGGAGTTTCCCAGAGAAACAATACTGAGTTCACCGTACTGCAGCTCTAAAAGTTACAACTGGAATGCCGATGACAGGATGTTGTCTTCCTCTACTTTTAAGGGTTGGTTTGCATCACTCGGGTTCAGCTAGCCTTAAACTTCTTTCTAATAATGAACGTCTTTTATCACAGCTTGCTGTTAATTTACTCTCAAGAGTTTGTTTTTCAAATTGCTCCCTTCATTTCAATTGCTGGGGCTGGGAGGAGGAATATTTGAACGCATAGATTGTGTGGGCAACTTGTGGAACCTTCTTTCTTTCTTTTTCTTTTATTTGTTTATCAAACATGTACAAGAGAACAAGTATGAACATAAACAAGAACAAAGGAAATAAATAAAGATAAATGGGGACAGTAGGACAAGGACGGTTGGCATGCTGGTGCGCTCATGCACGCCCCCTTTAAGGACCTCTTAAGAATGCGATGAGGTCCATGGTAGACAGGTTGAGGTTGAAGCTGTGCGGGGTTGAGGCAATAACAATGGAGTCGGGTAGGACGTTCCAGGCATTGACCACTCTGTTGCTGAAGCCATATTTTCTGCAATCGAGTTTGGATCAACCTCAGGTGAGAGATTCATTTGTGAAAGACCTGAAGAGGCAAAAGGGTTGCTGTCTGGATCGTAATCCGGACCTTTAATCGCCTGTCTCCGGAACTCTTTACGGAGATATGTGCGTCCGTCTAGTGCCCTTCCGGCGGTCTAATTTTTGCCAGAGCCTTGGAGCCCGATGTAGATTCTCGCTTTGGAAGAAGAGGAAGGGGGGGGGAGCAGTGGAGCGAGAATGAAAGATGCTATTTACATTCACTTTGCCAAACATTAGCATCTTTTTGTCCAATCATTTGAATTCAGAAGGGTTAGAAAAAAAAAAACAGCTTAGAGAACAAGGGTTGACACATCCAGTGTGAAATCTTAAGGTGCTGGAATGCAATGAGGGAGAAAGTGAGACCGAACCACATTTCAACTCCCTAACTGGGCTGCAGCAGGCGTGAACTTTGTGACAGGTCTCTGTCTCTCAGCCACAGTTGAATAGCTCTTGCTGACACTCAGCTGTCAGACAGCATCCCCTTACTATGCCCCTAACATGCTCTACAGCTTCACCCAATTAACTTGCTTTCACTTGACATTGCAGCAAAGAGCTTCATAATAGGTGGTCAAGGTGCAACGGGGCCTGCTTGCCCTCTCCCTGTTCATAAACGGCAAGTTGCTTAACTATCTTCCCTTTTTTTTTTGCCAGCTTGCTTAGAAGCAACATGAGAGTGATGCGCCGACTAAAGCGGGCAAGCAAAGCAGGGTAGCTTCAAAGTACATTGTTCAAGCTTTCTTGTAGCGCTCTCTTTCTTCCTCTCCCTCTCTCTCTATCATACACACACACACACACACACACACACACACACTGCCCCAAAGCAGGAGCCCTAAACCATCAGAAAGAATTTGATTACTAAAAACGAAGCTTACAGGAAACTCTGCTGAAAATGAGAAAAAGACAGGGAGAAGGCTCAAAACAGTTATTTCCCATGGTGATGTTTAAGTTTAGGGTTGTTGTTTTTTAAAGGTACATGTAATTTATACATTTCTGTTCCAATCTTCTTACGCTGGAGAAATCAGTAGGTATTTAAATAATGAAAGTTATTAGTATACGTTGTGAGTAAAAAGAATAAGCCACTCTAAAACATATATATCGAAGAAAGTAAATGTGGAACATAAGGGAAATATACTGTATAATATTCAGTCATTCGAATGGCATCTTTTAAACAGATATTAAGATCTTTTTTAATTGCCGGGATACTTCTTCCTCTTTTCGCAACACAAACACTATTTTTTTAAAAAAATCAGAATCATGTAAATAATTTTGTGTATTATGTCATGTACTGTAGAGCAATGCATTAAGAAAGCTATAAGAGCATATATTCCTAGGGCAGTGTGATACACAGCAGATTGCAGTTGAACAATGCTTTCTGAAAGTTTTACCAGGTGAGATCTTTAAAAGATTTAAGCTGCTGAGTTTGAGAGGGAGATAAGGAAGAGCAAGAACCTTATAGTCATCCAAATTATCATAATTGATCAGTTTGGATTCACACCCATAATCTCTATGCAACTTCCTGTGTAGCTATGTTTTTTTTTATAGTGAAGCTATCTCTTTGCCACACAGTTCTTCTGAAAGAGTAAAAAAAAAACAGACCTATTATTTATTTATCAAATTTATATGGCTAACCTATCTGTGTTCTGAATTGCAGACATCTTTGAAACATTTTTCTACCCCTGATGTATACTATCTATAAGTCATCATTCTATGCTCATAAGCAGCAAATCCAGTTTCTTTATTCAAATTAGCTACATTTAACACTTCATAACAGAAGTATGCCACCCAGGAAAATGGGGGTGCTCCATTGGAATGTTTTCTCTGCTGAAAAGAAATAGCACTTATGCTGAATCTTTGATAAACTGCAGTGGTATATAGACAACCTTTTTTGATGTGATGATTATGTGAGATTTATTCTGAAATCAGAATAAATTATCTTGGATTTCAGATCATCTTCCCGATACCTCTGAGATTCTGAATTTATTGTTTAAATTGAGTATGACACTCACTCATACTGTTTTTTTTTAATGGGCCTTGCATTTTGTTGGATAAAAAAATTAAAATCTTTAGCCTTGTTTTCCAATCAATCAGACATCATGCTACATTCTGTCACGGAAACAGCAAGCATTCCACTTTTTATTATATATGTCTGATCCAAACAAGGAACTACTCAAATATAAGATGTCTCATCTAAAATAATGGGAGAAGGAAAAAGTGGAATTTCTAACTGTGTGAACTAGAATGTTGTCAGGAAGTAAAGCTGGGTGCATTCAAACATCTTTTAGCCTGGTTCAGATTTTACACATATTATATTTTGGATAAGTATAACAAATACTGACCTTGATCTAGCTTTTTCCTGGTATAAGTGGTCCAAGGGGAAATAAACGAAAAAACAAAAATGCTAAAAATAAACAACCACAAAACCTTCCACATTTCACGTTTATAAAACCTGAAATCAGCCAGAAATGTACATTTATTTATTTATTTATCTAAAAAAAAAAACCTTGCAAGGGGAGAAAGGGATTCACCAATGTTGACCCAGGAATAACCAAGAGGCAAAAAGGTCACATATTAGACTGAATGTCAGTTTATATCTAATATGCATACAAGCTTTAAATGTGGTAACTGAGCAAGAAACCAAGCTTCATCAGTTCTGTGGGTAAGCTAAGGATACAGCTTCTACTGTTTCTAGTCTCATTCATAACTATGGTTATATTTCCATTTTGCACCTATATGAAAAGAACTAATTAGCTAAGTAAAACTAAACGTACACTCAGTCACCACAAACAAATCTTTAAGGGCCAGAAAAGTATTCCTACCCCCCAAAATTGTCATATCAACCAAACTCTTCTAAACAAGTAGACATCAATATTTTATTCTGACCAAGGCTTCCTAGACCATAACTATGCACACGCTTATTTTAAAAACAAGACTTATTTTATTGCAATGCTGGGAATTGTTTTCATTCCCAGCGGGAATTAATCTCAAACAGTCCCTCGAGATAAGCACCCACCTTTCTTTTCTGTGAAGTGCTGCCAATAACAGAAGTATCAAATGAACCAGAAAAAAACAACAACCGAATTACAAAGAGCTTCAAGGATGAATCTGAACGGAACAAACTACTTTGCTTCCTGCAAAGGTTTCGTCATCTTTGCCTGACCTTTACACCTTATGGGAGGGGCAATCACCTCCCAACCTTACTCCCGAGTCACCCCTTTTGTTTCAGCTGCTCTTGCCTTCTAGCAGCTCTGCGCACATGCACACTGGGAACAGGCTCCCTTGGGTCCTCTGCCTCGCTGCTGCCAAACTCCAAAGGCTCCGGAGGTAGCACCCACTCCCAGATGGTCCTGGCCCCGTCTCTGCATCGGACGCAGGACCCTCATCCGAGTCCTCTCCAGACTCCCTGACTAGTCCCCATTCTTTCCCACTGTCTGATTCCCCTGCTATCTGCACTGGCTGCCAGCGAACCACAACAAATTTCCTACTTTTCAACAGCTTGCTAAGTGGAATTTATGTTTTAAAAAGAAATTAATGGACTGTTGTCCTTTGGTATAAATGTACAATCTCTTCCGAATATTCAAGAGGGGATTTTTTTTTAAAAAAAAGCCAGATAGAATTCCAGGAAACACATCTTAATTGATTTATATTTACATTGAATTTATTAAGGTTATAATATGCTTTTCTTTTACGGAGCTTGAAGTGGCTTAAATGACTCTGTGTGCCTGTAACTTGAACCTCACAGCCATCTTGGGTGGTATGTAAGGTTGAGAAATGTGACTGGCTGAGAGGAACTCTGGACTCATGCCTTCTAGGTCTCAGGCCAACATCTAGTTCTGGGTCCTCACCATAACTCCTGGGAGTGGCGATGTTCCCACAACACATTGCTTGGCTCCTGCCAACTTTCCTGCCTCACCTAGTTTCAGATTTTAAAGCTCTTTTCAATTAAAAAGTGAATGAGAAGCTAGCATGCTATAAAGCCAAGACATGCCCTGAAGCTTCACTTCTCTTTGCAATAATCTCCCAGAAGCCCTTGAGAAATTCTTATAAAGTAAGTAAAAGTTAATGACTCCATTTCAGTCCTTAGTTTGCCTCCTAGTATCTAAGTATTATGTGAGTGGATACACTAACCATTTTGTGAGCACGTTTATGATCTACTCCACATATCTAATGTGTTGTGGCAGATGTTTTTAATGTAGCCATGGCCACACCTGCTTAGTATTATGCAGCCATGGAGACTGCCATGGAGTTTGGACTGGACAAATGGGACACTTTTAACAACAACAAAAATTGAAATCAAGATGCTCTATGGGAATAACATCAAGAGCCTGGATGAAGAAGATCACTACAAACATTGATAATCATCACTTAATAACCAGTTGCTTAATACTGGTCAAAATTATAGCAACAGTCCTGGCACTGTCTAAGAGCAAGCAAGCTGAAGAAAGAGACAGGGAGACTAATTCAGCACAAGACCAAGTCTTTAAAAACAAATGCATTACAAGGCCAGAACTGAGAAGGCAGTAATTGAAAGCAAATACTGCCTCTGTAAAGAATCTGATGGAACAGTGGGTCACCTGGTTAGCTGCCTCAAGAAGATCACACAATCTGACTACAAACAACAACCGGGCAAAATAGCAATAATGGTGCATAGGAATATCTGCAAGAAATACCATTTGCCTGTAAGCAAGAACTGGTAGGGTGACAAAATAGACCAAGTAATAGAAAACGAAGAAACCAAAGTGCTCTGGGACTTGAGAATTCAAACAGTCAAGCATGTGCTACACAACACTTGGACTTAACCATTGTTGATAAGAAAGACCAAAAAGTTTGGATAGTGAACATCACTGACAGACAAATGGTAGCAAAATGACTCTGGCAAAAGAGAGCAAAGATAATACCAACAGTAATAGATGCCTTGGATGTACCTTCCCCCCACAAAATCTGGAGCAGAGTTAAACATTATTAGCATTGACAAAATCACCATAAGACAATTGCAAAAGACAGCTTTACTTGGAACAGCTTACATCCTGCAATGATACCTTTAACACCATCAAACAACAACATCTGCCTCGCCCAGGTCCTTGGAAATAACATGATAGAAAGATAAGAATGCCAAATTCAATCTGAATGTCTGACTGACTGTGCAATCACTATCATAATGGCACTATGGTGCCATTCGTACCACTGCTCCAAGCTAAAGTTCACACTATATTGTTTTGTTTAAACACAACAAACCATACACAAACAAGCATCTAATATTAAAACTTAAACCAAATGAAATTACAAGAAGATATTTCTTTCCACCTAGTGAACAAAGAAGAGGGGGAGGGAGGGAGAGGAGAGAGAGAGGGAGGGTGGGAGGGAGACAGAGAGGGAGAGAGAGAGGGAGGGAGGGAGGGAGGAAGGGAAAGAGAGATCCCAAATCTTATGTCTCTTCTGTGGGTCAACCTTCTTGATTCTCTCATGTGGCTACCTGGTCCTCTTAACTGGTATTGTCTGGCATAGTGGTGGTTAACTTTTTTGGCACTAAAATGGGAGCATGCGTGCATGGTCCGGCAACTGGAAGAGCAGCTCTCGGCATGCGCATGCGCACCAGCCACCTGTTCTTCCGGCTTCTAATGTGCATGCACGTGCGAAGACCAACTGGCCGGCTGGTTTCTAATGTGCAAAGTGGGCCAGCCAGCTGGTCTTTGTGCGCGCATGCTCCAGGTGGTCTACCAACTAGAGCTGACTTGAGGCATTTGTGACCAGTGCTGACATTTGGCATCTAACCATAAAGTCCAGTCCAGAACAATTCTGAGGCGATACCTTTAATGAAATCAACTGAAATCCCTTCTGAATATTTGGATCAATCTGCAACATTTCTATCTGATCCAGACTGGGATCAAAGGCCATTTGTACATCCACAAATAGGTATACACCAAGAGATAACAGTTGAATATTGATCCTGTGTATACATTTATTCCTTAATACAAAAACATGCCAATTAGCAGTACAGTCAAGGAATAGTGAAATTCGAAGCTTTCTCTTGGACTGTGGGATGTAAAGTGGCCTTTACGCATCTACATCCTGTTACTGAAGAATCTCAGAAACAGTACTTTTACAAATATGAGGAGTGCTTGGTTTTATACGCAGCTGCTTTGTTGAAACGTAAGGAAAGGGAAAAAAGGAAAAGTCAAAGTAACATTAGCATGAATAGGCTCCTTGGATTCCCTTGATTCAGGTGTCACCTGAGTAGAAAAACTCAATATAAGTTTTTTTCAAACCTCTCTCCAAAAGTCTCAGTTGATTCATAACCTCAGAACAAATCTGCCATCCTTTTGTGTTTAACCCACAGTTTAGCACTGAATAATGGATGTTCTTTATCTTGAAATAGTTTCTTCAAAAGGAAGGAGGAAATACCTAAGTAAAAGTGCCCGACTCTGGAAAGAAGTAAATGTATCTACTTTTGTATAGAATCATTCTTTTCTTCTGCAAAGCCTGTTCAATTATATTCTGAGTTCTATTCTTTGTAAGAAAAAAAAACTTTCTCCCAAAGGTTAAGCATCCTGATCTAATTTTCAAGGCAGCTGCCGCAAGCTTTTCCACTCTTCCTTCTGCAATTCATGCAGTATTATGGAAACTTCGTCTAACAATGTGCCTGACACTGTCACTTGGAAACAAACACGAGGAAGGCAGATCGAGGGAAGAGTATATCACAAATGAAAATAGACAACTAAGTTATTGTTGTTTGCATGCCTCTTAATTGTACCACATATTTTTCCTTTTATATTACAAAATTTGACACACCTGAAGTTAGACCACTGTGGGCTGAAAATAACTTTTCTTTCAGATAGTATTCTGTATTTCCCCCCCACCGCCATTTTATTGGACGATTTATCCCAATCCACAAAATGCTAAGGATTCCTGCAGAATCTTAGTATGGCAACGATTGAGCTAGATCCAGATGACTTGATATCGGCTAGAATCACATATTGATGCTACAGATAGTCCTTGACTTATAATCAGAGGTAGTCTTCAGCAGGTTCGAACCAGTTCTGGAGAACCAGTAGTGGAAATTTTGAGTAGCTCAGAGAACCGGCAAATTACCACTTCTGGCTGGAGATTTTACAGTATCCTTCCCCTGCCATGCCCACCAAGCCACACCCACAGAAACGGTAGTCAAAAAATTTGAATCCTGTCATGGCTTATAATCATTTGTTTAGTGACTCTTCAAAGTTACAATGGCACTGAAAAAAGTGGCTTACAAATGGTCCTCTCACATACAACCATTGCAGCATTTCCATAATCATGTGTGTCAGTGTTCCAAGTAACAAACTCCAACGCAACCAACTCCGAGAAAAGCATTTTCTCAAAGTTCCATTTTATTAGAGTTGTCATACTGGCACATCTAGGAAAACCCGAATCTGAGAGTTCCGGGTTTTCCCTCAGTAAGTCAAAATCAAAACCCCCTCTCCTGCACCCCTCAGTCCCATCACATGGTCCAATCACCAGTCATGCTAGCTGGAGACATCCCTCTAACCATTCCTTCCCAGGTGTAGGATGACTTGTCCTTGACTCAGAAGAAGAATGTTGTTATGTGTAAACTTCCACCTCTCTGTGAGAACCCCACTCCCAAATTCCCAGGCACTAAAATGTGGCAGCATGGAAGCTTCTAAGTAAAATATGGCTTCAAAAGCTGACAACATGATTACAATTCAGGCACTGGGCATGGGTCTATGACAATTTGCCATGGCCAACTGGCCATGGCCAACATGCTGCAAGTCAGCTCGCCATGGCCATCTCGCCACAGGACACCTCACAAGAGTTACTCTAATAGCAAAGAAATAGTGGAATAGAATCATTAAAGAAAGGATGCCAAAGGAGGGACAGAATAAAATGTGAATGGCAAAAATTAAAATTATTTTTATTTATTTTAAATAATTAAATAGAATTGTTAAATTGTCCCACAATGAGTTGTCTTGTGGTGAGTTGGCCGTGGCGAGTTGTCCTGTGCCAAGTTGCCCGTGGTGAGTTGGCCGTGGTGAATTGGCTGTGGTAAGTTATCCCATTCCCCTGGGCACTGGGCATGTATTTATGGTGGTTGTAACAGTCAGGGATCATGTGATTGTCATTTGCAACCTTCCCAGCTGACTTCCGATGAACAAAGTCAACGGGGGAAAGCTTAACAACCTCAATTCTTTAACAACCGTGGTTACTCACTTAACAACTGTGATGCAAAAGGTTGTAAAATCAAGGGTAATTCACCTAACAACCACCTTACTTAGAAACAGAAATTCTGGCCTAATTGTGGTCATAAGCTGAGAGTTACCTATATATATAGTTTGGCTTTTCAGTCAATCCCCCGAATGTAAGAAGTTAATCTGGATTTGGACAACCATGGCTACGAAGTAAATGTTTACAAACTGTGCTTACTTAAGAAAAGTGCTATTGCCATCCCTTTGGGATATTTTCAATGTTTGCAGTTGTGCCAAGGAATGTTATCAACGTTTCATGTGGGTCCTACTCTTACATAAAGGGAATCTGAATGAATTAATAGCACTCTGAATACCAATGTTTGATGTTCTAGGACAGGGGTATCAAGCTTGGTCCCATTGCCCTTGGGGGGGGGTAGGTGTGGCCTGATCGTTGCAGCTGATTGAGTGGGCATGGCCTGGATGGGCCTGGGCAGCAGGGGCCAGTCACTTGCTGTGTCTGGGATGGCCCCGCAGGAAAACTCTGGGCCAATTGTGGCCAGATGTGGACCCTCATCCACATGTTTGACACATCTGTTCTAGGAGAAGTTACTTTTATCCCCCAATCACAAAGTATAAGATAAAACTTCAGTTTCCTATTTTTAGATAGACAAGATGGATAATCTGTTTGAGAAAGATAGTTCCTTGACACTCTATGGTATGTTCACTCTACTGATATTTCTATTGCATATTGCTGCTATTATTTTTTTAATTATTTTATTACCATGATGTAATATAATTTCAGGTAGTCCTCAACTTACAACAGCTCATTTGTGACCGTTTGAAGTTACGCCATCACTGAAAAAATGGACATGATTATTTTTCACACTTATGATCATAGCAGCATCCCCATGGTCACGTGACTTGCATTCATATGCTCAATAAATGTTTCATATTTATGATAGTTGCAGTGTCCCGGGGTCATGTGATCATTTTTTGGGCGAACTTCTGACAAGCCACGTCCATGGGGAAGCCAGATTCACTTAACAACCGTATTACTAACTTAACAACTGCAGGGATTCAGTTAACGAATGTGACAAGAAAATGGGGCAAAATTCACTTAACAACTGACTTGCTTGGCAATAGAAATTTTGGGCTTCGCCATGTAATTCGAGGACTACCTGCATATACATAAGCTCAAGTTATTGTTCTTTTGAAAGTCTTAGGCTGGTTTATAAAGAATAAATGGGAAACATCTAGGGCAGTGATGGCTAACCTTTTTATTGTCGCGTGCCAAAAGTGCCCATGTGCACTCGCATGTACCCATAAAGCAATGTGCGCATGACCCCCCGCTCCCTGCGCATGCAATCCCCCCATGCGCACTGTGCACCTTTATGCCTGCGGACCTCACACGCACACCTCCGCGCATGCATCTCCCATGCATGCCCCAGCCCCTGCGCATGCACAGCAGATAACTGACAATTAGCTAGCTGGCGGGAGGCATGCTCACATGTGCAGTGGATCTGTTCTAGGTGACGGTTTGTGTGCCGGCAGAAATGGCTCTGTGTGCCACTTCCAGCATGCATGCCAAAGGTTTGCCATCATGGGTCTAGGGTTTCACCTTAACTAGAATATATAGACGTCTTGCTTAGCAAATAGTTCAAAGCCAAAGTCATTTGTTCAATCCAGCAACATAAATTTTGGGCTCAATTGTGGTCATAGTTGAGGACTACCTTTTACTACCTTAATACTGCCTTTTATATTATATTTTAATTGTTTAGCATGTTATTGGATAATTTTAGACGATTGAAAAGTAGCCTGAGAAACCCTGGTTTTAAAGGGCAACCTACAGAATTTAAAAATATTGTTAAGGACTGAGTGTAATCTCATATTTTTCACTGGAAAAAAAATATGCGTATCAACATGTTTAAATGACTGGCCTAATCCTTCCTACTCCCACCAAAATAAATTAAAGGTATCTTGCTCTGCTTAGGCAAAGGAAAGTTAAACTTGCTGGATTTGAAACTAGCCATTTTTCCCATAGTGCAAACATGACAATTTTATCTCCTGAAACTGCCAATGAAACTGTCAGGAAAATTAGATGTCATAAAATTATCCTATTAAATCAACACACTGGATTTCCACTAAAAGGGAGTTAAATCAATTAAAATTACATATTATGTCATGTCAGACCAACTCTTCAAAAACTATTTTTAAAATCTATTACAACACCCTGTTAAGCCCCAATTAAGGGAGAAAGCATACTGCTTTCTTTTCTGTCTTTCGGCTCATCACCAGAGACCATACCAACAGAAAGCTATTTGTTTCGTTGCCTTTTGTTTTTTATCATACTGCCATTATCAGCTTAAAAACCTTACACATATATATATATATATATATATGCTCCAGGTAGTGTGTAACTTTCCCAGTGTAAAGTTAAGAGAATGATGGCTTCGGTCCAAGGCTGGCTAGTAACAGCTGATGTACTCTGGAATCTGGAGCCCTAAATCAACATTGTTTTCACAGCTGTAATTAAGCCACCTAATCAGAAGCACATTTTGATGGTACCGTTTCTGGAAGCCAGACCCTGATTTTTTACGCTTGGAGCACAGTGGCTTGTAAGAAGTCCTTATTTAATTTCTGTGTGTGTACATTTCAAGCAGTGGGGGGGAGGGGGTGAAAATGCCCCTTCCCCAAAGGGAAATGGAAAAGAGCCTTTAACTGTTGGAAAGAAGCAGTTTTATGCATTTGGGCCTTCACTAACTCTATGACCCGCTCTCCTTCGGCTCCGGGCCGAGTCCCCATGTCTCAAGTGGCAGCTGCACGTAGTGAGAATAAGGAGTTTTGCCAAAATCAACAGATGAGCTGGTCTGAACTGGCTCTCTGTGTGTTCCGACTGTAAATTGTGCTGTGATGATTAGAGAACTCCAACACAGGATGTTGACTCTTAAAACTGTCCAGAGAAAATAAGTTTGGAGTTATACTTTCTTTTAAATTCAGGATGATGATAATGATGATGACAATGATAATTATGATGATGGTAATGATTGCAATGTTAGTTTTAAAAAGACGGATTTTGTGATTGGTGCACAAAGTTCTATCTATATGACAAAAGTCTTCTAATATGAATTCTGAAATAATCATTCATGTTTGTATACATACAGTATATGCAGAGATATAGACAATGATTTAATAGGCCCTGAAAGCATTCCTACGGGAAGACCCATCTTCCGTAAATGTTTTTTTCAAGAGACCTATGAGTCTTGCCCTTCAATTGTCACAATGAAAAACGTGCATCTTACCGTCCGTTAAAGAAAATAACTGTGAGATCTTCAAAATCTAGAAACTGGTTACCGCTTCTAATGCTTAAAATATGTTGTTTAAATTAAGCAACCACCGAATTATCATCTCATTCAAGTGGATTTAGTAACTTTAATATAAACTTTCAACCTCTGAGGCCATAATAAGGCTATCAGTAGGAAGGCTATAGTCATTGTGGTCTGATTACATTTAGTTCTGCATTTTAATTGCACATGGATTCCATTAAACCTTCTTTTTGCCTTATAGGCAACATTTAAATCAAATTACTATAATTTCCAAATATGTTTCAATAGCTTGACAAGGTAAAAGTTCACATGCTTAGCATATCCCGCTTTTTAAAATGTTTTCTATAGAAAAGGAAATATTGTGTGCACAAATCAAGGATGCAGATACATTATCTGATTACACTTCTTTATTTTTTTTCACTCGAAGTGGTAGCCCTATTGTGGCATTTTAACAATAAAGTATGATATATTAAGAGATTAAGAAATATGATGCAGGAGTATAACATTTATCTAAGATATATTTGCACCTTTCTTGATCCTACTTTTTGATTTGGTGCAGATCCTCCTGGTCATCATTGTTATAGAAAAGTTTACTATACAGCAAGTTTTTGCAGATTACTGTTCTATCCTTTGTGACAATGTTCTATGGCAATTCATATTATGTCAGGAAAATTCTTCTACAAAGAGAAGGCACTTTCTACTACGGTTAGTTTCTTGCTTCCAGGTGAAGAAGATGAGACTACACTATTATCTCTAGTCATAAAATATGTAATTGAAGGCTGCCAGGTTGAAAAGATCAGGAGGAGATGATCTTTTCCTTTGGAATAATTCTAATATTTCTCTGAATCTAAATCAACTGGAACTAGTACCCAAATTATTTTAAATTACAGGATTATATAATTTTTGATTAGAATAATTAGTTCGGTAGTAAACATACCAAGGTCCTGTTTGAATATTAAATACTGAGTGTACTTTTAAGCATGGAGCTGGTGGCTGATTTCTAGTCATTACATAGATCTCTACCTTTATGAATAAAGCCACCATTTGTTAAATTGTTGTACTGTTTTGTAGTACCTGGAGAAAATTTAGATTTACATGCACAGAACCTATCTATCAACCATATGTGAAGCATATAATTAAAGAAATCTCACACTGTACAGAATGGTCTTGACTGACTAATCCTGTCTTTAAGCAACAACTCAAGTGGCCCTATCCAACTGCTTCAAAATGGTTGCAGAACCAGAAAATACTCTGCAGTGCTGCAGATCATTTTGCTACTACAATAAGCAAAAGCGCCTAGTCTCTTGTCCTATGTATTATAAACGCATCCAGATCTGGATATCCTATAAAGGATTGGACTTGAATACCAAAGGAAAAGATGCGAAGTTTGTTGATGAATCCAAAACAGACAACTCCATCACGCCATCAACTGTTATTTGAAACTGGAATGAATATACAGTATAGGATATTGCTTCAGAAGTATAAGAAGCTGCAGACCAAGAATACCAAGCACTGTACACCATGTTGCAGCATCTTGGTGCATGTACATATACTATCATCAATGATAATCTTAGCAATACTTGTGGAATGTCTGTACATCCTACTGTTCAGTCTACTTTGCATAATCATACAAATAATCCAATCCTGAACACAAAAATGAAGAGAACAAATGCCCATGAATTATGTCTGGATTTCATCCAATCCAGGATTGGTGTGACCAAATATTTACACTACACAAATTATGGAAGAATGAATCCAAGAACATGAGTGAGACATTATATTCATTCATTTTTCAGCTGCCTCTAATCCATTCTTTGGCAAATACTTATCACTATACCAAGTAAAGTCATGTGGTTCCTACGGCATGCTTAATGATGGCTTAATCAGCAGGGGTCACATCAAAGGTTAACTATCAGAAAATTTTGAAATCCTCATGTACTGGCAATGCCAAGGATGCCCCTTCTCTCTGCTGCTTTTCAACTTTGCAGAAGATGCCATCATGAGAAAACTTTTAATCGAAGATCTCATGAATGCAAGTGACATCATTTCTGCTGGTCATGAAGCAGAAGCCATCTCAACGGGATACAATCCAGCGATCAGGGACTAGTCAGTGTGGAAAAAAATGACTTATTAATCATTATTTATTTAGACTGATTAGACTGATGACTTATTAATGGTCATACAGGTAAAAGGAGTACAGTTAGAACAATTCATGTTTAAAAATAATTTAAATTAAAAGTTTAATTACAATAGTAAAAAAAAGGAAACTAAAAAATTAATTAAAAAAGAAAATAAAAAAGTGCAAAAAAGCAATGAAGAAAAAAGAAAATACCGTAGTCCAAGAAAGTAATTTCTCACCCCCATCATAGCAAGTATAAATAATTTCACTATCTCTTCCTCCTCTCAATTATAGATATAAAGCTCATAACTTGTCTCTTAATTATACATAGATCCAATAAGTAACATATTCTCCAATGCAGGTGTCAGTCAAAAGCCCAAACAGACAATAACATTAAAGAGGGGAGATGTCTCCTTTAAAGAGAATAAGATCACAAATTTCTACTTGAAGTGGAAATACAATTATATAGAAAAGCCAATTTAAATGTTATCAGAATAGAATGCATAAAGTAACTGTAGAGAAAATGTTTAAACTCAATGTTAATTGTTAGCAAATCCAATATACAACATTTTTCCAGTCCAGATGTCAGCAAATCCCAAAATAACCACTCAAAAATAACATGTTCCATTTCAACCCTGATCAAATAAACTGATCTTGTATTCCCTCTTTTTACATAAAACATTTTTTAATCCAGTTAGATGACTGTTGATCCTTGTTTTTCATTTCTTCAATACTTTAAAGAGCCTCTCTTGTTAGTCCAGCATGAAGAAATTATTCCAATTGTTCTCTCGGTTTATCATTTTTATTTTTTCTTAATTTTTAAAACTTTGTCCAATTTTTTTACATCTTGTTTATGTTCTTTCGAACAGACTTTGTTGCATATCTTTTTCTGTAACATTTTCTTCTGGGAACAGGTAGTTCCCAAGAAAACACAACTGAACTGACATTATTGATTCAAAGTCCCAATACTGTTCCTCAAAAACATCTCCGAACACCATAAGTTACACTTCGTTATATTTCCAATATCAAAAACAGTTCCCGCCCCAAAAAACTGCATTAATTCCTTAAAATTAATTTCAAAGGCATAATAATCAAAATCCAATATTCCAATGTTTTCTGAGCCCATAATCTATTTAAAATTTTCTATATTCCAAATCTTGTCTTTCTTATCATTCAGAAATAGAGCCATTCTCTTGAATAGTAGCTTCTTTCAACCAACTTAACAACTGGAAGGTGGGATTGCTTTATACACCTTAAATTTTCTCCTAGATGCTTTTGACTGAATAATTTCATTACCTGAATTTGTCCTAGGTCCTTTACTTATCTTTATATTTTGGACTAAATTTGCTTATAGGTTCTGATTTTACTCATAGCTAATCTAATGAATGAATTCTATACTATTCACCTACTTTGCTGCAAATTTTAGACCCTTTGTCCAAAAAAATCACACCACATGCAGGACATAGTTGAAAACAACATTTCCTGGAAGTAACTTTTACATTTGAATGCTGGGAAAATACAGTGCCTCACAATCACAACTGTCTGGAAGACATATGTTAGGACCCCTTCAACAGATGAGTAAGAACTGTGTTCGCTCTACTTACAATGATCTGGAAAGACCCACAGATGTATTTTTTGGAATTATTTCCAAAGAGGAAAATATTCTCAGGCTATTTTGTACTGTCTATCTAAAAGTTTACTGACTCATGTCATTTCTACCCCACTCATTGCTCAACATGTGGTATTTCAACACAAAGACCTATCACTGAAACAAATGAAGTATCACACACAAAACCACATAAATGCATTCATGACAGAAGTGTACATTGGATAACAGCATCAGTGAATATGTTCATCCAAAAACAACAACTCTTGGTATTTTCTGTGGAAGATGACAGCCCAACTCTTTCTCCAGCTGTTATCTCACTTGTAATCTCCCTTGGGGATAATTATTCTTTCTCCCTCCTTCATCTGAAGCCCTATGTCCTCCTGACCTTAGCAAATTTCCATCTCTGTGGATTCATGTGATTCCTCCATCTCTTCAGGTTGTCTCACACTCTCTAAGTCATTCCTTCAACTCTTCTATTTCCCCTTTTCTGATACAATCTAAATTCCAAAGGACTGAGTAACTCCTGGGAATTTCTCCCAAAATACTTGCCTGGTTCTACTACAGCCAGGTGGGCTCCTTCTAATTGCTTAAAGGTTTCAATATTTTGCTTCTTCTCTTCGGGCTCATACAGACATTTATAAAAATTGCCCAGAATTTACACCATTATCTGGTGTCAATAGCAGGAATAAAACAAAGAGGAAGACTTTATAAGGATTGAGGATTAGGATCATAGTGTTTTTTGAGCTCTTTTTGTATTACATTTATCCTCAAGAGAACAACACTTAAGGCATGACAAGTGAATCTTCTCTAGATAAAGTAATCTTATTATGCAGCTAGCCAATATCTAATTTCATCCGGAAAGTTGACTGCTTCTTATTTCTAGGATAAGATGATAGATTATATGCAAATATTTAGCCACCCCGGTCAAACATTTCTGCATCTATCCACTCTTTTTTTTTAAATTCACAATTTCTAAACAATTGCACATACTACTGTAAGTATGCATTTAAATTTGCAGAAGGATATTGTGTTTATTTATGAATTTATTCTACCATGAAAAGATTGCGTCAAGTTCTGTTCACTTAACCAAAACATAATTTTGCATGCAACTGTAGTGGTATAAAAGCTTTCTGAATCAAACAGCAATTCTCTGAACTGAACGTAAGAAAAGCTAATGACACTCTGCTATTAAAATGTACATCCAGGATACTTAGATCAAGGGTCTTCAAACTTGGCAAGTTTAAGACTTGTGGACTTCAACTCCCAGAATTCCTGAGCAAACATGACTGAAGGAAGAATTCTGGGAGTTAAAGTCCACAAGTCTTAAAGCTGTCATGTTTGAAGACCCCTGCCTTAGATTCATAGAATGTCTTTTTAAGATAATAGTGGACATTTCTACTGCATTGAAAGTCCGTCTGTCCATTCAGTTTTACAAGACCCTGAACCTCCCCTTCAAAGTAAGGGCACTATTCATAACTTCAGTTGAATAGCAATCAATCACTTACTTGAAAGCATATGAAGAGGTAAGCAAAACAGAACTAGAAGGGTAATTCCTACCAATTTATGCCTTATTGTTTTATTTATTTATTTACTGGGCTTATATTGCCGCTTCAATCAAAATTGAGTATTCTATTTACACAAATATGGTTGAAGGGGAGAGTATATTCTATTTTTTTCTCCTGCAGTTCAAGGCAATATCTCCTTGTGGAGATATGGGTGGCAAACAAATTTAATAAAAAATAAATAACTATATTCAGCACTCCTGCCTTTCACCTTTTTTCCCTTAATAATTTTGTAAAATACATTGGGCTGAGAGATGAAGTATAGTCCAATGGCACTCAGCTTCCATGACTGACAGTAGACCTTGAACATAGGTCCTCTACAGGAAACAGACTCCATCAAGCCCAAGCTTTCCCTTGAAGGTAAGCAAGGAATCTTGAGTTAGGATCCAAATAAATGGTCTGCTGCATTAGGGTTTTTCAGTACTTCTGGGAAATAAAGAACTTAGAAAGATAATATGGCTATAGAAGGTCAAAAGACCTCAATTCAGCACAGTTTGCATTAAAACGACTCACCCAAGTCACCCATTTTACTCTACAAAATGACAATTTGTCCATTAATTTGTTTTACATGTCCACAATCTTGTTTTACAGAGCTTTCTGTTTATTAACTTCTTTCTTTCTCTGTCTCTCTCTCTCTCATCTATCTATCTTTCAATGGACTTATTCAAAGTACTGTCCACCAAACAAAATCAACTCCCTTGATCTTTTATCTTTACAAGTCTTCCATTCTTATTTCCACAAAAGTTCTCATTTTAACATCAAGTGATTCAGCTAACGTATTGCCACATTGCTCAAACATGTAGTTTCTCTCTCTGCAGGTTGTTCTAGAGATCCTCTCCTCCCCCCTGTTCTTGGTGATTTTCTGGTGGTTGCCATTATATTATAACCCCCCACAAAAAAGTGTATCAAACAAGGAAAAAAAGAAAAGGCAAGTTTTCCCTCCTTACCCCCCTCTTTACATGCACTTAATACTTTTGTCTCAATATTATATAGTTAGTCCGCATCACAATCTGACTAATGTTACTTTTATTTTTTTGCTTTGCAAACTCCACCATTGTTTGTACTTTTCAGTAGTAAACAAAAAAACATTCCCACAAAGGTCTGGTTCTTTTGTCTAGTTTAATTTCAGTTTGTTCAAAAATGCTTCCACGAAAAAAAAAATATTTCAAAAGAATTATCTCCTTTATTTTAGACTTTCTAATATTTTCTATTCAATAAGCTTTTTGCCGAAATATTTTTAAATATTTAAACTTTTTTCCCCTTCATTCCTTTATAATCCTTTATAAGCCAGAAAAATAATAATTGACTAAGAGGAATTTTCTTGTCCTGCTGCTCTGAAAAATCTCTATTTAGCTGTAAATTAGTTACATTCAAAAGTAGTTAAAATGAGGCTCATGGGAACCTTATGTCCATATAGGTTGTATTATGGCTGTGAGCTTGATTGAAATCCCTCAACTTCCAACTGCAATCGCTTCATGAGTAACAGCTGCCCAGAGTGCAAGTGGGAGATCTCGTGATCTCTTCCTTTTCCATAGAGATTTTACAGGCAAAAAGTTGATGTCTAGCTGCTGATTTCCACTGCAATGCTATCCCCACTTTTTCCAAGACATCTAGTTTGCCATAAATCTTCACCAGAAGCTAAGATCCAAACAATCTCTCTCTCTCTCTCTTTCTTTCTCTGTCTCTCTCTCTCTCATCTATCTATCTTTCAATGGACTTATTCAAAGTACTGTCCACCAAACAAAATCAACTCCCTTGATAAATACTAACAGCATCAAGAAAACCTGAATCAAGGGAGTAATTCATTGAAGTTATAAAAAAATATGTGAATTCAGCAAGATACCTAAAACACTTTTTAAGAACTTAAGGAGTTGGATTGGATTGGATTGAATTAGATTAAGTTCCTGATCCTGATCTTAAACTGTGTGTCTACATTGCATGTTATTTCCCCTGGTTCACATTTATGGCAGCACCCTAACTTGCCTCCTGCTATCAAAATAATAGTTTTGTGTTTGCTGCATTTGCACAAAATGGTAAGCTATTAAAAAGCAAGTGGCATGCTGCTACACTCTGATCTGAATACTACCCTGGCTCCTCCTTTCCAAATTTTGAAGGATAGGAATAGTATTGATGCTTTTGGATTTTGATGTTGGAGAAGATTCCTGACAATAACACTGATTGGCAGGAAAACAAATGAACAAACCAACCTGGACTTCTCATTTGGAGCAGACTCAATAAGCAGACTCAAATTATCCTACTTTGGACACATTGTGCAAAGACATAGTTCTCGGGAGAAGTCTCTAAAACTGATAAAGATAAGAAGAGAATGGCCAGCAGCAGGGTCAATGGACTCAGTTACAATGGCAATGAGTGCACCATTGGAAGATGGTGCCTACCGTCCCTATCCTAGTGTTTCTTTTTATTTTTCTTATATGTATCCATTTCATGTATTCATAACTATGTATATACTTATACCTATTATCTTGTAAGTGATTGACAAATCAAATAAATAAATAAAATAAATAAAGATCTGAAAGACGAGGATGGGAACAGATCATGGTAGAGAAAATCTATCTATAGTGTCACTAAAACCTGGCAGCGATTTGATGACATATAATCAAGCAAGCGATCCTCCTCTTAGTGGACCTAACTGATAAAGCCAGATAGCCTCAATCGAAAACTCTTGTTTTACTATTCTTAGCAAAAGCCAGAATCAGTAACTACAAGTATGTCAAAAAGTGTCCTAGTGATCTGTCCAAACATGGTTATCATGTCTTAAGCTATGATCAATTAAATGAAACCATGTCACTTAAATGTGTGGGCTACACAGGAGACAACTAAACAAAACCTGGAAACGTAAACTGAGGATGGCTTGTATACTTCACTCTGTCTACATTCAGGTCATTGGCAGTTAGGATCACTGTTCTACCTCAAAAGGATGTTGCATCCCGGAGAGCAACATAAAATTATGAAGCCATGATTCTAAGATTTAAACAGATGGGAAGCAAACAGATAAATAACTCCTGCATCAAGACTCACCTGTTTTACATCTGGAAGCTGAAATTACGATGTACAGTAGGATTTCAATTTTGACTAGAAAAGATAAAAAAAATAAAAATATTCCACGTTAGGCTTGAAAGCAGAGGAGGCTATGGGCAGGAAGAGCAGGGTCATCAAAGCTGCTCTGCTCAGACACTAGTACAATACTACTCATAGTTTGTCTATAGCTGGACTTCTCTTAAGTAAAGCTTTAGCTCCTCCTCCGCATGTTTTAGTCTTTTGCACCTATTGCAAGCCAAGGAGCCATTTAAAGAACAGAAGAAAATCAAGCCACATAGCAATAAAGAAAACAAGCTTGGGTGTTGTGGCATGCAAGAGTCTTAGACACAAGGAAATGGAAAAAAAAGGCAGGTGTAGTGAATATACATATGCTCCTCAATCATTCTTCTTCTAGCTGCTCCTATATTTTTATATACTTTTATGATGGTTCCTTCATTCTTGAGCTATATACAAATATCTGCTTAGGGATGCCTGAGCCTGTACTCCAACCTAACTAAACAAAACTAAATAAATAAACTCCAAAATGAACATAGGTAAACCCTCCAGTTTTAAAGTTAGCAGCTTGTAGACTGAAAATGGTGGAGGACAAAAGGATAGTTCTCCCCATTGAGGCAATAAAAATACATGACTGTATTTGAAAGAGAAGAAAATTCAAGGTGTGAGAGAACATGTTCATCCAGAAAGTTTTGATTTTGCTTGATGGTTGCTGAAAAACAGAGTCGGCTCAGTCTTGCCTTTTGTTCTTCAAGAAAACGAGGCATCACAAGGTAACATAAGCTCGCTACTTTCCTCCTAAACCATTATGGTGCCTATAGTTTCTTCTCCCATTCAAATTGGTTCTGTTTCAACTTTCTGCCCGCTTAGGCAACTAGAGAAGGGTAAGTGACAAGACAAAAGAGCATGGAACAAACTTACTGAGAAATGGGTTTGCAAGTTATTAAAGCAGCTGAAAAACAGATACAGAAGGAATGGACAAAACCCAGTAAACTTATGCAGACAATGAAATCCAGTGAGTTGTTCCTGGAAAAATGAATGTAAGCATAGCGTTGGAGTGTTGGAATGGAAAGATGAAAATGGTGGTAGTGAATTGGCACAGTTTATCTCGAGAGATTGATTAGTCATAATTAGCTCAGAAAAGCAATTTCAATTAAAATGCATTGGACTATGTCAACATTACATAATTGTTTATAAAGTTATGATTCTGCAGTTAAGAGTCAGACATTTTAAGCTGGTACTGTAGCTGACTTTCATGCAATAGAAATTAAGTCATCTAAAGTCACATGTAGAGCCGGTAGCTTGAAGATTCCTGGTTCAACTTAGCTGATTACAGATTGATTTTTTTTAATTTCCATATCAAACAGGGATAGGTCACAGAATTTTTCAGAGTCAAATATCTTCATTCAACAATTACAACTATTGACAATTACAACTACTTAAAATATTCCATTAGTCTCACATCCTTTGAAAGTTATCAAAAGCCAATCACTTCAAACAACAATAAAAACAAAACCCCAGAACCAAACTCTTCACTTCCTTTTCATTTTCCTGATTGTCAAGGTGAGAAAATGAAGAAAGGAGAAACAAACAGAAAATATATACTGTACATGGGTAAAAATCATGAAGGCTGGAGAGAGAAGTCAAGGTATAATTAGCCCAACAAGTAGACCAGATTAGGAAACCAATTTCATATAGGACAGGACTATTCTTATTGCCATAGTTATAGTATGAGAATCTTGCAAGTCTCAGTGTGCTTCCCCCCTGATTTCTCAAGTTATTTTCTTGTCTTGTACTGAAACCCTTCTTATTTGATTGCTGCCATAGTAGCAATTCTTCCTCCTGTTCTTCAGTGCCAGGGTTTGTCCAAATGAGCAAACACATATGACATTTAAAAGGCAATAAATATATGTAAAAAGAACATCCATCATTCATCTTTATAATGTATGTGAACCTTATCTTCTCATCTGCTATCCTGTGACATGTTTTTCAAGGTTCTTATACCGCAAAGAAAAAAATAAGATGAGAAAAAAAAATGATATTTTTTCTCATGGAGTAAAAAATTCTAAGCAAGTTTTTAAAAGCAGGATGTTAAATATAAAGCTGCATTTAAACACACACACAACTTTAAATAGATTTACCTTACTATTTGCAGGTGTAGGACATGACTAGGCTCAGCCTAAGGGAGGGGTCAAGTGTGTTATCAGTCTCGAAACCCTTTGTGTCCATAAGAGATCTAATTCCTGCCTACCTTATTTACCACCAATTTGCTTTGGCCATTAGTAGTTCAAATTTTTATAGTGTTAGGATGCAATAACAAAAAAACATTCATCTGAATCACCTTGATTCCTGATTTCCTGTGCTTCACAGTAGATTGTTAATATGACATTCAGAAAACATGTAAGGTTTGAAGATATGAATGTTTTGTTAAAATATATACCACCAATTTTGAATCTCTTAAAATGAAGAACTTTAGATTCCTCATGTGTGATCTATTGCAAAAAAAATATTTTACTTCAGTAGAAAAAGCCCTCTGTGCCTGATTTAAAACCTGGATTGAAATTATGTGTTCACTTATTGTCTATATGAAAACATCGGGGTGGCACTAAGTATTAAAAGACAGAACATTATGCTGTGAAATCACAACACACATTTTGTCACTTTGACGAAAGATTGACTTGCTAAAGATAACCCTGTATATGAACTAGTTCTTGGTCAGTATAGTTTGATTTGATCAGCGATTAATTTGCTGTTTAGGATCTCAGATTTTTGTTTTATCTACATCTATTTCAATACATATTATGTTGGATGGTCTATTTTTTCTGGACATTAAAAAAAATCTTGCATTTGCTTAATAGAAGATTTTCTTCATTTTGGTCACATATTAGAAATAGAGAAAAGAAATGTGTATTAAACTTAATATTAACACCTTAATATTGATTCTCCTCGAAATTCTTGAAAAGTAATTTCTTAGGCTTGTATGAGGCCAAATTTTCTAATGAGCAGTACTGTGTACACACGAAATTATTTTTATACTGGATATATTCTTATAATACAGGGCAGAAAATATGCCAAATTAATCATGTGTTCTTTAATCAGAAAATATGATGTGACCCAATAACAAACACTTTTGTTAAATAAGCAAAAGGAGGCCTCCAGAAAATAATGTGTCAACGTACATTAAAAAAACCAATGGCGTGAAAAAAAAAAGAATATCAGAAACTTACTGAGTATAAGCTTTCATTTTCACGAAGACAAGCTGTTTGGAGTTCTGATTTCAGAGTTGCAATGTGATGCTGATGAGATGTTATTTCTCGTTCTAATGCAGAGACTCTTGAGCATGCAAATTGATAGACATCTATGAAACTTATAATCATCGCCTTGAAGGAAAAGCAAAAGAAATGATTATACTTCTGTATAAAAGATGTGCCATCTTTGCTGAGTTATATGTTTTTGAAAAGGAACTTTGTGTGTGTGTGTGTGTGTGTGTGTGTATAAACATATATACAAACACTAAACCTTAGATGCTGTCCCAAAGAGAAAAATTATTATTTTAGAATAGACTATATTGTATGCTTTTTTTGTATGCCGAAATTACAAATGGTATGTTGCGATTCAGTTATTTAAATAAACACTGTGTTTTGATTTGTACATAAAGCTTTATTGGTTCTATTTAAACTCATCCCTTGGTTAATTTTATTCAGCCAAGCTGAGAATACCATCAGAGGTTAAGTATGAACATGCTGAAAATGAATGGAGTTGCTAATTCTCCCACCTCACATTTAAAAGGAATTGGATTTAATTTGGCATGGAACCTAAAGAAAGTAGCAGACTTTTGAAAATAAATAATCTGATTACAATATAGCTGGGAAAATAATTCTCTTCAGATATACAGAAGAAGAATGTCCCAGCAGTGTAATATTGATCCGACTGATAATAAAGTTAACAGCACAATTGAGTATAAATGATCTGGCAGTGTTGGTAACTTGATATCTGACCCAAATAGTATAACAGTGCTGGGATTACTGGAGTTCTTTACAATTGGTTAATCACTTTTTTTTTTAGGTTATAGCTTCCTTCTGAAGTGACCTGCACTGATTTCTCAAATGTAAGAACAGCATTAAAGCTGATTTTTTTTAAAAAAAACCTTCTTTACTCAATAAGTGAAGATTCTTAGCCTTATTTTCTCAAATAAAACAACTCAGGGTTTGAGAATCATCAGGCCAGAAAACATAAATAGTCTTCTTTAAGATATCAAGTTCATCCATAGGTGTTTTTGGAACCGTTTAAAGATTCAAAACTCAACTTGAAATATTCTTTAAAAAAAGAATATTTCTGCAGAAGTGTATTAGCAAATTGCACTGTTTATGCATTTCTGCCATTATTCGCGTCTCCAAATTGTTTTGTGCCCGATTACAGATACTCCTCCATTTACGACCACAATTTACTGTTGCTGAGCGAAACATCTGTTAAGTGAACTAGGCCCAATTTTATGACCTTTCTTGCCACAGTTGTTAAGTGAATCATTGTTCATTTGGATCCCTCATTGACTTTACTTGTCAAAAGATGGATCCCATGACCCCAGGACATTGCAACCGTCATGAAGATGAATCAGTTGTCAAGCATCCAAACTGTGATCAGGTGACCATGGGGATGCTACAATGGTTGTAAGTGTGAAAAACGGCCATAAGTCACTTTTTTCAGAGCCGTTGTAACTTTGGACGGTCACTAAACGAACTGTTGCTAAGTTGAGGACTACCTGTACAACCAAAATGCCAAATGTGCAATTCCTGCTAAAGCTGAAACGAAAGCAGCTTGCAGAGGCACCACATTTAATACATTCTGCTATTGCTACTAAATGGAAATCAAACGAAGAGTTTTCACACAAGATAGCAATGAGTGTGCGTTTCAAAGGCATCATTTGTACATGAGGTCAATGCATGTGGCAAAGAGCTGTAAAGTAAGTGGACTAATATATAGTCAAAAATATAGCAAGGTTTTTTTCCACCAATTTAAATGAAATGCTCTTAGATAACACTAAACACAAGGACAATACATAATTTAAAATACTTTATCTCAAGGTTTAAGTATATTCATGTATCATGTAAAAATAAATAAGCATTTGCTATGTTTCTTTTTTTCTTTCTCTATGAGATGAAATCTTTTTTTACACATAAAAGGCAAAAATTGGAGTTTTATACTGCACAATCAACAAAAAGTTATACAAAAGTCTAAAGCACTAAGTGTAACACCTTAATGCGATAATAATAATAAAAAACCCTATAGCTATTATGAATCTTGTAATGATCCCGTTTAATCTCCCAAGTGAAACTTCAACAGGGCTATATACATTTTAATTTGGACAAGTTCTTTGAGGTAACATTTCCTTGTTTCCCAAAAGGAACCATGGAATTTTCAGTATCAAGTGCTCAGTGCCTCATATTTAAATCTCAGAGGGAAGATGGTATTTCCAGTAGCCCACTGTATTTATTAGTGTGCTGCCAAGAACTGATTTACTGCTGAGTCAGCATAAAATATCCTGGGGGATAATTAAGAAAAATCAAGTTTAGGAAAAAGAGAAAAGTACTTTACTACAGACTATGGGCCAAAGAGTGTATAGAACCTGTAATACAAAGCTCTACTTTAGTTCTGTCAATATCACACAACAAACTCGTGAAAATTAATTTTAGTCGGTCCATTAATTATACAATGAAAGTGATGTATCTGCATAAAGCTCCTTATGATGATGAAAAAAACAATCTAGAATTTCTGTGTTTTAAAGTTCACTGGCCATTTTCTCCAAACGACAGAGATTAATATTTTTTACCACTAATACCATTAATATTTTTTATAATTAGTGTTTATTTGGAATTAAATGGTGGGGCATAATTCTGATGTGGAATTCAGTGGCCAGAGTAATTCTACGTGCAGATAGTTCTATATATAATGGAAAAAATGTTTTCCTAGAAGTCATACAAGCATTCTACCTAAAATGTATTAAACTTTTGTATAAGGGGGGGAAAAAAGAATGAACCCCAAGCAATTTCTAGCTAATTTCTCTTCTAAAGTACAAGAGCAAAATAAAACTACTGTTTTGACCTTCCATGTTTGCAGGTGGAGAGCTATCAAAATTAGCACAGAGTGGGGACTTGACTATCAATGTTCAATCTTTTAAATAAAACTAAGCAAATTCTTAATTCTACTCAACAATGGGAGAGGAATAGCTCATAAATTGTTCAGGCTTGCAAATCATTCTTTTATACTGCCTACAGATACTTCTGCAGTGAATTCATTTATGTATGGATTTTGGTTTAAGTTACATTATTGTAGACTTCAAAAGGATCCATAACCAAAACAGTGTCAATTCACATAATACATGTGTCACCTATTCAAAAAGCTTCTTCTTGCATGGCCATTTCCATAGACTTTTTCATGTCTGCGTAAGATGATTGGTGATAATGAGATTATGATGATGATGATTTCTGTCTAACTCTACTGATTTTTAATTAATTTGTTGTGACATTCTGAATAGAGTGATCTTTAGGAGTAACTTTTTCGGATCTCTGAAAGTGCACAGCTAGAAGAGTGAGGTGGGAAATCCTCTATAGAACATAAAACTGTGAACTACATACTGATTTCACAATTTAACTGAAACAGATGTCTAAAAAGGAATATAATGTCGTAAGTATGCAATTCGTTGATTTTTTTTTCCTGAAGCAATATGGCTATAGGAAAACTAATCGAAAGACATGTGATACTAGTCTACCTCATTTTAAATAACAGAAAAAGTTGTATCAGTTATCACATCCTTTATTAAAAAGCAACTGAGTATTACCAGGTATTACATAGCAAGCAGGTTTTATAACCCACAAACATTCATTTTAAAATCAAGATGCTATCCAGACTAAAGACCGTTTGAAGAATGCCAATGGAGAATGAAATAGAGCCAAGCCATTTTGAAGGCTAAAGAATTTTAATTTTAAGCCTTAAGAAGCTACTTTAAATTGAAATGCAGGATGTAGGTTAATAACATTTAAAACATACATACAGCTGCCAATTTTACAGTAGAAACATAACAAACTATTCAGGAGAAACCAAACAAATAAGAGAGAGAAAAATCTATTTCCAGAGTGACTTTCTTCCTGTCCTTTTGCCTCCTTACCTTCTAATTATACATTGGTTAAAAATATATAAACATCTTGTGGCAATAGTAAGCATGGTCATAACACAAGTGATTCCTAGTGAATTTGCCAACTGAAGAAAATGCCCATTGGCAAAACCAACTTCCAAATATAATCGCTTGCCAAATATATACAATAATATAGTAGTTTCACTTTCCAAAAAAAATACCAATGGAATTCCTGTGAGCATGGGAACTTGTAACAGAAAGAAAAAAATATTTAAGTAGAGAAAAAGGAATCATGATTTCCAAATGTTTCCAGAGCAAACATTTGTTTATATGTAATCATGAAAATATATAAATAGAAATGGAGAAAAAGATAAAAGAAAAAGTGCAAAAACAATACAGATGGAAAAAAGAAAAATACTTCCAATTTTTATAATAGTTACAAGCAAATTTATTAGCTCTCCTCCATATTTAAGATTATATTACATGGTTCCCTTCTTCCCGTTTTAATGAGAAAATTTATAAATCACTAATTCATTTTTTTTATTTTTAGCAAAAAAAATCTCCAAGAGGGTTTACTCTTTTATAAGACTATCTCCAAATATTTATGTAATGTGTATACGAACAATAAATAATAATAATATATATGAGCGCATGCACTTATGAGTTTAGTTGAGAGAGAGGCAAAGAACAAATCTTTTAATATAAAGGTATCATGTTAAGAGTTGATTCTGTTACTAATTTGTAAAACAGGTCAAGAAAGTTGAAGACCAGATAGATATATAGGCAGACAGATTTTTGTCCAGATAAAGTTGTATCCATGTAAGAAAGCAAAAAATAAAAACAAAATCTCCAAGCTAGTTAGTTCATATAGAATTATATTATAAAGGGAAAAATAAGGTAATGCAGAAATTAAAACCATACACAATTTAAAAAATACTTCATTTCTTGTAAAGAAAAAAGAAGACATATCCAAATTAATATTTATCTTTTGGGCTTTCAGCTTTCAGGAAACTTCTGAATGTTAGCAGGATATAAGTTAACCTCAGAGTTAATATGTATATGAAGACTACACATTATTAAATTAAATACTAAATATGAGCCAACAGTATGTAGCAGCAGCCAAAAAAGCCAATGCAATCCTCGGATGCATTAATAGACAGATAGAACCAAGATCACATGAAGTATTAGTACCACTCTATAAAGCCTTAGTATGACCACACTTAGAATACTGCCTCTAGTTTTGGTCACCGCCATATAAAAATGATATTGAGACTTTGGAAAGAGTACGCAGAAGAGCAACAAAGATGATTAAGGGCCTGGAGACTAAAACACCTGAAGAACAGTTGCAGCAATTGGGTATGACCAGTCTAGTGAAAAGGAGGGTTAGATGAGATATAATAGCAATGTTCCAGTATTTAAGGGGCTGCCAAAAAGATGAGCAGGGCAAACTATTTTCCAAAGCACCAGAAGTCAAGATAAGAATCAATGGATGCAAACTAATCAAGGAATCATCAACCAACCTAGAACTTAGAAGAAATTTTCTAATGGTGAGAACAATCAACCAGTGGAAGAGCTTGCCTTCAGAAATTGTGGGTGCCCCATCACTGGAGGCTTTCAAGAGGAGATAGCCATTTGTCTGAATTGGTATAGACTCTATTTTTTATCATTTGAAGTAAATTGTCTATTCCATCAACAGGGCACCATCAAGTACAGGGATGTCAAACTCGATTTCACTTAGGGCCAGATCAGGGTTGTGTTTGACCTCGTGGGGCCGGGGTGTGCATGGGCAGGATGGGCATGGCCAGCTCAACATCACTTGTGTTAGGGGTGCCTGGGGCGGCCCGAGCACTCTGCCAGCGAAAATGAGCCCCCGAGCTCTGTTTTCGGCTGCAATGGCCTCCTGCAACCCTCTGCCAATGAAACAAAGCTCAGCCCTCCTGAGCTCTGTTTCTGCTGGTGGAAGCACCGTGGGCCATCCTTTGCTGTTTCCAGGGCGGCCCCGTGGGCCAGATCTAAGCACCCTCTGGGCCGGATCCAGGCCTTGAGTTTGACACTCCTGATCAAGCACTTTATTTGCAATATAGGACTTTTATTTTATTTGCTATGTGAGAAATATCCACCATGCTTGAAGTGCACTTAGTGATGCTTAATATAACATGTCAGAGAACAATGGCAAGAGAAGGCATCTGGCTTTCATTGCCATTTTCAATGGAAGTTTTGGTTAGCCCCCCCCCCCTTTATATTCCTCCCCAACGGTCACTTGTCTCCCCTTTTGTGCAGTTCTGTTAGAATGCTTGGTGCAAAGTGATGTGAAACTTTCCTCCAGCCAGCAGATGAAGCTAACAAAGGAAATGAAGGTTCCATGCACCATTTTATTGTTAAGATATGAGAGAAAAAGGTTGTGGTAGGTGAGCTGCAGAATTTCCCAAAAATGTACTTGTAAAAATCCTTTCAGGTTTCAGTCTTGTAAGTGGCTACAGAACAAGCTGCGATCTCTTGGGTGTTTTTGTGCAAAAAAAAAAAAAAAAAAACCACTTGGGGGTCTCTAGAACAATATCATTTGAGCAAACTGTTCTCCAATGGGGGGGAAAAAGAGTATTTTTCCCAGTAAGGTCAAAGAATTTGAAAGAATATAGTGAATTTTGTTAATAAAAATGGTGAATGTTCTCAAAGCTTATTGGTACAAATTGAAACACATACTATTTCCATAGTAAGGAAGCAGGAATGGTCAAGAACTGATCATATCATTCAAGGAGGAGAATATATTTAAGTACATTTCTCGTTTGGATGTCACTTCTGGATTTTGTGCTTGTGATGAAAGAAAAAATACAAAATATGATTGATTTGATTTTGTGGATTAGGTGGATTTGTCCCTATATAGAAATGGATAGTTATATAGTTGTACCTCACACCTTCTTTTCCCCTCTCCTTTTCCTTTCTTTAATTTCCTGTTTCTGTTTGTCCTTTGTATTTTATATATTAAATAAATAAATAAAGAGGAGAGCGAGGCGATTTCTGCCTCTGCCCTCCCTGTTCTTTGCCGTTATCTGGTATTCTCCATCTGATAGGGGTTTTTTTGGGGGGAGGGCGGGGGGGGGGCTCCCAGCTCTTGTTCTGGACTACTTTTAAATACGAAAAATGAGATCTGAAGGCATCGTGACCGAGAACAACGTGGCTGTAGATTAGAGTCCTATTCTCAACTGACAAGGCTCAACCAGTTATTTTATTTTCAATATCAGTTGTCTCTCCCCCACCCTCCACCCCATCCTCCCAGAATAAGATGTTGATAGACACCCCAAGAAGACGAAGTTCTCAATATCAACAAGATTTTCAGGGAACCCGAGCAGAGCAATAATTGGAAATTGATAGATGGGATTGGAAATGTTTCTACTGGAAAGCACAATAGACTGGCATATAAAAGCCATCAAGGCATTTATTGCCAAGCATAGATGTCCTAATACTGTATTCTAAAATTAAACTTGCAATCTACCTGACAGGAATGCTTTAAACTGAATTCCTGCTTTGAGAAGGGGGATAGATTAGATAGTCATCAAAGTGCAGAATTTTCAATAATTAAGTCTTAGCAATCGGTTTTAGAAAGGCAGTGCTATATCACTGGCAGAGTTACTCGTTGCAGTAACAGTTTTTCCCTGGAAAGGGGCATCTGGGCCATTAAGTCCCACTGCCCGCTTAATGTAGAAATTCAAACTACAGCATCTCACCAACGGGCTGTAAACATCCATGGTGGAATTGGTAGTTAGGAGAGGACGTTGCTTTTCTGAGTAGGCCAGCTGAGCTTAACTATTAGCAGGAGGAAACAATTCCCAGATAGTTAACTACAATTTGGCCTTCAGTCTGTACATTTCATTGAGCTTTGTGTCTCTTGAATGTTTTCCAGCATTAAATTAGAAACGGCCTTTCTGTAATGTAAATTCATTATTACTACATTCCTGTATTCTGGAATGATGGTAAATTTCCTCTGAATGACATCTTTCACTCAAATTTGATTTCTAGTTTCCTGATCATCTTCATTATTCTTCTTTGAACCTGTTCCAGTTTACTAAATGCTTCTTAAAGTGTGCTATCCAATTAAACAAGTAATTGGTTCAGATGATATGTTTGTGTGTGTGTGTGTGTGTGTGTATCTAAAGAAATCACCAGCTGTAAGTAACTTTTCCCTTTTTGTGTTGCCCTGAGATATCTACTTTGAGGTTTCCACGGATCTCCCTCTTTAATAAGAAAAATATTGCTAGAGTGGAAGGAAAGAGTACCATGAAACAGATTAAAAAGATGTGCTGCTGATAATTCTGGATATCTTAGCAATGTTTATCTTAGCAAACTATAGTATCTTTCAAAGTTACTTTGCCAGGGCAGGGGCATCTTCCTTTTTGTGATAAGCTTGAGAACTGCAGAAATATTTCTGAGTCCAATTCAAAGTCCAATTACTTGTAAAGATACATCTCAAATGACGCCACTTGGAAACATTTCTGAAAATCTCCCTCTGTGTCCTTTACTGATCTGAATTTAGGCTGCTTGTGTTTTGGGGCGAAGGCATAGTCAGTTGAGGTGCCTCATCAAAACAAATAATTTTTTGTAGGTAGTCTCACATAGCAACAACATTCCCAAATCAGTATGTCTTTGACTAATGAAAGCTTGGGAGATGCAACATATATTATCCTTTCTGACACATGTTAATATTACCATAATCACATGTTTATTATTTGATCAGTTGATCTTCTATCATCAGGTTTATTTTATGATACCATGCTTTGGAAGACAGGTGTAGTATTTGATTATTTAGGAATATTGTACTAATTATTACTTATTATTATTAAATAGAATGATAGAGATAGGCACCTGTACAGTTTTAGTTTTATACTTAAGTGTAGTATTGAAATTGAAACTGTACCAGCATCAATTCTGCCCATATTGTTCTCTTTGTTGAGTAGGTAATAAAAAAAAATCAAATCTTCTCAAGCTCTATAATCCTCAATCTTCTCCAACGCTCCAACTGGGAAGGGTTGAAATGTGAAATTTAGAGCAACAGTGTTCAGGGGTTACCTATTTATTTTGAAGGAGATTAAATATCCAGGACCAGATGGATTGCACTCTAGGGGTTTGAGGAAATTTGCAAACTTGCTGATGCTCTGACCAAACCTTTAAGGTCTTTTTTTTCTTTTCTTTATAGTTTAGCCAAACTTTAATCTTTGGGAAATATTGGAATACAGGTGGAGTACGGGAGAAGACGGGAGAATAAGAAATGTCTTTGTTTTATAAAAGGGATAAAGGTGGTCCAAATTATTAAGTGTGAGTTCGACTATACTGTATGATCATTCAATATATAGTTTGTTTGAAAATAAAACTGAAAAATGCTCATCGACTGTTCATCATCAAATTGAAGATGGTTTTGAGTAGATGTCTAATCTACTTGTCTCTTTGGAAGTTCAAATAATGTTTTGTGTACTAGAATTAAGGTTCTGAACATAGATCACAAAATATGTCCCTAAAAAGTGTTCTTGTGTTTCTAACTGCTTTTAAGAATATATAAGTTATAAGCAAAATAATTCAGGCATGCAAGAATCTTGGGAATTGTTCTTTAAATTGAAGTACAAGTTCAACCATATCTCTGACTAAATTACTGTCATGACACACCTTTCCCATTCACTTTGATGAGAAATGATGGCATTAAGAAGATCAGAGCTCTCTATTAAAGTAATTTATGCTATTGGTTAAAACATCGAATCATTTCAGCTTTGGCAGGATAAGCAATATATCCCAGAAAAAGTGCAATTATAATATGATGTCCAACTATGACTGCAAGTTTGAAATAAAGGGGAACATATTAAAATGGAATTCTATTAATTTGAAAAGAAGGGACATAAGGTTATAGCTTCCTAAGGCATTCAGGCATGCATGCAGAGTGACATAGTATTCTTCATGTTATTTTTTTTTAAATCCTTATATACATGTCATTTTAATGTGCTCAGTGTTAATTCCTTTGTATTATAATTGTAAACTCAAAAAATTACAGTCTGAAACAAAAGTAGGATTCTATTCCTCTCTATGTAAGGCTAACATTTTAAATATTTCTTCTAAACTAACCCTGCCATCACATATTCCCTCCTTGAGGTGCAGGTCACATTGTCAGAGTGTGCAAAGATTTCTCAACTCTTATTTCAGAAACAAACCATTTTTTGAACTCATATCTATTATCGTTATCTTCCCAACTATTCCCATTTTTGCGATACAGTATTTCACCAATGATGAATTAAAAGAGGGACTGAAATGAAATCAACCTTTCTCGAGTCGGTTATCCGAACTGTGTGGAACAAAGAACGTGACACTCTTAACACATGCCTCTAAGGAAGCCAGTAAAGTAACAAAATTTATGCTTCCTGAAGACCAATGCTGCAAACTACTAGTGAACTGTACTAGGGTTCACTCGCTGATCTTATCAACCATTTATTTCTACTGGATCACCAATCCATTCTGCAGACCAGAAACAACACAGATAGATAGAAACATTATATATACAACATTATATATACAACATATAACTGCGACAGAATAAAATGAAAAACAAAAGTCTCAAAAGGCTCAGGTTTGAAATTAGCACACTCTTAAATTATAGCCTGCCAAGCAAACATTCAGCAGACATCTTGAATATTAAATTCCCCCTAAACTTTTTCTCCCTCCCTTTAATTTGCTATTTAGAATATTACTTCAATATAGGATTCAATATGGAATTAATAATCCAGCCAGTTTCTGATGCACAGTTTTATATTCTGAGCCATTTTCCTTGCATTTCCCTTAATACCGTAGTTGCATATTCATTGGTATATTCTCCTTTAACTGCTGTCACTTAAATTGTCATGCAGAACAGGGCAAATCAGGGTCAGTTTATGTAAGCGGTATCTCTCTGAAGAACTTCATCAGTCTTTATTTCAATGCATTATGCAAAAAAACCTTGACATTAAGAGAGCCTTAACTGACAGCAAATGAAATCAATCACTAAATCACTAAGCCATAATAAACTCGCTCAAGTTACAGATCAGACTTCCTTCTCCAGATCTCCACCTTAGCACCCCATCAAATTATATTCTTCTCAAAAAAAAACCCTGACAGTTCCATCGCCAAGTCCAGTATTACTACATTGTAAAATTTCAGCAAAATGTTTGACTTTCAAAACTATTTTATAAGGACAAGAAAAGAAACCCAGAATCAATGCAGGTTGCTTGAGACAGGTAGCCTTAAAAAGCAAGGATTGGTACAAGGCAGTTAAGAGGCAAACACAACTGGATCTGTCCTTAGTCAAAGGTAAGACTGAAAAAGTTCATTCCTCAACCTTTTCAAGTCTGTTAGTCAATATTCTCACATTGATTTTTAAGGAGCTTCAACGGTGACCTTAGTTGCTCATTTCCACATGCAAAACATTCTGTCAAAAATAAGACTTCTTCCCCGTTTAAGCCTCAAAAAAAAGCTTTCAGAAATGAATGTGGCAACTTTTGACTTTTCTCTACATGGAAGTATTTAATATAACTTGATGCTTATGTCAAAATGTCCCCTATATGATCCTGTGCACTACAAAATTCTATCACTATATCTCTTTTCTCTAGCATCGTATTTCTCTATCGTTTTCTCTATCTCTTTCAATCTCTATCTAGGATAAATCCCTGGAAATGTGTAGTATCACTGCTACAATGCAGTTAAATTTAGTCATATATCATACATTCAAATATAAACATATATCGAATCAGTATAGTTGACTCAATGCATTAACAGTCCTATACTATACGATACGTATATTTTATATATTGCTATTCATAGTACTATATACTGTACAGTCCCACATTATAGGCGGATAAAAATATTATAGATGAACATAGTCACACAGACTGAAAAGTGATTAAAAAAGGGAGGTACCAGTGGTGGGTTTCCAATTTTTTCCTACCAGTTTTATGCATGCGTGCGCATCTAATGCATTCTTTGCGTGCGCGCACAGGGCTCAAAGACCAACCTCTGTCAATACTGGTGAGTTGAGTTGTTTTTTAGTTCAGCTAAGGCGTGTCAATCTGCTCTGCCAGATGAATCAGCTAAACTAAAAACCAGGGGAATATAGGAAAGGTAATGGCGGGGGTGGATGGGCAGGGCCAACCATAGGTGATATTTGCTGTTTCTGTGAACTTTTCAAAATTTCTGCTACCAGTATGCCAGAACTAGTCTGAATCAGCTGAATACCACCTCTGGGAGGTATGTGCTCTCCCCTCAGCTAGTACCTTCATCCTCAAAGCAGCAAATTTTAGTTTATTTTGCACACAAACCTAGCTAGCTAACAGCAGCATCTCACTAACTTTGGCTGGTCAGAAGCCAAGTAAGGCTAGATTGAAAAGACAAAGGAAAATGGGACAACCATTCCCTTTTTGTGGTCCAAAAAACCAATAAGAATATATCCACAAAACCAGCAAGAGTTGAGCTTGGCTCTAGAAGACTTTATCTTTTTTTGGGGGGGACATAAGCCTGAAACTAGGTAATACATTTTTTCCTTGTATCAAATTATACTCTTTGTCCATCACTAATTGTCCTTTTTCTTTCTTCTTTTATTCTGATGCCAAGAATGGGCCTCGCAAATTGTCTCCATCAGTGTTTCTCAACCTTGGCGGTCCATACACATCTCAAAGCTGCCAAGGTTGAAAAACAACGGTCTACACTTAAAGTATGGCCTTCCCTATATATATATGTTTTCTTAAGTTTTCACGGGTATTTATTATATGGTATTCAGCTTTGTTCGGGTATTTTCCCACGTCATTATAGTTGTGTTTTTAAAGTTGTAGCGACGTTTCGGCAGAATCTCATCTGCCATCATCAGGCTTGTGTACTGGGTTTGTCTGTGTGTCAGGCTTTCACAGCACCAAATTTAAAACAGAAACGTCTGTGAAAGCTGTATATTAAACACTGTAGCTCTTTCCAAAAGCCCAGCACAATTTAGAAGAAAATAAAACACCCTGTGGCATAGGGATCAAACCAGTAACATCTCTTAGAAGAAAAACAATGAAGCTTAGACTAAATCCACTTCCACCCCAATTTTCCCCTAAATTACTCTGTTTTAAAATGCTCCAGGAAGGCCAGAAACCAAGCTTTGGCAAGGAGGCAATTTTGTACAGGATAGGAGGACCGTCAAATATATTGGTCCTACGTTATTTAGGGCTTTCTGGGTCAATACCTATAATTGTGCTTGGAAAGAGGGGGATTCATGCAAATTAATTTGCCCAGGAATAGCCTTCTCTTGGTGCCAGAGACCAGTGAAACAATCTCATTGTAGATCTGTTTCGAAGGCACCGGAGAAAGAGACAAATCATGAAATGCTTTGGGACCTAACAATATTGTATTTATATCTTCAGCAAGAATAAATTGTGTTAAAACTGTCCAGGGTGAGACAGTCTATGGGCTTCAGATCTGCTCCATCGTTGTTGATCTGTGTATTTTGCATGCCGGCATGCCATCGGTTTGAATGGAAAATAATGAGTGCTACCACCTGGAAAAAAAAAGCACTTCTATTTGCCTTCAAAAGTCTTGGAGAGTACATTTTTCTAAGATGCAATGTTTGCCACAATGTTCCAAACAGACAAGAAACAACATAATTATCTTTGTATTTGTAGATAGATATTTTCCCTTGGGTCCCGAATGCTTATTTTCACAGATCTTCTCATGCTATTGAAAGAAGCAGAAAATACAGCAGGAATGTAACATCATTTTATGTTACATTTATCTTTGCCCAATTGATTAGAAGAGAAATCTTTTGCTCCTGTGTACAATATGGTATGATAAGCCATGACTACATCATACATGGATGCATAATTTACATAAAATAAATGGAGGACGTAAGCCCTTTATAAATTTATAATGATTATACTCTATCACTCAAAAGCAGTGTCAACACTTCCCTCTGCTACTATAAAACTAGCTAACACCCTCCTTCTCTTGCTGTAGAAGTTTTTAGACCACAAAAAAACCCAGGGGCTACTACAGTGGTAAACTGTACTTTATATGTTACCTGTCTATACTTGCTACAATTCCTGAGTGCAAGCAAAATGAAGTTTTTCCTCACCTTCCCAGTTTGTCATTTCCCTCATCACAAAGGGATAAGGGAAGAAATAAGTAATTCTAAAATTCTTTCTGGTTATTCCTCTTGCATCCCACAAAGTTTACATTTATTTTGCGAAAGTGAGGTATGCATGCATGTATGTGTGTATAGAACAGGGGTCGCGAACCTTTTGGACCTCAGGGACCACCAAACTCATAATTTTAAATCCCGGGGCCTACCCTGTGAATTTGATTGATGGCTTGCACACCATGTATGTAAATATTGATTTTTTTTATTTAGAAAAAGAGCAACTTTTACCCAAAATCAGGCAAAGCAGGCAGGCCGATTGAGCTGCTCACAGAATCACAGATTCACTTAGAGATCTGGGTTTCTGCCATCGGCTATCTGAGTCTGAACTTAATAATAGAACCTTCAGTCCTAAGGGAGATTCCGATTTCCTGTTTTCTAGCTAATCTAAATCTCCTGGCAGAGCACAACAGCTGATGGTCAGGGGGGGGAAGGAAAAATAGCAACTTACAAAGCAAGTTTGCCAGGTAAGGAGTGAGTGGGAGGGGAAGGTTCCCACAAGCCATGTGGGCGGGGCAGACTTGTGTTCCTGCGCAGCCTGGATTAATTGCTTTGGGGGGTGCTCTGGGGGTGACATTTCTCTGCAGACCACCAAAATTTTCTCTCAGACCACCAGTGGGCCTCCCCCCACCGGTTGGCAACTACTGGTATAGAGCATTCATAAATTAGCACTTAACTAAGCTGAAGCTGAATCTTATTTCTTGATGAGTTGACACAGTTTGGAGTGATACGCAGAGAACCTCTTTCACACTCCCAAACATCCCCAGACACCCTATCTATCCTGTGCCAACTCTGCAAACACAATTTCCAACCAGCATGGCACCTCTCACACATCATGATCCCCCATACATGTACAACTCCCATGTACTCTTTGCAAACCACCCAGCACCTCTTGTTCAGCCCTGTGTAGCATTTCCTGAACTGCAGGCCTGCGCACCCCCTTGCTTCCTCTCTTGCCCAGCAGCAGCAATCTGCCTACTGGCTTTGAACTTCCATAGCCCTGTTGTCTTTCCAGATGACTTTCTCCCTGCAAACTTCCCATGAGAAAAATGAATAGGGAAGCTGGCAAGAAGGCAGGTAGGTAGATAGTGACAGGTAGGTAGGTAGGTAGGTAGGTAGGTAGGTAGGAAGGAAGGAAGGAAGGAAGGAAGGAAGGAAGGAAGGAAGGAAGGAAGGAAGGAAGGAAGGAAGGGTGCGACACCAGCAAAACAAGCTAAAACAATTCTTGGTTGTATAAACAGAGGCATAGAATCAAAATCATGTGAAGTATTATTAGCGCTTTATAAATCCTTAGTAAGATTACACCTGGAATACTGCGTCCACTTTTGAACACCACATTACAAAAAAGATGTTGAGACTTTGGAAAACATGCCAAGAAGAGCAACTAAGATGATTAAGGGCCTGGAGATAAAAATACACAAAGAACAGTTGCAGGAATTGGGTATGGCTAATCTAGAGAAAAGGACTAGGGGTGACATCATGAAGAGGAGGATTTTCTAAAATACCAGAAGGCAAGACAAGAAACAATGGATGGAAGCTAATCAAGGAGAGAAACAACCTGGAATTAAGGAGAAACTTCCTAACAGTGAGGACAACTAACCAGTGGAACAGCTCGCCTTTAGAAGTTGTGGATGCTTCATCACTGGGGGTTTTCAGAAAAGACAGGACAGCCACCTGTCTGAAATGGTATAGGGTCTCCTGTTTGAGGAGGGGGTGGGACTAAAAGACCTCCAAGGTCCCTTTTAGCTTTATTCTGACTGATTAGTTTCTGAAGCTCCTTGCCAGCTTCTGCCAAGAAAACTCAATGCACATATCAACAGGAAGTCAAAAGTCATGCCTACTCTCAGTGCCTTTTTGCCTATCCATGGTCATTTTGTTTTTGAATATGAAGAAAAATGAAATGCAATAAAATAAAGAATAAAAATGAATTTCAGAAAAACTGAACACAAATACATTGAATAGTTAACTCTGTGAGCAGAGATGTTGGCCTAAGACTAAGAAGACTTTGGAACAGTCTCTCACTCTTTGACCAAATCTACCTCACAGGGTAGCCTTTAGGAAGCAAAGCTGGCTGGGGAATTCTGGGAGTTAAAGTCTACCAGGCTTAAAGTTGCCATGGTTGGAGACCTCTGCTTTAAGGAAAGTGGTGTAGAATTCAAACAAACTAATCAACCCAACAAGCTAGCTATGAAATAGTGAGGTGTTCACATATGCATGATACAAAAATAACAAGCACCAAATGTAATCAATATCGTAATGATTGCTTTCTCCTCTTTATATAATTTAGATGTCAATCATATACACACATACATTTGAAAAATACCAGAAATAATAGGGTCTATATATATGCTGTCACCTCAGAAAAAAAAATGTACATATTCTTCAGCAATATGGCCATTACCATCTATGCAATCAGCTGCTGGAAAGTGAAACAAATATTCAGACTTTGAACCAATGTGCTAGCAGAAAGGAAACTACCCCCACTTCCAAATAAATACATGGATAGAAGTTGGAACAAAGGCAAAAAAATTTTTTTACTAGAGCTAAATGCAGACCCCGGGCAGGTGTGACTCTACATTAGTGGGATGGTGTTTACTCCTTTTGTTCCTATGCCTGAATTTTAATAGATTATTTCATTTTAAAAAGAAATAACCTGTTGTGGATAACCTTTTGTCAGACCTAGGTTGGGTCTCAGTTTATGATAACCATTTGCAAGATAAATGTAAGTATTTGGGTATTATCTAAGAAATGCCACACATTTCTGCACTAGGCCTCATCCCAAAGGAATATTTTTGCACCACGATTTTTGTGCTGTAACCACACTTTGTGCAGGAAATGGATTTAAGCGTGCAGAACAAGGAAGGACAACTTCACATCAGGATATAATTGGTGTGAACTGTGGTATTGAAATACTGCCATGAGTATTGCCATGATATCATATGCCATGATATCTCATCCCATCCCCACCGACACACACAGAATAGATGTTTGCTTGGGCAGAAAATGCAGAGTTTTATTAACATAGTTTTAATAACAATTTTAGTACTATGCCTAGGGAAAGATGAATCCTTTCACAAATTACTCCACCCCTACCCCACTGATGCCCACAGAAAGGATGTTTGTTTACTTGGCATAAAATGCAGTTTTATTAACTTAGTTTTAGAAACAACAGAACCAGGACTATGGAAAAATAAATCCTTTCACAAAAACATACTGTCTGAGGGAATCATTCTGAATAAGCAGGAAAAGAAGAAGGAAATTGCATTTTGGGAGCACTATTTTATGATTAAACACCTTGACATCTACATCCATTGTCAGAGTGGTCTTTGTCACCGGAAAGTGTCATTCAGAAAGTGGCTAAAAAGATTTAAAAAAGAAACCCCTAGAATCTTTGTCAGCAGTTGAATAACTCTAGTAGCTGGCGTAACAATCAGTCGCTGTGATCACCTCATGCTCGTTTTATTTCTCTTACATGACACCATACCGATGACAGCCTGTGACACTGACAACAGCAACTATTTCTGTTTCTCACTCCCTTGGAATATTTTTTATATTTATACTTCCAAAAAAAAAAAAGGAGTCTAAACCAGACTCTCTTCCTTGTAGACATCTTTTAATGTACTGTATATTAGGCACACTTTTCTTTGCTGAATCATTCCTTCAGTACCTGAATAGTCCATTTAAATCAGGGGTCTCCAACCTTGGCCACTTTAAGCAAAGCTGGCTGGGGAATTCTGGGATTTGAAGTCCTCCAGGCTTAAAGTGGCCAAGGTTAGGAAACCTCTGATTTAAAACACAAAAAATGTATTATATATATATGTGTGTGTGTGTGTGTGTGTGTGTGTGTGTGTATATATATGTGTATGTGTGTGTGTATATATATATATATATATATATATATATATATATATATATATATATATATATATATATATATATATATATTCTAACAAAATTATTTGGTTCAAGCAGTAGTTAGTTAGAAACCACATTTCTCAATCACTGACTGATACCTCATGGAAACCTTTATTTCTAGCCTGGGTTAATGTTTCAGGACATTCAGTGGCGAAGAAAGGTTACGGAAGACTCTGACCTGGAATGCTATAACCTCTGGCCCGCCTTTCAGCCCTTCCATTGCAAAGGTCTCCAGGTGCAGCTTAGGCAGCTGCAGGGCGAAGTCGTTCCTACTTGCTGTAGTCCACGACAGCGAGATCTGATCTCTGACCTAAAAGGGGGAGGGAAAAAAAAACACAGTATCAATGGTAATTCCCCTTCAGACACATTAACTGGGATGAAGTGGGTCCCCTTGAGTCCACTGAGTGGACTTGCATTGATCGCTGGACCTGAAATCCATGAATAAATTTAGGACTAATTGATTTTTCGTTGCAAATAAATCTCTAATTCAGAGTGCTGGGAGAGAATGTTAAGAAGAGAAAGCTTCCTCCTCTCTAGATTGCAAGGAGATAGGAAAGAAAGTCACTTATGGCTCCCTGTTCAGGTGGGGCAGCACGCAACTCTACATGGAATGCACAGGGTTTAGATTTAATACGTCCAGAGGCACAGTAAGATGGACACCGTCACCACATTAATTCCAGCAAACATGCTCCCGGAGAACCTCTTTTTTTTTTTGTTAAGCTCTCACATTCACATAAATATCTTACTCTCCTCAAAGAAAATACTTTTCAGTTAATTAAGCTGTGAGGTAGCAAAATTAGATTAGATAATGGAAATATTTTTAAGACTTCAGCTGCAGAACAGCTCATAAGAAGTGGTCATAAGTGCCGGTGGAAACACTAAAGTTCAAATATCAAGTATTTTAACAGTAGTAAGTAGTAAGGACTATATGGACAAATAAAAGGGAACAAAAAGAAAAGGCATCATAATTTTTCCAATGCCAAGTGATTGGGATTTAAAATATTTCAATGTTTTAAGAGACAACAAAACGCAGAACACCGTAAATGAGAGAGATCCATGGACTTGTGTGGACAACTACAATCTTATGCAATTGGTATTGTACTGCCACCTTCTGTTAAGGTGAGCAATACCTTCACTCGTCTATAAAAATACAATGGGCAATGTTTATAGTTTTTGATCATTAGTTTCTATCTATACAAGATCAGATTCTATGCATAGATATTAGGGAATGAGCCTATTAAGTAGGGAGGTCTTCAGCTGAATATCACAGTAGATCCTCCAGTAATACCAGAAAAACATCCATACACGTCTTTAAGTCTGCTCGTTTCCAGTAGTCAGAAGCATTTTCTACTTGTAAGTAACAAGTGTCAGTATTACATGTGAATTGTAAACTATAAATTAGGTTAAACAGATTATCTCAACATTTAAAAAAAAAAAACCAGCATCACTGCCCATAGTTTATTAGTGTGCTTTGAACTAATCATTGAGATTAATTAGATTTGGATGATTTTAACAAAACTACACAATATTTTTAAAAATGGACATAGAAATATGGAAAGTTCTCATCTCCATCTTCCTTGAAGAGAAAGGGGCAGAAGATACAAAGGGGTCATAACTTATGATGACTTTGGAATACAAATAACAAGGCTTCCTTCCAAATAGACAGTGGTGTGTTATATACAAATGTTATTTTTTTAAAAAAATAGGGAGAAAGTCAGTTGCTACGTATGTGGTTTTGTCTTCTTAGTTTGCAAATTCTACTCTTGCAGCAATTAAACTGAACTGTACAATCCTGTATTTCAGAGACAATATAGAGCAGAAATTTTTTAGAATGGAAACAGATATATAAATCCACATTCTCTTGCCCTGCTTAGTAATTGATGCAATAGTTTACTACGTAAACATTAACACTATCATAAAAATGACTTCTGCATTCCACGCTATTAAGAAGAGCATTTCGTATTAATGATTAAGTGCCTATGTTTTTCCTTGTAAATCGTGAAAATGTTGAAGAAGCACTGCTTTTATTATTATTATTTTTTACTAATTTGTGTGTGTGTGTGTGTGTGTGTGAGAGAGAGAGAGAGAGAGAGAGAGAGAGAGATGTCTGAAGATGTGTTAAATCAAATATTGTATATCCTGCACCCTGGTCTATGGGAATAGGGAATCTTACATTTCCCTGGTTGATATAAAGAATTCCTGTCAATATTGGTAGCTGTCAAATGTATGCAGCATAATGCAATTTTTATAACGGTGAGGAGCCCTCCACACATTTCTATCTAAAGAATTCTAGGTTTAGGGTAGAAAGTCTACAAGAACAAAAACCATCTCTTGGGCCTTGTGTTGTATAACAAGATAGTCATTTTGTTTAATGTACTACAAATGTCATTTTACTATATCTATAATAATGCATTATCTCACTTAAATTGTTATAGACTATATATATTAGCTTTTCGTTTTCTCATTGTAGCCAATGTGCACCCACCAGATAAAAGAAAACGTTAATGTGGATTAAGGGTCTAAGAATTTATCCACATCAAACCACCAGTGTTTTGCCTTCTACCCTTCTGAACCATAGTCAATAGATCTAAATATTTTACTGCACCCTGGCCAATTCATTGTTTGATGTTTAAAAACGCACCCAGAATCAAAGAAAATTTATTAAATTTGAGCCCCCAAATGAGATACTATTAGCTTTGAAAGTCAAGTTTAACTGCGATATTGATGATTCTCTTTTTTCTGTGACAAAATTCACCAGGGAAACCCCTGATGTCAAAGTACCAAAGCAGATTGCTAATACTGAAGGAGGAGGGGAGGAACAGTGCAAAGGAGAAGAGGGGGTGAGGCGAGAGAGGGAGACATAAACAATGTAGACGCTGCAGAGATACAACAATGGCAGGGCCAAGTCCTTTCACCTCTACTTATTTCTGCTTTGGTCCTTTGCCGTTAGGTTATAACAATAAATTGGACAGTAAAAGAAGGAACATATCCTTAAAATGCAGTATAAGTCTAGGTCATCAGCCAAAAGGAATGTAAATGTTCCTCAGATGCAAAACTCCAGATTACATAAGTCCAAATATTTATCCTAATATTTTAATTGTTTAGAATGGGCTGCATTGTGTCTTCCTTCCTTCCTTCCTTCCTTCCTTCCTTCCTTCCTTCCTTCCTTCCTTCCTTCCTTCCTTCCTTCCTTCCTTTCCTTCCTTCCTTCCTTCCTTCCTTCCTTCCTTCCTTCCTTCCTTCCTTCCTTCCTTCCCTTTCCTTTATCTCCTTCCTTTGCTTAATTACTTAGCTAAGGGGGAGTTGTCCTGATTATTTTTAATGTTGTTTATTAAACTCAAACCTTACATGGACAAGGAAAAGAGAAATGCTTCAGTTATACATAATGCCCCTTTTCCCTTTTTTCACTAACTTACTCCAAGCGTCCAATTTCAAACTGCAGTTGGGGACTATGTTTTTTGAATATTGCTATCATAGCATAAACATTAATTCACAGGGACAACTAGCACTGTCACTGCTGTACAGGAGAAGAATTTTTTTCCCCTGCTTTCCTTCCTGATATGCTAGGTGCCCATGTGAAATCTGTTTGTTTTTTAATAGGAAGATACATTTCCATTGTGTGAACATTCTTTCCTGCAGTCTGGAATGTTATAGTACAGCGCAGGGAAAAGTAGATATTTGAGGTTTTACAATTCCACTAATGCCCACTAATTCAGGGTACTTACAAAAGAATATCCCCTTCACACATTTTCCCACAGAGTTGATTTGTAGCAAAAAAGACAGCACCTAAGTGTATGGTTAAAGTCTGGCTTGCTGCATACAAAGTGTAGATTTTCAAGGACTTCAAAGCTACGGGAAGACAGGACATTATGCGAGTGTCCTTTCCGTCTGAGGTTGAAAATAATCCCTCAAAACTAAAAGCAATTGTTTAACAAAACTGTACAAAAGAAAAAAATGGAATGAAGCAGCTCTACATATATCCCCCTAAAGCACTGGGGGCTTTTTTTCTACACAAAGAAAAATATTTTCTTCTAAAGAAGACAACTTTGATAGGAATATGCTGTGAAGGAAACTGCAGAACTTAATCCAATCTTTCTTTAGGATTTCCGGAATATGGGTGTGATCAATACAACGCCAAACTGCCATCTTTTTCTGAACATATTTTAAAAGTATTTCTAAAATTTGCAATTATATTCTAAAACCATGATGGTGAACCTATGGCACACATGCTGGAAGTGGCACGCAGAGCCGTCTCTCCAGGCACGCCAGCCAGCCAGCTGGTCTTCATGCGCACATGCGCACCAAAAACCGGAAGACCAGGTGGCCGGCATGCGTTCCGCATGCACGCCGAGGAGCTGCTCTTCTGGTTTCTGCCTTTCACATGTGTGCGTGCTGGGAAGTTGCTCTTCCTTAGTTTCTGGTGCTCCCATGTGTGCGCCCTGAAGGGGTTTGCTCTTCCGGTTTCCGGTGCTCCCACCCACGTGCGCATGCACTCCTGTTTTGGCACTCGGTGCCGAAAAGATTCACCAACACTGTTATAAAACATAGAAGACCAAAGCTTATTATGCCCGAAGAGTCAATTTTTTAATGTGATCTGAGATTCTTTAATTTTTCATGCATCCAAGCATACACAACTCTATTTAAAAAATAGAGTTATTGATTATATGTTATACAAAGCATATTATCCTGAGACAATATATAGACACTCATGTGGTAGTGGTAAGGCAAATAGATAAAAAGTGAAAGCATCTAAACATACCAGGTGGTTGTTTACAAACCAGTTGTTAGGTGTGACACAATTTTTTCACTAATGAATCAGGTCACACATGTGTAAAGAAAGCTATATATAGGAGCGTAAATATATTCAAAGGTAACACTGGGTAAGAAGTCCCCAAAGTGTAAAGACTACATATGTTTATTTGCTTCTAATTTCTACATTTTGGAAACAGAGGCAGCTTTCTGGGGGAACTGAGATGAGACTCTTGGTGAGAAAAGGAGGGGAATAAAGGTGTCAAAAGTTAGCTTGTAATTAAAATTTTCTATTTGATGGTGCATCTGGGAACATTTTCCGGATGATTTATGCAAACAGATACAATAAAGGCAGATTTGTCTGCAGTAGCTATGATAGGCATGGGAATTTTGCATATGTAGCCATTGCTAAAATCCTTTCTCTTCGCTGTAATTTAAAAAATATCCCAATTTGAACAAATACTATAAAAATATAAAATATTTTTATATGAAGCAAACAGTAAGGAACTATCATTCTACACTGCTATTACTGTGTCTAGCTGGTCTGGGACTCTTCCTCCCTTCTCAAAAGATCTTGTCCAATGCAAACAGCAACAATCCATGGAGGCCACGGTGAGTAGGCCATTTTCCCCATAAGCAAGCTACTCTAAGAATGATTAAAAGCAGGTGCCCGAATTATCTTGTTTTCCTTCACTCTCCTCTGCCATTCTTTTAAGGCTATAACCTTAAAAGTCAGAGAATCTGGATTTTATCATCCTAATAACCTTTAGCTCCTTGACGGGAGCTTTCCCAGCTGAATGGTGGGGCATAGATGCTCGGGAGAAAAGAGAAAGGCAAGGTTATTCTTTGAACAATGTATAAAAATGGGGTTTTCATAATGAAAACTAAAGACAAAGGACATTCCACTGCAGGCTCTGGGGATCACAGGCTAACTTGGAAGGCATGATACCACTATGGTTTAGAAATCACTGACACTACACACGATATTATGAAGCAAAGCAATAATTATGCAGAGGCTGCAGTTTTTAAAATGGGCTGTTTCAATATTCTCACTCTTTAACTGAGTTTTAAGAACACACACAGCATACATTTCCATAAATTGAAAGGAAATATTATTAAAGCTTTTAGAGCAAGCAAAATCAGAAAAGGACATAAGCATTATACATTGGACCAATGGGTCTGGATCCCAATTGTCATATCTCAATTGCGCACTTAAATTGAACAAACTAGACACATAAACATTTAGAATTAGCAACATATTTATAAGTTTAAGTCTAATTATTTAGTTCTAATTATTTAGTTCTAATTATTTAGTTCTAACTATTTAATTCACCTGGGGAATTTGTTTCCCTGTTTACAAACTACAACATACGTAGAAGGAGCGAACAACTCTTAATTTCAGCTTTTTGAAAATGGCCCAAGGACTCTGACTTGTTCTGTTTGCTCAATATTAACCAATATTTACTTTATATAATAAACATGATTCCAACACTTAGTTTAAATTTGTTGATTTATCTATATCCATTATAATCCAGAGAACTGTTGACTTTTAGTGGGCACACATGTTAACCTTTAGATACTATAATGTATTAATATATTTGTTCATATTTTGTGAGCTTTGGAAATGAAGTAAACTATAAATGTATCTGTTTTTTCCAATCTTATAAATGTACAATTAGATGAAATAAATATTTCTGGTAAATGAATGGAGAGAGGTAGAACTTTTTTTAAAAAACATGACACAGTTTTCTGAGATGCTATCTTTCCTAGCTTGAGCAAAATTGGAGTTTTTTAAATGAAACCTCTGATATTAGGCAGTCACTGTATCAAATACATTCTCCAGAAGTTAACAAATTTCAAATGCAGATTTAGTATTTGGTAGAAGGGGTGCTGAAAATTAACCAGTGTGAATAAAATATTGCTACAATGAAAGCTCCTAAGAACCAGATTCATGTGCTCATTCAACTAAAAAAATTCACTGAGTGATTTGGTCTAATTACCATGTTTCACCTCAAGCTACCTTCGTAGAGTTGCTGGGAAATAAAGAAGTTGCTGGGAAGATAAAGAAGACACTTGGAATACTGCATCCAGTTCTGGTCAGCACAATATAAAATAAGATGTTGAGACTTTGGAAACAGCACAAAGAAGAGCAACAATGATTAGGGGGCTAGAGGCTAAAACATACAAAAGTGGTTACAGGAATTGGCTATGTTTAGTCTAATGAACAGAAGGTCTAGGGGTGACATGATAGCACTGTTCTAATATTTGAGGTGCTCCTACAAAGACGTGGGGGTCAAACTATTTTCCAAAGCAACAAAAGGCAAGATAGGAAACAATGGTTGGAAAATAATCAAAGAGAGAAGCAATCTAGAACCAAGGAGAAATTTCCTAACAGGGAGAGCAATCAACCAATGGAATAGCTTGCCTTCATAAGCTGTGGTTGCTCCTTCACTGGAAGTCTATGGAGATTCTCAGTCATCCAGGTCATGATTCTGCCAAAGGTGCTTTTTCAAGAGACAACTGAACTTTCTGGTTTTTCTTTGAAGACATTTCACTTCTTATCTAAGGAGCTTCTTCAGCTCTGACTTCATTCCCCACCATCCAGTCAGAGTTGAAGAAGATTCTTGGATGAAAAACAAAACATCTTCAAAAAAAAAACAAAAACAGAAAGTCCAGTTGCCTCTTGAAAAAGCACTTTTGGGATCCTTCACCTGGAAGTTTTCAAAAAGAGACTGGAAAACCATTTGTCTGAAATGGTATAGAGTCTCCTGTTCAAGCAGGGGCTTGGGTTAGAAGACTTCCGGGGTCCCTTCCAATTCTATTATTCTATGTTTTAAAAGAGTGAGGGAAGAGTTCCATGTACAGAAGCCAGATCTGTTTGGCAGGATAAAAATGTAATCATCAGTAACCTCTAAAATCAGTATTAGTTCTCTAACTCATCAGAAAGATCAACATGGCTTATTTCACCTACAGGAGCTAAAGTGAGAGCAAAACTCAAAATACTGGGCATAGAGAAAATCTGATGAGGGAAAAAAGTGGATAGCTTTCATAAAGATGAAATGCTAAAAGATATTAAATATTGTGTTCCAAATTCAAGGAAGGCTAAGGCTTCTTTTTCAGAAGCAGGATAGACTTTTTAACAATTGCAACAACCATGACAATATTCCAATATGTTATTAGCCCAACAAAAATTGAAGACATACTCTTGATTTGTTTTTCTCAACTAGGTAGAAGAATGGTGGATCAAGAGGGAGACAGCTTTCATTAATTGTTCAAGTCAATTTGTTCAAGTCAACTTATAAAGGTTTTCCCAAGGGTCTCAGAGGCCAAAGTCCTATGTTACTACAAAGCTCTTCCAAAATATCAATTAGTTCAAAATATACAAATGAGACTATTAATTCTGTTTGATAACAAATTGGCTCTCGGTTTATTTCTTAGCTCAGTTTGAAGTATTATGTTTTTTACTACAGAAGCGTTTGTTTAATATTACTGCTGTTTTATAGTAACTATAAAATTGCTTTTGTTTTCATTTTATTTTACTGCAGTCTCTCTGAAAGATGAGATGAAAATGAATGCAATTGCTTTACAAACGGATTTTAGAATTTTAGAAAAAGTGAATTTTTACATGTTAAAGGCAAGTTTAAAATCTAACTATCCATAACCACCTAAATTTGTAAATCCCAATTCATTTTACATGTTTATTTGTATAATATATCACAAGATGTTCTTCACAGATAAAAACGGGGAGGAAAATAAAAAAAAATTAAACACCCACCCACACAAAGATAGACACATTAAACAGAGCAATGGTGGGATTCAAATTTTTTTACTATCGGTTCAGTGGGTGTGGCGTGGTGGGCATGGCTTGGTGGGCAAGGCTTGGTGGGCATGGCATGGGAAGGATACTGTAAAATCTCCATTCTCACCCCACTCCAGGGGAAGGTTACTACAAAATCCCATTCCCTCCCCACCCCACTAACCTGCTTTCCAGCTCCGTTCTCCTGTGCAGGGCAACAAAAGAAGACCCAGCTGATCAGCTGGAACTCAGGACACAGAGAATAGATGGGGATGGGGCCAGTCAAAGGTAGTATTCTGAACTACTCAGAATTTCTGCTACCAGTTCTCCAGAACTGGTCAGAACCTGCTGAATACCACCTCTGAAACAGAGTCCATGTCTTCTTGAATTAAACAGGAAAGCTTTAAACTCATGTTTAAAACTTTCTCTTCAAGTGGTCACTCATGAAAGTGCTTAAATTTGCCTGGATTTTGCCATATATTTTGCTTTTTTAATCTCTTGCTCTGCTTCGTTCCCCTTACTGCAAAACAATTTTGCCACACTTTGAAATTTGTAGGTATTTCCCATTCAGGTGAGTTAACGTAGTAACTGCATCCAGAGATAATACTTTGCAAAGTCTAAAACAATTATCTTGATTTACATACGGCAGCTGATTACCACAGTTCAAGTCAGGAAGGAATTGTTCTTTAGAATAAATCAGCCAAAAGTCCCCTCTTTAATTAAACGTGCTTAGGTGAAAATATTGCCTGAAACTTCTAAGGTATTTTGCTGAACTCATCTTTGCATCCAAAAGACACTTGTGTAACCCTCTTTAAAGCTTGCCTCCAGATAGTGACAAGTTCATCTGTAAGAGATCTGATGTACAGGACAGAATTTACTTGGTGCTTGGAGGATGTTACTCTAAGGAGATAGTGTGAACTGGATGACCTGAAGTCTCTTCCAAATTTCCTTTTCTACAGTATACAGGCTTTTACATTCTAGTCCAGTCCAGTCTGGCTTTCAATAATTCAGAAATAGCCCAACATGTTCAGTTAGACTTATTCCTAGGTCAGGAAGTATAAGATTGTAGTGGGAAAGCAGTATCACTGCATGATTCAGTCAACTGCCTGTTTTTTTATAAAAATAAAAAGATTGTACAAGAATAACTATGCAATCCTATGCAAATCTTTCTGGTCATGGTGGTCTAACTGCAACTGATTGGATTTACTTCTGAGTAGACATACATATGCCTGGACTGCCAGTGTTTCAGCCAGAATAAAAATGAGACAGTTTTCTATTATTTATCAATGAAAATTTCAATATAATATAATTCTGCAAACTTTTTCCTAGCGTATGAAACAGAGTATACTAAAGTCTGAAGTCTGTTGGATGAAAGAATAATTTGATCCAGGCCCTTTTAAGCAAACACTACACACTATGCCAAAGCTATTCTGTATTTGTGGGATGTGCACAATAATTTGTCCCTGATGAACAGATTTCATTGACCTTGAGCTGGAAGTGAACCTATGTCTAGAGAAAATAACTGCATTAACTAATTTCACAGTACTCCACACAAGGATGTTTCCTCACTTAAGGCAAAGTATATAATACCCATGAATTAAAAACAAAACAAAAAAACCCCTTCAGATTTAAAACAAATAAATAAACCAGACAAGCTCTGGCATTAGTTACTTAGATATGTCTCAGTTAAAAACACATGGATATGACATTCTGCAATATCTTTATCTTTAATTTGTCAAGGTTTTCAAATCCCTCTTGAGCTAGAGTGCCATTTTTAGCTTGGCTAGGTCAGAATGACACTAAACGCTATGAGTGATGACACACTAGGCAGCTATCTGGACAGAGATGTCATCAGCAAGCCAGCTGTGCTAACACCTGTATGTCCTGCACAATTGATCCTTGGGAACACAGATCAAGAAAATCAGGTTGCTTGGGGATCTAAACAAAGAAGATGCTTAAAGTATTCGCAAAATAACTCCCTAAACAGCAAATGGGATTATTCAAAGGAAGGGGGAGAAAAGAATCTCTCAATGTAAGCAGTATGAGTCTATGAAGATAAAACAAGGGATATAAATTTCCCCCCCCTCCTTGGGATAATCTTAAGAATTAACGACAAAATATGCTTTCAAAATGTTGGAAAATGTTTGGTGTTTTCCTGTTGATTTCTGTACCTACTGGCCTGTTTCACTAGTGGCAGGTGGCAGGTTGGTAGACAAAAGCCAAGAATAGGTTCAATCGCCTAAGAACAGCCTCCAAAAAAAAAAACCAGCCTCACTCTCCTGCCAAGGCTGTTTGAACACTGCATTTGTATTTCCAGCCCAAGTCAAAACAAGGTCATAACTCTAAAAAAAAGTAAGGCACAATAAGAGGAATACCTAATTACAAGGGCATTAAGCTAGCATGTTACACCAATAAACAGTGAATAAAAATAAGTGCATATGTGCATAATCCCAAATAAATAAAGTTCCCTGGCCCTTTTATTTAAACATTTAATTCACTTAAAAATTGGATTGATTTGGATGTTCTGATCTATCTGTATTCACTACGGATAATTCAAGTCCCCAACACTGCTTCAAGGTTCAATACACCACTAAAGATACAAGTGGCACAAAATGAATACTAAAATAACACAACAGTGCCTCCATACTGAGCATCAGAAGTAGCACCAAGCAACATTTCTGTTGATACAGCTACAATTGGTGCTGACCTTTATGATGAAGGCATTACAATAAACAAGCCTGAATTATGTGGTGTGAAAATCAGCAGAATTATGGGAATATTCTCTGCTAGAGAGGAATCTTGGGTTTTTAAATGAGTTGTTATACCTGGTTCTTCAGATGAAAAAACAAACCGCCATCTTAAGTAGATGTATTTATTTGTTTGTTTATTTATTTATTTATTTTATTTTGATTTGTCAATTACTTACAAGATAATAGGTATAAGTATATACATAGTTATGAATACATGAAATGGGTACATATAAGAAAAATAAAAGAAATAGGAAAGGGACAGTAGGCACGTAGGTGCGCTTATGCACGCCCCCTACAGACCTCTTAGGAAAGGGGTGAGGTCAATAGTAGACAGTCTAAGGTTAAAGTTTTTGGGGTTTGGGGAAGAAACCACAGAGTCAGGTAGAGTATTCCAGACATTGACCACTCTGTTGCTGAAGTCGTATTTCCTGCAATCAAGTTTGGTGCGGTTAACCTTGAGTTTGTATCTATTGTGTGCTCTTGTGTTGTTATGGTTGAAGCTGAAGTATTCATTGACAGGTAAGTCATTGCAATGTATGATTTTATATACCATACTTAGATCAGACCAAAGAGGGCGTAATTCAAGGTTTTCTAGGTCTAGAATTTGAAGTCTGGTGGCATAAGGTATTCTACAACGAGTAGAGGAGTGGAGAACTCTTCTTGTGAAATATTTCTGGACTTTCTCAACTGTGCTAATATCAGATACGTAATGTGGGTTCCAGACTGATGAGCTGTATTCGAGTATTGGTCTAGCAAATGTTTTGTATGCTCTAGTTAGTAGTGTGATATTACCAGAGAAAAAGCTTTCACTGCAAAAGACAAAAACAAGTGTCATATTCTTCTCTGTGTTTTGATTTATGAGTGGACAGTGCCTCCTGATTTCAGACTGTGGCAAGTAACTTTTTCAAAGATGGACAAATAAAAATTATCTTTGGGAAACTAGATCAGGGCTGTCAAACTCCCGGCCCATAGGCCGGATGCGTCACATGCTGCCCACGCCCACGTCCGGTTTAGCGAAGGGGAAAAAATGTGTCAATATGTCATGTGATGCCATCGTGACAGCATGAGTTTGACACCCCTGAACTAGATCAAGTGTAATGTGGGGATCACTGTTCATGAATCTATTTTCCCCCATTACATGTGTAAATAAGATGTTTCCCAACAAATATAAAATCCAACTCATACTTCCACTTTATTTTTCATACTTCTCCTAATGATACACTATGCGGTTTTATATTAGGAAAAATGACCTGAGCCAAACGGATGTTATTTTCAGCAGATATTCCAAATTACGTCAACAGTGAGAACCGATACAAAATCTCAGTTTGCTTTACAGGCCATAAAACCACTAAGATTTGGTACAAATAACATACATACAATCCTCAGCTTCCAACCCAAAAATTTATGTTGTTGAGAATTTGTTAAGTGAGTTTTGCCCCATTTTACGACATTTCTTGCAACAGTTGTTAAGTGAATTACTGCACTTGATAAGTTATTACCTGGTTGTTAAGTGAATCTGGTTTCCCCATTGACTTTACTTGTTAGGGAGTTGGAAAAAAGTAATCACGTGAACCCAGGACAGTGCAATGGTCATAAGTATGAACCAGTTGCCAAGCATCTGAATTTTGATCACATGATCATGGGGTGGCTGCAAAAGTTGTAACTGTGAATAATGGTCATAAATCACTTTTTTCAGTGCTGTTCTAACTTTGAACGGTCATTAAATAAACTGTTCTAAGTCGAGGACTACCTGGACTAGTTAAATTTAAAAGACTACTGCTGTTCTTCCATCCAGCCAGTTACTTGTTGAATACTAATCAACTTTTGTAAGATGATGCACATTTACTTTTGAGTAGGTTTATTGCAGGGGTCTTCAAACTTGACAGCTTTAAGACTTGTGGACTTCAACTCCCAGAATTCCTCCACAGTCATGTTAGCTCAGGAATTCTGGGAGTTGAAGTCTTGCCAAGTTTGAAGACCCTTGGTTTATTGGTTTTGATCAGGGGTGGGCTTCAAAAATTTTAGCAATGGGTTCTCTGCCCGGTTGTTGGGTGGGCGTGGCCATGGTGGGCTTGGCCTAGTCAGTCTCCTGCATCACAGCGGGGGAGGAGGATGTTTTTGCCCTCCCCATCCTCCAGAGGCTTTCCACAAGCCTCTGGGAGGACAAAAACCGCCTCCCCGGGCTCCAGAGTCTTTCTGGAACCTGGAAACAGACCCGTTTCTGGCCTTCCTGAATTTCTGGGAGGCCCGTTTTTCACCCTCCCCAAGCCTCCGCACGTGTCCTGCACTTACTTGCTGGGTGGGCGAGGCCAGCCAGGAGTGGGATTTGGGGGTTCTCCGAACTGTGCAGAATCTTAGCTAGAGGTTCTGCCAAACTCCTGCGAACACCCAACAGCCCATTCCTGGCTTCAATGAAATTTCCTTTCAAATTAATTACACCTTTAACTACCATGAAGAAAAAATGTATGAAATCTATAATACATTCTCAAACATACCTCTGATATTGAGGCAAATCTCAATATCAGCAATTTGGAACACCTTTCTTCAGGAGAGAATTGAAATTTGCTTGCTGTCCTGTGTTTGAAAAGGAAATTGCTTGGATAGAATGAAAAAAGGGATGAGACTTAAAAAAAATAAACAGTCTTCTTGAGATTGTTAGGTTGATTTAGGCTTTGTTTTTAGACAGTACACTAGAAGTTTCAGTGACGCTCTATTGTTTATATGTGTTTATTATATGTATTTATTTATAACAGAAAGACTGTGAGCTCAAGTCCTGCCTTAGCCATGAAAGCCAGCTGGGTTGCCTTGGACCAGTCACTCTCTGTCTCTCTCAGCCCAACTCACTTCACAGGGTTGCTGTTGTTATAGGGGTGCGTAGGTAGGTGGGTAGGTAGGTAGGTAGGAGGCAGGCAGACAGACAGACAGATATAGAAATTTAGAGATACAGAAATAGACACAGACAGACAGGATGCATCAACAATGACCTAAGCTGTAGAGAAGAAACTGCATTCTTCTTCAACTGCGTTGAAAGACGGTTTTCAACAATATAACTCAACCTAGTAACCTCCAAACTACTGGAACTTCAGTTCCCAGAATCCATAGCCAGCATGATTATTTGGTTGGGTACTCAGAATTCAGAGAGTGGTAAACTGAAGGCTAGATTAGAATCAGGGAAAAGAAGGAAAGGTCACCAAATCCGAAGAGAATGAGAAACTCATCCTCAACTGAATAGTTTGGCAAAACAGATTAATGTTCATTTCACTTGAAAATATAAGCCACTGTGTTAAAATAAGCATTGTAAGACTCTGCTAAGCGGGCTAAGACATTTTAAATAGTTATTTGAGCTCCCCAAATTCTAGCACAGCTCATCTTAGAGGGCAAATGATTAAAGAATTGGTCTGAGATTATTTCTGAAGTATGCCTTCTTAATGTTCTCTTTTGGCTTTTCATTTACATGTGAAACAGAATAACAGAGCATGTGCCAATGCACTCGTGCACAAGGACATGGTAGATTGGCTACTCTGGCTCCCTCAAGATGAGGCCCCTAAGGCCTTCCACTACAATCTGTGTGAGGTGTGGGGGAGTGGTATTACATCATATCCTTTTGTGTGTGCACGTGAGCATAGGCATAAATACGTGCTCCTGTATTGGAAAGAAACACGAATTCTCTTCTGAACACTAAAGACTGAAAGTAATTTGCTCATTTCCACCAGTGATATGATGAAACTGACAGCAACATTACTGATCCAAAACTCAGAGATACGTTACTAGTTGCCATTCTCAACATCACATGCCTTTGTATTTGATCCAATTTATTTAACTTAAAAGGATGGAGTCATTTAAAGAACAACCATTTGGAAAATATCTGTTGTATGCTCTTATTTTCCATCTTTGTGTTTGTGTGTGACAGTGTTTGTGAGACAGAAGAAGCAATATGGTCAAAATATCAGCGTCAGCTATTGCTGCAGATTAGATTAGTTCATTCTTTTGTTTTTGCTAACTTTACTAGGTCAGTGTTTTTCTATATATAAATAAAAATCTATGAGTGCGACATTTGTATTATTTAATTTCCTTGCATTCTGTTCTATTCCATTCCTTTCTTTCCTTCATTTTTGTTTTTAATATGGCTGGAAATATTTAAAAGATTTACCAAAGCAAACAAAATCTGCACTGTGATGTTTTTTAAAAAAATGAAAAATAAATGAAATATAAAGTCTCTCTACTTCCCTCTCTCTCTCTCTCTCACACACACACACACACATACATGCAAGCAATCTGCAAAATCAGGCCAGAAAAGTAACTGACTAAAATATTAATGCATACTATTATTTAGGGTTTTTTGTACAGTATAACAATGAGAGTATTACCACAAAAATTTAGAAAGAGTGTATTTTCTAAATCTTTAATTGTAAAAACAGACCGGCTTGCTAGTATATGACAGTGACAATTTTTCTGTATATATTTTGACTGTTTATTATTTTACAATTATATTTCTCAAGTTCCATTAGCATTTTCTAGCAAAAAAAAAAAACAATATCAAAATACAATTGCTTGAAATACAGCTATAGATGATGAAGTATTATCAAAAAAATATTACTTACATTTTGAAAGATAGATTCCACTGATTTCATATGACTAACGATTAATTCTTTGTCTCTGTTGAATGAATAAAAAGATCATGTTCTTATTACTGTTTTACTTTTAAAGTTCTATTTTGTTGCTTTTACTCTTGTATTGTAGTCTATTTTTATAATGAATGTTTTTGTTAGTTACCTATCATCGTTTCCATTATAAATTTAATTTTTAATTGTATGGTAGTTCTTTGAACAGGAAGCTGAAGAGCAGAAAACATGTTTATATGTGACATTCATCATTTCCTTTGTCCCAAAATTTGTTGTCTTCAGGTAATTTCAGTGTCATATACAAAAATGTTTAGCTGAGTTAACTATAAAGTAACTAGCACAAGCAATACTTTCCATTCTTTTTCTGATGCTTTAGAGTCAACTCCATGTTTCTTGTATACAGTTGATTAATGTCAGATTTAGTTTATAAAGGGTATCAGAGATAGCACTGGAAGGGATGACTCTCTAAGTTTTGTTAGTGAACTTTTGCATATGGTTCTAGAAGTTCAGAAAATATTTCTTACGGTTGAAAAATTCGAGAATTCTCTAAAAATATAAATCAATAAGAATTTTTGAGGAATAAAAAATGCTCTTGTTTTATCATCCCAATCCATGAGTTAAATACATAAGAAAAAAAACCCTGTCAGATAGATAAAGTGGCTGTATAATCTCAATTTTCTTGGCACCCAGAGATGTAGTGCTAAAGGTTTGGCCCAGTTCTCTCGAACTGGTAGGTCCGAAGATTCAGCTGAGACTGAACCGGTTCACTCCGATGATCTTCTGTTCTTCTGTTTGGCCCACCCACCCGCCCACCTGGGCTCTAGGCTTTCCTTTACTTCCTGCTTTTTCAAACTCAGATGCCTCGTGAGGCACAGCTGATTACTGCGCGAGCGCTGTGGTACACACAGGGCTTGCAGGAAAAGATGATTTTCAAATTGCATGCTCATCGAACCAGTTATTACACCGGTTGGATCCCATCCCTGTTGGCACCTCTGAAAGAACTAGAACACGGGAACATCTAGATCAAAACGATCCGTTTTGTCCAGATAAGAAACCTTTCTAACTTCAAATATAGGCTACTTGGCGGAATACAAATTTGAAAGTCTCTGGAAAATGTCATGCCCCTGTCAGAGTCTGAATCCGAGGAGGAAGCCGGACAGCTGACAGGGAATGGAGTGTGGCTCCATTGGCTGGGGAGGAGCCTGGCAAGGGCAAAGTCTGGCTGGGCAGAGCAGGGGAGAGATAGAACAAGGGAGAGGGAGTTCAGAGAAAGAACCAGGCACACCCACCTCTTTATTCTAGGGCATGCAGGGAGGAATGGAGAGGAGAGCAATGTGGGTTGTGTGGCTTACAGGAAAGGAAAGATCCCTGATTCCCTTCATTAGCCACAGCTAATGAAGACAATTGATAAGAAAGGCAGGCTGCGTGCGGCAGGCTGTTGGAAGTAAACATGACTTTATTCTGTGTTGTTGTGGCTTATCTGTGTTCCTGGTGTCTTCCCAAGCATGTGAGTTTTGCACGCCTTCAAGTTCTTCCTGCCCTGCCAACTAATTACTTCAGTCTGGCTTGTTTGGACTTTAAGTTACAGTTTGTGTTGACCATGTTTTGGACTTAATTTTCAAAGACTGTTCCTGGGAGAGTTTTTCTCCAGCCAGAAGGTAACCTGGCAATTGGGGGCAAAGTTGGAGATAAAAGGGACTCTTATTGATTATCTGACTGTGTTGCCTTTGTGCCATGCCCCAGGTCATCACAAAACATGTGTGGCATCTTCTGGGTGCTAGTATGTGATTACATCTACATAATACCTAGTTTTCTACATGGTCTGTGATTCAAAATCATGGGCTAATGATGATTATTTCATGCAGTTTTTATTTGCACTGTCTTCTTACCCATTTAAATCTGAAGAAAAGCTTATCACAAGGAATGTTTCTAAATGGTTATTTTGTCTGTGTAAAGGTAGCTGAAAAATTGCTGGTTTTGTCATGTATGAAAGCTGTGCTAGGTATATCTTCTGTTATATGCTGTTTTAATTATCCTAGAAGGGTGATGGGCTACTTGCCTTTTCTATGCATTTATTACTTACCAATTCTGAGCTTTTAGTCAAGAGATATACCAATGACTGTACTTGTGTGTTGTTAAAATCTCAGGGCCAATGGGTACTTGTAGGCACATGAGTATTTTGATACATGTGCTGTACTGTTCAACTATCATATATACCATCATATACTAATGTCTCTTCTCATCAGAACCACTTTGACCTTTGGTCAAATGGTTCACTCAACCCAGGTAGACCTTAGGGGCAAAACTCAAGACACATACATGCTTCTGTTGATCACACATCGTCCGCGGACATTGAAATGATTGAAAAGGGCCATTAATACGTTTCTTTTCAAGAGGATCTTTTACTACCATTTCAAAGATGGGCAGCTGTACTTTTTGTTTTCCAGGGCTGCATTATCCAGGACTAAAAATCCTTTGCATGAAAGTAAGAATTGATCTTTTGTCTGTTTCAAGTGATCTCCCCAAGGCCCCCCGCGCTCACTTGGCTGCCATGCGGAGGGCACTCTCTGCATCATGGATGTTCTGTTCCAGCCGACGCTTGTCCTGCTCCAGCTGGGTAAGATGTCTATTGAGCTGACGCAAAGATTGATCTTTTCTTCTCAGCTCCATCTTTGCCTCGGAGAGACTCTGAGAGCAGACAGAAAACAGAGTTACTTGTCAGCTCTGATAATTAACTTCAATTTATGCCATAGGCTATTAAACAAAGAGGAATACAGACTGACTGTGAAATAGATTGGGGCTATTTTCAAAGAAAAATAGCACTGGTTTCCTCTTAAACATCCAGAACTTTGCAGATTTAACTGCTTTGTAACAACAAAAAGAAGAAGAACTGTCCTGATTTGTACAGGATCACATATGATGAAGGCACTCCATAAATATATACATATATTATCTTAGAGTTCGTTAATGTAAATTAAAAGAAGAATTATGCTGGATTTCCCCAAAGGCCAGAGTAGTCCAAGATTCTGATCCAAGAGCAATAAGTAGGTTTTATGGGAAGCCTACATAAAATACACTCTCACAGCAAAGAACTTAGAGCATGTTGATTCATAGGTAGAAAGACAAAGAAAATTGCTACTTGGAAAAGCAGGGAATAAAAGAAGTAATTGGGGGAGGGGAACCACCTATCCTACAGCTCTTTTAACTGTTCAGTAAAGTTCCAATTATAAACATTACGATATATGCATTTTTGTGATTTTTCACAAATGGATTGCATAGTTTCTCTTTCTTCGAGATTGCTCCAGGATAGGCTCTAATAGTCAACGCTTCAACTAGAAAATTAGTTCAGATGGCTAAAATGCAAACCATTTCCCAAAGGAGGAACCACTAAACAACTTTGCATGCAAAATGCTAACAAGTCTTTTATATGAATTGCTGTAAGGTTGTATTTTTTCAAAGGCTTCTGAATTGCTCTGGTACAATTTCAAAGCTTCTTTTTATTTGGCTTTCTCAAGTGTTGGACGGTCTGACAATTGCTACAGACATTCTTCCAATGTCAACACTATGTTTGCTGCTTGGTAATATGCTTTCTTCTGTACGGCATTTATACAGACTTGCACGAAGAGCTGATTTCTAAAGATGCTTTTTCATAAATGAATTTTCTTTTTACTACTATGATGATTAGTAAAGGTTTTCTGCTCACAGGAATAAATTCCTATTATGCTTTGTGGACAAATTAAAAAGTTTCATAATGGAGCCAGGAATTGTATATGCTTACCAGCAATACGTGAAAAACTGCCATTGTGCTGAATGCCTAGGAAATCTATAGAATGAGTGACAGTTTTTAGGAAAAATATGAAACGTCTGTGTTATTATAATACGCTATATACTTTCACTAGGCATTGTATATAATACCTAGGCATTATGCAGAATGATAAGAACTATTTTGGCAAAATATGAAAGGAGAATCCAATCAACTCATGAAAGGGGTTAGGGTTAGGATTAGATTAGCTAACCCTTTGTTGAAAAGACATCTATGAAAATGAAAGACAAAATAAAGTGTAGGATTTTCTTATTGAAAAACAAAACAAGAGAAAAAGACTAGTATTGACCTACTTGTTACAAGACAGAAGGCGAGAATGGAATTTTAGCAGAAGTATTTTTTTACTTTGCCAGGTTGCCTTTTGCCATTGCGTAGTATGCCTAGGAAATGTGTGAATTATTAAGTGCATCATACTTTGATGTCTCATTGTTGGCATTCTATAGATTTCCTAGGCATTCCATAAAATCTCTAATTTCACACACTGACGGTAGCATACACATATTTATGACGCTTTGCAACTCTTTCTAACCATTTTTTTCTGAGAATCTGAAAAGTCAAGAAACAAAAAAAATTGGAATACTAATTTCCAGAAAGATGGAGCGTGCCTACACTTCCCAAATTCAACAGATCAGCAGAAGCTCAAAAGCCTTATGCAGATTATTTCAAATATCTGGGAAGCCAAGGAATGTTCCCATTTTGCATTGAAAGATGAGCACTTATCTGAGGGGATACTGCACCTCCAGATTAATGAATAAAAAACTATAATCCAAGATCTGGTTCCAGATTCTTTCCTTATATGAATCATTACTCTGAAATACTTCAGTAGATAACCATATACTGTATATGGTTTGAAATTTGATCTAGTGTACACAATAAGATCTTCTGACATTTTAAAAACTGATTTCCCCTTGCCCGCCCCTGCCCAGGGTTCCTGGCATTTTCTTGCAGGTGCACACGGGGCAGGGAATCTTCCTGCAGACTAGCAGTAAGAGTATTAGTTGGGTCTGGGTACCACTGGCATGCAAATGATAACCAGCTTTCTTTTTTTGTTCTAAAATTCAGATGAGCAGTATTTTACTACCGGTTCTGTGGGCACTTTGTGCACGCACACGGGGAGCGTTCTAAAACAGGCAATTTTAAGCATGAAAACTTACCGTCAACACTGGTGAGTAAAACAACTGAGGCGCAGCAATCCGCTCTGCCATGCCTATCAGCTGAGCTACAAACAAAGGAAATATAGGACAGGAAAGGGTGGCGGTGGGTGAGTGGGGCCAACTGCTGACCATTGCTACCAGAGCGCTAGAACCGGTGTGAACCGGCAGCATACCACCACTGCAGATACAAGTATTGGATCAGTCTTCAGATGGGCTGAAGAAAGGGCCAATATACTAAAAATGACTCCTGTTCGAAGTGCTCTGAATTGGTACCTTGCAAATCCAGGACTTGGTTGTGTGTCTAAATCTGTCTGAGTTTACATTCATACAGATGCTTAGCCTTGGTGTTTGACGTTATGACAGCAGTGAAGAAAGTGACTTACAACCAGTACGCATGCTTACAAGCATCATAGCACTCCTATACTCAGGTTATCAAAATTCAGATGCTTGGCAACTGGCATACATTTACAACAGTTGTAGAGTCCTGGGGTCACATTATCGCCATTTGCTACCTTCCCAGGAATTCCCAAAAAAATCAATGGAAGAAGTCAGATTGACTTAATGGCCCTGTGAGTCACTTAACAACTGAAGCAAAAAAGGTTGTTAAATCACATGCAACTCACTTCATGTCTGCATCACTTAGTGACAGACGTTCCAGCCCAACTGTGGTCATGAATTGAGGACTATCTATAGAGACTACCTTTATTGAGAAGCTATCTCTATGTAGGTCCAGGATCAAGGACTCAATATGTCTCTAAAATGGCTCTCTTAAATCCCAGCACCAAGAATTGGGGTGACAAACCACAACAATTTAAATCTGCAGTTACACCTTTCTTCCAGGAATAAACAAAACTTAACTGCTAGGACTAACTGGGTCTAAAATCCTTTCAAAAAAGATAATTTTATCCAGCACTTTAACTGAACAAGTTCTCATATGTCCTCTTATGGAAGGCAGGCCAGATTCCAAATGCAAAAGAGCATTTGACACACATCAGGATTGTATGGTATAGCTCTTAAGAATTTGGATTATTCTACTCACCTCTGAGCTCCTTTTGTCATTGTCACTATAAAAGCAGTGAAAATAAAAGTACAAACCTCAACATCTTATTCCTGATTAGGGTAAATGTATTGCTACTGGATTACAGAATTAGAAATCTTTTCAGCTTGGACTTCTTTGTTTCTTTGCAAAAGTAGAGGAAAAATAACACCAATTTAAATCCTTGACTTTTCAATATAGAAACTATTTTTGTGCCAATTGTGCAAACAGCATGCCTCTCAGTAAGTTGAGCCACTTTTGTTTCGCAATGACTGACAGCCAATTTTTCTTCCCTGCAAAATGTTTTAGGAGTTCAAGTTCCGTCTTGTAGGCATTGTATCTTGGACACCAAGACAGCAGCACAGGCAGAAAGGAGGGAGGATATGGATTTATTGGCCAGCTCTGGTGAGCAAAACTCACTTTTAGACAAAGCTGGAATGATGATGCTGATATCTATAAGCCTAGACTTACACCGCAGTTGGGACCAGAATTTCCATTGGTAAGAAAGGCAGTTGTTAAAAGAATGATGTACAATTTTACGACCTTTTTTTTTTTTTTGCAATGGTTGTTACATGAATGACTGCCGTTAAATGACTCACAGTTGTAAAGCAAATCCAGCTTCCCCTATTGACTTTGCTTGTCTGAAAGCCAGCTAGGAAAGTTGTAAATGGTGATCACATGACCCTGAAAGCTAAAACCATACATGAGGATTGTCAAATGCCCCAATTTCTATCATGTGATTCTAGGGATCCTGCGATGGATGTTAAGTGCCAAGGACCAGTTGTAAGTCATTTTTTTCAGGGCCATTGTAACTTGGAGCAGTTCTAAATGAATGGTTGTAAGTCGAGGACTCCCTGCAAAAATGGCAATTAAAGGAGCAAGTCTGCTTCCTTGCCTAACTACTTTTAAGATAGATATTGAAGCCGACATCTCTTAAAGTGAAGCACCTAAACGGCATGTAAGGGCTTATGGCCAGTGTCATAATTAATCAGAGAAGACAGTTATCAATAATTGTGTCCCAATTTAGCACATAGACTCTCTTGGGATATCAAGGTGAAGGATATCAAGTGGCCTCTGACGAGATACAAATGCATCAGGTATTTATTTCCACCATTGGTCTTCTATAAGAGGTTAACACCTAACATCAAAAACGTCATCAAAAAAGCACAGCAAAGAATGTTCTTTCTGCGCCAACTCAGAAAGCTCAAAGTGCCCAAGGAGCTGCTGATCCAGTTCTACGGAGGAATTATTGAGTCTATCATCTGCATCTCTATAACTGCCTGGTTTGGTTCTGCAACCCAACAGGACAGACACAGACTTCAGAGGATAATTAGGACTGCAGAAAAAACAATTACTACCCACCTGCCTTCAATCGAGGACCTGTATACTGCACAAGTCAAAGAGAGGGCTGTGAAAATATTTACAGACCCCTCACATCCTGGACATAAACTGTTTCAACTCCTTCCCTCAAAACGAAGCTATAGAGCACTGCACACCAGAACAACTAGAGACAAGAACAGTTTTTTCCCGAAAGCCATCACTCTGCTAAACAAATAATTCCCTCAACACTGTTCAACTATTTACAAAGTGTACACTACTACTACTACTGTTAATCTTCTCATCACTCCTTATCACCCATCCCCTCCCACTTGTGACTGTAACTTTATTGCTTGTATCCTCTGTTTCCTAGTTTGATTTGATGTTGATTGTACCCTATGACTATCATTAAGTGTTGTACATTATGATTCTTGATTCTTAACGAATGTTCCTTCTTTATGTATACTGAGAGTATTTACACCAAGACAAATTCCTTGTGTGTCCAATCACACTTGGCCAATAAAGTATTCTATTCTATTAAGCGGTTAGAAGACCACCAAGTGAAAACCTAAGACTAAGTAAAAGCAGGCATATCCAACCCATACATCATAGACAGCCATGCACAGCGAGTAATGTGGCACCACAAGATCATAAACGTCTAACATTATTATGTGATTGATATACCTTAATTATATTATATATTTTATATGCAGCCCTCTTCGTCTTCACTCAATGTGGCCCAGGGAAACCAAAAGATTGGATAGCCATGAACTAAAGCACGCATGGTATAAACAGACAGAATAACGTTCTGGCTACAGATTCTACAGTCACACATACTTGTTTTTAGAAGAAAGTTTGTTATTTATATTTAAGTCCTGATCTTCAGGGGTTAAAGATAAGCCATTAAAACTTTTTGACCACAGTCTGCAGTACTTTAAAGTCATATATTTTCTGTTGCTAAACTTCCTCCTCCTTCCCTCCACCATCCTTTTCCTCCGATTGATCTAATTAAAAACCCCGATAAACTTTATGGACTCTAATATTTCCAGCTGAAGGACTGAAACCAAGAGGGTGGGCCTCCAGGCAGCCAGGAAACAATGATAAGCAGCAGGTTAGCCACTAATTTCTCAACCAGGCTAGATTGAGGAAGGGTGATGTTCTTCTATCCTGGAAAGTGTTCAGGAGAGAATAGGATAAATCAAGTTTAATAACGCCGGTCCTAATTGTTCCCCCAATGCTCAACTCTAATTACTTGGAGAAACTCTCTTGACTGTCACCTGATATTAAGTTGTTGGAAGCCGCATGTGGAACAGTGAGATAATCAATAAACATTTAGAGGGGGGAAGAATGAAGATCCCCGTTAAGCGGTGGGAACTGGCAGCACCCAAAGCCCTTCTGCTCATGAGAAAGCCTATGGGAGAATCACCGAGATTGCAAAGCAATAAATCCAAAGCACTGTTTTTTTGGGCCTTGAGGCAGGAGTGCTTTTGAGAGGAGGGGGGGAGAAAGGTTAACACGGTCACCCTAATTACAGCCCACTCACACATGCTTCATATCGAAGCGAAGACAAGCCAATTAGGTAGAAAAGAAGATAAGAGAAGTTTTATTTGTATACTAATTAAACCCCTGATGAAATTAAAGGAAAAACATACAGCTCTGTAATTGTGTCTGAGAAAGGTCACTTCAGGTTCACTTATCAGAAAAGCACAGCCTTGAGATATTTCACTTAATCCACAATATAGCCGTTTATTTTTGCTCCCTGGGCCTTCATATTTACAAAAAGAAGAAAATTTCAAAGCTTGATAAACACTTTTATCTGGAAACAGGGGCAGAGACTAGTTCAAACTGTTCAAAAGTTGAAGCTGAATAAGGAGCTCCAGTGTGATTGAAAAAAAAAACAAAGTCCCATTCTGGATTGCTCGCTTATAACAGAGCTGAAATGGAGAGTACTCTTTTGGACAGGGCAAAGAAACTTATAAAACTCATTTTAATTATGTGAGCCCAATTCTTCTACTGTTAAATACAGCTGATATTTCAACCATCAGGATTGCCATGTCTATTTGCGAAAGGGTTGGTGGCAAACCCTTGCTTTCTCACCAAACTCCAATGCATGAGAAATTATTAAAGGAACATGGTAGAAAGCAAAATACAAGGAATGGCAGCAACCCAAACACCTTGACAGCACTATGTTTACATTTATACACCTAATTAAAAGTTAAGCAGGGTCAGACTTGGTTTACACTTGGAAAGAAGATCATTAGGAAATGTCAATGCTGTGGGCTAAACTGGGAAATAATAATAATAATAATAATAAAAATGTCCCACATTAAGCCAATAGCAAAATCTGTACTGCTATCCAGGAAACGACATGGATGAGTCCATTAATTCTCCAGAGTGGAAACTGACTTAAAGGAGACCTTACCTTAACAGTTATCACCACATGTTGACCAATCATTTTCTACACAAAAGAGAAGCAGCTGGTACGAAGCAACTATACCTAGTTGCTTGGGAACAGCAATGGAAAAATCCATTCATTAACATGTCTTGCTATTCCTTTTGAAAAGTGCTATGCAGAATTACTGCAACTCAGAGATCTTAATGCTACACAAAATGAGATTGGGCCAGGTACCTACATTCTACTCAGGCATGAACTAAGTACTTTTGAGGGCAGCTGACAGCTACCATTAAAGATGGTACAAGTATCTATTAAAGAAATGAATGGATATCTATCTATTATAGGTATCTATTAATAGATAGGTATCTATTAAAGAAATAGTTGTTTTTTTTCCAGCCAATGGAAGAGGAGTCACAATTTCCATTGACCCCATCTGTCTGTACTCCCGAACAGATTTAATCCACGTTTCTTTCCCCATTATTAATTTTACCGCCCTACCTGATCATGCTCCTGTAACACAACTATCAGCAGCCTGTTCTGACAGGCATCTTCAGTTATTTTACACTGATTCCATTCCCATCCATCTTCCTGGTGATCTACACAAGGATTTCCGAAAACTTAAATCAAAGCATAGCAGTCTTAAAAATCCATTCATTGAGGCAATCTATAGAGAACTATGGGGAAGGCCTTGCAGAAGGTATACAACAATTGTTCGCAAATATTAGCCTAGCCATAGAAAGGAAGTAATAGTGAGAAAGAAACACAAAGTTAATCTGCAACAACAGAGTTATAGTAGGTTCCTGTGGTGTCTGTTTGCTGATCTGGCCCAATTCAAAGGGATGGCAAAATAGCAGTAGTAGTTCAGTGGTTAAAGTTGCTGAACTTGTCAGCTGGAAAGCTGACTGCCTGGGTTCAAGACCTGAGCACAATGGTATGAGCTCCTGTTAGCTCCTGCCCATCTAGCAGTTCAAAAGCTTGCAAATGCAAATAGATAAATAGGCACCACTTTGGTGGGAAGGTAACAGAGTTCCATGCACCATTGTCTTCGGACAATGCTGGCTCCCCTGGTTAAAAAATCAAGATGAGCACAGTCCCATAGAGTCTGACATGTTTGGACAGGGAGAATAGCAATAGCACTTAAGACTTACCGTGTTTCTCACAAAATAAGGCAGGGCCTTATTTTTTTTTGAGCCCCGAAAAAACGGCTAGGCCGTCTTTTGGGGGTGAATTAATTTCTCTCCCCCGAACACACACCCGAGCAGCGGCAGAAACGCTTCCACGTTTCCGCCGGTGCCGCTGCTGTTGTCATGCCGGCAGACACTGTGGAAGCCATGGAGGCAGCTCCCCCATCCGAGAAGCAGCAGAAACGCTTCTACACTTCCTGCTGGTGCGAGAACAGCAGGCAGCGCCATGCAGGGCACTGTTAAAGGCAAGTTTCCCCCCCCCGCCCTCGCCCCCAGCATGTTTTAACCCCCGCCCTCCCCCCCAGCATGTTTTAACCCCCGCCCTCCCCCCCAGCATGTTTTAATCCCCGGCCTCCCCCGCCCCAGCATGTTTTAAACTAGGCCTAAATTTGGGGGGAGGGGCTTAATTTCATTTTATGCCTAGAAAACATGCTGGGTCTTCCTATTGGTGGAGGCTGTATTGTTGGAGAAACACGGTATATACCACTTCACAGTGCTTTACAACACTCTGAAGGTGATTTATAGAATCAGCATATTGTCCCCAACAATCTGGGTCCTCATTTTACCGACCTCGAAAGGATGGAAGACTGGAAGGCTGAGTAAAATAATGAACCAGTCAGGATTGAACTCCTGGCAGTGAGCAGAGCAAACTTGCTATACTACATTCTAACCACTAAACCACTATTGCTCTTTACTTTTACCTTTATAGAATGGTTTGACTTTTGGTCCACCACTTTTATAGTTCAACTTAGGGACTCATGCAATATGTTTACACCTGTAAATAGCTGCTGGAATATACAAATGTCTGTATCTTTGAGTGTAAATTTTACTAAGAGGTTTTTTTGTTCAATATAGGATGATAAAAGAAGTTGGAAAAAAGTCCATAAAAGTTCTGTACTGTTATTTGACTTACTTTTCTGAAGCACAATGGAGTAGTTTAGACTACGTATTGATCATTAGCTCACACAAAGTCTTATGTTCTTCTTAGCAGTGAAAATGGGGTTTTACCTTTAGTGGTTTATTTATCAAATTTATATTGCCTCCCCTCTCACAAGAAGTGACTGAACGGTATGGAGCAAAAAACATATAAAACAATAAACATGTCAAAGATAATCAGCTTTTAAAAGTTTAAAACACACATACACATACAACTCGCAATGGAGCCACCTCAAAATCTCACTGGCTCCCTGAGACTCCAGGTCTAATAACAAAGCCAGGTCTTGAAAACCTTTTGGAAAATAATGAGGAATGTAGTTGACCTAACTTTTACAGTGAAAGAATGTTCTATAAGGTGGGCATAATGGCAGAGAAGACCCGTCCCCTCTGGTCCATCAAATAGTTCCCTGAGAGACAGGACCTGCAGCTTGCTTCTCTTGCCGGCATTTCTCTAAATGTTAAGCTTCCTAGGGAATTCCAGGAAACTCAGCATTCAGACAAATTAGCCATCAATAGACACGTAGAAATAAACCATATTTGCACACCATTCAAATAAGACAATAAAAAAACTAAAAAGGAAACAAAAAGACATTGAACATAGAAGAATAAAGTTGGAAGGGACCCTAGTCAGCTTCCAAGCAAGAGACCACATACTATTTCAGACAAATGGTTCTCCAGTCTCTTTTTGAAAGCCTCCAGTGATGGAGCACCCACAACTTCTGAAGGCAAGCTATTCCATTGATTGATTGCTCTCACCGTTAGGAATTTTCTCCTTAATTTTAAGTTGTTTCTCTCCTTGGTTAGTTTCCATCCATTGTTTCTCATCTTCCCTTTTGGTGCTTTTAAAAATAGTTTGATCCCCCTCATCTTTGTAGGAGCCCCTCAAATACTAGAACACTGAACATAATCCTTTCCAGCAGCTCAGACCCAGATAACATCCAGAAAACAATCAAGCAAAAAAACAATATTCTAATCAAGGAAGTACCAAGGAAAAAAACCATAGTCCTGCCAAACCTGGCAGGGCAAGGGATCAAATCCCATTTTCACTCAGAATGATGGTATTAAGTAATGAAATCTCAGCAAGCAATAAGAGGTAGAAAATAGGCGAAGAAAAACTATTGTTATGTATGAACTAAATATAAAGAGGATTATAAACATGTTGACATAATTAACAGAATTATAAACAAACAAGACAAAGCAAAATTTAGTTAAAATGACTCTTTTACACCATTATTATTATTAGTAGTAGTAGTAGTATACATGTCAATATCTGTTTGTTTTCTTTTTGATTTTTTGTAAATGATATGCTCTGACAACACACTGTATTAAAAATGTCTACAAATAAAAATAAAACATATACTTAAAAAAAAGGCAAGCTCAGAGAGCAGCACCACTATCTGCACAACCATTATGATTTCATAGGCGTTTTTAAAACACTCTTTATAAACACAAGCTTCACATATAAGGAAAGGAGGGGAAAAGGTGCTTAAGGTTAAAAAAGTCATCTATCAATTAGTTGCATGATGCATTAACACTCCAGTTTAAAAGAATAACAAGATCTGTTATGCATAAAGGACTTGGGTATCAGAAGCCCAAAGAAAAGTCCTGGGTATTGATATTAAAGCTACTAGAAAAAAATAGAGTTTAAGCCATTAAAGAAAACCTTCTATGCAATTTTATAAGTCTATTGATTCTCTCTGTACCTCTCAAGCTAATATAGTTGCTTTGTAGTTTATTCAGTACACCAACAAAAATCTCTCAGGAAACTGGATTGAAACAAGAAGCCGTCTTGTATTCTGAATAAAAATTTAAAGATCCATAAACATTTTCAGATATCTCAGATAAATTCTACGGAAGTACACTTTGGCGTTTTATTTGTTAAACATTTCATCCTTTTCCTTTTCACTCTACATTTCAAGGTCATGGACAGAAGCGTTTATTAGTATAATGACATTTGCTATGGAAAAGAAAAAAGGCACGGAAGATTTTTTTAAGTTAAGAAAAGCATGGAAGGCTATCAAAGCGCATTGTCATTTGTTAGGGAATACTCATACACCGGTATATGCACTTTCTTTTAATGTGGTGGATTGTATCAGAAAACTTCATTTCAAACAATGCAAACTTAGGTAAAGGTAAATATTTCCCCTGTCCAGTCGTGTCTGACTCTAACGCGTAATGTTCATCTCAGTTTCTTAGCTGAGGGAGCCAACACTGGCCTAAGACACTTTCATTGGCATGTAACCAATGTGACTATATGCTAAGGCACATGGAGCACTGTTACTTTCCCACTGAAGTGGTACCTATTTATCTACTCACATTTGCATGTTTTTGAACTGCTAAGTTTGAAGAGCTGGGGCAAGAACAGGAGCTCACCCCATCGTGCAGTGCTCAAGTCTCAAATCTGAGCTATCTGCTTTACAGTTGATAAAACTCAGGGTCTTTAACCGTTGATCATTGCAAACTTAGAATGCTGCAACGTACAAGTGCATGACTTCATCAAGCTCAGTTCTCTAATGAAAGCTCTCCAGGAATTCCACCATGGTCTTCTGAACATGACATGGCAACAGAGAGAAAGCAAACCTCTGGAAAGTCAGCACAGAGAAAATTTCAGAGAATATAATTTTCTCCCGTCTCTTCCATATGTTTGGGTTAGATAGAGAGATGATTACATATACATTAACTATCTACGGTATCATCAAGAGAGCTGAAGAATTGAAATAGAAATGGGACTGGTCACATAGCAAGAAGAACTGATGGCAGGTGGACCAACTCAGTCATAGAATGGATCCCACTTGCTAAAAAGTATCCACAAACGAGACCTAAAACAAGGTGGATCGACAACATCAGCAAGTATTGCGTGCCCAACTGGCAAAAGAAAGCTCAGGACCATATAAATTGAAAACATGTGGAAGATGTCTTCATCCTGCAGTGGATAGACAATGGCTATGATGATGGTGATGGTGATCATGATGATATCTACCAGAGCCACCGTCATACTAAACGAGAATGGCTGTTTTTTATGCAGAACAGATTGAATAAGAATCTGTGTTACTCACAAAAGGGCAGGTAGAAATTTCTGTTTAATACCAGTTTTTATCAATTATTTAGGTGCCGAGCATACCCATTGTACAAAACTTTTAAACAACCAAATCCTTTAACTAATTAGTGAATTATGAAATTTAGCCTCCAAACAATTCAGAGGGGATCTCTTGTCCTCTCTCTGGCTTGCTTTAACATGATACATTTGAGTAACAGTCTACTATTAACTTGTTCACTAATGAATAATCAGTTACATTATGTTCTTTAATGAACAACAGCTTTTAATTTAATAGATAGTGTTTAGAATTGCTCTTTCTTGCCAAAGTGACAACAGAGTTACTGGCAATCATCAAGGCTCCTTCAAGCAATCTAAATCTAGCCTATTATCTAGAGGCAAAAGAAAAAGAAGCATTCCTTTGTATTGCTAAACGAAACTCCCAAATTTATGTTCTGAGATTACAATGAACGTTTCACGTGCCTCTGAGGTTTTCATCAACTGCTTTTAAAAGGATGAGACAAAAAATATCACAAACGAACGCTAACAATCCAGAGAGACACACCTCACAAATGCTGATTACACTTGGCAGTAAGATTGAGAATTCTTAAAATCAGACAGCTTTCCTAGCAAATGCATTTGGCATGTACAAAGTCCTGTATTATGTTATGATCTTGCTAAACTTCTAGTGCTTGAAAGTATTTCAATCAATGGGTGGGAGAAGGGAAAAGCAATATCATATAGTCTAGTCAGGCGCTAGTTTGAGATTATGCATGCTGCACCATCTTTCTCCAAATCTATAGATGCTGATCTTCCAGTTTATAATAGATTTAGTATCAACTTAGTACCAACCATTCTTAGTCCTTGCATATGAGGATAATAGATAAAACTTGCAGTGACATATTCTTCTATCCCTGTTCATTAAGGATCCCATAATTATGGGGTAATCACTCAGAATACTTCCAAATACAATCTTGCAAACCTTACCCTGATGCATTAATGATTCTTTTAAAAATAGTATTATCAACTGGTCTTATGGTCAGGAGCATGGAAGTTGCCAAACTTCAGCTCACAGCTCTTATCATCACTGGCCAAGTTAGATGAATGTAAACATCTGTGAGAATGTCTTTGAGAGACAGGAGGACGAGACTGCAGACTAGGCAAGAGTCAGATATGAGGCAGTTTAGTTCACACAATCAATGGGGACATGGCAAATACTTTAGAAAGGACCTTCCCTAATTTCTTGGAAGTAAAGGTGAGGGAGGGATAGGTAGTTTCAGACTGGCAAGATTCTGTTAATGTAACTGTATAATAAAAGTAACGCTAGCGTTCATGATTTGTGTTTCTTTCTTGGACTATCCCAAAGAGCTGACACTGAGGATGGTGAAGTTGTAATTTAATATTGCCTTCTCACTCCTCTTCTAGATTGTAATGGAGCAGGTGATCTTGTAGTTTATAATGTAAAGTACAGGTTCAAATTGTGATGAGCAAAAACCATTTTTTCAACCTGGCAGCCTCTGGAAGTATCCAGACAATACAACTGCTTATAATACTGAGTGGGTATTCTGGGAGAGACAAATAGACTCCATCTGGAAAGTGATTCAGAGTTTTTGTTTGTTTTTCAACTCGAGTGGGGTGAGGGTCATATGTGACCTACGCCAAGCTTCCCCCATCCCAAGGAACCCTGCATTCCTTACCTTACTGCACTGCTGCTAAAAATCCTTCCAATTCCTCGTCTCTGGGGCATGGCTGAAAAAGCTCCTTGCTGAAGGATTTCAGTTCTGTGCTTGCTTCCAGAGCTAAAATCCTTTGGGCCTGCTTGCACAGAGCTGAAATCCTTCAGCAGAGGGCTCTTTCAGATAGCCCTCAGAGACCAAAAGGACCTGCCGAAGGATTTCAACTCTGTGCAAGCAGGCTCAAAGGATTTCAGCTTTGTGCGGGCAGGCTTGAAGGATTTCAGCTCCATGCAAGCAGGCACAGAGATCCTTTAGCAGGGAGTTCTTTCAACCACCCCCAAGAAACAAGGAAGAGTTATTTCAGCAGGCGGCAGCAGCTTGCAACTTTCCATGGAGGTAACTTTTTGTGATAGTCAGCGGTGCTTTTCATGCATTTCATTCAAATTATCATTAAGTGAACAGTGGTAAGTTGAGGACTACCTACCATACCAAAGACTGTTTCAACCCCCTTTGTGGAATTCTTTGTCCCCGAATATCCAGCAAGTTGACTAATGGAAGTGAAGATACTGTCATTTCAGGATACTTTTCATTGGGTCAGTAACTTGTCAGTTCTCTTATCATGATTTATTCTGGTTTGGCCACTCCTGACTTTGAATGTTGCTATTTGCTGTTTGATTTGTAATAGTGATGTATGCCTCTGCTATTTTTATGACTGACTATGTGCCTTGAGTGTCTGCATGGATGATATATGCTTAAGATCAATATATAAAACTTACCAAAAATTCTCTCATGAAATATTTTCAGCTATACATTTTAGAGAAGATGAAGGACCACATGTTTTTTAAAATAAAAAAACAGCAAAAAAAACCCAAACCCTCAGGTGTTTCTAGTGTTTGTGGACATAGAAAATGTTTCAAGCAGTATGTTTTATTGTTTGAAATTACCAGATAGTTTTATTGTGCAAAACAGTATATATTCTTGCTCTTGTAAGCATAAATTTTTGTTGCAAAATGAGAAAGCAAAGCTACTATCTTTGCTTGCCTTAGATTATAAGAAATAATCTAAGAACTATGCTTAGCTCTGACTGACCTTGAAACATAATTGGCAAGCATGCTTGTCTCTATGGGATATACCATTGGGTAGATAAAAAAATATGGGATTATAATTAAAACCGATAAAGCTGCAAAATTAATCAACGGAGTTTTTAAATCTACTGGATGAAAATAACAGAATAATGTATATTGCTCAGTTAGTAATACATGTTATATATCTTACAAACCAAAGTATATAGTATATAATTATCAACCTTATTTTTTGATGCCTTATAATCATTAATATTAAAGGTTCTTAAAAAGTACAGGTTTTCAAGCTCAATGACTAAATAAACAAGTTTTATTTTTTCCTACTAACAATGTTTTATGAATCAGTACATTTTATACATCAATGGGTTATCTGCTTCTATAATTAGCTGTCATCTTTGTGAAGAATCTTACTGTTCAGTTTGTTTTTCTAGAAAAAAAACTGGATAAAGTTTGGATGTTATTCCTAATTATTCTACATTTATTTACATTCTGCTTTACTATACAGGTAGTCCAGTGATGGAATTCAAATTGTTTTACCACTGGTTCGGTGGGCGTGGCTTGGTGGGCGTGCTTTGCCTGACGCCAGCATGCAGCTTTCCCCACACCAGCTGAGACCTGCAGCTCCAATCAGCTGAGAGAATAAAGAAGAGAAAAGCGCAGGGGACGGTGGGAGGGCTGATCCTGAGCTTTTCTCTTCTTTATCCTCTCAGCTGATCATCGGAGGTTTTTTTTTCTTTACTACCAGTTCGGGTGAACCGGTCTGAACCGGTAGCATACTACCACTGAGGAAGTCCTCAACTTATGACAATTGAGACCAACATTTCTGTTGCTAAGTGACACATTTGTTAAGTGAGTTTTGCCCCATTTTACGAACTTTCTTGCCACAGTTGTTAAGTGAATCACTGCAGATGTTAAGTTAGTAAGATGGCTGCTAAGAGAATCGGGCTTCCCTGTTGATTTTGCTTGTCAGAAGGTTGCAAAAGGTGATCTCATGTCCCCAGGATATGAATCACTTTCCAAGCATCTGAATGTTGATCATGTGACTATGGGGATGTTGCAATGATTGCAGGTGTGAAAGTCACTTTTTTTTACTGTAACTTTGAATGGTCATTAAACAAATTGTTGTAAGTCAAGGACTACCTGTAAGCCAGTAGTTCTCAACCTGTGGTCCGTGGACCCTTGCTGCGATATTGTCACAGGGGGTCCACAAAGGCTTGAAGAAATATTATGATTTAAATCTTGAGTTAAGCCTTGGTGGTCCGTGGCCATGGTCTGTGACCACAGCAGATATTTAAGGAGGGTCGGTCCATGGTGAAGAAAAGGTTGAAAACCACCTGCTACAATCTTTGATGTGTTGTTCACTGATCCTGGTTATACTGAGAAATATTTTTCTTTTTAAAAAATAACATTCTTGAACACTCATTTTAATATCCAATTCTTGAAAACACTTGTTTTAATATCCAAGCATGATTACTCTCCTCTGGTGATCTGCCCAGGTGTATCAACATTTGACACCCTGTTGAAATTTGGAAGGGTAATCAGGATAAAGTAATGGAAGGGGGAAAGCCTCAAATTATTAAGAGATTAACTTCATTAACTGTATCTAATTAGTTTTAACTTTAATTAAAATTTAATTTAATCAAATCTGTTTTCCCTCACCCTTACACTTATTTTTGATAAACGGCACTTCATTTTTCTCACGGCCCCGTCTACTTCTTGGTTCTGTCTCACTGTCTACTTTAACAGTGTAGCCATTCGAAGATAATTTGGGGAAGGGTGTGAGTGTCCCCACTTTTGTCAGGAAACTAGTTTACCATTCTATAGACATCAATTTCATTTCCAAGCAGAAGTCTTGCAAAGAGATGCTGGCAATCCTGGAATGAAAGTATTTACAACAGTTCACTCAGTGACAGTCCAAAGTTGCAACAGTGCCAAAAAAAAAGTAACTGATGAATGTTTTTCACACTTATGACCGTTGCAACAGACACATGATTTTCACGCTTATGGCCCCTGTGGTCACGTGATTTGCATTCGGATGCTTGACAAGCGGATCATATTTATGACAGTTGCGATATCCTGGGGTCATGTAATCACTTTTTGTGATCACCTGCTCACAAGCAAAGTCAAGGGGGAAGCCGGATTCATTTAATGACAGGGTTTCTAATATAACAGCTGCAGTGATTCACTTAACAAATGTGGCAAGAAAGGTGTGTAAAATGGGGGGGGGGAGCTCATTTAACAAATTTCTCACTTAGCCACAAAAATTTTGGGCTCAATTCTGGTCGTAAGTTGAGGACTACCTTCAGCTTGCAACAGTGAGCTGTTTGAGTAATACAAGTAGCTATATTTCCTTCCCACCCACCCTTTTCTTTCTTGATAAGAGAATAAGAGCTGCCGCAATAAAGCCACCATAGCCCCTCCCCCCAACCTCTAAAGGAAAACCCGTTACATCTTCTTTTTCAGGAAGTAGTAAGTAGAACAGCAGAGCTATATAGGAATATGCGCTGATTACATAGCTTGCCCAGTTCCCCAGGGGGAAACATACGTATGTAATAAATACTGCAAATTTGTAGAGCAACTGGCCAGTTAACTGCCTCCTTGGCCTTCTGCAGAACAAACAAAGAAAAAATAACCATGGCTTAGGGATAAAGGAGCTGACCACAAGAATACGAGCTCTCTCTCCTCTCTGGTTATGAACAACTTCCCCTCTGTCCAGACTAATTCTTTGAAAGATGTCAGGAGGATGAAATAAATTACTACATGCATTTTAAATTCAACACACTGGGGCCAGGGGGGAATGGACAAGACCTCTGTCCTTTTGCTTTCTCTACAACAAATCCAGGCTCATTTTTTTTATATACTTTATTTAATTTTAAGAAGTTGCCCTCCACTCTCCTCTCAACACGGACTGTTTTCCTCTTTCTGTCCAAGTGGATTTTGTTTTTTTACTTCAGCTCTCTGTTTACCTGAGTGGCTGCACTTTATATCGCTTCTGTGGTCCTAAAAGCCTAAAACACTGCTTTCAGGTGAACATCGGGTTTTTATTCTTCTTCTTTTTTTTACTTTCGAAGAAGCACCATCCTACCTTTACGGCATCGCTGAGAGTTTGGTTTTTGTCTGCCTCTTCCGAAGAATGCAATTCCAGTTTAAACTGCAACTCCTGAAGCTGCTGCGCCTGTTCCTTCAAAAGCATTTGGGCCTGCTGCTCCCGGAGTAATGCATTATTTAGTTCTTCACATGCACTTTCAAACCTCTCGTGGGTGATCAATTTCTGATAAAGGAAATAAATTGTGTTCTGTCATGAAGCAGCAGCATTGTTTATACACTTGATTTTCAGTATGCCACTTGCCAATATGCAACATTCTAATGTAAAAGTTTTAAAACGCTCAATATATTTGCCCTAGGGGCTCTCCTCTCCAAGCCAGGGCCATTAGACAATGTTAATGCCAGGTGATTTTTATTTGTAAGATTTCTCAAAAAGCTGAAACAGAAGTGCAGGCATCAAGAAAGCTTTTCTTTCAAATTATCCCAAGAAAGATGTTATGTATCTAATTATTATTATCCTACAAAAGGAGTTAATTTGAACAAAATCTCCATATTGCTCCATGTGCTCATCTACCGCCAGATCTCATCTAATGTCTTATTTCGCACTGAACTAAAATGTTTTGGAAAAATTGGCTACCAACATATAGAACCCTAGTCTTTATTTATCCATTCTTGTCCATTTACATCAGAGGTGGTATTCAGCAAGTTCTGACCAGTTCTGGATAACTGGTAGCGGAAATTTTGAGTAGTTTGGAGAACCAGCAAATACTACCTCTGACTGGCCCTGCCCCCTATTTTCTGCCTCCTGAGTCCCAGTTGATCGGCTGGGTCCTCTTTGGTTGCCCTGCACAGGAGAACGGAGCTGGAAAACAGGCTAGTGGGGTGAGGAGGGAATGGGGATTTTGCAATAACCTTCCCCCAGGGAATGGATATATTACAGTATCCCTTTCCTGCCACACCCACCAAGCCACGCCCACCAAATCACAGCCACAGAACCGGTGGTAAAAATATTTTGAATCCCATTTCTGATTTACATGTTGCAAGACAAAATGAAATAAATAGCAGTTAAAACTTTGTCTTTCCATTTAATACTGGCAGTCCTCGACTTACGACCACTATTGAAACCAAAATTTTGGTTGTTAAGTGAGACATTTGTTAAGGGAGTTTTGCCCCATTTTACAATCTTTCTTGCCACAGTTATTAAGCAAATCACTGCAGTTGATAAGTTAGTAAGACGGCCCTTAAGTGAATCTGGCTTCCCTGATGATTTAGCTTGTCAGAAGGTTTGCAAAAGGTGACCCCATGACTTTGGGACACTGCAACAGTCATAAGTATGAATCACTTGCCAAGCATCTGAATTTTGATCACATGAACATGGATGCTACAAAGGTTATAAAGTGTGAAAAATGGTCATGTCATTTTTTTCAGTGCCATTGTAACTTCGAACAGTCATTAAATGAACTGTTATAAGTCGGGGACTATCTGTATAGCTAGACATCAAACTACAGTTATACTGGAGCTCTGAGATTGTTTTATAAAATGGAACTTTGTTATGTGCTGGGTGAGGTGGATTACATTTGTACCAAATACAATAAAAAGGAACAGAAAAATCCCACCACATAAGTGTCAGCCTTTCAAGACAGTCTACATCAGGGCTGTCAAACTCCTGGCCTTGCGTCACGCACTGGCCACGCCCACGCCCGGTTTAGCAAAGGGGGGGGAAGTCCCGATATGTCACAAGGCACTGCCATGACGTGAGTTTGACATCCCTAGTCTAAATTAAGGAACAGACAAGCAGGGATTACAAGAGTGCTACCTTATTTGCTTCCTTTATTAATATAGTCTGGAGAACCTGCCTCTTTTTAAGGACCATCACTGCTCTAATTATGTCTGTATTTAAAATCAATAGGGCTGTTCCGAGGCTGTTCCATACACACCCTATCCCTTTTTAGTATTGTCAAAGTTTCCAGGAATTCAGACTATTTCTAGAAGATATGTGGCCAGAGGTCCTGGACACCAGCAATGTTGACATGTATGGGAAAAGCCTTCAGAAATCCAAGCTATTATATGTGACAACATGTGGGCCTTCGTGAATGGTGATCACCTCTAGTCATATGAAGCAGTAGCAAATACTGCCCATCTACAACTGCCGGGTAATAATCCCCGTTAGATCACGTGTTCAATCTACTGCAGAACTGACAGAAATGTAGAGCTTTTTCAGCATGTGCAGAAGACTTGCTTCGTTTGACAATTTTACCAACCATTTGCAAAATGCAGCGTACAATACAAGCAGAATGGTATGTAAAAACAGTAAGAGTTATGTTATCCATACATCATTTGAGTTTTCAAATTCCAGTTCTCCCACAACGCAAACAGTCTAATTTAACCGACCAAGAATTCAGCTTTTCTGAATAGATTATTGATTCAATCTACTGTACCTTATTCTGCAACATAATGGACTAATTGTACCAGAAGTGACTTTGGCCTTTTCTTTTAATAGAGCTGACTCCCAGCTGAGAATTGACAAGACGTAGAGAGGGGTTTTGTGCATGTGTGAGGGGAAGCAAGAATGAAGAATCCCACCTAAGAAGGTAGAGGTTCTCTAACGGATATTTAAAGGACACTAAATAGAATGCCCCCCTTTAAAGCTGATTATTCCCTCCCTCCTTCTAATCAAAGAGACTTACGGATTGCTTAAACACATATAATTGCTCTTGCAAACTATGAGCTTTGTCAGCCTCTTTCTTCATCTCGTTCAAATTCCGTTTGAATTCTGTGAGCTCCAAGCGCAGTGACCGCCGTTCTACTTCTGCTGTGTGCAGCCTTTGTGTAAATTCAAATATCTGCTTCTGCAAGGACGCTATGGTTTTCTGGCATTAAAAAACAAAACAAAACCAGGAACAATGTGTTAGCTAGAAAATACTGGTTGGTTGGGCAATAAATCAATAGCTTTGAATACCTGAAGCAAATCAAGACGAAGCTCCCCTTTTCTAAATTCATCCATAAGTGTAAAGTATTCTCAAAGCAACTCTAAAAAAATGTGTATGTGTGTGTGTGTGTGTGTGTGTGTACTCGCCATGTTTTCCCAAAAATAAGACCCTGACTTATTTTTTTTTTTTTTGCCACCAAAAAAAGGCACCAGGTCTAATTTTGGGGGGATGTCATCCACTGACTAACCTCACTCGTGCACGTCATCCCCTGCCTCCTTTTCACTGTCAGAGGCCTTCAGGAACTTCTTCTGTGGATAGCAAGGCTTTCCTGAAGGCCTCTGTAGCCGATAAAGAGCTTTGTTACCAGCTACAGAGGCCTTGAGTAAAGCCTTGCCCGCTGCAGAAGAAATGGACTGGCAAGGCAGGTGTCGGGGTGTGCGAAGCCTGGCTACAACTGTCCAAACTAAGTAGTAGGGCAGCTCCACGCACACCCCATCCCCACCCTAGCTTAATTTTTGCCCATGTACGCAGGAAAAGGCGGTATTTTAATTAGGGCTTATTTTGGGGTAGGGCTTATATTGGGTGCAGGTGTAAAAATCAAGCTAGGACTTGCTTTCATGGTAGGTTGTATTTTCGGGGAAACAAGTTACACACATACACACACACACACACATACACACACAGAGAGAGAAGGTATTTTCTGAAAATGAAAATAAGCATGAAGACCGATTACTGTATTTTGGGGGGAGAAATGTCTTTGGAAACAGCATGCATCCCATATATGCAGTGGGTAATCACAGGGTTTTTGAAATTAAAATCATCCATTATCTTACAGGGGTATCTTAAAAGAACACTGCACACATTGCCTTGAGCGGCAAATGACAGAAAGGATGTAAAAGGTTGGGGGAAAGAATTACTGAAATAATATCAAATTGAAGGAAAGCCTGAAAAATATTGCCTCTTGTTCTTGCACCTCCTCCATTTTCCTTTAGGGAGCTGAGCAGACTGATGAGTGCTATGTAAACTAAAGTAAGAAAGGATTAACATTTCAAAATCTGACACAACGGGAAAGCTTCCATCATGTAACTGATCGTACCCATACCAACCGTAGCAGGGGTCCTGTCAGTTATGCCTGCTTCGAGGGTCTGGGCGTTTATTTTATGGAGCCCACGAGCCAGCCTTTGAACCAAGGAGTTTTTCTCCACATAAGTCATACTCCGACTGCTGTCCACTGGAGTAACTTCCATCATGATGCAAAGTTTCTCCATAAGTTTTGAAAATGAATTTTTGGCTGCGTTGGTGAGCAAGTGTCCCGAAAGCCAGGATTTCATATCTTTGAAAGAAAAAGAACCCAGTCTGTAAACAGAGTTGGTTTGTATTTGTGGATACATTAAAAAAAGAAAAAAGAAAGGGTTGGCGATATCTGATGGAAGTAATAATCGATGACAAGTTCCTACATAGGGTAGAGCAATGAGTGGGAACCGTTTTGTTGTGGTGTGCCAAAAGTGCGCACGCGCATCATAGCACGCGTGTGCCGGCACCTACAATGCAATGCGCCCTGCCCCTCTGCGCATGCACAGGCAACACCTCCACCCTGCCCCCTTGCCTGCACTGCACATGTGCGTGCCTCCCAGCTGATTTTTGGCCTGTTTGAGGCTATTTTCGCCCTCCAGGAAGCTCAAGGGAAACCTCTGCAGCCTCGGGAGGCTGAAAAACAGGTCTTTCGGAAATACCGGAAATGTCCATTTTCAGCCTCCCGAAGATTTCTGGAGCCCAGGGAGGCCATTTTGCCCCTCCCGGAGGCTCAAGAGAAGCCTTGGGAGCCTGAAAATGAGCCCATTTTGGCACTTCCGGTATTTCCTTGCATGCCCGCATTAATAGCTCTGCGTGCCACCTGTGGCATGCGTGCCATAGGTTTGCCATCACAGGGTAGAGTCTTCTTAAAGCTCCCATTCTAAGCAATTTCAATGAAAGCTAATTAAGGTCTACTGAATTTCTATTGGAAAAAAAAAGAAAGAAAGCAGGATTGTTTACCCATAGCTGACTTCTCAAAACCTCTTTTAGCAAAAAGGTTTCAAGCAATTCAGTTTACAATCAAAACCAGGCGCTCTCTGCAGAATATTCTGCATGAAAATTCATTTGAATTTTAGAAAAGGTCTAATGTAACTTTCTAAGTAAACTTCTTAAAAGGTGTGATGCAAATATTCTTGGAATAGGAGATTCGCGTCGCTTTGGACCTATGTCACCTTGACCAGTAAGCCATCTGTAACAAGACAATGCTGTTGATGAGAAAGATTTTTTTTTTTTTGGTCCAGCTTCAAAGATAGAGATATTAAATTCCTATTAAATTCAGATTGCACTTCTATGTTCAATAATAGGCATTGGGTTCAAGAATGGATTGGTTGAAACAACTGTATGCTCTTATGCAACCCTGCAGCATTTTTGTACTTTCATTAATCCAAAGGTAACAATATATGATACCTAAGACTTGTCGGAGAAGCAGATTCAAAGCTGCTTATCGGTATCAATGAATTTACTAATTCAAAACAGAAAATAAGTAACTGCTACAAATATAACTGCTTCTTTTTCTTTCCTTATAGCTTAGATGTCTAAATCATGTGCTGCTTAAAACTACTGAGGCTTGTACCTTAATGCCACACTATTTATATTCTAAGACAAGAGAATATAATTTACCTTATTCCAAGGCAATTAAAATTTTACAACTACAATTACTTATTTCCCCATAGGATTCTGGTAATCAGCCTTCTCATATAATGGGCTTAAGCCTCCAGCACACCCAACATGTTCTGCTTACTAGTAGATTCGTCAGGTCTGTAATTAATAATTGTGTTTAATGTTGATAAATAAAATTGTCAGTGCTCCTTCTACTAATTGGTATTCTAGATAATGGTTAATAGGTTTATTTATGCCTTAATAAAAGTCTTGTAATTTAGTTTCCCCTCTGCAAGTCAGGTCTTAATCTGTCATTACTTGTCTTGTGATATTATCAGGGTAAGATGACAACCATGGCAGAGCTTATATTCATTCAGGAGAATATCAGATCTCTTGTTGCTGTAGAGAATTAAAATATTTGTTCTAAAGTTTAAAGCAGAAAGCCTCTCAAGGTGTATTTTCAGAGCAAGTCAGCTTCCTGCGGGCATATGTACTCTCATATACACACACTGCTAAGAATGAAAATGAAGGGGTTCCCATTTTCTAGGTAAAATGAAATACAAATAAGACTTCCAGAAAATTCTTTCCATCTGTTACCAGATGGAAACAGATCTGCTAAAATCTGAATAAAGTAAATGCTGCTGAATCAATTTATTTTCTATGAAATAATAAACGCATTCATTTTTTAAAAATCTTAGCATGTACAAAACTTGTTCATATATAAAATAATATTTTCCAATTACATGTCACCTTGGCAGAGAACCAAAGTTTGCTGGCTGGCTTACTCAGAGGGATAGATGGATTCATTTATTTATTTGTTGGAGAAATCTTTGATTTATGGACCGTTCATCTTTCATTACAAATTGGGTTTAAAAAGTCATATTGTTTTCAAAAATGGTGGCCTAGGTGACAAGGTAGGGTTCTTCTCTGAGTGCATAAGCTTATGCACCTCAGACCACTTTGGAAACTTCTAGAATTCTGAAAAATATGGCCTGAAACATTTGGAAAGCACCAACTGCTGGAATCTGACCTTAAATACCAACTAGAAATGTCAAAACAGTTATGTAAAATTCTTAGCTTTTCTAGCCATTGTATGGAATCAGAGAATGGGAGATGGATTGAATTAAATAATAAAATAGTGTTTTAAATATGTTTTTCATCTTTAAATAAAGCTTTAAATAAAACTGTAATCTGGTCAAACGCTAGAATCACACAGGTTGAAATATCATAGTACTTAACCATATCATTCCATTTAAAATTAGAAGTTCAGACTGTAATAAACACAATCTTCAGGTTAATATCAGAACAATCTTGTATTTAAAGCTTGCCAGACAGATCTGGAGGGTTAAAAAGAGACAGGGGGAAAAAAAGAAAACTTATCCAGGATGGAAAAACATATACCATCTAAAAGGAAAGCATCACCTCTAGTTAATTTTTAATGAATAATGGTTTTGACTAAAACAAAGAAATGTATGAGTTAGAATCATTCATGGTTTTGAGAGGTGAAATGAGAATAGAACACAATTCCAGAAGGTACTGTATTCTGCTGTATCTATAACCAGAGGGAAAAGAATATATACACTTTAAGTACCTAGCCACAAATATCTAGGAATTACAGTAAAAGCACTAAATAATTTATGTTATGATGAGTGTGTGAGAAATGTCTTATACAAACAGTTACAGTACAAAGAGCAACAAACAAATGAAGCAAGTGAAGCAAAGCCCAATGAAAAGTGACAAATATTACTCGGGTGACGGGAGAATGGCATGCATTTTTCTTCCTCACAAAGGAAGAGGAAGAGGAGGAGGAGGAGGAGGAAGAAGGAAAAATTCCTTCCTGATATTTATATGCCAAAAAGATCATGGACTTTTGAAATTCAGAACTGCAAAATGTTCACAATCGCTCTGTCAAATCATCAGAATGTTGGCTTCCTTGTAAACTGGAGTCTGGTGTTTAAAAAATAGCCCTCGTGTAAGAATAAATTCCGTGGCCTGGTTCCAAAAAGCTACTTCGCATGCAATCTAGAGATTGTGCGAATGTGCCCAGTGGGATTGCATGTTTATATGTATCTTTGAACAGCAGACCTCAACATCCTATCTAACTAGTTTGAAACCACTCTCAGTTTCCAAAAGCTGTAGTCAAACAAATTTGGAGGAGGTTTCAAAACAAGCAAGACCCAAGTACCCTTTGACGCATGAAACGACTTGCAGTACTCTTCAAATCATGGATTGTTGTTGTACGTTTTAACTTAGAAGGATAAAACTCCTTGCCTCGTTGAAGATGGTTTTGAAGATGTGACATCTGGAGCCCTCCATGGAATTCATCTTTGCTTGATCAACTATGTTTGAACACGCTGGAATCCCCTCCACCACCACCGTACCCCAAGCTGATTAAGAAATGCATTCTGACCAAACAGAGCCAGTGCAAAGTGTAAATATTTTTCACTTTGCACAAGCTTGCCAAGATACATTTCTTAAACGGTAAAAAATCATAGTAACCTAAAATAAGGCTTCTGAAACTCAACATTAAGAAAACTAAGATCATGGCATCTGGCCGTCTCAATTCCTGGAAAACAGATGGGGAAGAAATGGAGGTAGTGACATATTTTATTTTCCTGGGATCCAAGTTCACTGCAGGTGGGGCCTGCAGCCAAGAAATTAAAAGACGCTTGCTCCTGGGGAGGAAAGCTATAGCAAATCTAGACAGCATACTAAAAAGCAGAGACATCACCCTGCAAACAAAAGTGTGCATAGTCAAGGCTATGGTTTTCCCAACTGCAATGTATGGCTTGTGAAAACTGGACCATAAGGAAGGCTGAACGCCAAAAAATTGAGGCCTTTGAACTATGGTGCTGGAGAAGACTCCTGCAAGTCCCTTGGAGTGTAAAGTGATCAAACCAGTCACTCCTAGAGGAGATCAACCCTGACTGCTCTTTAGAAGGCCAGATCCTGAAGATGAAACTCAAATACTTTGGCCACCTGATGAGAAGGAAGGACTCACTGGAGAAGAGTTTAAGGCTGGGAACAATTAAGGGCAAAAGAAGAAGAGGACGACAGAGAATGAGGTGGCTGGATGGAGTCACTGAAGCAGTCAGTGTGAGTTTAAACAGACTCCAGAGGATGGTAGAGGACAGGAAGGCCTTGAGGAAAGTTGTCCATGGGGTTGCGATGGGTCGGATACGATTTTGTGACTAACAACAACAAAAATAAGGCTTCAATGAGTGAACTGAAAAAAACAGGCCACGTGGGCAGAAAGAGTTCTATACAGAGTATTATACGTGAATATTGGTCAGCAGCCTCTGAGCCACAACCCCCAGTCCGTAGGCATCAGTTTTTGGCACAAATAAGAGATTCTGGAGATGTTCGTAGATGTTCAACATCTAGAGTGAACCATGGCCTTTATTGCTGGAATTTTTAACACTAACTGGCTTATGCAGTATAGGTAGACCTTGACTTAGGAACACAATTGAACCCAACATTTATGTTGCTAAGTGAGAAATTTGTTGAGTGAGTTTTGCCCCATTTTACAACTTTTCTTCCCACATTTGTTAAGTGAATCACTGCACTTAAGTTAAGTTAGTAACCCGGTGGTTAGGTGAATCTAGCTTTCCCACTGACTTTGCTTGCTCGAAGGTTGCAAAAGGGAATCACATGACCCCAGGGTATTGCAACTGTCATAAGTATGAGTGCGTTGTCTAGCATCTGAATGTAAATCACATGACCAAGGGGATGCTGCAATGATTGTAAGTATGAAAAATGATCATGAGTCACTTTTTTCAGTGTCATTGTAACTTTGAACGGTCATTAAACAAACTGTTATAAGTCAAGGACTACATGTATCTGCTTTTCCTGAAGTTTGGATGTATAAGACATTCATTTACGGAGCATACTCATAGTGTGAACTGTGGATGAGCACAAGAAGTCATGTGTTCCATTGCTGTATTTGCCTCTAAAAGTTGCCAACTGTAATGCACGGAGGTGTTCAAATGTTAACTGCCAGCAACATAGAACACTCCTGCATCACTTATTCTCGCTGCATTTATCACCACTACTACTCCGAGCAAAGCTGTTGAGTAGAGTTATGAACCAATGCTTGTTATCCAGCTCTTTTATTAAAACCATCTGTATTTCTAAAGTAAGTCACATCTTCCCTGGTGACTCCTTTTTCCAATTTTCAATTATGAAAATGCATTTGAAAAGATAGTATTGACTAATCCTTATGGGAACTCTGTAAATGAACTCTGGTATAATGGCTTAAGTCAAGGTTGTTTTTTTTTGACACTGGGCTACTATCAGGGTGGGATTCTACCTGTTCGGCCTGGTTTGGGAGAACTGGTTCGTTCCAACGATCAGCTGTTGGGCCCACCCACCTGACCCAATTCTAGCCTGTGCTTTATTTCTAGGGTTTGCAGCTCAGCTGATTCACATGGCACAGAGGATTGCTGCACATCAGCTGTTTTACACACAAATGCTGCATGCATGCACAAATGCTGCATGCATGCACAAAGCGTGTGTTTGGCACGCCCACACACTTTTGTTACACCTGTTGAATCTCACCCCTGGCTACTATACTATACCTTGCCCACTGCACATCTGCATAGGCAGAGACTAAAATGAGTTTTGAAAGCCTCCCTGCTTTGCCTGTGTCAACAAAGTAGGGACACTGTCAAAATGAACCCTTATTGCTTAGGCAAGTCTGCAGCCGGCTTGCTTAGCAGTGGGCTAAGCAGACTCCAAGCAACTTTTGACAGTGCTCTCATTCTTCCTGTGAGAGTCTGATTTTACAAAAATGTGTGTCAAAACTGCTCAGGGCATCCTAATTGACAGTTGGGAACCCTTTTCTTAAATTACAGTGTTCACAACTGAAAACATATCCTGGCCTAATAAGAAAGGAGGAATCATGTTATGAGTTGATTCATCAGAGTCATCTTCTCTTTGTAGCTACTGATAGAACTCTGTATTGATTTGGACCATTCTGGTTCTTCCAAATACCCATAAGAACATCCAACTATAATTATAGCCAGTTTGCTTATTTCTAGGTAATAGTAGTCTATCCTATCAACAGTTTGCCCCTTAAAAAAAAGGAATTGATTTATCAAGGTCAGACCAATAAAGAAGCTCAGACATTACCTGCCTTGCTAATTACTTCTTGTAGCTCAGTCATAGAACTAAGGACTGCAGTAAGAAGGTCACAACTGGTAAACCAACTGAATGCTTGAAGGCAGCGAATCTGCTCCTTTTGTTGTCCTGCATCACAAAAGAGAAGGAAAAAAATAAAATTGTTCCATCCTATGGAAACAGATATTATTATTTACATAATTCATTATAGCTTGGTATGAAATCAGAAGTGGACACATTTAATTTTGATTTTAATATAATAAATTTGAATATACTTTAAAAAACTTTTCTGGATTCTTATTTTCATATTATTCTTGGAAAAGAAGCTATTTCAATTCCCAAAAATGCACATAAAATATTTCTAATATATTTAAAAGAAAGGTAAAACAAACAATTTCCACATGAAATCAGAAATTAAAAGTATCGTTATTAAATACGTCCACTGTAAGTATGGATTTAGTGATGGAGCTAAAGCTTCATATGAAATAAAATGAATAGGCAAATTCATTTTTGAACAATGTACCCATAAGTTAATTTTAAGCATGTCTGCCTCTGTAGAAAGACTGTGTGTCAAAGCAGTTACAAAAGAGGAACAAGTTTTACTTGACAAGATTGAGATTGATTTTAAAATGGATTTTAAAAGGAAAGACTACAAGAATCATATGGAAAAAGCTACTACACTGGACATACAAAAGAAGCTAACTGATTTCTCAATAATAAAAAGGAATATAAAAATAAAAAATCAAGAGAGTAACCTGGACAAATTTTTTTTTACATTAGATTGACAAAAGAGGTTTGTTAAAGCACTGAAGAATTTGTGAAAAAAGAAAAATGTAAATGTAAAGTTCCAGGACATTATTTGAAAGGACTAAAGATAAAGATTATTAAAAGTAAAAGGAAGGAATATAAGGTTGGTTTATTTGATCAAAGTTAAAATATTTCTGATGTCATATCTATAATCCTTTGTTTGTTGTTTGTTTAATTTGTTTTCTGCCCATCTCACCACAAGGATGTTTGATGACCAGGACTGAAAAAACAAGTCTTTAAGGATTTTTTTTTTACAGATAAGATTTTTTTAAATGTTATAGGTAGGGGGGAAAAACAATTTGTTGTATTTTAAGATAAAGTTTTAAGATAAATGTTATATGTAGGGGGGGAAAACAATTTGTTGTATTTTAAGATAAAGTTTTAAGTTTTAAGATAAATGTTATATGTAGGGGGGAAAAACAATTTGTTGTATTTTAAGATAAAGTAATTAAGTTACTAAAATTTGTTTAAACTTGTGATGAAGGAAAAAGTCATTTTGCTATTTTTTTCTTTACTATATTTTTATTTTTTTCTTTTCTTTACTTTCTATTTTTTCTTTTATTATTTTTAGTTTCTATTAGTTCACCTTTTTAATTGTAACTTTTAATAAAATTACTATTAAAAGATTTCCTTCCTTATAGCTTAATATGACATTTGAACCCAAGCACATAGTTGTTTCTTACTTAGCATGCAATCTCATCCAAATGCAATTTAGTTCGGCTCCAGTTTACTATCAATTCAGTAACGAACATTCCAGTACATTTAACATTAATGCTGGGGGTTTTCGTTGATTTAATTCACTTGCTAAATTTAGTTTTGACATCTTAAACATAATTTTTCCCTTCAAATTGTGAAGCATCTGCTTCCCCCCCCGCCCCCCCCAATTGCCTTTACCTAGTAGTATGGCTATTGTAAGTACTAAAAGTATAATTTGACACAACATATATAAAACATCAGCTTGTTATCTTACTTGACAGACTATGCACATCCTTGGAATCTCCAATGCAGACAGGGATTCCTATGCCTTCTCTGACACCATCTACCCAGGAGAAAAGGGAGCTGCACGACTGGCTGCATAAAATTTGAAGCCTGTGGACAGCCAGCACCGCAATAACACTTTTTCGGAAAAGGTGTATCCAGCTTCTGGAATGCCTTTTCTTCTTCCCCTTGCTGTTGTTTTGCTTCCTCTCCTCAGTTTCACACAATGCACTGGCCAGTGCCCTGATTTCTTGCTTGAACATGTCACAGGTGTTGACCTGATCCTGAAGAACATCTCTCTGGGTCGAGAGGGCACAGGACCGACAGTAGAGAGGATACAATGCCCCAGACAACAGGGCGCAAGCCACCAGCAGAGATCTATGTTCTTTCTGAGTCTGTGTCAACAAAGCTTTAAGGTGCGAATTCTCAAGGAGTAATTGCTCTTGGACTTTTTCAGTAGCAGAGAACTTCTCTTTAGTTTTTTCTGCCATGTCTTGATATTTCTGTATTGGATAGAGGAAAAAGATGTTAACAAAATATAGGATACAGAACAAGAATTGACCAGTCTCCTGCTGACTAGTCTGGAGTAAATGAAGCTGACCGACATTTCTTACATTTACTCTGCGAAAAGTGTTTGGCTGACAGTTGATTAAGTAGGCCGAAGTCATACCGTGGTTCCGATAGACAAGAAGAAGTTTGAAAACAAATCCAACATTCCAACCCACCACATCATATTGGCTATATCAAAACGTATCTCTGTCAATACATGATCGAGCTCTGAGATTCAGCCTGAATGCCATTATCAGTAAACTATCCATAAATCCCATTTTCAGGGAGGGTGGGGAGGAATCACATAGTTGTTGTAAGCTGTAGTGGTCAAGATGCACATCTGTGGACCAAAGAGACTTTAAACATTGCAGCAACAGCAACTTCTGTTTTGTTGCTACAATATTTAAAATATACAAGTAGTCCTCAACTTACGGTCATTCGTTCAGTAACTATTCAAAGTTACAATGGTGCAGAAAAAAATGACTTATGACCTGTGCCAGCAATTGCCTTACCTTACTGAGGCTCCACAGTTGGAAGAGACCATTCCTGGAATGACTTGGATTGGAATGAGTACTCGCTTAACCCACAATTCTCACGACCACAAATTGCCGGGATTGTCACTGTAAATCCAGGGTGTCAAACTGGCAGCCCGTGGGCCAGATGCATCATGTACAGGCCACACCCATCCAAGCTCCACGAAGGGGGGAAATGTTGCAAAATGTCCCATGACGGCAACGTGATGTTTTGTAAGTCCTTGCAGTCATTTGACACCTCATTTTATGACCACACCAATTTATCATGACAATCTCAGAGATTGTAAGTCAAGGACTCCCTCTACAACAATCTCATCTCCTTCTCCAATAAAGAAACCTATTTGTATTTAGTGATTCAACAATGAATCCTGATCTTGAAGCTATTTCAAAACAGGAGAGTGCTCAAAGAACTCAACTTAATAGTAATCCACCAGTGGTGGTATTCTACCGGTTCGGCCCGGTTCTGCAGAGCTGGTAGCAGCGATGAGCAGCGGAGACCGAACCAGTTCTCTCTGCCGCTCTGCTGTTGGGCCCATCCGGGCTCCCATAGTCACCTTTATCCACTGAATTTGAAGCGCAGCTGCTTTACGTGACACAGAATAGTGCAGCGCAGCAGCTGCTGAAGTGACCAGGATCATGCAGGCTTGCAGGAGGTGAGTTAGAACATCTCTGCGCTTGCGCAAATGCCTCTGTGCCTGTACAAAGTTCACATTTGGCACATGTGTGCACGCAAAGAGTGTGGACGCGTGCAAAGCACGCCCACCAATCCACCCCCACCGAACTGGTGGTAAAAACATTTGAATCCCACCACAGGTGAACACATCTGGAGGACACAGTTATTAAAAGAAGGAACATGATGATTGAAACCCCATCCATCCTGTAGAGATCAAATCAAACTTCTGTTGTTCTTTTCTCCTCTATTTATTGGAGATTTGGCCACTGCTGCATTTTGTTCAGAAACAGAACTTTGTCTAAACTGCATAGAATTGGTCCATAAGATTTAGAATATTTCCAAATAAATGAAAAAGGCTTGTTGTTCAGTGACCAAGGACCTATTCTGTCTACAAAGCAACTACTAGATTTAATCTTTAGCATCTCCATGTAGCACTGAAAACACCTCTATATGGAATATTATTATTAAGCCTCAATCAGAAAATGTAGTCAAGACTTAACATGGTTAAAGCTGTGGCCTGACTCATTACAAGGAAGTGTCCATTATTCCTTCCTGCTTAACTTTATGACTAGTAAATCCAAGAGTACAGCAAATCTTAATCATGTTATCTGTACAGAAGACAACAAGCAAGATCTATGATACAGAAGAACAATTATCCTGCTTTGCAAAGATGACACATGGCTGGGATAAGTTAGTTTAGCGAAAGAGAATAGTAAACTAGGGAAAACCTGCAGAGACAGAAATAGATAGGTAGCAGCTGGAAAGAGGAAAGTAAAGGTGATCTTTTAATTACTTTGTAATCAACCCCCTACTTATATATTCACAGATTAATTATGTCTCAGGAAGAATTTTATTTTCAAGAGAATCTTCTTTGTTTTATTTTATCAATCACACATCGCTTTACTTTTCACAACTATAAAACCTGCTACTCCAACAAGCAGAAAAATGAATGTTAAGAAAAACCTCAAGCCTTAAAACACATTACTACAGTATAAAGACTTAATGTTCATTACAACGCACAACAAGAGAGAAGGTATTTTACAGAGATATCATTACAAGAATATCAAATGATGACTTTATTCAAAGCTACAGTCCTACTAACGCCCAAATCACCTTCATGAATAAGGAGGTGGGAGATGATGCCAAATGGAAATTGTAGCCAGAATCCAGAGTTGCTCAAAGGAATGTCCTTCCAAGATTCAGATTAAATCTGAATTGGCTGTAACCATATGCATTCCATGGTCCTCACTATGATTACCACTGTGGAACTGTAGGAGATGACCAGGCTGAACCCAAGGGAGAGGTCGAATGCGTCATAAGTCATGAGTCCCTGCGTGCCTGCAAGAGATCTGAGTCCCACCTCAAATACCTGTCTTATCTCCTGCACATTTTCCTTGACTGTTAGTTGGTCAGATTAATGTCAAGTGCCTGGGAAGTTAGGAGATTCAGGCAATTCAAATGAGTTATTGCAAGCATAAGCTTTCTACAAGAATCTGGCCAACTGACCGTTAAAAGAAATGTGTGGGAAATAAAAGAGGCATTCAAATTGGACTGGATTTAGATGGGCATACAGCAACTTGTGACTTATAACACACTAGATCCGTGTTGGCAAACCTATGGCACATAGGTTATATGTGGGCATACAGCAACTTGTGACTTATAACACACTAGATCCGTGTTGGCAAACCTATGGCACGTGTGCCAGAAGTGGCACACTGAGCCACTTCTGCTGGCACGCAAGAGCTTGCCCGGAAGAGCCCCACTGCGCATGTGTGCGTGTATCACCGCCCGACAGCTGATTGCCGGGTATCTAGCATGCATGCAAAGGGGGGAGCACAGAGACGTGCGGGGGATCATGCGCACATGCACAGATGGGTGGCGCCCGGGGTGATTTTGCGTGCATGCGCAGAGATGCACTGTGCACGGTGGGGGAAATCACACGTGCAGGTGCAGAGGCGCGCAGCAGGGGAATCGCGTGCACAGACGCAGGCATGCATTGCATGACAAGGGGTTCCTGCATGCATGCGCAGGGGCCGTGGGGGGCAGCACGCATTGCCTTCTGGGTGCTGGCGCGTGAGCGCGAGTGCATGAGCTCATGCACAATTATTGGCACAGGAGCCGAAAAAGGTTTGTCACCACTGCGCTAGATCCTTCCCTCTGTCTCAGCCTGGTCATCTCCTACATCTATTGGGAGAAGCTCTTTAAATTCCCTAGAAATGTTATAAGATACTGTCAGTCTTCTTTTCTACATTCAAGGGAAAAGATTGTGTAGAATATTAATTATTTAGTTAGGGATCAAGGTTTCTCCCTCCCCCCCTCTTTTTTTTCTGTTATATTCAGTAGCTGAATGAACAGTCAGCAGATCCTGTGTTGTCTACAAGACTAAGGGTCTTTCTCTCATTATTTTTAATCTTGTTCTGGAAATTTTAAGCAAGTTTAATAACTGTTTAAAATGCTTTTGCCTTTCTGAAATCCTCACGTACTTTGATTTTGCTTTCTTTTATTTTTCCATCAAGAAAATGGTTAGCAATTTGCTACAGAATGGAGGGGCATGAGCTTGAGCGACTAAGAGTCGCTGCCTGGTTGTTATAGTTTTTAAAAAGTCTAATTGAGATTTCTAGGGCCATCCAAATCTCACTGATCATGGGTGCCTATACAAAGTTAAAAAAACAATCACATTCAAGACAACCTCTCCCAAAAAGATGGTCATAACAAGGAGAATAGCCATAATGCTAACATTGCATGCAAACTCAATCCCTTGGTGGAGACACACCCCACTCTGGCTCAAGGCCTGGAGAAACAGCTAAATTTTCAGAGTTTGCTTGAAAAAAAGCAGAGATAGGACTGCTCAAATCTCTGGAGAAGTGGTTCTTAAACTGTTGGACTCAGTGACCATTTTCCCTTATTCTTGATAATGTCATTACCAACCCCCTTCAAAAAATAAAATCCCAAACGTTGTTGCTTTATATAAGGATCTTGGCAGTGGCAGTTCCCAAACTGCATCCTTGACTCTCAAACAAATAAATGGATCCATATTAACCCTAGGATATGCCCAGATTACCTCAGTTTAACAACTATTGCTCTGGAGGATTGCTAGTCAAGAGGGCAGGAGCTATGTCTCTTTGGTTCCCAAAAGTGTCATGAATTTATAGATGTGGGCCGGAACATGCCATTTCTTGGGTTTTAACAGATTTTAAAGCTAAAAAAGTCAACCTAGAAATGGTTATGAAATAGAGTGTGGGGGTATAAAGAGTCAGCCAAAATCTTCCTCCATTTAAATGAACATGCTTGTCATGGGGATAAAAAACTTGGGCAGAGCTATTGTATGGGAAAAATCAGAAGAAGTCCTTATGATTGTACAAATAATATAAGTGAAATCCAAGAACATCTGTTATGCTGACTGCAGCAGCTCACCGCAGAAAATTATTTTCATGACGACACTAGCGAAACCAAAAAAAAAGCCAATTGTGTCACTACCATAAAGCATCAAAAAGCTATTCTGGCTGCAAGGCAACACAACCTAGCATTGGATATGATGGCTGCTTTATGCTACTGTTCTTCACAATTTAAAATTCATTCATTCATTCATTCATTCATTCATTCATTTATTTATTTATTTATTTATTTATTTATTTATTAGTTTTATATACCGCCCCTCTCCCTGCAGGGACTCGGGGCGGTGTACAGCCAAAGTCAAAACACAGTGCAAATACAATATTTAAAAAACAATTTAAAAAGATTAAATAAGGTGGCTAAAAAATAAAAACTCAATCGAGAATATAAAAGACTAAAACCAATTAAAACCAATTTAAAACCCTATAAAACCCTAGGCCAGACCAGCTTGATGAAATAGGCATGTTTTCAACGCGCGCCGGAAGGCCAAAAGGTCAGGGATGGTCCTCATCTCCGGGAGCAATTCGTTCCAGAGGGAGGGTGCCCCCAGGGAGAAGGCCCGCACCCTCAGGGTCACCAGCAGTCCAGCCGGCAGCACCCCGAGGAGGCCCACCCTATGGGAGCACACTGGGCGATGGGAGATCGATGACGGCAGTAGGCGGTCCCGTAAGTACCCAGGTCCCAAGCCATGGAGCGCTTTAAAGATGACCACTAACACCTTGAATTGCACCCAGAAGGCCACCGGGAGCCAATGCAGCTCGCGCAAGAATGGCGTAACATGGGAGCTCTGAGAAGCCCCCCAAACCACTCGCACGGCTGCATTTTGCACCAACTGGAGCCTCCGGGTGCTCTTCAAGGGGAGCCCCACGTAGAGAGCATTGGCATAGTCTAGGCGGGAGATAACGAGGGCGGATGTGACTGTGCGAAGTGCATCCCGATCCAGAAAGGGCTGCAACTGGTAGATCCTACGGACCTGACAAAAAGCCCCCCTGGCGACGGCCGCTATATGATCTTCTAACAATAGCTGTATGTCCAGGAGGACACCCAGATTGCGTGCCCTCTCTGTGGGGGCAAGAATTTCCCCTCCCACAGCCAGTGATGGAACTAACTGGCTGTATCGGGGTGCCGGAAAGCACAGCCACTCGGTTTTGGCGGGGTTGAGCTGAAGCCTGTTTCGCCCCATCCAACACTGCACAGCCTCCAGGCACTGGGTCATCACTTCCACGGCTTCTCTGGGGTGGCCTGGGGTAGAAATGTACAGATGAGTATCATCAGCATACTGATGAAACTCTACCCCAAAGCCACGGATGATCTCAACCAGCGGCTTCATATAAATGTTGAACAGTAGGGGCAAGAGCACCGACCCCTGAGGAACCCCACAAATCAGGGCACCTCGGGGTCGATCTCTACCCCCCTGCCAACACAAATTGCGAACGGTCGGAGAGGAAGGAGAACCACCGTAAAACAGTGCCTCCCACCCCCAACCCCCCCAACCGCTGCAATAGGATACTGTGGTCGACAATATCAAAAGCCACCGAGAGATCTAATAGGACCAGGACAGAGGAATAACATCTGTCACGGGCCCTCCAGAGATCAATGCGACCAAAGCCATCTCCGTGCTGTACCCGGGCCTGAAGCCTGATTGGCGTGGATCTAGATAGACAGCTTCATCCAGGTGCTAGGGAAGCTGTCGTGCCACCACACTCTCAACAGCCTTCGCCACAAAGCGAAGGTTGGAGACCAGACGATAGTTAGATAATAGAGTTGGGTCCAGGGACGGTTTCTTGAGGAGGGGTCTCACTACCGCCTCTTTCAGGGTGGCAGGTAGAAACCCCTCGCTCAAGGAAGCGTTAATAATATCCTGGAACCAACATCGTGTCACCTCCCGAGTGGCCAATACCAGCCAGGAGGGACACGGATCCAGTAAACATGTGGTAGCATTAAGCCCACCCAGCATCCTGTCCACGTCCACGTCTTCAGGGAGAAACAGGATCAAACTCTCCCCAAATGACTTCCCCAAACTCCGCCCCCGATCTCCCGTCCAGAGTCACCCAGTCAGAGTCCAACCCATCCCGGATCTGAGTGATTTTGTCCATCAGAAAATTCGAAAAATCCTCAGCCCGCCCCTGCAGAGGATCCTTCCGCGCTCCCACTTCTAGGAGGGAGCGGGTCACCCTAAAAGGGCGGCTGGGTGATTTCCTGCGGACGCGATAAGGGCGGAAAAGTGAGAATGCTTTGCCATCCTTATCGCCACTAAATAGGTCCTAATATAGGACTGCAATAGTGTTCGGTCAGATCCGGAGCAGGTGGCCTTCCAACCGCTCTCTAGGCATCTTTTCCGACGCTTCATCTCCCTCAGCTCCTCAGAAAACCACGGAGCCGAGTTGGATCAGCGTCGGGTCAGAGGCCGCAAGGGCACGACCCAGTCAAGGGCCCCAGCCACCGCCCTGTCCCAGGTGGCCACTGGGTCCTCGACCGAGTCATGTGTTTGAACACCGGGAAATGGCCCTAGCTCCATCAGGAACCTATCTGGGTCCATCAGGCGCCTGGGGTGGAACCATTGTGTCGGCTCCGCCTCCCTGCGACGAGGGGATGCGGCTTAGAATGTTGAGATCTGAAATTACAACTATTCATTTAACAATGGTTCTAAGGTTGGTGACTTGTGACTTGCACTCACACTTATGGTGTCACACACCCACACCCACAATCATATGATTGTACTTGGGGTGCTTGACATCCAGCTCATATATGTGACTGTCCCTGAATTCTAGAGTTGCATGATTATGATTTGAGACTTTTTTTGCTGATTTTCTGCAAAAAAAAAAAACCTATTGGGGAATCTAGATTCGTTTAACAACCTCATAATTCATTTAACAACCACCATAAAAACTGACATAAAATTGGGTCCCATCTGACTTACCAAAGCAATGGCTGTGCCTGTCCTAATTGTGGTCATAAGTCAAGGAATACCTATAAAGAAATTTCCTCCTGTCTGGGACACCCCTTGAATTTTGAAATCACAACATGACTGTTCAGTCATTGTTAGAATCGGGATTTGAATCTGAATTAAACAAAATGATGTGATTGCTTATTGTACCCTGTGACTCTTATTAAGTGTTGTATGTTATGATTCTTGACTCTTGACAAATGTATCTTTTCTTTTATGTATACTGACAGCATTTGTACCAAGACACTTGGTAATAAAGAATTCTAATTCTAATTCTAATCTAATTAGTATCCTAACCTTTCTATTATCACCTATATATTGCTATAAACAGAGCCTATAGAAAATAAACTTTCGTCTTTTGTTAAATACCAGTACATTGGCTGAGGATTGCCTTCTTGAAGTGTATGAGTGATTTTTTCCTTTAAAAAAAAAAACCATAAAGAATGAAATTTGGAACCAACGAGGGGTGTAAACTTCTTGATTATTTCTCCCTTTGTTACATAGAGTGCTTGCCATTTTGTAAATAAAGTATAATAGAGATACTTTTAGCTTTTCCTGTGTCTCTTCTTACAGAAGAAACAGATGAAGCCCTGAAAGATTCAAAGACTGTAAATAATTCCTCTCCTTAGTCAAAATTTTCCTTTTTCTGTTTGAAAGATTAAGTACAGATTGGGATTTTATAGTATAGTTAAATATTCAAACAGAAGAAATGCAAGCTGAACTTAAAACAGAAACTGGATTTGCATAATGATTAAGTTTATTAGTGACTTCCTATAGTAATAATTTCCATCTTCTGTTATATTAAATACTACAATTCAGAGTGAGCTTTTTGGAAGGATTTTGCAGGCCACCTGTGATTCTTAATGCCACATCTCTATATTCATTTCTGTATCATCCATCTCTAACCAACTTGAAAAGCCCTATTTTTCAAAACAAAGAGTTGTCGGGGGGGGGGGAGCCACCTATAGTGCCTCCTAAAGACTACATGGTTTCCTTTCATGAAAGCCTTAAAATATTGCATATTTATTGCATATTTATAAAAATTGCATTTAATTCCTGAACAAGAAAAGCTGCACTTAATCAAGAAGAGGAAGAAAACAAATACAAAATAGAGCAAAAACAAGGATGATTAGGGATTGGAGGCTAAAACATATAAAGAACCGTTGCTGGAATTGGGTATGTCTAGTTTAATGAAAAGAAGGACTGGGGTGACATTTTATTTATTTTATTTTATTTTATTTGGTTTGTCAATTGCTTACAAGATAATAGGTATAAGTAAAAACATAGTTATGAATACATGGATACATATAAGAAAAATAAAAGAAACAATAGGACAGGGACGGTAGGCACGTTGGTGCGCTTATGCACGCCACGCCCCCTACAGTATCTCAGGGACTGCCACAAAGAAGAGGGAGTCAAGCTATTCTCCAAAACAGCTAAGGGCAAGACGAGAAGCAATGAGTGCAAACTAATCAAGGAGAAAAGCAATCCAGAACTAAGGAGAAATTTCCTGACAGTTGAAACAATTAATCAGTGGAACAACTTGCTCCAGAGGTTGTAAATGCTCCAACACTGGAAGTTTTTAAGAAGACATTGGATAACCATTTGTCTAACCTGGAGCATAAAATGTAATTTTGACTGCAACTCTCCATAATTGTACTAGAAAATGTTCCGTTCAGGAAAGCTTGTTGGAGCATTACTGTGGTTTTTGTAAGAAAAACAAGTATATTTTGTAAAAAGAAAAGGAATAAAGGAGACAGGAGGAAGCCAACCGTTAACCACTTTGCAAAAATGTGTGAAAAATATGATTGGGTTGTATACATAATAAAACAAATAAACAAGTGGGAACAATGATGAGGATAATCCTCAATCACTGTATTTGTACACACACCTAATGAATACATAAAATGTAAACAGAATGGATATTAATGTTTCCTATTAGACAGAAATACAAGGTCTAATTTTACATTAATTTATTCTCATTTATCCTTAAGAGTCTATAAATGTATTACATTACACTACATGCCTCTCCCTAAATTCCATTTCAAAAAGCACAGACGTTAGGAGTAAATACTGTATAAACTCCAGGTCAGGCACAAAATCTGTACTTAAAAAGAAAGAAGGCACAATATTCATATAAGCAGATGAGATTAATGTTTTTGTGTTCAGTACTTTTGCAACTATTTTCTGCTCCAAACATTCCTCTTGTAATTCTTCGAAGAGTATTCATTTAGATTCTCTTCCTCTATTTTAGCCATTATCTTTCTCTTCTTTTCCTTCCCTCAATTTGCCAATTTTCTTTTTCCAGTTCATTTTATTATTATCAATAATTGGGTCTGTCATGTATACTTCTATAATTCTTTGGTTTAACTTCTTAAGTTTGTTATTGACTTCTCTGAGGTTAATCTCTTCTTAACTCCTTCATCATACTGCCCATCTTTGTTCTTGGGCCCAGTTAACAAAACTATCTATTATCTTCACTTTATCACTTCATCAGTTCATTGAGCATGCTGGTTGAGATCACTTTAATTAACCTCTTAATATTTAACATTTTAATTCAGATTCTCACTTTTTATTTATTTTTAGTTTCACAAATGGCACTTGTAAATCTGCTTTACCTTGAATTAACAAAGTAATGTCATCTGCATTATCTCAACTATTCATGTTTTAGCCTCCAATTTTGATTCTAATAGTCATTTTATTGTGTAAATTAAACAAATATGGGTACAACAGATATTTTCTTCTTATCTTCTTGCCTAAACCAGTCTCTTTCTCCAAATTTCATACCTACAGTAATTTCTTGATTATTCTAAAGATTCCTCAAAGGAACAATTACATGTTCTTTCATAACCCTTGTCCTTAAGATTATATGATCCACATTACTGCATGATCTTCTCTACTGAAGATGTTGCTATGGTGAACGAAGATAAGTTTCTTTCTATTTCTCCTACCTTATCCATTGTCAGCTAATGTTAGCTATCTGATTTCATGGCCTTCTCTTTTCCAAAAGCAGCTTCTTCATTTGGCATTTCTCTCTGCTTAAATGATGATATTCACTGGTAAAGATCTCAACCAAAATGTTGTTTGCATAAGAAATTAATAGGGATTCACTAATTTGCACACCCTCTTACATTATTGGCTTTTTTTAGTTCGAGTATTTGTGCCTATATTTTCCAACAGAGGTCTCCTCAAGGCTAAGGACAAGGAGAAGACAGAATGATAATAAACAAAAAAAAAAAAAGGTAATATTGCAGAATTGCAACACAAGCTCTGCCCTATAAGCCAAGGTGGCGCATTGGTTAGAATGCAGATCAAATCCCACCAGGCTCAAGGTTGACAATCCTTCTGAGGTAAGTAAAATGGGGACACAGATTGTTGGGGGCAATAGGCTGACTCTCTAAACTGCTTAGAGAGGCCTGTAAAGCACTGTGAAGCAGTATATAAGTCGAAGTGCTATTGCTATGCATGCCCTACAACGAAGAGGCAGAGCTTGTGGTACAATGTTCTGACACTTACAAAAACAAAAAGCTTATGCAGATACTGTCTTCCAATCTCTCAACTGCATTGTCTCTGGTCCATATTTGTTATGTACAGCTGTTAAAACTTTTTTTTAAGAACTATTCCCCTGCAGTTTTAAAAGTTTAGTGGCTATATCAACTGGATCTAGGACAACTCGCCTCTGCCAACTTGTTGTCACCAAGTTTCTCCCTCCAGCAGCCGATGGTGAGTTCATCGTGTGGTGTTAGTGGCAAGATGATGGTGATGAGCTGGTGGTGGCAAGTTGTCTCATTCCAATTTGGCTGGTGAACTACTATCTGTAGTATTTTACTTTCTAGACAGGTTGGTATCTGAATATATTATTTTGTCACTCTATAATCCCACCTGTAAAGGATTTAGGACACCCTTTCCATCTTCCTTTAACCTCATTTCTTCTATCAGGTCTCTTTTACTGTTAAGTGTTCCTGTCATAGCTGTAAATTTGCCTGTGATTTATCTGATCTTCTCTAAAAGATTCTCATTTTTCTTTTCTCGCAATAGTCCTCCTTATGATTGAGATATTTTTTTTCCTCGCCTTTTCTTACTTGACAATGCAATTCTGCATTGAGTCAGCTACATCCTTCTTGTTGCCCAAGGCTTTCATCCAGTTTTTCTCTAGCTAACACAACAGTGAATCCTGAAAGGTGTGTGGATCTTTTCCTCTTTAGAATTTTGGGACTATTTTTTTCTACATCCATGTCATATTACAATAACTCTTCTCTCTTTCTGTTGTTTTAATTTCCCATAATTTAATTGTTCAGATTTAACCTGTTTACTTGATGCCAATAATTCATGATTTGTTCTACAAACTACACCTATAAGTAGGCTGGTTGACCTGATAGCACTTATCAATCTTTTATTTCCTTTTCTGAACAGGCTCACTGGCTTAATGAAACCAGAGAAGCTCTGTTCTCTGGCAGTTTGAGCCCTAGCGTTGTGTGACGGACTGAGCTCCCGTCAGCATCTGCCAACCTAGCAGTTCAAAAGCATGCTACATGCAAGTAGATAAATAGGTACCACTTTGGTGGGAAAACTAATGCCGTTTCATACAGTAGTGTGAATCCAGCTGGTGCTGGACCTTCCCCAATGCAACGCCTGAACGCGAAGCGACATCAGTGGAGAGAGAAGCCCTGAATGATGTAGTAGAACACTGCTGAACCTTTCCGAGCATGGAACTAATCCACCCATGATGCACTCCGATTAGTGCGAAAAGCATGAACTGAACGGACTAGCAATTATCAGAGCCAAACAACTACTTCGGACTAACAGTCTCCTGGCTAATCTAACTTTTCCATAGGCTAAATAATTACATAAATAATTATCTGAAATATGTCTCAGCCCTATGCTATACCAAAAAACTCCACTGAAGGTGATACCTAGCCTGGTAATGAAACCAATCCACAAGCTCGGAGAACAGACTTTCATCCTATACCAAATATTTCTACCAAACCTTGAAAACACAATTTCTTTTAAAAGTACAGCAAGATTTTTGCCTTAAAAGAGAGGGGAGGAGAGGGAGAGGAGAGAGAGAGGAGGAAAAGGGGGGGCAGGGAGAGAGGGAGAGAGGGAGAGAGGAGGGGGACAAGGAGGGAGGGGAGAGAGGAGAGAGGGGGCAGGGAGGGAGGCAGGGAGCGGGACAGAGAGGGAAGGAAGGAGGGAAGGAGAGACCAGTCACTCCCCCAGAATGTACAACTCTAATTTTTATTCTGTTTCTTGCTGGGTCTATATCAATGGGTTGGCAAGAGCACAGGACTACAAATGGAGAATTAATGACATTTGAACTTCAAAAGACTTCACTTTATTCCAACTATATTTTATTTTTCTTTCTTATAACTCTCTTCTTGATAATACTGAATAGTCCAGCATTCAGCTAATTTATCTGTTTTTATATCAGTACTGCTCCTTAATAGAACAAGAGAATACTTCAAAGAAAGTGACTTTCTTTGTTGTAGACATTTTTTTTGCCTTTCTCATTGGTGAAATTTTATTATTTACATTCCTTATTTGGATTTATTTACTTTCAGTTCGTTATACATAAATTTCTATCTTTGTCCTTATCTCTTGATGCAAAAATATTAGTTTTCATAATAATGAAATTATTCTTTGTATAAATTAAATACTCATCATAATTTCTTAGGTAACCTTAGATATATTAGTTATCAGTGGGACTGTGATTACTCAACAATTGTTCAGGAGAAGTGGTTTTGGAACTAGCACAAGATCAGTATTATTAAGAAAGCAGAACATTTCTACCACCAACACCGCCAGGTTTCCATGTAAGCCTTAGAGAAAGAGGTAGTTGCCTTAAGGAGGCAACTCAAATTAATGTGATTTTTAAAGCAATCAAAATTCACTTTCGGGCTAACACGAAAGCCTTTAAAATGTTGAACTGCTTCAATGAATAGCAGGAAGAAGCTGTACTTACAGTAGATACAAATCACTTTTTGAAAATCATTTCTGAAAATGGCAGTCCATCATTAATATAATTATACCTTTAGATTAAAAAACAATGCTAAGTATTAAGAACTTTTAAGCCATGGTACCCCACTATGATCATTTGGCTTGCAGTACCATATTAGCTTTATTTTTTACCTTTTTCTGGTATCATCCACCCCATAGCCCCCCCCCCCCCCCCCCCCCCCCAAAAAAAAAAAAGATTCTAGCACTGGATTCTAAATAAGCTAAGATGATTTAGGTAATTCTTAGCTAAATAGAGAAGGGTATTTGTTAAATTTCTTTCTCAAATAATTTGCCATTCTGCTAAATTTCTAGAGGGATAGCTGCGTTAATTTTTGGCACAAAAATGATAAAGAATCAAAACATAAAGACCAACTCCAATGCAATACCTGAATGAATTCAAGATTGTTAGAAGTAAAAGGGAAGAGTATAAAATTGGTTTGTTTGACCAAGATTAAAATAAGATATGTTTTTACAAGGCTCTGGTACACCTTTTCAGACTTTTTGCTGACATCAAGACTGATAACTTGATGATTTATGGATTTGCAAATAGATAAGTGATGGGTTATGGCAGTGGTAGTCAACTTGGTCCCTACTGCCCACTAGTGAGCATTCCAGCTTTCATGGTGGGTAGTAGGGGTTTTGTCCCCTACTTTATAAATCACCATTACTGTGGAACCGGTAGGTAGTTAGAAACTTTGACTACTAAAAGAGATACAAAAGGTATAAAAAGGTTGACTACCCATGGATTATGGGAAGAAAAAATATTTGTTTATAGCCTTATACGGGGCAAAGTTATTAGGTTTCTTTATACTTATTGTGATGAAGATCAGAAATAACTTATATACGGCCCAAGGCTAATCAATAAAGATTGAATTGAATTGTACATATGAGTTCTAGCTTTCTGTCACTCCTCATTTTGCCTTTAGTTTGCATTTGCTTTTAATACTGTAATTAAAATCTTCAATAAAAAATATATTTAAAAAAAGAAGAGACTGGTAAGAGATTTTTTAAAAATAGAGAGAGTTGAGTTAGATCATAAACAAAATATCAGTAATAACAAAAGTTTTCTTCTAGAAGGATTTTTTTTTTTTTTTGCAGTTGCAACAATGAAGAGGATTATAGCACTTGAAAACACAGTTCATTTGTTCTTATACAGGTAACCATTATTTGGAGAAAGAATAGAGAGAAGAATGGTGAAAGGAAAAATAAAAGATGGGAATGTTCTTCTCTTAATACTGACCTTTATCATTTTCATTCCCTCTTCTACCACCAACTATTGATTATTTATTGATTATGTGCCAGCAAGTGGGTGTCGACTCTAAGCAACCAAATAGATTTTCTCTGTTACAATCTATTCCCAACCTGGTCCTGCAGGACTTCCAGTCATGCATCCCCACCGTAATTTAGTCCATCCACTTGCCACCCCAAGTAACACTGTGCGTAAGTGTCAGATCTGCTATTACACTACTTCAGTTTCACTTCACATTGCATGCATCCTGCCATAAAAGTGGCAAGGTAAGGGAACACAGGGAGTGGGAATGACAGGGCACAGAGGTGCCAATCGGAGACAATGGTTGAGAGATCCAAGGACACAACCGTGAGAATAGAATAGAATAGAATACTTTATTGGCCAAGTGTATTGGACACACAAGGAATTTGGCTTGGTGTAAATACTCTCAGTATACATAAAGAAGGAACATTCGTTAAGAATCAAGAATCATAATGTAATAATAAATAAAGAATCAAGAATGGAAAGCAAACATCCACCAAAGAGGCGCCAAATCCAGAACTGTTACCAAAACTGTTACCAAAACAATGAATTTGAATACTATTGGACACTGACCAGATGGCCAAGGGGAGGATGACCTGGGAGAACCTGGGGAGAAGGAAAATGTACCATATTTATATGGGAATATTCAGATCTGGTTTTGTATACGCTACAACCCCTTGGCCTTAGTAAAAGCATACCTTTTCTCAACAAAAATGGAGGTAAGGGTCTTTCTTTCCTAAGTGTCCAAGGTGGGACAGGGCTGACACTAAGATTACTTGTCCAAGGCTGCAAACCACTGAACAAAATAATCTTTGAACTGATTTTTTTTTAAAGGAGGACGTGTGGGAATACATTGGAAGGGGGCACTTGCCCATTAAGAGAGGGAAAAGACACATCTGTTCTTTTTGATCCATGGTGTGTGTTTTCTTATATAATGAACTGGTTTAGTAATCCATTTTATTCAAAGTCTTCAACTAATTGAAACAATGATGTGCTTTCTAAAGGAGCACTTGTTGTAGACTTCTACAATATCCAAGTAGAAGGCTTTTCTTTACACAGAAGTTCAGAAAAATAAGTGAAGTAGAAATTATCTGGGACATCATCCATTTCCCTGAGATATACCAGTTTAATTTATTTTCCTGCCTAATGTGGAAGATTTGCCTTTCAATATCTTTTTTTTTATTATTGTTAGCAACTTGCCTACAAGCTTATGCCCGAGACACAGTTCACCTTAAAGTGAATTTCAGAAACTATTGCTAGAAGCCATACAAAAATAGTTATCATGGGGGGCAAGCATCTGGTATTCGGCGTAATAACACGAAGAAGCAATGCTTTTACTCTGTAGGTTACTTTTGCATGGTAACTAAATGGGAAATACAACTGCGGGATTCCAACATTGTGAAAGTTCTGGAATGCCTTCCCATAAATCCACGCACATCCTTTTAAAAAAAAGGAAGTTAATAGGTTGGCTTTTAAAAAAAACAACCCTCAAAGTGTAGTAAAATTCCCAAGCAGTTTTAAAATGCACTGGAACAAAATTGCCAAAATAATATCCTAAATATTTAAAGAATGCATTTAAAAGTTAATAGTTTCCTGACAGAAATATTGTACCTGGGCTCTGGTGTGAACTTCTCCAAGGAGTACAGAATATTGCTGTTCCAAGTCTTTCTTCTGCTTTAACCAACAGCTTTCTTGAGCTTTCATCTGTTCTGCAAATTTCTTCAAAGTCTCTTCTTGAGTTTGTTGAATCTCCTTCATTGTATCTGACTTATTTTTACAAACGTATTCAAGGTGTGATACCTGTGTGATTGGCATTTTAAAAAAATCCTTCAATCTTCTCAAACACAGTTCTATTTTAAAACAGACGTTAATAATACATTCAGGATGCTATAACTAATCCCATAATCCTCAAGGAATTAAGTACCACTTCTCAGCTACGGGAAACCTACCAATCAGATTTTCTCAGCCTGTGACCTGTGACCTGTATCTTTTACTATCTATACTTGACTAGTCTTTCTAACGCTGAAAGTTTTAGGATTAAATTTCTGTATCAGCCCATCAATGTTTAATGCAACGTGAATATGAAAGTGAGCAGTGATTGGATTTTCTCAAAACAGTATGTAATTCTAGACCTATTTCTGGGTGAGTTGTTGGTTTTGTTGTTGGTAGCTGCTGCTGCAGTTTTAAAAGAGTTGTACATCATGTTGAAAAAATACTCCAATTAATAAAATGTAAGTCTTTTACAACAGAAACTATACAAAGGATATAATGTTATCCCATGAGTAATACATTTGTATAGGAAAGCAGTCCAGTTGATGAAGAGTTGTTGTTTGTCTTACATATCACATTTTTATAGATAATAACATTAGATGCTGTAGCAGCAGGAACCATGAAGAGTTTTTATGGGGAAAGGACCAACAGTCAGCTAAACCATACAAATAGTTTGTACTGGGAACAGAAGCAACTTTTCATACAAAATGGTTCCAATGATTAAATGTGTTAATGCCCATTTTTAAAGGGTATCAAAAATATTTTTTATATTGGATAACTCACAGGCCTTCGAAACAAAGGCCTAGACCTTTTAAGCAGGCAATTAATACCATATTATTTTGCCATACTTTTTAAAGGTTGGTTGGTTTGTAGAAGCTCTTGGTTTCATTTTCTCTTTGTGCCTCCAATTTTATTTCTTCCATTGTTTAAAAAAATGAATTGAACTTTATTAATTTAACAAGACCAAAAACCGGACTAAAACTATACTTGCTCAAAGTTAGCCAAAAGTACAAATCTAGTTAAGCCCTCCTGTCAATTCCTAGAAGCACATTCTACCCCATTGGGGCATTTGCCCAGAAGCTCATATCAGCAGGTTTCTTCTAGGTTAAGACACTGGTTGAATTTCTGATTGCACTCTCTGTTATCATTTTGCATCAACTGGTTCTTAAACTTTAAAAATAAAGTTTCTTAGAGTTATACTTCATTTCCTATGGCTTGCCTTAAGCCTGAATATGAGATGGCTCAGCTCATATGAAATGCTTTTCTTCCTACCCTTGGGGAGCCTAATCTAAGTGAAGACCAAACTCTGGAATTCTCCTAGATCACAGAAAACTATAGTCATAGTGAACAAGTCATGTGCTGTCCAGACAATATATAGTTAATTGGGAATTGGGGTAGTTAAGTAGGAATTGGGAATCTTAAGAGAATGCCTCATGGTAAATGTAGTTAATGCATTATGGGAAATGTACTTCATGTCATGTGGTCGCATCTGTAATTCTGATTGGTCACTGAATTGACCCTTGGTTGGGTTGGGGGAGTTTCCTTTACTCTTGCTTGGACCCCAGTTCCGTGCTGGTGTCTCACCCTTTGTTCCATCATTATGGGATGAAGATCAGTATAATTTCACACTATGAAGTCAGCTATGCAAAGAATTGGACATTAGATGAATCTCGACATAACTGTGAGTTACACCTTGAGAATGCCTTGTGATCCAGTAAAGAAACTTTGTATGGAAGCCTTTGTAGAGTTTGCCTGTCTGTCTTTATATTCAGCCAGCAATTAAAAGACAGAACAAGTCAGGAATGCGGATGGATGGAAGCGTTAAAATATATAAAATATAACAAAATGTTTTTTTTTAAAAAAACTGATCTTATTTTACTAAATGTATCTTCAGCTAACAAGTCATGTCAATGTATGCATGAACTTCATTGTTAAGCTTTCTTAAACATTACCTTCTTTAAATGTATGATGTATAGATTTGCAATTTCTACATAAGTTTACAAATCCAAAAGGATCAAAGAGCACCTGGCATTTCATGGAAACATTTCCCTCCTTCCTCAAATAATTCCTCCAACCCAACAGCAAATATTTTAAAGAGGATGTTCCTTGAACAAGTGCGTTTTGTTTCTGTTTTATGTTGAGATAAAGAGTTGGTTTATTAGTGTAAATGACTCAGTCCTTTGAATAGCTTCATCAGTAAGATTAATTTATTTTCTTTTAATTAGGTCCCTGTGGCTAACACTGGCTAATAGTATTAGCAAGTCCTGAACAGAAGCTGGAGCTTAGAGATTTCATACAGACTTCAGTCACATTTACATGCCCACAGCAATGGCATCAAACCGAGCTGTAGACAAGCCATAATTAACGGTACTGAATTATTAACACCCAAATTCTTTTTGAAATAAGATGAATGTCAGTCCTTTTTAACGATATTGTGATGTGGACAAATGTCACTGAATTTAATAGAGGTGTCTGGTGCCTGAGGAAAGTACCTTCTCATTAGCCTTGTTGAGGTCTAAGATCAGCGTATCAACATTTTCTTGCAAGACTGTGCAAAGCTCCGACCAAGAGAATTTATCCAGGATGCCTTCTGATTTCTTTATAAGAACGCAGCCTGCTACCAAGTGCTGGTACAAAGTATGGAGGAAAGTTAGCTTCTCCTGCAAAATGCAATGCAATTTTGGGGACAAAAAGAAACAAATAAAAGGAAAAGAAGGGGAGAAGAAGAAAGAGTTAATGGCAAATATTTCTACATCGAAATGTTAAAATATAAATAAAAATAAATGAGTGTTCCAAAGTGATGACCTATGCTCAAGAAATTAATCAAAATCACAAAATAGATAATTGCCTATTATATTTACACTAGAGCTGATCCTGGACCTGCAGACCTTTTATTTAAGCAGTGAGGGGTTTCCCCTTGTTTAGTAAAGTTTAGAAAGCATAGCCTACTAAAGATCACAGAGAATCAGACCTTGCAGTACTTTTATTATTGTATCTATTAATAAAATGCTGGTGGCAATTTTTTAATGAATAAAAAAGGTCATACTAACTGTTTGCACAGGGAGTAAACTAAGTATTAAAAAAACACATGCTTGTTCAGCTCTACTTCTCCCCTATTTCACACCCAGAGTTTTTCTGCTACACACACACACACACACACACACACACAAAATGAATAATTTGGAATACAAACAGGACTACGTAAAATACTATGTAAAATACTTTGACTTCTGAATTGCTAGTTTCATGTTTACTGCAGTATTTAATTTATTCTTATTGGTAACTTTATTAAATACTTTGAGCCAGGGATAATTAATGCAATTATGCAGCAAAATTATAGTATATCATTGCATCTTTTAAAAAACTGCATGCATCCAACTCTTTAAATGAAGAACAACTCTGCTTGGAGAATAAAATAGTTCTTTTAACAGCTATACTGCTGACTTTGGATACTGAAACATTTTTTAATTAATGTAAATGGGAAAACAGTCCCATTGTCCCATTTGCTCAATGCAAAGGGCTTTGAAACTTTTCGGTGAATCCCCAACCAAAACTTGAGCCTGTGATCCAAACCCCACTATCTTCAATGAAAAGATTTCCACTGCTTTTGGTGTGCTTTAGACGCAGTCCAAGCCAAGCCATTTCCAAACAAAATTTACAAAAGCATTAACAGCAGAATTATTGTTGTGATTCTTCCAACTCTAGTTCAGTGTTTAAATCACCCTGAAGAAAACACCAACAACACATGGCAAAATAGTAACAAAAAGCATTTCCATTCAGTCTTTCACTTCTCCTTGTTAATGTAATCTGTCGCCATTCTGTCCTTTTTGCTTGGGCTGTGATAAACCAAGCATAGTAATCATCCATTTGGCCTGGAAAATGAATCCAAAGGCCTAGAATCAATTCACACATGTTGAACCCAACCACAATACTGTAGACATGCTGACTTTACAATATTGTCAGGCTTCTAGTTTCCTCTACTTTAATCACTATCTGATGAGCAGAACAATTCCAGCTGATTCATATGGACACAATTTAAATCCCAGACTGGAAGAAGGGTGGAAATAATGTTTCCTTTTAGTCGCTTGGCATTCTTTCTCAGATTCGTTAGAATAATGAGCTCAATATGTAGCACAATCGAAATAAAAAAATGAGAGAGAGAGAGAATATATTTAATATACCTAGTGCAGAAAAGCTGTGAGCGCAAAAGAAAATGAAACTCTAAACACAAGCAAATGATGGTATTTTTAAAACAGGGTAAACATCAGGGTGGAAAGCATGTTTCAAAATAACACTTCATGAAACAATTACTGTACACAATACTATAATCAGCTGCTATCCCGAGAATAGGCAAGCTTAGTTGACTTTTTTGATGGGTGAGTAAAATGATATAGGTCCTTCTCATCTCTTGGACTTGCCATTTGAAACAGTTAATAGGGATTGGTGCCAAGGGATTAAACAGTTAATCTATTCCAAATGCAGACATATTTCGAATGTATGTATTTGCACTCAGCTAAACATTAACTTTCAAAAACTCCCTAGGCATATATTTTACATGTCTCATCTCAAGAGAATGACGATATTCTTTACATGTAAAGAATCAGATAAGTTGAGCAGTTGATATTTTAAAATCCTAGTAACAATAACAATTTATTACATTTATATGCCACCCGATTTCCAGCAAATTTGGGTAGTTTACACATTGATTAACACATTAAAAGCAATAATGAGAAAGGAACAAGAAACAAAAGGGTAAAAATGGCAGAAAAATGGAAAAACAAACCAGGTTACCCGCAAGTGGAAAAATAAAATCAAAACATAATGCCAGAAATAAAAGTTCACAAAAACATTGGAAAGTAATCATTTAGCTTTCTTATTGTGGTGGCATTCTATATCTGCAAAACTAATGATCTGATACATAGAAATATGAAAGGGAAAGATGAAATAATATTTCTGACAGACATCTGGTAATACCTCGGTATCCTTCTCATAAGCCTCGGTGAGCTTCTGAATTTCATTTTTATATTCTGTACAATACGCTTTCTCTTTCTCCAAGCAATGCAATACATTTTGTAGTTCCATTTTTAATGTAGCTATTAAGGATTCTCTGTCTGCACACTTAGTTTGCAGATTATTTAACTCCTTCTTGGTATCAGTGAGACTGTCATGTTTTACCTAAAAATAGTATATAAAAAAGGAAAGATAAAGGTTTCATGCAATAAAGCACAACCTTCTTTATCTGATAACTCTTTTCAGATATACTTGTCTGAATGTCCCACAAACAAGACCGTTTACCCCAAAGGTTAACTACAATAAGCAAACCACAGCATTTAAATTTAAATTAAACAAAGCAACTAGTGGGATTCCAATGGAACTGTTATTTTACTTCTAGGCCTGTTGCACTGGCATTTTTCAAAACCATCATCATAAATCAATAGTTCTAAACCCTATAGATATACTGTTGCACCAACAAAATCTCTTTGATTAAAACTTTTCAAGGTTATAACTATAATCGAGACAAAACTTATTAGAAGAATATACATTTATTTAGCTGTAAGTTAACAGATATATTAAAGACACACACGGTAGATACCTGAAGTTCTTGAGTTTGAGATCTGAGCTGGTGTTGGGAAGCCTCAAATTCTTTTGCCATCTTCTCAGAAAGAATTGTCATTTTCTCTAGCTAGCAAAAAAAATGTAGTAAACAACATATCAGATTCAAGAGAAATAAAATTTCAGCTTAATTGCCTATAGACTAAAGCTGAAATTTCATGCCGACTGTTTTTCCTGGGAGTAAAATGGCCGATATCCCAGCAACGGGCAGCTTGACACTAAATTAAGGATGTTGTTCCTTTTCTGGTGGTGTCCCTGTCTGCTGTATGTTAGTATCTAGTAGTTGCCTTAGGTACAGTATATTTTCCATTCTGCAAGGACTGGATTTCCCTCAAATAATTTATTAATTTAATGCAGCAGTTGCATGCACATTTACTTCAAGTTATTAAGTTCAATAGGAGCCTATAGATAAATGAGTTTAGCCTCATAATCTCAGCCTGACTTGGCTTAAATGGTAAAACTACTAAGTTGCTCTAATTGAACAAATCAGTAGAAAAAGGTTATGATGATAAGCATTTTTAAAATGGCCGTGGAAAGTTTACAAGCACAATAAAGGTAGACTTTTTTTCTGAATATGGCTCTGGTTATCTCACTGTTTAATTGCTCAAAAAAGGAAGATCATCTATTAATTACAGTGCAAAGAAAACAGAACACCAGAAGACAGGACTGCTACCAACAAGGCAAAGAAAGGGCACAGAGCTACCCCATCTGCCTATCAGGAGGGTATGCTGTGGTCTCTGCCTCCATATGACAACTTCAGGGTCAGGCCCATTGAGTCCTACTGGGAAGTCTTGTGGTAGGTCATCTGCTGGCCCTGGGCTGCTTGCAATTTATTTTCCTGACAGTTCATTCTTCTTGCTGACAGAATATTCCTTCTGCTTTTTTTTTTTTATCAGTCACTCCTTTAGTCTCTTCCCACTGCTGTCTCTGGCATCAGTTTGCAACAAAACATGTTCCTCAGCCAAAGCCTGCTGAGTTGGCTTTTCAGTTGTGTTGAAGATCAGGTGATATTCGTCCTCCCAAATAACAATTCACAGTGGAAATTAAGGGCCTCTCACCTCCAAAGGCCACTAAACATGTAGGTTGTTAACAAAAGAAACTAAGTAATGGTGGTAGTATACCAACACGTGTAACTGCTTCCCTTGTAACTTACTTGGTGGCTCTCAGATAACAGGAAAGACTTGACTGAAAATGATTTAAAACGTAGCTCTTGTTTTCAATATTATAGTGGATCAAACACATTCTAAAGTAAGAATTTTGCATTTTTGTATATTTAAGTCAAAATTGTAACAGTTTGCTAAAAAGAAATCTAACCTTTTTCATGTACTTAAGTGGAATCAAACCTGTATGTTTTATAGCTCTATCAATAACCCCATTAAAGTGAACTGAATAATCGTAGAAGGTAATGAGATGTACAGTGCTGTGAGAAATCTTACAAAGTGCAATTAGGTTTACTTTTGAGTCGTGAATACAATATTACAATCCAAACTGACATAAATTCAAGAGTACCTGATTATGTACACTGTGGGGGCACAAGGATCTCTTTAATTAATTTTAAACACTACCAACAAAGCTAAAACCAGATTTAACTATTTCTCCTTTGAGGACGTTAACAAAAATGCTCCAGAAACATCTTTCTTAAAATGCATACATTTTACATTAAGACAGCAAAGAAATCAAATCTAACATTTACCCCTCCAGTGCTAAAGTCTCTACATTTATTCACCTGCTATCAATTTGTACTGGATGTAAACACTTGTAGTAAACTATGTGAACATAGTTCTATATATTGCACTGTATGTGAAATCTTAAATGGGTAATAAAAATCAGTCACGCACAGAGCTTAACTTAAAATAATTGGCCATTACAACATTTCAACGCAACAAAAAAAAAATCACATAAATACATATACAGAGCTAAACAGGTTCTTAAGTTAAGGTGAATCATGACCACAGGGCAAGCTTAAAGGAAGAGCTGTGACAAAAAATTATTTCTTCTTCTCTGCAAAGCTGTCAACTCAACATTCCCTGTGTTTTGACCTCTGTAACAAGCAAGGAATCTTTAGCATTGTGGTCTGAAGGCTATATATGTGGAGCTGAGCAATGCAACTTGTTACCTCATTAGATGCCTCTTCCTGCTTGTTCTGGTAATCTGTCAAGGTACACCTCAAAGTCTCAAGGACAAGAGTGAAGCTCGGAGGTTTATCTTTGTCCTTATGAATGCCTGAAGAAAAATGCAGAATCAAAACAAAGCCCTGAGAGCTGAACAGAGAGACAGGAAAATTTCTCCAAGAGCAACAGAGATATTTAAATCAGGTGGGCTCCAGTGATAATACAGAATGTTGAACAACCCCTGTGTTTTCTCCAAGGCACACTGGTGGATCTGTTCTTTAATATCAAATAAAGCTGAAGAAGAATTTTTGCACTATGGCTATAGTTCACCACATGAAAAAATATGAACTCTGGCTTGTTTTCCGACACTTCTTGAGGCCTACCTCCAATCTTATTTAAAGGTATCTAATGATTGCAAGTCTGCAGTGTCGTTCAAAAAAGATCCTCCTCCAAACGAAACAGACATTTGCTTTCAAGCGCAGAGATATTCATGCCTTCAGTGATTCATGTTCTGCCATGCATTTTGGAAAGAAACTTTCTTTCTATGCCAAAAGGACCACAGGGCTTCCTATTTTGCCTGGGTATAAGTTAAAGCACTTGAAACCTCAAAATATTATTTCTTCTCATACCCCGTACATTAAAAAAATGAAAAATAAAATCCAAATGATTATCTAACCTAATTTAGCTGATGGCCACATTTGTCAATCTCCTAATTCTTCTTTTTCCCCAAAACAGTCTTTTCACTGTTCATTAATTAAGTAGTCATGGCAGACCTTAATCAAGAGTTTAAATCATGGTTCATCAGCCAAGATGTCATCTGTAACCAAATGTAAATTTAATAGTTCAAACAATGGTCACTTCATTAGAAGCATGATGTCTGAGAGTTCAGACTACCATAATTGACTTCTTATTATGATTATTATTACTCTGTGTTTTGCATGTATACTGAGAGCTTCTGAATCGGAGACAAATTCCTTAGGCATCTAATCACACTTGGCCAAATAAAGCTATTGTGAAGCTGACCTGACAGGAGCCATTTTGAGGCTTCACTGTTGCCACACTGGAGCTGAGGGATAAGGAGAGGGGAATAGAGATAGCTGGGGGTTTGTAGCCAAAACAAAATACTTTCTTCAAGGACATTTTAACACCTGGCCAAAGAGAGGAGGAGCAATATTACCAGGCAATCGGATGGCACCTTGACTGGACCATGTGACTGATTGTTTGGGAAAGGGGAAAAACTTTTACTTTTAATTAGGTGAAAATCATGGGAACCTTTAGAGTCTGTTTTCACCAGAACAATACCAACATGATATATCCAATAAAACTATCCTTTGAGGAATCTACCTGCCTCAGAGTTTTGTTTGCTATGGGTGTGTTAATTGGAATCCTGAATAGAATTCTATTCTATTCTATTCTATTCTATTCTATTCTATTCTATTCTATTCCTATTCCTATTCCTATTCCTACTCTACTCTACTCTACTCTACTCTACTCTACTCTACTCTACTCTACTCTTCCTGAGAACTGGTATTCAAAATGAAAGCATAAATAGCATATACAGGTATAGGATGATTGGATGCTATTCATTTTAAAAATAATTTTCTAAAATTACTGGAAGCAGAATGATCTGGATGTACAATATGATTTGCGCATACTTTTAGTCATTGTGCTTTAAATACAGTTTTCAAAAGGCATAAGTGGAAATGACTGTTAAATACAGCAAGGTCTTAAGGCGAAAGAAAGAAAGAGAGAGAGAGAGGGAGAGAGAGAGAGAGAAAGAAAGAAAGAAAGAAAGAAAGAAAGAAAGAAAGAAAGAAAGAAAGAAAGAAAGAAAGAAAGAAAGAAAGAAAGAAAGAAAGAAAGAAAGAAAGAAAGAAAGAAAGAAAGAAAAAGAAAGAAAAAAAGAAAGATTAAGCCAGCACAATTCTTTATTCTAAAGACTAAAGACCCTACCAGCCAAGGACATATCATTTTATTATAAAACTCTTTAAATTGGCTAATTTTATTTTGAAGGAAAAGCAACTCCAAGGAGCTTCAATCCAAAATGTGCTCTGTATCTACACTGAACCTCTCCTGTTTCTCATCCATTCATTGTTATTATTGCAACCAAAATTTCTGCTTGCCATAGCCACAATTATTTTTGATAAAAACCATGAGAGTCAGATGCTTTCACAACTTGTGGCAAAGAATTATTCTAATGCATTTTCCCCTGGATGTCTCCAATCTCTTTGCCGTGGACATTGAAATACAAAAAGTGAAGTGAAATAAAGCTATCGAAATGACAGAATAATGAAAGTGTTTAACTCAAGGATGTTTTGATTTTATTTATTGGATTTCTATCCTGTATTACCGCATGGCCACCACTGAACCTGGCCAAATCATGCAAAAAAAACAGCTGGCACAGATATCTGTGGAAACAACATACAAACTGTTCTTTGTTACAGTCATCACTGTAGTTAAGGATCTGAGAAGCACTGCAAATCTGCATCTTTGAGGAAGTCCAAAACAAGTCAAAACCTGATGAATTTCAGTTTTGTACTCATCAACAATACCTTTAGATTGATTAGATGTAATTTAAGCTGCTTCTCCTTTATCTAACCCAGAGATCTCCAAAACTTGGCAACTTTAACACTTGTGGACTTCAATTCTCATGCTAGGTGGAGAATTCTGTGAGTTGAAGTCCACAAGTCCTAAAGTTGCCAAGTTTGGGGACCCCTGATCTAACCCATTATGAAACTTAAGCAATATCCAATAGTTCTCCAAAGTTCCAGATACTTTTCAAGAGTGGTTTCATGAAGGTGTTGAGCAACCCTGGGCAATAAGGTAGAATCCTGAAGGAGGCCCATTAGCAAAAGGCCTTGATGCTGAACAATCATCCTCTATTGCCAGTTTCTGAACACAGCCCAATGAAAGCAACAGAACCAGGATAAAACTGTGCTTCCAAGAGCAGGATCAGTCTAAAACGAACCATGGAATGGATGATCTGTCAGTGATAATAGAGCAATACAGAATTGCTCCACAGGAATACTTTCAAACAAATTTCTGGGCTGCAGTCTCTCATGCCCACTAGCAACATATATACTTTCCAAAAATATATAGACAGGGGTGCAGAGTGTAAGTTTGTGCGTGGATTATAATTTGGATCTGTGTTGGTGTGGGAAACATTGCACACATTGCCAGCAAATCAGTAGCAGAGCAACAATTGGTCTTTTGATTAACCTCTGCCTCAAGAAAAAGTAATGTACTAAGAAACATTAAATAAACATATCAAGCAGAAGTACTTTACGGGAAAGATATTAGATAAAGGGGATAACCTGAAGTAGGTAAGTCACTTGATATTAAAATGTAATAATATTTTATCTGGGATGAGAGGCTTTCCTGGGCTCCTCAGAGGGAATAATAAACTTAATAGGTAAGATGTTAAAAGAAAAAATATACCGGATGTTTAAAAAGGAACTGCATGTCCTATATATCTGTTAAGCAGAAGTCTGGTAGCACCTTATTTATTATTATTTATTTATTAATCATACTTTTATACCGCTCCCTCTCCCAAAAAAGGGACTCGGGGCGGTGAACAGCCCACTAAAACATACAATAAAAATGTAATAGATACTATTAAATATAAATTAAATAACCAAATCGGCTGTCTATTAAAATTTAAGTTAAAAATTTAAAACTAATAAAACCCTAATTTAATTGATTAAAACCAAAAAACATAGTTACTGGGCCAGGCCGGCCTGTTCAAAAAGCAGGGTTTTTACTGCGCGCCGGAAGGTCAGAATGTCCGTCATAGCCCGTATCTCCGGGGGGAGATCATTCCATAGGGAGGGAGCTCCCACAGAGAAAGCCCGAACTCTCGGGGCCACCAGCCGACAACGGTCAGGCGGCGGCACCCCAAGTAGGGCCACCCTGTGGGAGCGTACTGGGCGGCGGGAGGTTGTTGATGGCAGCAGGCGGTCCCGTAAGTACCCAGGTCCCGAGCCATGGAGCACTTTAAATACCATCAGTACCACCTTGAATCGAATCCGGTAGGCCACAGGAAGCCAGTGCAGCCTGCGGAGAAGTGGTGTTACGTGTGCGCTTCGAGGGGCGCCCACAATCACCCGCGCGGCTGCATTCTGAACTAACTGCAACCTCCGGAGACTCTTCAAGGGGAGCCCCATGTAGAGAGCATTGCAATAATCCAAGCGGGAGATAACGAGGGCGGAGGTGACTGTGCGAAGTGCGCCCAGATCCAGAAAGGGCCGCAACTGGTAAATCAGACGAATCTGATAAAAAGCCCCCCTGGCGACGGCTGCAATATGTTCTTCCAAAGACAGCCGTACATCCAGGAGGACACCCAAGTTGCGTGCCCTTTCCACGGGGGTCAAAACCTCTCCCCCCACGGCCAGCGAAGGAGTAAGCTGGCTGTATCTGGGCGCAGGAAACCACAGCCACTCGGTTTTGGCTGGGTTGAGACGAAGCCTGTTACGACCCATCCAACCCCGCACGGCCTCCAGGCACCGGGTCATCACTTCGACGGCTTCGTTGGGGTGGCCCGGGGTGGAGATGTACAGCTGAGTATCATCAGCGTACTGATGGAACTCCACCCCAAAGCCACGGATGATCTCACCCAGCGGCTTTACATAAATGTTAAACAGCAGGGGCGAGAGCACCGACCCCTGAGGCACCCCAAAAAGCAGGGGCCTTGGGGACGATTTCTGCCCCCCCGTTAACACAAATTGCGAACGGTCGGAGAGGAAGGAGGAGAACCACCGTAATACGGTGCCTCCAACCCCCAACCCCTCCAACCGCTGCAATAGGATACTGTGGTCGACAGTATCAAAAGCCGCCGAGAGATCTAACAGGACCAGGACAGAGGAACAACCTCTGTCCCGAGCCCTCCAGAGATCATCAACCAACGCGACCAACGCCGTCTCCGTGCTATGCCCGGGCCTGAAGCCCGATTGGAGGGGGTCAAGATAACTCGCTTCATCCAGGAATCGGGGAAACTGACGAGCCACCACACTCTCAACAACCTTCGCAACAAAGCGAAGGTTGGAGACGGGACGATAATTTAATAACAATGCTGGGTCCAGGGACGGTTTCTTGAGGAGGGGCCGCACCACCGCCTCCTTCAAGGCGGTAGGTAGAAGCCCCTCTCTCAAGGAAGCGTTTATAATACCCTGGAACCAGCCTCGTGTCACCTCCCGAGTGGCCAAAACCAGCCAGGAGGGGCACGGGTCCAACAAACAGGTGGTGGCATTCAGTCCCCCCAACACCCTGTCCACGTCTTCTATAGTAACAGGGTCGAACTCAACCCAACTGGCCTCACCGATATCCACCCCCCCCCCCCCCCCCCGGAAATGCCCAGTTGGAGTCCAGCTCGTCCTGAATCTGAGCGATTTTATCCTGCAGAAAACTAGAAAACTCCTCAGCCCATCCCTGTAAGGGATCCTCCCGCGCTTCCCTCTCTAGAAGGGAGCGGGTCACCCTAAACAGGGCGGCTGGGCGGTTTTCCGCGGACGCAATGAGGGTGGAGAGGTAAGTCCTCCTCGCCACCCTCATCGCCACTAAATACGTCTTAAGATAAGATCGTAGAAGTGTTCGGTCAGACTCAGAACGGCTAGCCCTCCAACTGCTCTCTAGGCGTCTTTTCCGGCGCTTCATCTCCCTTAGCTCCTCAGAAAACCAAGGAGCCATTTGGGATCGGCACCGGGTCAGAGGCCGCAAGGGCACGACCCGGTCAAGGGCCCCAGCAGCCACCCTATCCCAGGCGGCAACCAAGCCCTCAACCGAGTCGTGTGTGAGAGCTTCGGGAAATGGCCCAAGCTCCATCAGGAACCTATCAGGGTCCATCAGGCGCCTGGGGCGGTACCATTTTAATGGCCCCGCCTCCCTGCGGTCAGGGGGTGCGGAACGGAAGTCGAGCTTCAGGAGCGAGTGATCTGACCATGACAGGGGTTCTACAACTATATCCCCTATACCCAGATCACTCTGCCACTGATCAGAGACAAAAACCAAATCCAAGGTGTGACCTCCCACGTGAGTAGGGTCCCGAATTAACTGGGTCAGGCCCATGGCCGTCATGGAAGCCATGAACTCTTGGGCAATCCCCGAGGTACCGCCAGCAGATGGCAGGTTGAAATCCCCCATGACCATAAGCCTGGGGGTCCCAACCGCCACGCCAGCTATAACCTCAAGGAGCTCAAGCAGGGCCGCTGCCGCATAGCAGGGAGCCAGGTATGCGACCAGCAAGCCCACCTGAACCTTGGAACCGAACTTCACAAAAAGGAGCTCACACCCGGATGTCTGAGACACAGTGGCTTCCCTCGGACACAGATCCTCCTTAATAACCACCGCAACCCCCCTCCCCTCCCCTGGGCCCTCGGCCGATGAAAAACCCGAAACCCGGCTGGACACATCTCCACCAGGGGGACTCCCCCCTCCTGGCCCAGCCAGGTCTCGGTAACTCCCACCAGGTCCGCACCCCCCTCACAAATCAGATCATGAACGAGGGGGGCTTTATTAACAACGGACCTGGCGTTACATAACATCAGCCGAAGGCCCAGGGCCCGATTGCTCAAACCCCCTGGGGAACGGGAGATGACAAGGGGGTCGGAGCGCGCCACAGCAAGCAAATAGCGAGGGCGCGCTCCCGACACAAAATATGGCCCCCTACAACCGCCAAATCTGCCCCTCCCGTTCACCGTCTCAATGGATTTAATTCCACCCTCCCCGATGACCCCCCCCATCCTCAATACAGAGCCACCCAGATTCCGACTCTCCCGGCCACGCTCAACCCCCGGCCTGGTCCCAGTCTCTGGCGAGTTGTCCCCCAACTCCCGCCCGGACCTACCTAACCCCCTTAAAAATCTAAATAAAAAATTTTTAAGAAACCCCTCCCTCCTACGCCTCTTAAAACCCCACCATCCCTCCGGATCCCATAATCCGTCCTTGAGATGGGCCCTCGAGAGAGTAGAGGGCCATTCCCGAGACAGGGGGACATGTCTCAGGGCCCATAGATCTCTCCTCGAATAAGACAGCGTCCCGGGCAAGATCTTCTCTTGTCGATGACCAGCTTCAAGTCCAGGCCGCCCCCGCCGCCTCCAAACAGATGAAAATCGTGGGGGCAATCGTGGGGGCAATCCTCCATCCTCGGCTCCAGCTATAGGAACAGCTCCCCGACCCCGACCTCGATGACGACGACGGTCTCCAAGATCGGTTAAAACCTTTACAACGGGGCCTGCCCATCCCCTCCCGGGCCCCCTCACCACCCCTGCCACAGGTGGGGAGGACCCGAGAGGGGGAGAACTCCGCACCCCATCCAGATCGCCGAACATGAAGCCGCCGGACGCCAAGCATAGTCCTCCGGCACATAGTCCTCCAACGCCGCTTCCCCGCGGCACAAGTCGATAGCCACTGCCGCTGGGCGTAGCGCCAGGCCTACCATGCCGTGGCCCGGGGGCCCACCCCCCCACGGGTCCCCTCACCACCCCTGCCACAGGTGGGGAGGACCCAGGGGGGGAAAAACTCCACGGGCCGCCAAGTACCGGGTCATCCAAGCCGCCATAGGTCGAGCCGCCAAACGCCGCCGAACGCCAAGCTGCTGAGCCGCCAAACGGCGCCGAACGCCAAGCCGCTGAGCGCCAAGCCGCCGAGCCGCCAGACACAGTCCATTTGGCACAGCGCCGGGTCCGTCACGCCATGGCCCGGACGCTGCGCACCTCCCCACGGGTCCCCTCACCACCCCTGCCACAGGTGGGGGGGGTCCGAAGCGGGGGAAGCCCGACGAACCGCCAGACGCCGATGATGAGCCATCGAGAATCACGCCGCCGGGTGCCGAACGAAAGCCGCCGAACACCACATCGCCAGACGCCGAGCCGCTGGAAGCCGAACACCGTCCTCCAGCAACACACCTCGGCCACGGGGGCTCCCCACCCCCCCACGGGACCCCACGCCACCCCTGCCACAGGTGGGGAGGACCCGGGGGGGGGGAACTCATCGCCCCGTCTGGCTGCCTCGGAGGAGCTCTCCCAGCCGACCTCCGGTCGCCATCTTAACTCTGTTAACTCTCTCAGTATGCAGTGGTGGTATCTACCTAACCAATTTTATTAAAAGGCATAAGTTTTCATGAGGTGCAATTCACTTCATCAGAAACACACAACAGCTAAAACTGATGGCAATCCACTTACTTCTCACACTGCACGTTTCTTTCTATTTGTTTAAATATTTTAAAATTCTCAATCATAAGCAAAGGCAGCTTAAATATGAATTTCATTCCAGTCCTGATTCCTATATCCTGGTAAGGCAGTTTTCCTTTACCCTGTAGGGTCTCCTTAGAAAACAAATCCACAGATCTGTCTATGGCACAGCCTTGCATTTCCATCTCTTCCCAGTGCTACACTACTAATGGTTTGTATGCCTAAAGCAGTGGTGGGCAACTATGGCTTCTTTATGACCTGTGGACTTCGTGGCTGGCTCAGGAATTCTGCAAATTGAAGTCCACAGGTCATAAAGCTGACCACCCCTGTCCTAAAGAAAAAAACTAAAGCAAATGACAATAGTTGCCATACTAGTTGTGTTTGATATTACTCTTAGAAGACTAGGTGTCCAAATGCTCAGCCCCACAAACATGCTATTTATTTAATGTATGATTTACTTTACACCAGAGGTGGGGAATGATGGACGCTTTATGACTTGTAGATTTCAACTCTGGCTCAGGAATTCTGGGAGTTGAAGTCCACAAGTCATAAAGGGGCTGCCCTTTACATTCCCCAACCCTACTTTACACAAAAACTGGATCACAGTTCTTTATTATATTGGCCATAATCATTCATTTGATCTCTCTTGTTTCAATGTGCTGAAATAAGACACGACCCTGGTCAAAAAGACTTAAGGAAACAACCAAATATCAGCCTATTCTTCTGTTCAGCCTCAAAACATGACCTATCTATGAGTCTGCTTGATGTAGTGGCACATTACAAAAATGTTAAGTCTATAGAAAGGAGACAAGAAAGCAATCATCCCACAAAAATAAGATATGGCATATTTCCCACCACCATCTTTTCCCCCAAGACAACAAAGGCAATTCTAACATTAAAACTAAAAATAACACCTATATACAAAAGCACAGGTTCCATGTGAAGTGATTCTTTTCAACTTGCTTTGCCTTGGCTCTTTCTTTCCAGGCAGCTCAATCTCCTTTGCCAAAACCTCTGCACTAACCAAGGGGTTCCAAAATGCTCCATCAGAAACGTATTCAATGCTTCTGAAAAGGAGGAAGTGCGCTCCTAGCCAATTTCAATAGTCTCCGTTCCCTGGTTTCTCTAAGCTTGGTCCTGTGTGTCTTCCCTATCTCCCCAGATGCAGAACGGATTTTGGTTCCAAACCTTTGGCTGGGTTGGATGAGGGCCATGAAAAATTCATGGTAATTACATCAATACTCATTTGCAGTGAAAGCTGAAATGCAAGAGGGAACGGCGAGTAAATCCCCACTGTGTGAAAGAAGAAAACAAATCTCAGCTATGTAGTGGGAAAGTCTCTGCTTCCAAAATCATGATTAATACAAACTGGGGCTGTATCACCATGGAACCGAAGGCCAGAAGTCTTCCAGTGCCACTTCTGTCATTGTAAAAGGATGTATTACCAGGATCCTTTCTGTCTAGAATTACTCCCCCACCCTTAACTTAATGTGGGTGGCCCACTGGCAGCCTAGTCTTGAAAAATAATACAAGTGATGGGACAGATTTATGCAGAAAGAGAGGAAGAGGGGGAGAAGTCAGTAAAATATGGTTGTTTTTTCACTTTTGGGAGAAAAGAGAAAGGGTTGGGCTAGGCTTAAGATTACTTGATACCATCTGAGGAGATCATTTTAAGGCATACCGTCTGCTTCAGCAAAATGCAAGTGTTTGCCCAAAGTAAAATAGAGTTAAGCTCTCCTTTGTGAGTTTGGTTACCCTTCTGGCTACCAGAAGCAGACCAATTGGAAAGAAAGGAAATGTGTGTTAAAGATGGAATTATTGTGGCTCAACAACAAATCTCAAAAGAATGAGGGAAAACGACCTTTCATCTCTGAAATTTCTTTCAGCACTTTCCTCCATTTGAAATTAACATTACTGACGATGCAGGGCAGACAATGAGGTAGGGAAAAAGCTAACTTCTGCACTTAGATTGGAGTGGAATTTGCTTTAGCATCACTTTAAACCAACACTGCAAAGAGTCATGTGATAAACTCTGTGCCCTAGATGACTTTTTTTCTGAACACACAACCTTTAAGTAGCTGAAGGTTGCCTGTGAATTTGGCTCAGTGCAATCAAAAACATCTGTTCCCCTGGTAAGTCCGCTGTCAGGACGTTTTTCTCATTTGGCTTTCGCCGCAACCTTTCCCAGCCAATCGCAAACAATCCAACCCTTGTAAATCAAGTTTGGGCTGACAACAGCAGGTCTGCATTCAGTCACCCCATCTCAGCCAGTGAGGCCACTCAACTGCTGTGAGAGCTGCTCTTAGCATGTCATCGAATCAAAGCATGTTGAGAAGAGGGAACGTAAGGGGCATCTGCAGATTTAGGGATGTTGGAACATTGACAGATGCATCTGTCATTTCATAGCTTCAACTAACCTGCTGTCCACTGGCTTGACATAGTAAAGCTGTCCAGAAGTGACTCCAGCTCTCTCACATTGTTTTCACATGTCTCTGCTAGGAAGGCCTGGCGTTTCCTGGTCTTTATTTGGCAGGAATGAGAAGAAAGAGGGAAAAAATATAGGTAGATATTAAAGGCATAGAAGAGTCATTCAGAACCACCAATGCTGTTGCAGGACACACCATAGATTGACATTTAAGTGAAACAAAAACAAATTGGGGGAATTTCCCATTACCAAAATAACAAAATTAAAGGAAAAAAGTGGAAAATATTTCAAGGAAGTAATGCCATCATGATTGCTTTTCCTGGTTAATTTCCAGGTAAATGTTGGATTTTGCATCATTTTAATGTCCTGCTGCTAGAGTAAAGCCCAAGTAACCCACTAGGAACTAATTAAAACGGAACCCAGGAACCATTCATATTTTTTCTCCTCTATTGCAAAATACATCCTGGCTGGGATATATGGCAATCCCAAAATTTGGCCTGGCACCAGGGTGTCCCTGAAGAAATCTGATAAGTTGGTCCTCTGCTGAGATGTCTGGCAGATGTATTTAGTTTTGGTTTTCCAAGGTAGCCTTTTTTGTGTAATCTCATCTATAGGAAGCTACAACTGGTGAAAACTAGACTCTGCATTTAAAACTAGGAAAGTACCTTCCTGATGTACTGTCTAAACATATCTTAACCTTGGGAACTTTTTAAGATGTGTGCACTTCAACTCCCAGAATGGCTGACTGGAGAATTCTGGGAGTTGAAGTCCACACATCCTAAGGTTCCTATGGCTGTGAAGCACTAGTCTAGATAGAGAACGGGGCAACTCGCCACAGCCAACTTATTGTGGCTATGTCACCACGGCCATCTCGACACAGGCAACTTGCTGCAGCAAACTCTCTACGAGACAACTCACTGCAAGACAATTCCATGCGGGATAACTCAATGCAATAAATGATATCTGCCGCTGTTCCTTCAACATTATTTCAATTGACAAAAATGAAAATCATGTCGAAGAACCAGTGGCGGATAACATTGCATTGAGTTATCCTTCATGGAATTGTCCCATGGCGAGTTAACCACAGCGAGTTGTCTCACAACGAGTTGGCCTCAGCAAGATGGCCACGTGGAAATGGCCACAGCAAGATGGCTACGGCAAGTTGGCCACAGTGATTTGTCCTAGACTCTCTAGTTGACAGGCAGCAAAGACGAAGTGTAATCCTTGACCAGGCAAAGCAAAAAAATCTCTCTAAAGAGGCAGTTGGATTTCATTCACCTTCTGTAAGACGAGGGATAAGTATTCAAAGCAAGAAAGAAGTCAGAGGAACCAAAAGATCCTACATGCATCAAAACAGTCAGAAGATTTTTCTTCAGCCAGCATCTCTGCAATGAACATGTGTGGAATCCAAGATCTTCTTCAAAGATATAGCAAGTCAACTGATTATATTTATTTTATTCCTAATTGTTTGTATGTGACTGTTTCTTTCTCTTGTTTTCTCTTATTTCCTCTTTTCATCCCTAAAGATTGAGCTTCATTACTTTTAACATGAAATTCCTTATTTTTTTCTATATATTTAACATTTCTACATGTAAAACTATGCAGTTTTATAGTTACATGAGCAGCACACGGTTAGTTAAGTTCCATAATCTAGGGCTTTGGGTAGGAGGATCCAAAGAATTTTCCTTTATTTTCTTAGAAAAGGGCTGAGAGAATGTTCTTGTGTAGAAAGCTAAAGAGCTAACCAGCTTTGTTTAGTTCACCAGAGGCAGAGGCGTCTGTATTACCAGTTACTGATGATACCTCACCTCATGACAATGGGTGATTTCCATTGGCTGCATGTAGATGTTAAACAGAAGTGGAGACAGATTGAACCCTGAGGCATCCCACACAGTAGGGCTGATGGTGAGATATCTCATTCCAGATCAATACTAGCTAGTATCAGTCCCTTCGGAAGGAAGAGAACCAGCATAAAACTATGCCGCCTGTTCCCAATCCTCAGACCTCATCATTGTCAATGGCACTGAAAGCCACCAAGAGGTCAAATGCAGTTAGGATGGACATACGACCCCTCCCTCCAGAGATCATCAAAAAGTGCGACCAATGTAATTTTTGTCCCATTTCCATGCCTAAATCCTGATTGAAAAGATTTTAGTCATGTTTTATTCAGGGTCCACTGAACCTGATGGGTGATCACCTTCTCAACAACCTTCCCTTTAAAAAGGGAGGCTGGGCACTGGATGAAAATTGTCCAATATGGTGGGATATATCAATGGCTTTGTTAAGGTCTTGGGATTTAAGAGCTGACCAGCAGTGAAGCTGATGCAATATAGGCTCATGTAATAAGAATGAATCAGCATAGCATGGGTTTTTCCTTTTAAGACTGGGAATGGGTTCTATCCCTTTAAGAGGTGTTTATATAAAGGCCGCCATTAAAGGGTGAGTTCTTCCTCCTTGTGTCCGGTATTCATTGTAGAGTTCTCCATGTGTTAAGAAGAGTTAAGAAGAAGTTTGCTTACTTGTTAAGATATTTTGCCTATCACATATATATCTGTATATAACTGCTATATATAAACCACTGTTAAATGTCTAAGTCTCTATGTGCTGTGTTTTGCTCCATAATGGTAGTCACACTGCAAACACTCTGACAGGCTTCTTATGGAGACAATAAGCCAATGCCTCCTTAAGAGGCGGAGGAACAATTCCTTCTCTCAAGGATGAATTAACCATTGCTAGAACCCAACCACACCTTAACCATCCAACCCGGCAGCCTTAATTAGCCAAAAGTGGCATGGATCTCAAAAGCAGATGGCTAAGCTCCTAGTCATGAGAAGAACCTGTCCATTTTCTCCTAAGTTTTAAATATCTTATGGCCAGAGCAAACAGAAAGTGTGTTAAGGAGCTGAGACAGACACCTTTCTAATTCACATGGGCATAAGGAGAAAGAGATTCAAAACAATCAGATTTGCAAGAAGACTCTCAATAAAACCAGTCTTAGCTTTCCTATAGCCTGTTGGGTGAAGCTTAATACCTAGAGACCACAGGAATGGTAATTCCTGGTGGTTTCCTCTTAGTATTACCTAGGCCTGAAACCTAGGTTTTAGAATTCAATCAAGGTTGGTCAGACAGTGCCCCATGAGACTGTTTCTCAAAGCTTTTGATTTTTTGCACTTGTATCAGAAGCCCCGAGGCGCTTCCGGGGTGAAAGGATTCACTGGTGACATCACCATTGCCCTAGGGACGCCCAGTTGGGGGCTCCTTTCATGTCCCCAGCAGAGCTGGAATGAAGGACAAGAGCTCTACCCCACCCCGCAGCAGCTTTTTGGGTCTCGAGCACAGGCTTGCTAACCTCCTGCCCAACGTCCCAACCACTCAAGCCACCATGCTCCTTATGAGATAAAACTTGAACAATATCATTAAGATGGTCTTCCACATTTTGTTACAGTGCAACTGTATTATACCCAGTGTTACAGTTTAATAACTTTCATTTTAATTATACATGTGGCATGATCTGTAAAGAAGGGCACATTTTATTTGCAGGTTAGTCCTACAGAAATTTGTCAAAATGGGTCATTTGTCACTGGTAGTAGATACTGGGTCTGAGTTTGGTTTGTGATCGAAAATAATGGTTAATTATCAAAAGATCTGATAGCATTTCTTATTTCTTGTTAGACCTCATCTTTTTGTTATGTACTTTCCTTTCCCTAGATTGCATTTTAATTATTTTTATTCTTTGACTGGAAATAAATAAAAACAATAATAAATACAAACGTTAACAGTGTTTGTTTGTTTCCAGTGTGGGGGAAAAAAATAATAATATAGATATCTTATCAACTTTTCTCCTAAACTGAACAGGAAGAATATGCAATTTCAATTTGTGTCAACTTTCTAAAACCTCTACCGTATTTCCCCAAAAATAAGACCAGGTCTTATATTAATTTTTGCGCCAAAAGATATATTAGGGCTTATTTTGCAGTTAGGTCTTATTTTCAGGAAAATACAGTTCCAAATGCGTCCATCTGGCTGACAATCTTAACTGGGTCTTATTTTCAGGATAGGGCTTATATTATGAGCATTCTGAAAAATCATGCTACGGCTTATTTTCCAGTTGGGTCTTATTTTCAGGAAAACAGGGTATACAGGTGAACCCCCCTTTTTTTGCCTCTACTCTAGTGACCCACAATCCAATTTTGGGTAACAGCCATCTTAGCTTTTGAGTTATCAGCACAACAAAAAGTCAGCCTAAAGATTTAAGGATTCAGGGTTTTTATGGTGAGAAACATCTTTTTCCTGTTAACTGAGCTCTGTTATGAGCCAACAGTGGATCATGACTAACTGGAATGTATGCGGATCTCTTCTGTGTTCTCCACCATTCTGCTTAAATATTTTATAAATTTGCTCTACCATTTCAATTTTAATTATATGTTCTGTATATCTACTAATATATTATTCATATACATTTCAGCGTTTGATCCCCAGTAGCATTTACATGGTCTTCCCTGTGTGATGGTTAGTGCTATACATCACAAAGAATTTCCAGCGCCTGATGGAATTCTCATGCCGAGATTTTTCTTTCTTTCTAAAACATCAGTATTCCAAAAAGAAGTATAAAGAGGCATGCAATTTTTAGAGGGTATAAATAGGCTAGAATGCTGAGCTACACACGATTCTGTCAACCCTACTTTGCCACCCCCACAGAAAAATCAGATTGCCCACAGAACAGCATAAAAAGCAATGTCACACCAATAAAACAAATATTTTCATGCATGTGTATGCATCTCAAGCACAAGATACTCAAATTGTGCACCAGAAGAATCTCTTCCAGCATAAAAGGTTTAGGCAAGTTGTTCAACGGCACAGAGCAGTTTATCTTCTCACACAGATGTTTTATTTTTAATCTGCCATATATTTAGCATGTTTAGGTTGGTGCAACTTTTCTGTATTGACATGTTATGTTCATGTTGGCCCTTTGTAAGTCAAGTTTGGCCACTTGATTTTTTCCAAATTCTCCTTCTCTCTCTCTCTCCCCACTCCCACCCTAGGATATATATATATATATACACATTCAGATTTTCCAGCAATCCTGTCACATTCTAGTTCCAGCCAATTGGGGATGCAATGACTTTATCAGTTAAGTAGCTGAACTTGTCAACTGGAAACCTGACAGCCTGGATTTGAGACCCGAGCATCACATGATGGGATGAGCTCCCGTCCTTGCCCCAGGTCCTGCCCACCTAGAAGTTCAAAAGCATGTAAATGTGAGTAGATAAATAGGTACCACTTCAGTGGGAATGTAAGAGCATTCCATGTTTCACCACATGGCGTGATATCATGCTAGCCACATGACCATGGACATGTCTTCAGACATCATTGTTTCGATTAAGAAACTGAGATGAGTATTGCCCCCCTAGAGTCAGATACTACTGGATAGGGGAAACCTTAATAGTTATCCAGCCAATTACTTGCATTCTTTTCTCCCTTGAGCCCCCCTAGTTTCACAAGGCTCCTCAAATCTTCTTTCCATTTGAAACTTAACATATGCATAGAAGCAGACTAAAAAATGGTTGTTCTTCATATCCGAACTTCCCGACAATGTGAATGAGAAACTCAGAATGAGCTGCCTACACATAGATTTCCCAGGCAACATTCTGCCTCTTGTCCAACACATATTGATCCTCTGGAAAAAGGTATATGAGCAAGAGATTCCTGACAGCAAGGTGCAAGAGGAACACACAGATGCTAGCGCCTGACTTTGGTGTAATTTGTAGCTAATTGAGCTTTCTGTTTCTCTACTGTTACTTAATCAAAGAGCTGCTCTGTTGCAGCCTGTCAAGCTTGGGAACTCAATTTATATGTAAATGCCTTTCTAACTACCAAGAGGCCACCCAACCAAACAGTCTGGAGTATACCTTGAAATGGGCCAAATGCAGCTAAACGCAGCGGCAGAACCATCAGTTCCTCAAAGCCTTGGAGGTATTCACTACATTTAGTTACATGACAAAACATTAAATTGATTTTTCAACCTGCCTACCGTGCCACTCCATATTCAAATCATTCCCTTTGTACTCAAAATGATCCTATGCCCTAGACTCAGAATCCAAAATGATGCCATCCTGTGATAGAATCACTACTGACAGGTGGTCTAGTGGTTAAAGTGCTAAACTACGATAAGGAAACCAGGTTCGAGCCCAGCCTTAGTAATGGAAACTTGCTATGGGACTTGGGGCCAGTCTTTCCTAGCCTAGCCTATTTTGAAGGGTTGGAGGAATAAGGGCTACCTATCCCACTTCTAGCTCATGGAAGTAAGGTAATAATTGGTTTTACCACTGGCAAAAATATCAATAACCTAAGATGACAGTATGTTAGATATTTCTGGGTTCCTTTGGGGTTATCTCACGGTCATCTAGACTTTGCAGCCCAGCTACAGTAGCACTACAATCAAAAGACAAAACTACAGGTAGTCCTCAATTGAGCCCCAAATTTCTGTTGCTGTGAGACATTTGTTAAGTAAGTTTCGCCTCATTTTATAAGCTTTCTTGCCACAGTAAATCACCACAGTTATTAAGTTAGTAACACAGCTGAAGAGTGAATCTGGCTTCTCCACTGACTTTGGTTGCCAGAAGGTCGCAAAAGGGGATCATACAACTGTCATAAATATGAGCCAGTTGCCAAGCATCTGAATTTTGATAATATGACTATGGAGATGCTGCAATGATCATAAGTGTGAAAAACGGTCATAAGTCCATTTTTTTTCAGTGCTATTGTAACTTTGAATAGTCACTTAGTGAACTGTTGTAATTTGAGGATTGCCTGTACTAAAGTGATATTTAGATAAAAGATTAGTATTTTGAATCATCTTATTCAAATCATGTTTTTAAAGTGAATTTGAAAAACCCAAAACTGCAAAATGACCACCAAGAACTGAAAGAGTCAGTGTGGGATGTAGATGCATTCTATCAATAAATTATATGTAATTAAAATATTTGGTTACAATTTGGTCCCAATGCAAAAATATGACAGTGTAAAACCCTTAAATTATTATCAGTATTGGATATTTGTTTTGGAGCATTCTAACAGTACATTTTAATAAACAAGAAATAAGGGTTTATTACTTCAATTTAATAAACAATAAATCATTTTTGCTAATGCAAGCATTATTTGCCAGGAGTCTGGAATAATGAACTCAAATACCTCCTATTTAAAAAATCAGCGGCTTAAAACAGCGGTCGCCTACCAGTGGGCCGTGGCCCACTGGTGGGCCTTGAGAAAATTTTGGTGAGCCTTGAGAAATCTCATTCCCAGACCTCCCCCCCCCAAAGCAATTAATCCAGGCTGCGCAGAAACACAAGGCTCCGCTGTCCACATGGCTAGCGGGAACCCTCCCCACCCACTCACTCTTTACCTGACAAACTTGCCTGCTAAATTGCTATTTTTCGACCATCATCTGTTCAGCTGTGCCGGGAGATTTAGAATAGCTAGGAAGTAGAAAATGGTTGGATTTCTTGCTTTCCTGGCTAGTCTTTAGATCTTCGGCTCTGCTTTTAAGCACAGCCGAATCTCCCTTAGGACTGAAGGTTCTATTATTCAGTGCAGACTCACGCAAGCAAATTTGAGAGACTGAGCTAGCCGATGGCAGATAGATAGATAACTGATTGATTCTGTGAGCAACTCAATCTGCCTGCCTGCTTTGCCTGATTTTGGGTAAAAGTTGCTCTTTTTTAAATAAAAAATTCAATATTTACATACATGGTGTGTTGTGAGTTAATTTTGTGAGTTTGCTTGCTAGCAAATTTTATGTGATAGACTGAGCTAGCCAATGGCAGATAGATATCTGAATGAATCTGTAATTCTGTGAGCAACTCAATCTACCTCCCTGCTTTGCCTGATTTTGAGTAAAAGTTGCTTTTTTATAAAAAATCAATATTTATATAAGTATTTATAATATTTATATACAAGCCTTGCCCAGCCAGTCACATGACCACCAAGCCACACTCATAAATTAGGTCACGCCCACAGAACTGGTTAGTGGTCCCTGGGATTTAAAATTATGAGTTTGGTGGTCCCTGAAGTCCAAAAGGTTGGCGACCCCTGGCTTAAAAGATTAGGTAGTTTTATTTGCCTGTTGTGGTAACTGAACAACAATAACAAAAATCATATTTACTGCACATTCCATTGAATCACAAGATGCCATTAACCTAATTCAAGAGTTACCCATTATTGCTCCATTTTGGTTTAACAATAATAAATTTGTTTGCATGATCTTACAAAGATAAATACTTGTGGATGTACTCTTGAATTATATATTACAAATTGGAATTGTTCACTATATCAAGTATTTTGTATTTATCAAGTATGGGGAAAGCAGTCTTAAATATTTCTTTTCAAAGTTGAAAAACAGTAGAATCTTGCATTTACTATCTTGGAAAACTGAAGTGTTCACTTTTTGTTTAATAATTTGTCTCTTTATCAAAACAATAAAAAGGCTAATCAATATTATTTCATGTGCCAAGGTTTACAGATGCATTTAAAGATTGGCCAGAATGATTTCATATATGCTGTTTCTTTTTTTACTTGCTTTTATGTTTTTTGTCCTTTTTATTTTTTATTATTTTTTGGAAAGTTTGAGTTTTCTCATACTTCGGGGAATGTAGATTGAGAAAAGCTACACAATTGTTTTCATAAATATGACAACTATCTTTGCTATCAAGAGTCAAAAGCTAACTTTTCAGATTTAAGAAAACTACCCACTCAGGGCCTAAATTATATTAGCGGTTGGTTATGAGGATAAATTATATGTTTAGAAAATAGTTTTCAATCTTTCTTTCAATGAGTTCAGATGTGCACTCATTTCAACCTATAATTTATTGCATATTCAAATTAAGCTGTAGCTGAAACAGACAGAACCTCCTTGAGCAACATCTGAAAAACTAACAAGTCATCTAAACTACAATATAGCAAGCTTGTGATCTTTGTTGGATGAATGAGCATATATTTCAATGAGTGACCTGCGAATAACCCAAGATAATCATCAGCAAAGGTATGGCTGGAATTTTGAACAACCTAGAAAGACGCATTTTGATGTTCAGATAGATGTTACTCCTATGAAATCACTACAATTTCATGAAAGATTATTCTGAAGGACAGTGGAATAGAAAAAAAGTAGCTAAAGCATGCAAAGAGGGCAAATTGCTAGGAAGAGGAAGAAACTTGGCAGAAAAAGCTTGGAAAGACAGTTGTCCCCTTAGAATTTGTCCATTCTATTTGTCCATTTGCTTATTGTGATAATGCAATAAGAGATGGAAGATATATAGCTAAAGAGGCAAGACATGGCTGTCTCTGCGGGAAGGGGGGTCAAATCAATCAAGATGGTGGCTGCAACTATACAGCCAAATCTGCCCCTCTTTCATGTGCCATCAAAGCTGGGGCTCTTATCATGCAGTCATAGCTGCCACCTTGGTATTTATATATTATAATCTAGCCTAGCCTAATCTAATCTAATAATATAATATATGTACAATATATTAAAAGATTTAAAAATGAAAATAAAAACAAATTCAAACTAATATAAAGCAAGGGGAAGAAAAGAAAGGAAATAAACCAAAGAAAAAGCTAAAAGTGCAACAAAAAAAAAAGTACAAGAAAAATAGAAAAGAAAGAAAAAAAGATACAAAGAAGTGGCTTCCAATCTTTTTTTACAGAGGTTGTTAAGTACAATTATATGTTTACCTTTAAAATTACATCATGACTCCTATCTATCTACCTACCTACCTACCTACCTACCTACCTACCTACCTACCTACCTACCTACCTACCTACCTATCTATCTATCTATCTATCTATCTATCTATCTATCTATCTATCTATCTATCTATCTATCCTATCTAGTCAAAATTGTAACTTTGGGTTTTGTGTGTGTGTGTGTTTTACATACAAAGTCTAAAAGGACTTTCTCTGTCAGTAATAAATATAAATGTTGCTTTTCTCTGATCAAAAAAAGGCAATATGGCCATCTCAGCTGGTTCCACCATCTTCATCAACCATTCCTCCATTTTGGATACTTTTGTGCATACAATAATCTCACTGCACAAAAACAAAGCTCCATGACTTTCTTTCAACATTGATTCAGAAATTCAGAAAATGCCTAACTTCGCTCAGCTGGCATGTCATCCTCCATTCCCCCCTCCCCCCCCCCGAAAAAAGAGAACAATTCTGTATCTTCCTCCCCCCATCAAGGTAACCCTGAACAGAGGCACATGGTGGCAGCATCAAGGCTGGACCTAAAGGCCCAAATCCCAACTTCAGCACTAGTGCCACCTCTGCCACTCAAAAAGGCCACCTCATGCCATTCCCCAAAGCATGCAGGCCTTGGGGAATGGCATGTTTGCCCCCATATCCCAGTGTTCCCAGGATCTGCCACGTGGCGTTATTCAGGTGTTTTCTTTCTATTTGCAGGCCCCTGTGGTTTACCAGAGGCTACTCTGGGTCACATGAGGCTTTGATTTTTGAGAGAATCTCTTCCTGGTCTCTGAAGCCTCCGAAAACTACACAAAAGCACATTTTGTTCTTGCACGATATCCAGAGGGCCTGGGGGCTGTGCAAGAGCACATCCCATTCTTATGCAGACTCCAAAAACTGTATGAGAATAGGACATGCTTTCAAGCATAGTTCTTGGTGAACACTAATTTGTCTCCCAGAACTCTGTGGCATTTCACCTTTGATACATGAGTCATAGGTTTTCCATCACTGGACTAGATCACAGTCTTTTGCTATGTCATTGGCACAAAGGTGGCTTCACATGACATCATGCCAATATAAAGACACACATTAAGTTAAAAGTTCTGATAACTATCAGTCTATGTAGTTTCCCTAGCAGTAATTCAGAAATAGTTTGCCACAGCCTTCTTCTGGATTCTTTTTTTTTTTTAATCTCCCAGTGTTCCAAAAACTCTGGGATTTCCTGTTGGTCTCCTGTCCAAATGCTAACCAGATACAGTTTTTTTACTTGTTTGTTTTGAGATCAGTCAAGTTCTGCTAAGTGCCAGAATATATCTGACCTGTATTGGTAAAACTGTAAACACATCCAAATCAGGGGTATATAATAACAAAGAAGAATTATACGTAGTATATGCATTTTTTTTTAGTGATGCCATTATCCCTCCAACTTTAATATTATTTTTTTAAAGTGTTGGGGACATGATATATATGTAAACTAGGCTACAGCTTCTGAGTTTAAGATTGCTCATGTCAAAGATCGATTTTGCAAAGATAAATGCCACAGACTGAAGTAGAGCTTCTCCCTAGCAGAGAGAAGACCATACTCGTCGGTCTTAAAGACCAAGCATGCTAACAACAGCACAATTAAACGGATGCAGAAACCGAGTAGCTAGAAAGCTACACTAATCCCAATGCTTCCTGCTCTTTCTAACCTTCAGAGACATCTCCGTAGGAAAACAGCAGCACTACGAGGGAAGCCATTTCAATAAAAGCACAGTCAGTGATCCTTATTTTCCTCGTAAAGTTTCCCTCGGTGATCTTCATTCTGTTGCAAAGTGACTTTCAAAGTCGGTAGCTCATTAAACGTCTTGCCTGCCACCCACTTAAAAAGTAATTTATTTCCCTATTGGAATCCTTGATTGTTATACGGTTCTTAAGCATCATGTCCTAAACCAATAAGTAGAAAGACTGAGGACGACTGCATTTAGCAACAACAGCACTGATAACCTTCAGCATAACAAGCAGAAAGGAATCCTGTAGCCTTCCCTGCCATGTGCTGGGGAAACCTGAAATAGACTGGCTGGAAAATTCTGGGCATGTGAACCCTAAAATACTACGAGGGTCAACCCCAAGATGCGGCTATGTCATGCCCCCATCTGGAGTTTGAATCCGAGGAGGAAGACGAATGGCTGACAGGGAGCGGGAGAGTGGCTTCGTTGGTTGTGGAGGAAACTGGGGAAGGGCAAATTCAGGCTGGGCAGAGCAGGGAAGAGGTAGGACAGGGGAGAAGGGGTTCAAAGGAAGACCAAGGCCTACACCCTCTTCATGCAGGGAAAAATGGAGAAGAGAGCAACGTGGATTGCATGGCTTATGAGGGAGGAAAGGGCCCTGATTCCCTTCAAAAGGCATACCTGGGAAGGGAGTGGCAGATGGGCGGGGCGGTTGTCGGGAACAAACATTGAGTTTATCTAGTGTTGGCTGCTGTTATCTGAGTTCCTGGCATCCTCCCAACAGATTTGATTTACTGCCGTGTTACTTCATTTCTGGAACTCCTTATCTTGTTCTGCCAGATTTATTACCTTATTTTGCCTTGTTGGATTTATAGTTTAAAGTTGTCTGTTTGCAACATTTGAACTGGAATATCTGCAGCCAAAGGCTGTTGCAGGTTCATGGGAGAGTTTTTCTCCAGACCGGAGGGTAACCGGGACATTGGAGATAAAGTTGGAGCTAATAAAGGGACTCATTCTTATTCTTTGGCTGTTGCCTTTATGCCACGCCCCAGATCATCACAGGCTGATTATAAACATAGTAGTGTAGCTATGTCCTCCCTTCCCAAAATAGTCTACTTTCAAAAGGGTAGGGTGAAAAGAAAGTGGGATAACGGAAAACAAAAAGCAATTAGCTACACCAAAGATAATATAATTGTTAGTTATCACTTCATTGTTAATATCAAATACGAGTGACAGCACGGATTTAGAACAGATTTGCAGTTTCAGTCGATATGAAGGCCTTCTCCAGCTGCAGAACTGTTTATTTATATAGTCCTCAACTTACAACCATTTGTTTAACGGCCATTCAAAATTACAAAGCATTGCAAAAAGTGACTCACAATTGGTCCTCACATTTACAACCGTCGCGGCATCTCCACGGTCACATGATCTCCATTTATGACCTTCCCAGCTGGCTTCCGATGAGCAAAATCAATGGGGGAAACCAGCTTTTGCTTAACAACCTTGTGATTCCCTTAACAACTGCAGTGATTAACTTAACAACTACGGCAAAAAAAGGTGATAAAATTGGGCATGACTCTCTTAACGCCCACCTTATTTAGCAACAGGAATTCTGGTCCCAATTGTAGTCATCAGTCCATAAGCAACGGTGGTTTCACTCAGTCCCAAGTACAAGTCTACTGTATAAGAATGGGACAAGATTCCAGGAAATTGGGAAAGAAAAAGACGGCTCTATTGCAATACTTTTTTTTTTACTTTTTTTGTACTGTAGCTTTCTGTGTATCTTAGGATTCTACCAACACACCTAAATTGTATCCAGGATATTTTGGGGGGTTAGTACCAACAACACTCAAAGGATCTCATATTAGGGGAGGCTGGTCCACCTTCATCTGCAATTATCTAATCCAAGGTTTTCCCAACATTGGCAATTTTAAGGCCTGCAAACTTCAACTCCCAGAATTCCCCTGCCACCCATGCTGACTGGGAATTCTGGGAGTTGAAGATCATGTGTCGTCCTAAAGCTGCCAAGAGTAGGGAATCTTAAACTATTCAAATATCTTATGGAAAGCTTTTTAAAAAATCCACATACAAGACAGGAAAGTAAAACACAAAAACACCACAAAGTCCTTGAAGCAAGCTAGAAAACAATTTCTATATCTAGAAGCACAGGTAGTCCTTGACATATAACAGTTCATTTAGTGACCGTTACAAATTTATGACTGTTTTCATGGTTGCGACCTTTGGAGCATCCCCATGGTCATGTGATCAAACTTCAGATCTTGGCACTGGTTCATATTTATTATGGTTGCTGTGTCCCAAGGTCATGTGAACCCCTTCTCACAAGCAAAGTCAATGGGGAAGCCAGATTCGCTTAACAACCATGTCCTAACTTAATGACGGCAGTAATTCATTTAACAACTGTGGCAAGAAAAGTCGTAAAATGGGGCAAAACTCACTTAACAAATGTTTCAATTAACAACAGAAACTCTAGGCTTAATTGTGGTCATAAGTTGAAGACTACCTGTATATCTTTTCATGAAGCAATATCTCTCTTTTGAATAAATGGCTACATTACCTCAGAGGTAAACTGCCTGCTCCCCTATGTGTATCTTTTACATCTGCAAATAGCAATAAAATTGTCACAAGCCCAGTTTATCTTAATTTTCCCCAAACTTTCACAGCTATTTCATTATCATTTTGGATCCGCTGCCAAAACAGAATAAAGTTGTTTTTTTAAAGCAAAATAATAATAATAATCCCAGAGTTATACATTCAGGAGACACCACTGTATTAACAAAAGCATTGCACAAAATAAGATTGCTTTTTGCCCTGGATATCAGTACAAAAGTTAGTTATGAATCGTATAATTTAGTAAATAAATATTTCCCCAAAGAAAGATTGTGATAGCTAGCTTCATTTGCTGAAATGGGCTGTAGTTCTGATAAAACCTTATGCACTTTCTAAAACATGGAGAAATCTTGCCAACTATCCTCATCGTTTAATTTATATAACAAAACTAAATTGGAGATGTTATTTATTTTGGAAAATGAGCTTATTAGCATTATTAGAATTATATAAATCAACGTAATTGTATGGACCACTTTCAGCCAAAACAAAAATGTCTGGCATGTTATAAAATGTGAAGTTACTACTTTTTAACATAAGCAGCTATGAATATTTAGCAACACACCTGAAGATGCAGCTCATGTATTTTTATCGTCAGAACCACTGCTTGGGATAGATGAGTGTTGATTGGCTGCAACTGGTAAGAAAAGCTATGTGAGACTTTGCCCACAGGGTGGCACCACGAAAAGGCTGGCAGTGTTTTTAACATAGGTATCGGCAAACTTGCTCACTTACAATATTGAATGAGCCCTGCGATGAAGGAATGACAGGCAGTCATTAAGGAAGTGTTAACTTAATGAACTCATCTGCTATACAGCAGCTGCTTGGCTTCCCATAGCTCCATCTAATGCTGCATAAAGTGTGTCATTGATCATTGCAGCAAAGAAAGGGAAATTGGATAATATTTTGTTCTGAGACTCTGGCATAGCTCCTCATGGATTATTCACCTGACTTGGAGAGAAATATTTCTGGGTTTAGTCTGGCTTTTCCATACTCAGAAGCTTGAATCTGGGCATGTCTGAATGGCTCCAGAACCGGTACCTAAACACTGCTGCTTGCCAATGTGCCCCTTTAAACTTCCCTCTTCCTTACCGCTTTTCATATATAACAGACCGACATTTTCTCTACTTCCTTGCATTCCCAATCCAACTCTCTGCTGCTGTGCAATTCATCCCTGACTTTGCCTCTACTTTAAAATCAATCTGCTTCCTAAATCTAACCAAGAATTCTAGTGGACCATTAATCCATTGTGATTCAAATCCTAATCTAAGATCTTTACCTATTTCCACTTTGTGCACTTGGCTACCCAGAAATTAGACATGTTGGCAAGTGTGTGTGTGTATGTGTATTTAAGAATGTTAGGGTTTTTCGGGTTCATAAAATAAAACAGCACAGTGTAGGACTTGAAGTGTTGGATTAAAACTGAGGTGACCCAGGTTTAAGACTATTTTACATGCATTGCTTTCAGGCAAAATTAAGGATGAAATGATATACACACTTCCTCAAGCTCCTAGGACCATGATGGCGAACCTATGGCACGCGTGCCACAGGTGGCACGCAAAGCCATTTGTGCTGGCACGCGAGCTGCAGGCAAACTTACCTCACGGTGCATGTGCGTGCCTCACAGCTGATTTTCAGCCGGTTTGAGGGCCTTTTTTGGCCTCCCAAAGCTTGTAGAAGCCTGCAGAAGCCTTCCTCAAGCTTTTGGAAGGTCGAAAAAGGCCTCAAACTTGCCAAAAATCAGCTGTGATGCACATGCAGATAAGAGGGCAGCGGGGGTTGGGTGGGTGGGGATTGCGTGTGCATGCGTAGGGAACATGGGGGGGGGTGCATTGCCTTCTGGGTGCTGGCATGCAAGTGCAAGCACGTATACAATTTTGGGCACAGGAGCCCAAAAAGGTTAGCCACCACTGTCCTAGGAGAAAAGAGATGATGCGAACCCAATAAATAAGTGTTCCTCTTAAAGATTAAGCCTCCAAATAAGCACACCTCACTTTAAAAAAAAAAATGTCCTGTGTATCTTTGACTCTCCTCACTGGCTCTTGAATGTGCAATTTCCCTTCCCACAGATTTTGACATTATTTTATTATTTATTTCCCAAGGTATATAATCTATATTTCTAAGGCACTTAGAAGGCCTTGCTTTTATACATACAAGGTGGGATATCAAAGCAATATTTTTTTTTATTTCAGCCATAAAAGAAAGGATCCCCTCCCCACCTCCCCCCAATCTCTAGTGGTTTGGGAAAAGAAAAAATAGTCTCAGACCATTTATCTCTGAGCAAAAATAATAAGTGATTGAAAAGTGATGTGTAATCTCAGCTTTCTTTGCATATTTTTGTGCAGATCAAAACGAACAGATGAGTTGGGGACGACAACCAAAACACATCGTTTCGGAAGACAATAGGAAATGGCCTAGTTACCCCTCATTGGTAACAAAAGTCAACAACAAATCATTACAACATGCATACACAAAATTATTTCCATCTCCACTTCTTATATGACAACTAGGAAAATGCAAGGCAGTTGCAGTGTCCATGAATGAGTCTTAAAATATACATTATTGTGTGAAAGCTCACTGGGGGATTTTAAATTTTCATAATAATACAGAGAATATTTGTTCAGCTTACTCTTTCTTTGCACACATACAAATTAGCCAGCCCAACAGAGACTATCATAAAAGCAAGAGACGCAGGCACCTTTCACTGAGAATAGCTTGCATTCAAGAAAGAACATTCATTTTTCAGCAGAAATGATTTTAAAAAATAGAAAAATAGCATTCACCAACATTTTTTTTAGACCAACTATATGACAAGCTTATCACTATCCAAATTGTTCTGATATAGCCAAATCCACCAGTATTTTATCCAAAATACTGCATTTATTATATCTATTTTGGAAGTACCCCTCGTGCTAAATAACTGAATTGTTCTTGAACTTCTATGGTTATCTATTATCTATTGTGGTTTCCAGAAAGTATTGAATCTATTAATGCGTAAAATTTATAGCAGTTTCATTCTTACTTTTCAAATGCCCCAATAAATGGTTAATATTAACAAGGTAAATACCATTAAAGTTGGATTATCAAGTCAGCCAGGAGGAATGGCATTAAAAGTAAGCAAAAAAAAAAAGACATCTTCCAGCAGAGTTACAGTGATTAGCATAAATTAGCATAAATTTTCAAAAGGGAAGAAAATAGGCAAACAAAGCTGCACAAATTTTGAATTTAGTTCTTGTGGAAACTACAGGCAGTCCTTGGCTTACAACAGCAATTGGGACTGGACTTTCTGTCACTAAGTGACCTACTTATAAACTGAAACATGACGTGAATGTTGCTTAACAAGAGAAATTCCAGCAATCCTGATTGTTATCATTAAGCACATCACTGCAGGTCATTAACTGGAGATATCATGTGGTTGCCATTTGGAACATCCTGCCAACTTCCCCATTGACTTTTGATGGTTAGAAGCCGACAAAAGGTTTCAAATGTTGCCCATGTGACCATGGGATATACTGCAATGAACTCCAAGGGCCAGTCAAAGGTACCTCTTGTTTAAGTACCACCACAGGTTTGACCGGTTGAAAGTAATAGTAACCGAGGATTACCTACAAAGAAAGTTTAGCCATGACTAACTGGCCCTATTAATTTTCAGGCAGGCCTAAATTTAACTTAGTTTGTTTCTAATGAGCTGTCTCTGGGCAATAACCAATTAGGTACCAATCATATAGCACTGCTATGTTTAATTACTTGTGGTGGCGCAGTGGTTAGAATGCAGTACTTCAGGCTACTTCTGCTGACTGTCGGCTGACTGCAATTAGGCAGTCTGATTCTCAGCAGGCTCAAGGTTGACTCAGCCTTCCAGCCTTCTGAGGTCGGTAAAATGAGGACCCAAATTATTGGGGGCAATATGCTGACTCTGTACACTGCTTAGAGAGGGCTGTAAAGCACTGTGGAGCAGTATATAAGTCTAAGTGCTGTTGCTAATACTGGCCCAGTTAGAGCTAAAAGGATATCACTGTAATTTATAAAGTTGGCAGTAATACAGATATAAATGGTTTTTTTTTTTTAAAAAAAAACTATAAAATAAATAACTGGGTGAAAGAGAATCCAAAATATTTTTGTCCTCTAAAACAGATAACACGCCTATTAATGCAAGTTACCTCTTATTTATATCTATATCTCTATTTCTTTTTTAGCAGCATAAATTCTCAGTCTTTTGATCCAACTTGCCTAGCTTCAATAAGGCTCTTCCTTATAACTTTATGCATCCTAAAACAAAGACTCCACGATCGCTCACAATTCTGAGGACTCGTTTTAGCAGAAGCCTCCTGGGAAATGTGTTTAAATACTTCCAGCTGGAAGAGTTTTCAAGTGTCATTGGCTCTACGGATATACACACACAAGATGCACGCATCTATCTACGATTTGGAGGCTGCGTGGGGACAGTGCCAATTCCCAATGCTGATCCCTGCTAGCCCACGCAGCAATCTGGGAACTATCAGAATAAGTGCAAGCAGTATAATCAAGACCAGCAACGGCTGCGCAAAACTCCCAGGCTACATCGGATAATCCTCCCTTTCTAGCTGTCACTTCCAATACTGAACTAAGTCAGACACGAGAAAAGCTGCTTGCTGGACAACCTTTCAGAGATCACAATTGGTAATGGCCTCACAGCATAAGCTTCTCGCATTCATGGGATGATCATGGGAAAAGCAGGGAGTGGGGAAAAAAAAAAACCCTAGTCCAGACTTCTACTCAAATGCCATACACAAGGGAAGGATCATAGCTTGAGAAAAATGTGGCAATACTAAAATGGGGCCTCTCCAAAAACTTCAATTCTAAGACTGTCTTCTATTGTCCTATAGCAAGGAACATTTCTGGGCAATTTGTTTTCCCGCAGATTAATCAAAAACTGATGAGGGCATCGGGTGTTTTTTTTTTTCTGACAGTCCCCTTTCCTCCTCCTCCCCAATCTGTTATCTTCTATGGGAGGTTATAGATTTTGTGTTCCCAAAATTTGGGGCGGGGACAACCATTTCTCATTGTTCCTGAATATCGGGTATAATCTGATACAAACAAATATACAATAACCCCTTGCTCAGTCTGCAAATTCCATTCTGAGAATGACTTTGACCTGCTGCAGACTTCTAGTCTGTGCACTTTCTTACTTCTTCCCTACCTTCTTTTTAAAACAGTGCTAGGTCTTCTGCTTGGGAGAGATTAAAAAGAAGAGTGTAAAATCCATGCCTTGGTAATACGTATATTAGGATAGATCAAGGGTATCAAACTTGATTTCATTGAGGGCCGCATCAAGATTGTGTTTGACCTCGTGGGGGGGGACGGCTGAGTGGGCGTGGCCAGGATAAGCGTGGCCAGCTTGACGTCACTCGTATCGGGGCACCTGTGGTGGCCCGAGCAGGGCTGGGGGATCTGTTTTCGCTAGCAGAGAACTGCAGTAGGCTTGGGGATTTCCAAACTAGCTTGAGGCCCATAGTTGTCTGACCCTGAAGAAAAGTAATACTAAAGGGAGAGGAAGTTTAGTAAAAAGATCAGCAACTCTCAGACATTGAAGATTCTGCTCAATTTTATTGGGCACCTCAGATTAGATGAAGATTCCTTCAGAAGAAATACGACTTCAGCAACAGAGTGGTCAATGTCTGGAATACTTTACCTGACTCTGTGGTTTCTTCCCCAAACCCCAAAAACTTTAACCTTAGACTTTCTACTATTGACCTCACCCCTTTCCTAAGAGGTCTGTAGGGGGCAGTGCATAAACGCACCAAAGTGCTTACCCTCCCTGTCCTATTGTTTCTTTTATTTTTCTTATATGTACCCATTTCATATATTCATAACTATGTATATACTTATACCTATTATCTTGTAAGCGATTGACAAATCAAATAAAGAAAGAAAGAACTTTTTTGCCTAGCCTGCAGAGACAACAATATTAGTGATAATTATGTCTTCCAAAGAAGGGTATTCCATAGAACCGTGACGGCGAACCTATGGCATGCGTGCAACAGGTGGCACGCACAGCCATTTGTGCAGGCATAAAAGCCCCAGCCAAACCTATCTGCACTGCGCATGCACGTGCCTCACAGATGATTTTTGGCCTGTTTGAGGCCATTTTCACTTTCCTGGAGGCCAAAAAATGGGCCTTCCGGAAATACTGGAAGTGCCGAAACGGGCCCATTTTCAGCCTCCTGAGTCTCCAGAAGCTTCCCTTGAAGCAAACAAACCAAAAATCAGCTGGGCGGTGCGCGCATGTGCAGTGCAGGTAAGGGGGGTGGAGGGGTTGCGGCATATGTGCAGGAGGACACATTGCATTGTGAGTGTCGGCATGCATGCACGCACGCTATCTCTCTCTCACACGCTTTTGGCACACCACAACAAAAAGGTTCTCCATCTCTGCCATAGACAAATTCCCACAACTGTGAGAGTTTTCCACATATATCTACCTGCCTCAGTTTATCCAGAAAATGACCAAACAGCTCCAGAGTATACTGTATATAAGGGAGGAGACATTTCTGGAGATACTTTGGTCCTAAACCATTCACAGCTTTTAAAAACTAACATCAAATCTTTGAATTTCACCCTGCAATAGACTAGTAGCCAATACAACTTTTAGAGCACTATGAAAGTATTAAATGATTATATCAATTTTGAACTCCTGGAGGAAATGCAGGTTATAATTTAACTAAGTGAATACATTGTTGACTCTGTATTTTTGAAAATTTTTTAAAGGTAGTCTTGTGTCCAGACTCCAACTAGGCAATTGCCAGAATGCCTAATCAGTGAGTGGGTCCTTGGTGCTCTCTGAGCTTGCAGACGTTTCATTACCTGAACTAGGTAACATCAGTGCTAGCAGGGAGTGGGACTTGTTCTCATGTTATATACTACTGCATTACCCTGTCAATATGGGTGAGAGTAGTCCTGGTGGTTCTTTGGTTGGGCTGATTACTATTAGCTTATTCAGCAGTTCCTTGATTGTGGTATTGTTTGCATGTATCCATGAACACCAACTAATAGTACGAAGACATGATGAAAACTCCTTAATTTCACAGCACATGGACAGACATAACCATAGGTTCAACTAGGAACTATGACCAGCAAGTCCAAATATGCTAGAGAATTTCTGGAAGCCTGGCACTCTTAACAAAACAGTCATCGACATGCACATAAGACATAAACAACATTTATGTACCATTCCCCCCCCAAAAAAAATCAACATGCCAAAAACAGAAAGACCAAAACATTTTTCCAACAGCAATCAACACCCAGATGAGCATAGATTAACACCAAGATTAACATTAGACAATCAATCAAAAGCTGTCAAACAAAACAGCCCAACCAAAGAACCCACAAGATCACTTCCATCAACTCCAATACAGTGAGCCGCTAGAATATAAAATGAGAACACACCCACTGTCTACTATGGTAGCACTGATGATGTTATCTAGTTTGGGTAATGAAATGTCTTCAAGAAAATAACCAAGCTCAGACAGCAATCTCTACCTACAAGGTAACTATGTCCATGTCTGTCCCAAAATGAATGAGTGAATGAAGTAGATTTAGAAAATTAGCCTTCAAGCACTATCTCCAGGTTATTTGCAACCATTTACCCAGCTTATTTCTAGGCGTAGGGTTAAATAGTTTATTTAATGTAATTACTTTATTATTTGAAGCAATTGAAAATGGACCTTGGAATGAAGCTCTCTTCCACTTCAGTTCTTCCCATTCATTTTACTAATAGTCATCACAGCTTATTAACCAGAGTTAGAATTTAGTGTTAGGCAAAAGTAACAACAGTAAACGCATATCCTCTAATTGTGGTCAAATCACCTATAGAAAGATGGACAAGTATTTAATCCTGTGGCCTAATTATTTCCTTCAACCATGTTTGAGGGTTGCATTAGAGTCTGTCCGAGCCCTTGGCAGTGCAAATACAGCATGAAATACATTTTAATTCCTAAAAGCAAAAGTTACAAATAAATAAAGAGATTCAATTTCATATACTGGTGGATGATTACAGTGAACCACTTATCAAACAACTTACTGCGTGGAGTTTCTAAATGAAATATGAAATCTCTGTGGAAGGTACACTTCAATTCAACTAGGATGAATTTTGTAGCCAGTATGCATATGAGGTCAGACTAGATAATTGTAATAGTCCCCTAACTGGTCTTAAAAGTATATGAATTTAAATTGCTTCCATACTTAATAGTCTAGAAGCTGCTAAAGGGTATCCAAATTATGGTCAGTGAATGAGACCACAAAGAGGTTTAATACCAGTTGGGGCAGATAAAATAGCAAGAGAGCCACATAATAACTTTTGATCCACAGAAGGTTCTTGAAAATGGAAAAGTACATTTAAGTATTTTCCAACAATGAATCTACTTGAGGTTTCCATTGTTCAATTTAAAGTTTGAACTTTTTTTTCCCAACAAAGCAAGGTAGTACATTGTTTTCTCTCTTCAAATCAGAATTAAAATGGAGTTTACTGCTTTCATAGCATAGCAAGAGACAGCATTGTGAAAGAACTGATATGCAAAAAGAGGAAAGCTTATCTAAGAATAATAATCTTAAGGTCATATTCTATTAAGATCCAAGAACTCAGAGGTATGCTAGGATTTGAAAGGAATAAAATCAAACTAGGGTGAATTGGCCAAAGGGTTTTTTTCGAATTAATATTAATGTTAACTATTCCATTTTTTCTTTTTATTCTTTTTAATGCTGATTACTCTTTATTTTTTTAACTATATATTTACTAAAATGACTTTTAAAACCCTTACTTATTTAATGTCTAATGAAAGTTGTTCCTTGAGTGTTTTTTCAATTATTTTAAAACTGAGCAATAATCTGAAAAATGGTCCATTTTTAAACATGCAGTCATAGGTAGAAAAAGTACAAAACCAATGCAGTGAAATGTAATCCAAAATCTAAGGAAAAGATATCAAGAAACAAAGATTTAAGTGTTAAGGACTTCAAAGTCTCTTTTATTCTCCATCCACTTCTCATGAACATGGAGCCACAGAATACTTACATCCATAGTATCTAGTTTAATTTAGAGAATTATTATTGACTATTGAATTATATCATCATCATCATCATTATTATTATTTGGGAATGTGAAAAAAACCCTACAACCTAAATGTGAAGTTGTAGTGGGAAAAACAAAATGCTCAAAGATTAAAAAAAACTATTTCCATCTATTTGGTCATATCTGTCACCTAACTGGATAAAACCTCTCTTAATATTGAAAACCATAATTATTCGATGAAGCAGGAAAGGCCCAGGAGAGTCAAAAGGAAATATGTCTTCCCTGGTGGTGGGTTTCCAAATGTTTTCCTACTGGTTCTATGAGAGCGCACTTCATGCGTGAGCACAGGGCTCAAAAACCATCCTCTTTGCCAACGATGGTGGGCTGAGCTGGGTTTTTTTAGCTCAGCTGAGGCATGGCAATCCACTCTGCTGTGCGAATCAGCTAAAAAACAAGGGAATATAGGAGAGGTAATGGCGGGGCCGGGGCCAACCAGAGATGGTATTTGCCAGTTCTCCGAACTACTCAAAATTTCCGCTACCAGTATGCCAGAACCAGTCCAAACCAGCTGAATATCGTCTCTGGTCTTCCCACATTATCAACTTAATCAATGAAATTCACTATGGCAGGATGCAATGGTAGCTATCAAGCTGACTTGCTTAAAAAGTCATTAGGCAAATAAGGCAGGGTGTCAAACTGGTGGCCTGTGGGCCGGATTGGTCATGCGCAGGCCATGCCCACCCCAGCTCCACCAAGGGAAAAAAATGTCACGATATGTCATGTGATGACAATGTGACATGCCGAGTTTGACACCTGTGCAATAAGGTATAAAGCTATCAGCGACTACTTGTTATTTTTACAATAAAAAGTAGTTTTCTTCTTTTCATACCAGCAACTGCAAAACATTAGGAAGAAGTAGCTCCTACCCTTTTTTAGGTTTCTGGTAGGTAGATGGCTAGCTATTACAGGAAACAGAATATTGGACGAAAAAAGGCTCCCCTTACTAGCAAGCTGCTAGCTATTTTGCAAACTAATTGCTAGGAAATTAAAAAAAAAGTGATATTGAGAACATTACATAGAGCAGAATGCCTTTCCTTTCCGGTCAGTTGATGAAATGCAGCTGTTTCACAGGTACTGTTTAAATAGCCATTGCGTATTTCATTTTAAGACCCTGAAAGGATCTGGATCCATAGCCATATTTAACAGCCATTGCACACATCTCACAACTAGATTTGGTACCTGATGACATATAGAAAGTGTCCACAGTTTGGGATAAGATGATGAATTTGGATTCCACAGAGTGATGGTTAAAAGAGGTCACAACCCACTTACAGTAGAACACTTTAAATTAAATCATTTTTTTTCATACTCCCAAGAATGCATTCACATAGCCTGAAAGGCTAAATTCCAGATCAGTAGATCAACTCTCTTTGTTCATATCTTTGGTGCAAATCAATCATAGCTTCTTTGGCAAAACCAATACAAACCTTAAAACAGCCACACTCAGATTCAGAAGTTTATTTTGAAGTTAAAATATGAAAATTGAAAGGCTAGGTTCAGTGATCAGGCAGTTTCATGAATAGTGTATTTATGGAATGCAAAGAGTTGTATAACGCAACAACTCAACATGCAGCTCCTTCTGAAATATCCATATTCCTTCCTTCCCTAATTACAACATCTATTTTATTGATCCTTAATGGATATTGTCAAATTATATCCTTATAACAGGGGTATCAAACTCAAGGCCTGCGGAAGGGATCCAGCCCAACGGGGTACTTAGATTTGGCCTGTAGGGCTGCTCTGGAAACAGTGAAGGACCAGCCCATAGTGGTTCTGCCAGTGAAAATGGAACCCGGGAAGACTGCATGCGGGCTGCAGGATGTCGAGCTGGTCACACCCAGCCTGCTCACGCCCACTCAGCCCCCCCCCCCCCCGAGGTTAAATACAATCCTGATGTGGCCCTCAATGAAATTAAGTTTGATGCCCCTGACTCATACTCTCAAGCTGGCCACAATTTCAACCTGTTCACTTATGAGTTGTGTTATTTCAAGAACAGATTTTGGCTACAAGTCTGATGCACCTAGCCAAAGGGTATCTTTTAAATCAAGGGTGTCCAACCTTGGTAACTTCAAGACTTGTGGATTTCAACTCCCAGGATTCCTCAACTGGCTGGGGAATTCTGGGAGTTGAAGTCCACAAGCCTCAAAGTTGCCAAGATTAGACACTTTTTTAAAATGCTTTTTTTTAATAGAAAGGTACTCCTCAAGAAAAGAGAAAAGAACATAGCAATAAACAGAGCACGTTCGCACCAATAATAAAGGAAACGCCTCAGGGTTTCTCTCTTACCAGAAGAAGTTCAGCCTGTAATTCTTTGTAACTTTTTTCATTATCCTGGAGTGTCTCAGAGAGGTCTTTAATTACTTTCTCCTTTTCTTCTATTTCTTCGTTTAGCTGTTCGTTTGCAGCTAGATGCTCCCTTTGTAATCTGAAAAGATAGATCAGCATTTTTCAAAAGACTTAAATTTGTTATATACTCTTCTCGATGAAGCAACAATACGTCTGCACTATCATTTTATCAATATCGAAGAAAACCAGGAAAAAAATATAAAGAAATGCTGAGAGAGATACCAATAGACACACGTGCTGCGGTCCTAAGCTATAGGGCAGTGGTGGCTAACCTTTTTGGGCTCCTGTGCCAAAAATGTCACGTGTGCTGGTGCTCGCTCGCAGGCCAGCACCCAGAAGGCAATGTGCACCCCCCCGCCGCCCCCTGTGCACCTGTGCACAATTCCCCCCATCGTCCCCTTACCTGCACTGTGCATGCACGTGGCTCCCAGCTGATTTTCAGGCCTTTTTCGGCCTCCCAGAGGCTCGAGGGAAGCCTCTGCAGCCTTTGGAGGCCAAAAAATGGGCCTGTTTAATCAGTTCCGGTATTTCCGGAAACACAGGAAGTGATGAAACAGCCCAAAAATTAGCTGGGAGGTGTGTACATGCACAGTGAGGTAAGTTTGCCTGGGGCTCGTGTGCCTCCACAAATGGCTCTGCGTGCCACCTGTGGCACACGTGTCATAGGTTCGCCATCACGGCTATAGGGCATTATTATTTATTTAGTGTTTAGCACATCATACATGGACTAGCTATATACATATATTGGGGTGGGAAGTTATTTTATTATTTTTATTTCTCTTATCTACTGTGTTTTTACGTCTTTGTAAGCCGCTTTGACTCGCCATGCGCGATTATGCGGCAATATAAATTTTCTAAATAAAATAAATAAAATAAACATTAACATTTCTACAGGGTAAATTGGGCAGAACAGGTCAATAGATGTGGTACCATTTATCTATTTCAATAATCCAGTACATCTTCTGGGAATAGTCAAATTCAGGTTATTTAAACTCATTGAATGGCATCAAATACATTTGGCTAGCTAAAAGATAAAATCTGAAATACAGATAGTCTTCATTTAGTGTCTGTTTAAAGCAGGCTTGTCAAACTGGTCACCCACAGGCCAGATACATCACTTGCAGGCCACACCCATCCCGGCTCTGCAAAGGCAAAAAACATCATGATACGTCACGATCAAGTTTGACACCCGTGGTTTAAAATTAAAATGGCATTGAAAAAAGTGACTTATGACCATTTTTCCCCACACTTATAACATTGCAGCCTCCCCATGGTCATGTGACCAAGATTCAGATGCTTGACCATTGGTTCACATGAACCAATATTTATGATGGTTGCAATGTCCTGGGGTCGTGTCATCCTCGTTTTTGACCTTCTGACAAGCCAAGTTAGTCGGGAAGCCATATTCACTTAACAACCACGTTACTTATTTAACAACTGCAGGGATTCACAGTTAACAACTGTGGTGAGAAAGGCCGTACAATGGGGGAAAATTCACGTAACAACTGTCTCGCTTAGCAACAGAAATTTTGGGCTCAATGGTGGTCGTAAGTCGAGGACTACCTGTAATTAACTGCTTGTGTTCATTTCATGTTCTTTACAATGAATATGTTTCAAAATAACATGAGAAAACGTAACCCAAATGCAGGGACTCAAATTTCTAAACTAAGTGAAGTGGGGATCAAGAAACATCTTATATAGGCTTATGTATTCTTGTCTATAAATCAGATGTGGAAATTCTAATATTGCTTTCCCAGGTGTTGCTATAATTACAACTACATTGAAAGTATCCTGGAGTCTGTACAGTAAGTTCTCTCCTTCTCTTTTGGTGGGCTTAGGAAAGGTTTCACTAACAGGAAGATCTCTCCTCACATCTTATTCCTAGTTATGGTAGCAAACTCTGCTGCTGGAAATTTTTCCAATATCAAAACAAAATTGAAGGAAAGAGAAATTTGTTTAAAGTGTCAGGTTCCACTAAACCGCAACCAAACAAACCACCAAAGAACACAGTCCTGGGCCAAAATGGCTTTAACTCGTTGCAGAACCATGGCACGAACTGACATGAAATAAGTGAAATAAAGTCAGGGCTATCTGCCCAGTGGTCCCCTCTACCTTTTAACAGTGCCCGTCAGCCCCCCCCAGCCATGCACGCACCCCCACCTCTCATGCGGAAACCATTACGCAGTCAGGAAATCATTAAACAGTCAACACTGAGTGGCACGCAGGCACCCGCAGCTGACTCGACTGCTTTGCAGTTGTGAATTCAGCAGTGCAGGCGCCCTCTCTGCAGCTCAAGTATTCCAGCTGCTTCTGAAGGAGCATTTTTGTCCGGGTCCGGTCCCAATAAGTATGGCGTGGTAGTGGTGGCCGTGTTAATATGGCTGTGCAGCTCTCTGAGATGGCCCAACATTCTTCTTTCCCCCCACCCCAGAAATGGCAGCCCTCATGCATCAGGGCTAACATAAAGAATAAGAAGCAGAAAGTGAGGGGAAGAGCAACCATTATCAAGCCTTGCTATCCTCCTGCATTACCAACATGAATCCAGAAAGGTTAATATTGTGTTCTTCTAGTGAAAGAATTCACACAGACCTTCCTACACCTGTGAGACTGCTTTGATGTATTGCAGTAGTGAAATGCCAAGAATATTCTGATAAAAAGACAGCAACCATTTGGCACATTAGTTATATAAAGGAGAATTTTTATAGGTTTTTTTTCCCAATTTCTACTGCAATATACATATCCATTGCTTAAGTGAATATTCAAAGAATATTGCAATTTTGGGCTAACATACTGAAAATTACTAACAGATCCACTTAGAAATCTAAAAGAATCAATAAATCATATTTTGTTTGAAGCTTGAAATCAACATCCTGGAAGAGAAAAATCTGATCAATAATTTACGAGTGATGTAAGAAAAAAATGGTGTTTGATATTATCTATGAAATATTTTATCTGGGCTATTTGTAATAAGAGTAAAATAACGTGGAGGGAATTGATAGTATCTTTTTAATGCCAGATACATTAAAGAAAGAATTCTGTAAGATAATTTCTAGTGTGCGGGAGGCCATTTTTTAAAAAATAAGACAGAAATATTCAGAAATATTTATTCAATATATTCTCTAATGTACATTATTGCACTTTTTATTTTCTATATTTCCCAGTTCTGGCCTGGAATGAATTAACTTAGTCCTTCTCAAACTCTTCCTACAAAGAGGAAGAGGATCCCTTTTAACATTCCTGTGAGGGAGGAAGGGATAAAGGGGGAGGGAAGGGAAGGAGGGAGGGAGGGAAGAAGGAAGGAAGGAAGGAAGGAAGGAAGGAAGGAAGGAAGGAAGGAAGGAAGGAAGGAAGGAAGGAAGGAAGGAGTGGAAAAAAGAAAGAAAGGAAATGTTTTAAATACTGATTTGAGTTCTCATTTTGCGCATTTACATCAGGAGTAGTCAATTATAGCCTTTTTAGGATGAAGACTAACTCTATATATCTATATATCTATGTGTATAGATATATCTTTAAAGTTTATTAATACAATTGTTGCATATTTTCAAATATTAATTTAACTAACATTTATTGCTTTTTAGAGAACTAACTATTGCCCCAAATGCTCAACATTGTGCCATCCAATTTTAGTATCACTACAAAAGTCATTCCAAAGGCTGAATATCAGAGAATATATCAGAGAATCCAATTAAGCTTTGGATCATTTTCCTCACTAAAAAAAAAATGAACAAGTATAATATTTTGACTCGTTTGCTTAATTGGCATCTCTTTATATTGTTTTAGAACACATGGGTAGAACCTGTCATCTTTTAGTCATCTTTATGCCAAAATTTTGAAAATTTCCAAAGGTCTCACAAACTGTTAAGCATTGCTTTCAGCACTGAACAATCTACAAGTTAAACCAAAACACTTGGCAGAAATATTGCAGCCTAAGTTTTCAAAGGGATCCACAGGGTATGGGATTCTTTTTAGGATGGTGAAAATTACCACACAGAAGCCAAATGACACAGCCACTCCATTAACTCCGTATCACATCACTCGCTTAAAAGTGACCATCTGTTGTGTGCTGTGTGACCAATTCCCATTGGAGGGGCGGGCAGAGGAGTATTTGGTGGAGCGGGTCAGTCTTTCCCCTCAGGAAGTAGCAATTCTCAGTCGGGGGGAGCCACACTCACGTGCTGAATTTTTCCAGGCTCTCGTGAGCATTACGCTTCTCTCTCTCGTAGGCGTTTTCCACTTCTCTAAATTTGCCTTTGAACATTTCCAAGTCAGAGATTGCTTCTGCCTGGCTGGCCTTCTCCACCTGCAAAGCTCCTTCAAGGTCTCGGATCCGTAGCTGCAAAAATCACAGGAAAACAACAATCAAGACTACGAACTTCGCTCTCCGTCAGATCAAAGTGAGGCCAGACCAAATGGGTAGGCCGAAATCATTCCTCACACAGAGAGAAAGAGATTTGTGTACATATAACGCCAGGATAAGCGTAGCTTTTCATCCACCCGATCACCATAGTTAAGGTAAAAGAAATACTGGCTACGATGGACTGGGATTAACGCTGACAGGCAATAACAATGCGGTTAAGGGAATGGGTGAAGTCAGGGTCATGTATAATCTTCTCCAATCCCAATTGCCCAATCAGAGTGAGCTTTTGCTGCCCTTAACCATGACTCTGTTGGAGCGTGATCAATAGAAAAATCAAAGCACTGAGATATAATACACCAAAGGGCAAATGGTTCGAAACATTTGAAAAGAATCATATGGATCCAACAGATTCTAAACAGGGGGGAAAAAAACGAGAGAGAAAACTGGTGGGGGAAAAATGCCTGTCGGCAATTGCTTAGCTTTTCCTTTGTCAGGAAATGTACATCTTTCTTAGTTATTATTGGTTAAACAGCGCACAAACAATTTTCCCATTAGACTTTAGGCTGGTGTTTTGTACACTGTTCTAGTTCCTGGCGGTGGAGCAAAAGATCTCAATGATATAAATTACTTAGGACACAGGTTTAAACACATTCCTTCACAGGGCCCTGGATCAGAATTTGACAAGAGAACTGAGAAAGCACGTAGAATCAACATGGCAAGCTTCTCAAATTTATTTGCTCGGAAACATATACATTTCATGACTAAAATGGAAAAGACACATGGTATCCTTTGGGCATCATTTTGCCTTGGTATTTGTAGTCTGTAATCCCTCTAGAGGCATTCATAGAATAATAAGAGTGTTGGAAGGGACCTCAGAGGTCTTCTAGTCGAACCCCCGCAGGAGGCCCTATATCATTTCAGTCCAATGGTTGTCCATTTTGAAAGCACCCAGAAGCTATTCCATTCTCTTGCTATTTTCTGCAGATCAGTCTTAAGAATTCAGTTCAGTTCCTAGACTTGAAAGCAGGATGTGCAGCTAGTTACAGAACTTGAATTATGAGGGTTCTGCTTCAGGGTGAATTTTGAGATCATCAGAGGAAGACAAACAGACAAATGATGAAAAAGGCCACAGACATAGTCCTATAGCTAACTCGTCACTATTTACCTCCCTTGAATAGCAATAGCAATTGCACTTAGGCTTATATATTGCTTCACAGTGCTTCACAGCCCTCTCTAAGCTGTTTACAGAGTCAGCATACTGCCCCCAACAATCTGGGTCCTCATTTTATCCACCTCGGAAGGATGGAAGGCTGAGTCAACCTTGAGCCTGATGGGATTTGAACTGCCAAATCGCAGGCAGTCAGCAGTCAGCAAATGCAGCCTGTAGTACTACACTCTAACCACTGCACCACCGTGGCTCATTTTATTTTACAGATTTAACCTTAGGACAATAGCTGCTGATCCAGTCTGGTATGATGGCCAGTGAGGCTACATCAATTCGGGAGCCAATCCAGGATGTTTAAACTTCACTTTGCCTTGCCGACTGAGGCATAAAACCCTCCAGTTGTCCAGCATATTCTATTTTGTTAGTTAACTGGCTACAAACCAATTGTCCAAATACTTGTGAGGAATTTTTCTTTAAAGAGGACCACATTTCATCCACACACAAAATGACATTAAATGTAAAATAATTAAAACCCATGCTAACCATCCAGGTGTGCAAAGAGCCTGGAATGCACTTATCGGTTTCATATGGTACTTTTCTCAATTTACCTGAATGATTTCAGAATTAAATTTGGATTCCAGATGTGCCGCCCTCTCCGCCTCAATGTTTTCCTCCAGTTTTTTTACTCTGGCCATAGCTAGCTGTTAAAAAAAAGTTTAAAAGTTAAAAAAAAAGTTAACAACACAGACACGCACACACCTACTTCAAGTGCTTCTGGAAACTCTCAGCTTAAAAATACTGCTAACAATCGACCCAAACTTTGCTCAGCTGCATTGGCTTCTAACTACTTCCAGATTGATTCATGTTCTGTGAAGTTTTACAAGGGCCACATTCAGCATACCTAAGTGAGCTTCTTCTCATATATAAATAACCAGATATTTGTTTCATAAGAACTTTATTGCCTGGAGGTATTCTCAGTGGGTGGTGCCATAAAAGTAGAATATTCAGAATCCAGGATCCTACAAATATTCTGCTCACAAACGTCTTTGAATCTACTTCATTTTAAAAGGCTGTCAAGGGTTCCTTATTTTGCTTAAGTCTGGCCTCTACATCACGGGTCTCCAACCATGGGAACTTTAAGCTTTGCTGGCTGGGGAATTCTGGGAGTTGAAGTCCGCCAAGGCTTAAAGTTGCCAAGGTTGGACACCCTTGCTCTACATGATTGTGACACTTTCTCCTCTGTGGCTATGTTTTTAAATCTCTCCATTTCTATTTTTTTAAGTATAAATTGGGTTATAATTAATATAACTATATTCACAACTATTCAGAGAGGCCTTTCAGAGAACCAGTAAAATGCCCTTGAAATACACTGCTTGAAATACACACTTCACCTCAGCAGGAAGGCCAAAGCGTCGATTGCCCTTCAACCCCTACAGGTAAGTCCTCGACTTATGGCCACAGTTGAGCCCAACATTTCTGTAGCTAAGCAGGATAGAGGCTAAGCTAGTTTTGTCGCATTTTACGACCTCTCCTGCTCCCGTCGTTAAGTGAATCGTTGCAGTGGTTCAGTTAGTTAACACGTTTGTTAAATAAATCTGGCTTCCCCATTGACTTTGCTTGTCAGAAAGTCACAAAAGATGATCCCATGACCCTGGGACACCGCCACTGTCATAAAAACATGCCAGTTGTCAAGTGCCCAAATTCTGAACGTGTGACTAAACAAATGGTCATAAGTTGAGGACTTCCTATGTGCTCATGACATATAACAGTTCTTGTGGTTGACTGTTTTGAAGGCTGTTTTGAGAGGGTGCTGCTTTTAGATCCTTTCAACAGTCATTCTGAACAGTTGCTTCCATGAAATACACCTCGAAATGATTTCTACAGCCTCAATAATCAACCCACACTGGATACGGGTAATCCTTGTTGAACAACATCCGAAGTTATGACAGTGTTGAATAGGGAGAGGATATATGACAGGACCTCATTCTCACAGCTATTACAGCATACCCATGATCACATGATCATGATGAGCCATGGTGGCGCAGTGCAGTACTACAGGCTACTTCTGCTGACTTCCTGCAATTTGGCAGTTCAAATCCCACCAGGCTCAAGGTTGACTCAGCCTTCCATCTTTCCGAGGTGAGTAAAATGAGGGCAATTATCTTGCTGGGAGCAAGATGCTGACTCTGTCAACTGCTTAGAAAAGGCTGGAAAGCACTGTAAAGCAGTATATAAGTCTAACTGCTGTTGCTTATAATCTGGGTGCTCCTCACCTGAGTGACACTTATGACACCGCAGCATCCTGCAGTCGTGATCCCCCATTTGAGACCTTCACTGCTGACTTCCAACAAGCAAAGTCAATGGGGAAGCCTGCAGAGGTCACAAACGGCGAATCAGGTGACCGCAGCACACTGCAACCGCACAGGATTTGCCAAATGAAGGCAAATGGAAATGCCACAACGACGTACATTGGCACAGTAATGTTAACATCAAGCTTCACAACCAGGCTGCTTAGCAACAAAGTTGCCACTCTCAATTACCATTTTGAAGTGATGGCTACCTGTACTCCAGTAGAAAGTCTAACAAAGAGATAAACAGGACAGAACAGAATAACAGAGTTGGAAGGGACCTTTGAGGTCTTCTAGTCCAACCCCCCTCTGCCCAAGCAGGACCCTATACCATTTCAGGCAGATGGCTATTCAGTTTCTTCTTAAAAGCCTCCAGTGATGGAGCCCACACAACTTCTGAAGGCAAGCCCTTCCACTGAGCAATTGTTCTCACAGTTAGGAAATTTGCCCTCAGTTCTAAGAGCCAGGAGCTAGCAAATGAATAAAGAGACTTTTACTACAAAACTCCAGATTTCCGGAGTAAATTGCTTAAAAATTTATTTCTAGTTCAGAAATTTATTTCTGAATAAGATTCAGTAGCTCTTTTAAAAGAAAGGGTAAACTGTTCTGACACTGATTTGTCTGAAAAGGTATAGGGGGTTGGACTAGAAGACCTCCAAGGTCCCTTCCAACTCTGTTATTCTATATTCTGATAATATTTATACTAGTTAAAACATACTCGTGTAAACACATTAAGACCCATTATTTCTTCCAGCACCTCATGGTACCATCAAGACATTGGAGAAAAAAAATAAAGATTTATCTATAAAGTCAATGCAGAAGTTGTTTGGCAGCATGTGTTAACTTCAGTAAAAAGAATATCTAGTAGCCAGGAGGGCTATTTTTTATTTACAACACATTTCACTTTTATAGGATTTGGGCAGGTAAATAAATCAAATGAGGACTCCAGTTCCAGATAACTGAGCTGGTAGCCTCTCAATTCATAAAACATAATAACCTAATAATTTATTCAGACTATAAATTCTTATCTCCTCCCCATAAACTTTTAAAAGATTTCCTTCATCTCATGTTTCGGATTACGTTTATTTAATAAGCCCATACATAATAAAAAGCTACGTGACAAAACCAAAAAGAAAAAGTAGCAAAAATTAAGCCAAGAGAGTGTGAAAATCTGGCCTTACACCAAGAAATGCAAATTGCACATCAGCCGCTTTCTGGTTTTAATAGAGATAAGGGGGTCTGAAAATGTACAGGCTGAAAAAAGAAGTTAAAATTGAGGAATGAAGGATACAGAGATTACTGTTAAATGGTCTACAATTGACCTCAAAAACCACTAGAGGGCACCAAAGGAATACTAACGCTAAAGCAACATTTCCTTTTGGTATCAGATTGACCTGTACTGTGTTTAAAAAAAAAACATCTTAATTACCTAAAAGAAAAATAATATGCAATACTCAGATTAACCTCTTCTCGGAAAATTTAGAAGACTTTCCACATAAGGTTGGGCAACAACTACCTCAAATGGCTAGGATTTATTATTTAATGCCTAATCCTTTCTGCTCTTGACCAAAAACCACAAGCCATTTAATTTCATCTCCTTTGTAATTCCAGACTTTAAAGGTTTTTCCTAATTTCAACATTAGCATGATAAAAAGGGGTTTTTTTAATTGTTGTTCTCTTTTTTTTAACTATCCCTGAACTGGGTAGATCCACAGGCCTGTGATGATGAACCTATGGCATGTGTGCCGGAAATATCAGGTATCTGCTGCGCATGCGTGGGGGGGGGGGAAGACGCTCGCGTGGGAGATGCGTATGCATGCGTAGAGGCATGCGGCATGTGGGGGGATCGCATGCATAGGGGGAGTCGCACGCGCATTGCATCATGGTTGCCGGCACACGTACGAGTGCGCACACTTTTGGCACACAACATGGAAAAGGTCAGGGGTGGGATTCAATTGTTTTAACAACCGGTTCTGTGGATGTGGCTTAGTTGGTGGGCGTGGCTTGGTGGTCATGTGACTGGCTGGGCGTGGCCAACTCAACATCACTCACATCGAGCCATGCATCTCCTCGCCTGGCTTCTTGTGACTGTGGGGATACTGCAACAGTCATAAGTGTGAAAAATGGTCATAAGTCACTTTTTTCAGTCCCATTGTAACCTTGAATGGTCACTCCACACAAGCAAAATACCAGCAAAGAAGGGAAAAAAATTCCAGAGACGTTCCTGAGACAGGAAGTCTAGTCCTGCCAAGAATGTAATAAGAGTTAATGGAGAGGCAGTTTCTGTAAGCAACACCAGAATGTTTCCTTCCTGCTTCCCTTGCAGGATTAGGCCAGTAATTTCTTCTAACAACTGGTTTTGCAAACTGCTTAGAATGTTAACAACCAGTTCTAGCGAATAGGTGCGAACTGGTAGAATCCCACCCCTAGAAAAGGTTAGCCATCACTGCCATAGATCATAGCAAACTAGTTGCTCACTAAAAAAAAAAAAAGAAGCTGGCTACGGACTCTGCAAATTGTTTCCAAATGAACTTTTGGGCAACCTCTTTTTCTTTTGTGTTCTAAGAAATAAAAAGATGTTGTAATAGCACACTAATGATTTGGGGTGGATCTCTATATCTACCCTCCCTATTTTATTCCTGGCATTTTTACCCAACCTGATACACTCTGGATGTACAGGAGACCTTGACTTACAACAGTTCATTTAGCGACCATTACAACTGGGATGAAAAAAATGATCTCATACTTATGACCGTTGCAGCATTCTCATGGTTGTGTGATTTACATTTGGATACTTGACAACTGGCTCACATTTACGATGGCTGTGGTGTCCCAGGGGTCACAACATCCCCCCTTTTGCGACCTTCTGACAAGGCAAGTCCATGGAGAAGCCAGATTCACTTAACAACTGGGTTGTTTACTTATCAAACCGTAGGACTGTGTGGCAAGAAAGGTTGTAAAATGGGACAAAATCCACTGTCAGGATTCCAGCAGTTACCCCAATTAAATCATGAGCCACACTCCCAAAACTTCAAAGGATTTACTGGAAGTCAACATGTTGGCATGACCTGGGCGTAGCCGACTCTGAGGCACGTAATTCACTTTCATCCTTGACCCTGCTTTTCCCCCCACAGCCCTCTGGGTGTATCATAATTCATATTCTCCAAGGAAACCCATCCATAGCCAACAGTCATCAATAATGCTCTCCAATTAGATTTTTGCAGGGCAGGAGCTTCAGTCATCTAATCAGTCTCTGAAGAAAATATGAATGGAATGTACTTTCGATTCCACACTGCTGCCTGCTCTTTGAAACTTCCTCCATCCTTCTTTCTGTTGATAACTATAAAACGTGTATAGAAAATGTTTTATGAGTTGACTCCCACTTAGCAAATGTTTTGCTTAACAACAGAAATTCTGGGCTCAGTTGTGGTCGTAAGTTGAGGACTACCTGTACAGCACAATGCAAAACAGAACTGGAGCTGACAAAAATCCATTCTCATAGGACTGGAAATTTCTGGCCAAAGCCCAAGGCCTCTTACCGGGATTTAGAAACTCATTATGCTAAAGCTGTGCAAAGAAGAGAAAAGCCTCCTTTATCTGACTTAAATTATGGAAGAAACTGCTTTTGAAAGTATTTTCCTTTGCTTTAGACCTTTCACTGGTGTTTCCTTATCCTCTTTTACTCCAAAGAGCCTGGACAAGGTCTCCTTGCTATCAACAGCTCCTTTTGCAAGGAAACAACCCCAGAAACAAAACAGAAGGCAGCCATTGGATACCCGCCTCATTATCTGGTGAATTTTCTTACCTCAAGTTCTTTTCTAAGCCGAGTCTCTCTCTCAGCACTGAACTGAAGTTCGCTGGCCTGTCTCCTCAAGGCTTCTGAACAGCCACTATGTTCTCTTTCTAGATCTTGTACCTTTTTGTGGACATTTTGCACTGTGCTGGTGCTTTCCTGGTGGGAGAATAAGAATTAGTTCCAACTTCAGCATTTTCCTTGAAGAGAAAGATCTGGAGACAATGTACTCTTGGTCTTTAAATCTGAGAGTAGGATCAAGAGTCCTCAAACAACTCAGAACAACACATAAGTTGGAAGTTGTCCCACTGAAAGGCCTCCATGATTATTGTCTACCAGTAGCCCCAAACACCATTACATAGAAGCAGGATACGCACTGTCAATAAGTTTCAAAGTAAAAATGTTTTAGGTTTTTTTTTTTATACTATGTAAAGAACTTCCATTTAGGACATTTAGAAGTTCACATTGCCATTTTAACGGTTTCAACTTTAGATTTGTTATAGACTTACATAACACAGTACTTTTAGGTAAAAATAACAGGGCTAAAATTATTCAGTCGACATTATAGTTGATTTTTTTTATTTATTCCTTTCCTTTACATTCCACTTTTTTGCCACAGGTCTCAAGCCAGTGTTTCTGCTTAGTTTCACACTCACCCAATGTCTGCCACTCAACATCTGTGACAATTTGTGCAGAGTCCATGATTAGCCCACAGTTACCCAGAGAAATTCCAGTTTCAATGTATATTTGTATCCAGATCCCTCCACAACAAATCCTGCATGTTAACCATTACTCCTTGCTGGTTCCTTTTATTTCCTAACAACAGAAACTCACACGCAATCTATCATCTAGGCTGTACAGTATGATCAAATATGATGAACACAACAGTCCTTCATAAAGGGTCCTTCATAAGCTATCATCACAGAGTTTTTTTTTTAATTATTGCAGCAGATAAAAACAAGAGCAATTAGTATAGCGGCATTTAGTTAAAATAGAACATTTTTGCTTTTGTCTTTGTCTCACTTTCCTTGTTGGCTGATTCAGTAACTTTTTAGAGCAAGGGTCGCCAACCTTTTGGGCCTCAGGGACCCTCAAACTCATAATTTCAAATCCAGCTGACCACTAATATGAATTTTGACTGACGGTGGCTTGCTGATGTTGGTGGGAGACAGAGAAATCTGATCTAACCTCGGAGGGCTGGCAGTGATGTTCTCTCCCCTCTCTCTCTCTCACACACACAAACACACACACAAAGAGGTCACACACACACACACACACACCGCCCAAGGCAGCCACATTCCTTCATTAACCTGCTTTTCAGCTCCGTTCTCAGGGGAAGAGAGAGAAACAGACTGGATTAATTGCTTTGGGGGGTGCTTTTGGGGGGACATTTCTCTGTAGACCACCAAAATTTTCTCACGGCTCACCAGTGGTCCGCAGCCCACCAGTTGGCAACCACTGTTTTAGAGAACTGTCCTAGCACCAAACCTAGTCAAATATATTGCTTAGCTTGAAAGTGGCTATAACTCCTACATCACAGTGTTGTACCCTGTTTCTCAACATAGGTAGTCCTCGACTTACAACCACAACTGAGCCTAAAGTTTCTGTTGCTAAGTGAGAAAGTTGTTAAGTGAATTTTGCCCTGGTTTACGAGCTTTCTTGCTACCGTGGTTAGGTGAATCACTGCAGTTAAGTTAGTAACACACTTGTTGAGTGAATCTGGCTTCTCCACTGATTTTGCTTGTCAGAAGGTAACAAAAAGTTGGTCACAGGATCCAGGGACATTGCAACTGCCATAAATATTAGTCAATTGTCGAGCGTCTGAATTTTGATCATGTGACTATGATGTGTATGCTGCAACCATCACAGGTGTGCAAAACGGTTATGGGTCACATTTTTCTGGGCTGTTGTTAACTTCAGATTGTCACTAAATGAACTGCTGTAAATCAAGGACTACCTGTACAGAGGAAGGGAAACCTTAATAAAGTCAAAACTGCAAAACGTGAGATGTTTTGTCTTAGCTCATTATTTTATTAACTGATAATTCAACGTGTTTCTCTGCCTCAAATTTGGTAGGCAAGAGCACTTGTGACAAGGAGGAGAATGTAATGATGTAAAGCAAGTCCAATCCAGAAATCATTGAGTAGTTCTGTGTTTTAGTCACCAAGAAACGTAATCCAAAAGAGCTTCACGACGAAAATTAACAGCAAAAGGTCTTGAGACTATGGATTTTCAGACCTGCAACTTCTCATTGCAACGCATTAAATCAATTTAGAAAAGGGAACATGGCAGGCTGGTTATTAGTCTGCCTGAGCACTTCACCCTCCCTTGCTACATCAGTCAAAACGATCTCGGTGGGGCATGTATTTACTGCCACTGCTTAACTGTCTAACACAATGCTTTCTCCGTCATTAATTTCTAAGCTTCTTGGTCTTGTTTTAGCACAGATGCCTACCACTCCTCTGTGAAAGATATAATTAGCTTGTTTGCCTGATGAGAATTCAGCAGCAAGATCAGGGTATTTAAAGCTGCACTGAAAACTAGTAATTTTGTTCTCCCTGAAGCAACGTTTGCAGTCTTAATCCGGGATTCTAGGCTCACAAAAACCGGACAATTCAAAGATGAAAAATTACAACTAGCTCTGCAGTAGTACGGTAGAACAAACCTTGTAATCCAATCACAGTGACAGCTTGATGTACTAGACTAGAGCAAAGCAAGTTGAACCTTGCTGGTTAGCCTAACAGTAGGATATCTTCTAAAATCTTTAGAAAGGTTTTCCAATTTCACCATCTCTATTCATCTGCTGCTCAAAACCAAGTTGGATTAAACCCGTTATTTTCATCAAGCTTCATTATGTGCCAACCACCACTTCATAAATTCTCCCTCTAATTGAATTCAGCCAGGCCTCTCTCCTATTGAACTAAGACATAACTCCTGAATCTATGCATGACCCTAAACCATGCTTTAATACTAATCATAATATGTGGTTGGATTCCCACATAACAAAAAACCGAACCAACCATTGCAATAACTTAACTTAATGGGCACAGTTAGCCCTTTCCCCACTTTCATCTAACCCCGGATGAATTTCCTGTGGCAATTGTTTCCTCCTTCCCTGCCCTGCCATTTGGTTGGTGGAATCAGTTAAGCACCTTCAGAAAATAAAACAAGGGTGTTCAACCTTGGCAACTTTCATTTCCAGAATTCCCCAGCCCAGAGATACGTTGAAGTCCAAAGGTCTTAAAGCAGGGATCCCCAAACTTGGCAACTTTAAGACTTGTGGACTTCAACTCCCATAGCTGGCTGGAGATTTCTGGGAGTTGAAGTCCACAAGTCTTAAAAGTTGCCATGTTTGGAGACCTACGTCTTAAAGTCACCACAGTTGGACTCTCCTGGTGTAGATCCAACTCTTCCCCTTTAGTCGCCTGCCTTTCGGGGCCATTCTCCTTTGACAGCACAAGCATCTGGTTCTTTCCAAGCAGCTTCTTCTCAGCCCAGAGATACTGACCAATCTGGTCAGCAGTTTATTTGTGGAGATAGGGGTGCATAGGGAAAGAAAGAGAGCCTATTTACTCTCTGCTACCTCACAGTGCAACAAAATCTGTTATAAGCTACAATGTTCTTCAGCCATTCCAGTCTTCCGTTAGCAGACAGTTCCATGGGATGGCGATATAGGAATGGTCGGCCCTATGGCCATTCAGTGACCACGCAGGGATGCAGTGGCTCAGTGCTTAAGATGCTGAGCTTAGTCTATCAGAAAGGTCGGCAGTTCGGCCGTTCTAATCCCTAGCATCACGTAACAGAGTGAACTCCCATTACTTGTCCCAGCTTCTGACAACCTACCATGTTTCTCATATAATAAGGCCGGGTCTTATTTTTTTTTGAGCCCCGAAAAAATGGCTAGGCCGTTTTTTCGGGGGTGAATTAATTTCTCCTCCCCCCACCCTCGCCTAGAGCACCCCGCGGGCAGCCATGCCTCGCCACCAGCTGCTCCTAACAACTGATCATGGCGGAGTACTGCCTACCCCTGCCAAGCGCCTTTGCTGCAGACCCGGGTATGGTGCTGGTTGCAGGCCAGGTCAGCGGGTGGGTGGTGGTGGTGTGGATGTCAGCCTTTAAATCGCAAGACCTTTGGCATCCGCCGCTGCTGCTTCCTCTAACGCTCAAGCTTTCCCTTCGCATTCCTCCACCGGCAGCGTTTCAGCCGCTTCTCGGGCAGGGAAGCTGCCTCCACAGCTTCCACAGTTCCCACCGGTGCTGGCGAGAGAACAGCGGCAGCGCCGGCGGGAACCGTGGAAGCGTTTCAGCTGCTTCTCAGGCAGGGGAGCCGCCTCTGTGGTTTCCACAGTTCCCGCTGGCACTGCCGCTGTTCTCTCGCCAGCGCCGGCAGGAACAGTGGAAGCCACAGAGATGGCTTTCCCGCCCGAGAAGCAGCTGAAACGCTTCCACAGTTCCCGCCGGCGCTGCCACTGTTCTCGTGCCAGCAGGAACCGTGGAAGCCACAGAGGCGGCTCCCCCGCCCGAAAAGCAGCTGAAACGCTTCCACAGTTTCCACAGCGCTGCCGCTTTTCTTGCGCCAGCGCCAGCAGGAACTGTGGAAGCTATGGAGGCAGCTCCTCCGCTCGAGAAGCAGTTGAAATGCTGCTGGTGGAGGAATGCAAAGGGAAAGCAAGAGCGGCGGAGGAAGCAGCAGTGGCAGGCGCCGAAGGTCTCACGATTTAAAGTGCCCTGCCAAGGCCAACATCCACACATCGCCACCCGCCTGTTGACCCAGCCTGCAACCAGCACCATACCCGCGTCTGCAATAAAGGTGCTTGGCAGGAGTAGGAAGCACTCTGCGCTCGGCCATGATCAGCCGTTAGGAGCAGCTGGTGATGAGGCGTGGCTGCCTGCAGGGCACTGTTAAAGGCAAGTTCCCCCCTACCCGCCCCCCTCCCCCCACAATTTTTCATGTTTTAAAATAGGCCTAAATTTGGGGGGAAGAGCTTAATTTCATTTTATCCCTAGAAAACATGCTGGGTCTTCCTATTGGGGGTGGCCATATTGTTGGAGAAACACTGTACAGTTTAAAAGCATGTAAAAATGCAAGTAGACAAATAGGAACCATTTTGGTGGGAAGATAATAGTGTTCTGTGCGCCTTCGGCGTTTAGTCATACTGGCCACATGACCACAGAGACGTCTTCGGACAGTGCTGGCTCTTCGGCTTAGAAACAGAGATGACCACCACCCCCTAGAGCTGGAAACGACTAGCACATATGTGCAAGGTGAATCTTTACCTTTTACCTTACCTCACAGTGCAACAAAACCTGTCAGCTGTTATGAGCTACAATGTTCTTGAGCCGTTCCAGTCTTCCGTTAGCAAACAGTTCCATGGGATGGCAGTATAGGAATTGTCGGCCCTATAGCCACTTCCAGGTGAAGGGCCCTGGATTCAGTCCTCTCCCGCTCCCTTCCATGTTTTTCAGCATCTCCATGCCATCACCAGGTCACATAATCCATTGATTTGGATCACTTGATTTCCAACTGAATAGCACCACCCAGAAACTCCTATTGGCAAGTAATACAGTAGCTAATTTGTAACCAGGCACTCATCATCGTGAGCACACACATTTGTACTGTGAACCCTACATTTGCCACCAATAGGTTCTCACACACAATTCAAAATGCTTGTGACATGCTGTCAAGTTCTTTATGTGGGTTAGCACCTGCTGAAGAGCTGCCTTCTTCAGTCTCTTACCTAATACAACCAAACTGGGAGAAGCTTCCTGTTGCTACTCCATGAGGGGAGGCAAAAGAGGCCTACAGTTTTTTTAGTTGAAGTGCTTATTTTGTGATTTACTGTCATTTGAGGTTTGTCTAGCCTCACCTTTATGGACTGCAACATCTTATATACATGGGCAGAATTGAAGAAACAGAAGTGTTGCAAAAGACACAACTGAGCCCAGGTGGAAGGGAAACATAAAAAAGAGACTCTGAACACCTGTGCCTAAATTATGCTAGGTATAGGTTGAGCTGGAGAATTCTATTATATTACCCCATCAGCAATAAATACCATTTTTAGACATCCAAAGATGTTCTTATTTCTTGATTCCCCCATTTGCTGGCCACTCAGGGCTTGAACTGTTGCCTTAGGGAAACAAGCTTTTCCAGCGAGTATTTGGGGTTTTATTCAAACAATATATCTGTTATTTAATTATTCACAGGCATTATATTTTATTAATAACAATACACTGATTAGTTCATCTTTGATGCTTTAGTCTACATTGGTTTCCTAAGGATGATTTCTGAAATAAACTGCCAGCTCATTGTGAATGCGTCAACATACAAATGCTATAAATAAATATGTACAATTTTTAGTGTATAAATAAAAATAAAATACATTCAGATTTAATATGGGGTAGAAAGATGTTAATTCCATCATCCCCAGTCAATCTGTTCACCTCATCTAGGAGATGTCTTCACATTGTATTAATGGGGGTAGCAAATACTTATTTTTATAACATGTCATTAACTGCATTTAAATAGTTCAGTGCCCCTTTTTAAAATAAAATGATATACTATTTTGTTGCAATTTAATGCTAGTTTCAGTAGTAAAGATTTATGGGACTTCCTTCAATCAAGGATTATGCCAGGTTTTGATTGCATGTCAAAGGCAAGTATGCCCGAAAAATAGATGGCATCAAAGCCTATTCTGGGAGGTGGTTTGAGAATTTTACACAATAGCAATAGCACTTAGTACTTTACAACCCTCTCTATACGGTTTAGAGTCAGCCTATTGCCCCCAACCATCTGGGTCCACATTTTACCAATCTTGGAAGGATGGAAGGCTGAATCAACCTTGAGCCTGGTGGGATTTGAACTGCCAAATTGCAGGCAGCTGACAGGCAGCAGAAATAGCTTGCACTCTAACCACTGCGTCACCGAGGCTCATGAAATGGGTATAGATTTTGCCACTTAAAATGTCCAGTCATCAAAATTGTAAAGGCCAAATATTAAAGCCCATCTAAACTGGGAGTGATAAGCAGTTCCTATAAAGCAAAGTACACTGACACTAGTCAGACAGGTAACAATTTTTTTAAAAAATTTCTGAAATGGTGATTAAGAATGGAAATTTAAGTTGAAATAATAAGTGCCAAATTAAATTTACAGATATATTAAGAAGTAGAGAGGAATCAATCACAATATGATCCCCTAGCACACATCAAGTTGACCGTATATCTGCTTAATAAGCCAAATCATCAATGATACATTGCTATTCCCTTGTGCAAGAGCAAGCCAATTTCATCCAAATCAGAAAACTATGATTTACGGCTTTAACAAACCAATGTATTAATGCAAACAATAGGTTCATTGCATTCCAAAGTCATTAAATCATGGCTTTCCAGTTCAGATGAAAGAAACTGTGTTTTACTTATGCAAAAAAAAAAAGGTGGAGGGGAGGAAGGGATTGCATGAGCTCAGAAAAAGATTTATTGATATCTCAGCTTATTAAAGCAATCCCTGAAATGTAATACTGCTATATTAGAGTGGCTTTTGAAAGCAGAGCAAGTATAAAATGTAGTCATTTCTTACAATCCAACCTCACTAAGTGAAAGAAGATTGATTTCAATAGTTTATCCTCACAACTCCAGTGGAATTAAAATAGGTCTACGCTATGGCATATCTAACTAAAATAAAGATCACTCTGTTATAAGTAAGTTTAGAAGTTTCTTATGCAATGTTGGGCTGTTAGCCACAAGATGATGCTGTTGTATTTGTTATAGAAAATCCAATCTTCTTTTAGAAAGTAGGCAAAGGATTCAATATAAATCTTCCAAAAGCCCATCGGTACATTTCCCTCTGCTAAAAATTCTTCAAAGGGCTTATGATTCCATTTCTCTTTGCTACAGACAATTATTTTAATTCAGTTTTCATAGATACTGCTAAAATAATGTTTACATGCCATAGCTTACATCTGGTTCAACTGACTTATTTAAGGGACCAGATCTTCCATTTCAAACTTGCAATATAATTGCTCACACTGGTAACAGAAGGGAAAGATTAAAAATTAAATCGTGAAAATAGCAACAAGCACACACCAGATTTACCTAAAGATATAAATAATGTTATAAGATAGAAGGAAAGAGGAGGGGATGCCCAGAAGCAATGTGGCTAGTTTTAATCACAGTGGATGCAATGTTAGTAGACCTGAATGACCAGACTTGTCATAGAAGAGTCTATCTATGTTATTTCTAAGGATCGACAATCACCATAATCAGATCAAATCAATTCCCCCCCAATTAGATTTTATATGTATTTATAAACTCATAAACACACAAATAGACACTTTATTATCCAAGAATAAGAAATCTATGGCTGTTCAGAGATAAATTAAATGAATTAAAAATCGTTGCATGCTTCATTTTGGCTACGCTACCATGGCTGAACTGTAATTCAACATTTCAACAGCAACAGATAGTCCTCTTCTGCAACCTGTTAGTAAAGACCTTTATGTCCTTGTAACTTTAATGTAATATAGTGCAAAGATATTTATTTTTATAGTTGGCTGCAGTCAGCCAGATATTTAGACAGGATTTGGCCTTTTGATCCATCTGTAAGTCCTTCCTAAGGACATAAGATAGGCTAAAGCTGTTGTTTGATGGTATAAAAGATGTTGTCACAGGATATAAAGGTATTAGAGGTATTGTCACAGTTTGTAAGCTATTCCAAGTAAAGCTGCCTTTTGCAATTGACTGATAGTCATTTTGTTGATATCATTGGTGATTATTATTATTACGTTAGGATATTTTCCCCTTTTAAGTTTTATCCATGCTACTTAGTACCAGTTTCTTTTAAAGCTATTATTTCTTCTTTAAATCCTTTTTTTGCCACTATTATTTCACAACACACTTGATTTTCAAATAAACACAATTCCTGAAAGAGTATCAGTGTATTGGCTTTTCCTTCCCTTGCTTTAATTGTTCTCTGTAAATTAGAGATTTTGTTTAATACCTGTTTAACCGACAATTACTTTGAAAACAATCTGATCTTCTTGAGATAACTGAGGAAGTTAACCTTTTAATGTTAATTTTCAGTTAACTACCGTACATACCATCTGTGTATGTAGATAAACCTGACTGCCAACATTTATATTTGTACCACGGGAAACAATAAAAATATCACTTTGTTTCCTGTGGTACAAATATAAATATTGGTAGTCAGAAAATCATACTACTTGAACATTAGTCACTTTCTTTTCTCCTTTTTCTCTTTTCTTGTTGATTGGCATTGTTTTAATTCTACCCTTATAAACAGTTCTGGGGTGGTTGAAAGTCTGTATTCTACTTTCTAATCTCAAATTAACCTAAAATGGGTTTTGGAACAGATCTGGAAGTATCTATTGTACAGGGTAAAAATATGGAGGCAAAAGAGCTGAACATATAGAGCAGCCTTTCCCAACTCCTCAGATATACTGTAGGAGATTTCTGGAATCTGCAACTCGGGTGACTAAAGACGTGATGCCTGGTAATTTTGGTAGCAATCTGAATGTATCAGATATATACACTAAAAGTATTAATTTACTTTAGATGAAAACTAATTTACAGAACAACAAAAATATTATTAACCCAAATGCCACAACCTGAGTGCATAAAGTAAATCTTCAGATGGTACAATTTGTGATGCCAACCATAAATGAACAGGGAGACACTTCTATTACCAGGGTCAGGAATACCTTCTATAAGGAGACTGTAAATGTCTAGAGCAGGATTGTCAAACTCAAGGCGCGGGGCCCAGATTCAGCCCACAGAGTGCTTAGAACTAGCCCGTGGGGCCACCCTAGAAACAGCAAAGGACCGGCCTGCGGTGCCTCTGCCAGTGAAAACGGAGCTTGTGAAGGCCATGTGCGGCTCTCACGAGCTCCATTTTTGCTGGCAGAGAGTTGCAGGAGGCTATCGCAGTCGAAAACTGAGCTCGGGAGCCTGTTTTCATTGGCAAAGCGCTCGGGCCACCACAGGCATCCCCCACACAAGTGATATCGAGCTGGCCATGCGCACACACACACACCCCGAGATCAAACACAACCGTGATGTGGCCCTCAATAAAATCGAGTTTGACACTCCTGTTCTAGAGACACAGCCTCATGAAGAGGACATCCCCGCTTTTACTAGATCAGAACATAAAGAAGCTGACCTATCAAATATCCAGGCTAAGTAGACTTTTATATTTTAGCACAAGTGTTGAATTTTGCTGTACAGCATCCTGGCCTTTTGAACTGCGAAAGTATTTTTGCAATAGGCTTCCTCCCTTAACTACTTTGCACTCTAGCTGCAGCCCATGGTCTAACTAACTCCTAAGGCATGCCCATCTAAGGTATACAGTACTGTAATCATTTGGACTAGAAACTTGGACTTTACTAGTACACTTTCAATATTACGCAAAAATCAAGAACACAGGGGGCATAACCTCACACTGACAGCAGGGAAGTTCGAAAGTAATGTTGGAAAGTATTATACTTCACAGAAAGAAGTGGTAGCTTAGAACCAACTTCCAACGGAGATAGTGGGTCAGTTATCAGTAACTGAGTTTATGCTTGGAATAAACACTTGTCCATCATCCAACAAAAATAAAAAATAAACGTTAATAAAATATATGTATAATAATTAAAAATGATAAACAAATGAAGTGAAAAGAAAACAAGCCCAAAAACGAACAAAAAAACTCAAAAGCGCAAACTCAATGGACTACTAGGTCTTTTTCTGCTATTAGTTTTCTCTGTATCTATCAACTACTGCAACTGGGATATCCTGACCAAAAGACAGAACAAACAGATACCTTTAAGAAAAGATGCACGTTTTTCAAAAAAATGGAGGAAAACAGTCTACCATTATAGTACTGACCCCCGTGTTGTAAGAAGAGACATCAGCTTACAATATCCAAGGGGCTAAAGTGAAATAATATAATAGTACTGCCATTTGAGGTAGACTTACAACCGTTCATTTAGTGACCGTTCAAAGTTATAACAGCCCTGAAAAAAGTAACTTGCGCCAGTGTTTCACACTTATATCTGTTGCAGCATCCCCATGGTCATGTGATTAAAATTTTGGATGCTTGGCAACTGGTTCATATTTATGACGGTCGCAATATCCCAGGATGATGTGATCATCTTTTGGGACCTTCTGACAAGCAAAGTCAAAGGGAGAAGCCAGATTCACCTAACAACCCTGTTACTAACTTAACAGCTGCAGTGATTCACTTAACAGCTGCGGCAAGAAAGGTTGTAAAATGGGGCAAAACTCACTTAACCAGTGTTTCGGCAACATAAATTTTAAGCTCAATTGTGGTCATTCATCGAGAACTACCTGAATTTTTAACCATGAATCCAATACTATTTTGGGCTTGTAATAAAGATATGACTGCTTCTAGTTTAGCAGCATGCCCTAACCCAACAAAAGATACCTGTAACAAAAATTGGAGTTCATTTCTTTCTGATTTCCAATGTTCTGCCTGACACCTAAACTCTTCTTCTGCCACTTTCATGATCTCTGACTCTATCACGTTCTTCTGTTCCTTCTGGCATTCCAAAGTCTCCTTGGTGTAGACACAGGGTAAAATGAACTTAGTGATAACATACTGTAGGCTTTACATATAGCTGTATAAATATATACAGACGGGAAATAATTAAAGCTATTCAACATTGTGTTGTAGAACCATGTTATTCCCATTTCCTAATTTTACCAGAGAAAGGAGAAAACCATTTTATATACTTTTATATTTGCATCAAGACAAATTCCTTGTGTCCAACCACACTTGGCCAATAAAGAACTCTATTTATGATTAATGATTAATGATTAATATTAATATTTATGATTTACATTCAGATGCCTGGCAACTGACTTATATTTATGACCGTTGCAGCGTCCCAGAGGGTCACATGATCCCCTTTTGTGACTTTCTGATAAGCAAAGTCAATGGGGAAGCCAGATTCACTTAACAACCATGTTACTAATTTAACCAATGCAGTGATTCACTTAACAACGGTGGCAAGAAAAGTCGTAAAATGGGCCAAAACTCACAACCAATTTCTCACTTAGCAGCGTAAATTTTGAGCTCATTTGTGGTTGTAAATTGAGGACTACCTGTAGTTGAAACTACTTAGATTTAAGGAAAAATAGTATTTTTGGCTACACTGAAGGTTAAGCAAGACATTGTTCTTTAATAAGCAAGAAAAACTGCCATTGTATCTAAACAAACCACAGTTCCAATCTTTCTGCTTGCAAATCAAAATCCTACACTCTGTTTAATCCAGGTTTGAAATTCTGCCTTGGGCAAATAATTTATCACAGGGACAGCAACATTGGTCACTATAAACATTATTGAATTGCAACTCCCATCAAGCCTTTCCTGTAGACAGAACAGGTGGTGCTGATGGGAACTGCAGAGCAAAAGCTACTGAACACAATGCCCATATCTGCCTTGTGGATCGGATTAATTTTTAACATGTGAAAATCCCCCACTCTTTTCTGTCTCTCAACTGACCCGGCTAAATTCAGCTACAAATCACTACTTTTTCTTTCATGAAACATTTGCATTAAACATCTGGCTATCTTGGACAAGAAAGTCCCCACCCAAAGAACATCAACTATACTCTCGGATGAGAGTAGGAGGTTACATTCTTGTATGTTTGGACGAAACAAGGAATGCAACTTACAAGAATACCACATGCTAGACCAGGCATGTCCAATCTGTGACCCATTGGCCACGTATGGCCCTGGACAGCTAATAATGCCACCCCACCAGATTTGTACACTTTTAAAAGTGGTGTGGTGGCCTATAAATGGAGCTCTCACCTCATAATCAGGAGGCTGTGAGTTTGATCCTAGGTAGAAGATCAACCTATTTCTCTCTTTGTGCAGGATGAGAATATATCTGCTGAATATAACTCAGCATTGGCAACAGGAAGGGCATCCGGCCAGTAAACACTCAGCTGCATTCAGTTGTCCAGACTCCACCCCACAAGGGATTAGCCGGTCATTAAAAGAAGATGACTAGATTGTACATTTTTAACATTATGTGAGTTATATACATTAACTATATTGTATCTTTTATATGTGGTCCATTTCAATTCCATTTCACTCAATGAGATCCAAGCAAAACAAGAGTTTGTATATCCATGCTCTAGACCAGTGGTCTGTGGACCTCTGCGGGATCCATGAAGGCTTGAAGAAATGTTATTATTATTTAAATCTTGAGTTATGTCTTGGGAGTCCATGACCACAAAAGTTATTTAAAGGGGGTCCATGGTGAAGAAAAGATTGAGAACCACTGCTCTAGACTCTTCACTGGCCAAGAACCATTAAGACATTTTTTTTTCACCTCAAGTAATACTGTCATGTCAAAGAAAAAAAATCAATCTCCCACTTAAGCATTTACCTTTTAGCAGTTTGCTTACCTCTTTGCCTGAAAAATAAGACTTACTATATTTAGCCAGGAAAAAACCCTCTTTAGTTTGTGTCCTATCTTTTAAACTGCAAAGTTTTTTGGGGGGAACCCAAGAAAAAAAAATTGTGAAAAAACTGAGCAGAAAATACTGTACTAATAAGAATATGTGTTTATATTCTTCTGAACCATAAAATTTCTATTAAATACAGCAACAACCATCAGAGTGGGTCAGAAAAATGGCAACAGCATTGCCTCTTTGTACAGATATGCTATGTTGATGCATACCATAGAGCAGTGTTTTTCAATCTTGACCACTTGAAGATAGGGGGACTTCAGCTCCCAGAAGTCTGTGCTGTTTTAAGCCTTGCCCCTTTGTACATACATGCTATGATGACACAGAGCAGTGTTTCTCGACCTTCATCACTTGAAGACGGATGGACTACAGTTCCCAGAATTCCCCAGCCAGCTATGCTTGATGATGATGGTTATCACTGAAGCTCTATACTCTATGGCAGTGTTTTCCTCAACCACTAGACCAAGGATGTCAAACTCGCAGCCCGCGGGCCAGATGCATCACGTGCTGATCCCGCCCCCGCCCAGTTTAGTGAAGGGGGAAAAAGTCCCGATACGTCATGTGACACCGCCGTGACGACGCAAGTTTGACATCCCAGCACTAGATCAAACCGGTTGGCTGGGGAATTCTGGGAGTAGAAGTCTACCCCTCTTCAAGTGGTCTAAAGTTGAGAAACACTGCCATAACAGTATAGAACTCCAATGATAACCATCATCATCCTTCATGAACTTCCTGAAGACACCACTAAATAAAAGCTTACCTTCAAAATCTCATCCAATCTCATCCTTTCCTTCAAAAGCGTTTCGTATTCAGCATGACAGGTACCAATAAGCAACTCCTTTTCTGATAACTCATTGATCAATCTTCGCTGTTTTTCATCCCACTGACACTTATTGATGTGAAATACTTTCTCTGCCTCATTCAATTTCTGCTGAAGAGCTCTGATGGTTTCTGTTGAAAAGACATGCAAGGTGATTCTCAAATACAATTACAATCTGAATTAAAGTACCATAGGTTCTTCTCCAACAATATGCAAAAAGCAACAAGCCAAAGGTTTTACAGTGAACATTGCCATAACTATTCTATTAAAAACAACAATCTTTTCAAATTTGCCGTTTTACATGAACAACACAAAAAGCAGGTGAAAAGCCATTTCTATCAATGAAGATGTTTTGGTATACATATTTGTTACACCAAAGAGCCAGTTTGGTCTAGTGGTTAATGCAGGGGTCCCCGAACTTGGCAACTTTAAGACTTGTGGACTTCAAGTCTTAAAGTTGCCAAGTTTGGAGCCCTCTGGGTTAAGACATCAGGCTAGAAACTGGGAAAACCAAGAGTTCAAATCCTTCCTTAGTCATGAAAGCCAGCTGGTTGACCCTGGGCCAGTCACTCTCTCTCAGCACAATCCACCTCACAGGGTTGTTCTAGGAGCAAGGAATATTAGATGTATTCGCCACTATTATTTGTAAAAATAATAATGGCAGGATACAAATAAATAAAATACTCAGGACAACATACTATCCGAAACGACAATGTTGCAAATAATCCATGCATATACTGTAAATCTATATTTAAGGCTACAAATCTAGCCTTAAACATCCACCAAGAACTTTGTTTTCTACAATCTCTTGCCTATTTATTTTCATAACGACTTCCTTAAAGTATTTAAGTCAGAGCCCTTAAACCAATGAAATTAAAACGTCAATATATAAATCTTGAAAATACCACAGGTATACCCCTAAGTGGCCAAGGCTGACAGTAAGATGTATTAGACAGATACTGTCCAGCAATGTCTTGTTAAGAACACAGTAAAATAGACAGACATGTACATGTGGGACCAATCTACAGCTCTAACAAGGAACATGTAGCTTTTTTACATAAACATTCTACATTAAACAATTGCAGGAATGTAGGAACAGATAATTAATATTGGTCAGAAAAAAATGAAAATTTAATCGATGTTTGGAAAAGAGTAAATTTAAAGGAAGGAAAAATGCTACTAGTTATTTGTAAATTATGAATTTGCTTAACTGGCATCAGTTTATTATAATTGGAAAACAAATAATCCACTAGCTATGGTTTAAAGCTGCTATTCAGCCAAGTATACAACATAATCATCATGTTAATATCTTTTTAATTACATAGTAATAAGCATTCAACAGAATTACAACGATTTCAAAATTATGTACCAGTTCTGCAAGGACTTTGGGACCAAATGTTTTCCTATCTTTAATTTATATAGACCCTCACTCTCTTGTTATTAAAAGCAAATGAGATTACTGAGAATTTTTTAAAGAAATCCAGAAATATTTCCAAATTAATAAGCAGGTAGAAATTGAAATACATAAAGCATAGAATGCCATGAAGCTACTTATAAATATTACTCTATTAAACATAAGCAAGCAAGAAAGAAAAGGGAATAGAATGAAGTGTTAGAATCAGGGCCCAAGAAAAAACAATAATTCTGATGTATTTACTGCATTAAAGTATAAGAGATATTAGTGATGGGTAATAAAATATTACTAAATATATAAGGTGTTGTAAATGTGGATATTACAAATGTTATTCTTATGAATCATTTTTCTAAACTCTTAGCACCTGCTGTTAGAAAACAAAATAAAATCAAAAAACGAATGTATCACAGATACAAATAGAATTCTTTTTAACCAAGCAAAAAATGTAGAAGTTACAAATTAAAATATTACATTACATTTTATATAAAAATAGACTCAAGTTCAGAATCAATGAAACTGACTATGAAAATGTGTCAAACAGTTTACAAACTCTAAATCTGAGAAATTAAGTAAGGAACATAATAACGATCTTAAGCAAACCACCAGTAACAGTAGTAAAATGCAAAAGACCCAGGAGATTCAGATCTGAATATTATAAGGTGCTCCTAAAATAATAATTCCCTATTTATGCTTCAAGAACATGTTTACTGAATTATGTTCACAGAAGAAATGTTCACAAATCTGTTCATTACTGAAAATATTCTGAATTTTACCTTGCAGCTGTTCTATTTGTTTGTTTGCTCCACCTAATTTTTCTTCTGATGAATACCGTTCTATACCAACTTCTTTCCTTGCTACAGCTAATTCATATTCCAGACTTTGTCGGACAGCTTCACCCTTCTCAACTTCTGCTCGCAGTTTTGCAATCTGGCTTTCATAGTTTGATAGCTATAAATGAAATAAGTTTAAAAAAAAAAAAATTACAGGTAACTTTACTCATACATTATTTTTTGAATACTCATATTATTTACACTCAGATGCCTTGAAACGAATTGGGCTGAAGGGTTTGAAAATCATTTTGATTTTCCTTTTTCTCCTTTCGCCTATTATTAAGATGCCAAAATGCCTTTACATGATTGTTAAATTACCTACTTGAAAATTAACATATTTATTGTTAATAAACATTCCAAATCCATAAAAATTGAAACAAAATCTTTTTTTAAAAGTTTTATTGAGTTTTATCAAACAAATAAAACATCTTATTTGAGTACAGCATGATTCCAGGTTATCACATTTTCATACAGACACTTTTTCATATCTATATTCATCTTATAAATTCAACTTTATATCTTATCATTTTTATCAATTTCTCACCATTTCTCCTTTAACTTCTCTTAATTTTCTTTTATAGTAATATCAATCCAAATTTCTATATCTTTTTATTCATTATCCTTATATTTTGTCTGTCATTGTTTACAATTTTATATATTCTCTTTCAACATTCTAAGAAAAAAAAAAAAAGACAAGCAAGGTTTCCCCTCTAGTTATCAATCGGAGTACAACACCTTTAAATCTTATATTTATAATCTCATTAAAGATTAAGTTTATTCATTCAAATCTAATATCTGTTTTATATAAATCTCATCCTTCAGACTCTGGTTGGTACTTCTCCCCACAAATGCAAAAAAGATCTACACCACTAACAAAAATACTGTATATATATAAACATTAGTAAAATAATTTAAAATCATTCTCATGTTGATATGGACCCTATAAATCTTTCACATTAACAATCTTTGGAAACAGCCAAAATATTTCTCTCCTTTCTTTATTCTTACATTAATTATCAATACATATATCATTAATTAATTATATAATTTTATCCAATAAAAAAGGCAATTATTCAAATTCATTTTGGCTAACTCTTAAATATTTTACCAATCTCTAAAAATAATTATTCAAATTTATTCCAAGTAGCTAATATAGATCTTTCCTCTTTCTTTTCCATTTCCCTAAATAAACATACCAAACATAATAATATAATGTTTATCTCCTAAGTTGCTTATATATTACATTTCTAGCACATCATAATATTCTACAATTATAACCCTAGTACCTTTACAGAGTTCTCAATTTTAACTTGCTTTAACCATTATCTCTGTGTTCCCAAACTGAGCATATACCTTTGATTCTAGTACGGTTCCCTTTTTTCTTTATCTCTTGCTTTCGTTCCTCATAATTTCTTTCCCTTTCTATCTTCCCCCCCCCTTTTTCTCATCCCTTTTTTTTATTTAACTTTCTCTCTCTCTTTTCCCTTTCTGTAATTTACTTTTCTGCTTCTCCTTGCTATTATATTTCTTTTTCAAAGTATTTTCCTTTTTGGCTGCTGCCTTTAATCTAAAACTTTTACCTCCTTTCCCCCTTTTACCCTTTTTACCACATTTTGCTTTATTTCAGTAAAGATAGCTTCTTCTTTGTTCCAGCCTTCTTCTTCCTCTTGAAGCTTTTTTTCATTGTCCAGGATCTCCATTTCCAAAAATTCAAACACGAAGCCAAAAGATCTCCCTTCTTTTTCTGCCTCTTCTTTCTCATTTTTGAGATATATTTTCACTTGCTCCAGGAGTGATGCCATTTCAAACAACCACCCAAGTAACTCTGATTAACAAAAGAAAAAAGAAACCAATCTCTTCTTCCCCAAACTGTTCCATCTTGTTTTTTCTTCCTTTCCAATCGTTACTGTATCTTTCAACAAAGTTTCAGTTACAATGTATCCTTGGGAATCTTTTCAAAGTTCACAATTAGATCCTTTATTTTTTTTTCCAGGTGAAACTCCGTTTTCTATTCCAAATTCCACCCTTTTATTTCCTCTTCTCCTTTTTGACCAAAAATAGTAAAAGTAAAATAAAGTACCAAGATATCTTTTTATCTTCCTTTGACATTCAAATTCCAGCTTAAGATAGCCTATTTAATGTCAAATTAATTTAGCATAAACTTCTTTCCAATCAATAATAATAAAATTAAAAAAAAAATAGGAGAAGGGATTTTTAACGTCCTTTTCTCTCTCCTTCGCCACCTATTAGAACTTTCTTCCAGAGGTATCCCTCTAAATATTTTTAGCTTCAGGGTACCTTGTTTAGATGTTTCTTTATGTTTAGCCCGGTCTGTCCTGCTTTCCTCTTTGTCTTCCTCCTGCACATTCTTATCCCGTCCGGTTCTCCTTTGTGGCGGCCATTTCTGACCGCCGCTTGTCGCCTTCGGGAAAGGGAGTTAGGCTAGCCAAGGAGGAGAGATGCAGCTCCCCTCAACTTGGCTGGCAGTCTCCCCCCTCTTCACCACCTCTACGGGATGGCTTCAGCCCAGAATCACAAGGATCGGGGCATTTCAGCGGCAAGCACGGGCCAAAACTGCGCAGTCACGGATTTCGGTCCATCGCCAGAGAAACTGGAACCGGAACTCTCGAAACAAAATCTTGAATTGTATGTCCTCCTCTCTGCAGTGTTTTTCCCCCTCAGGAATAAAACAATTGATGAATCTCCAGTCTAGAAATAAAGCTGTTGAGCTTTTGGATTTGAACACTAATGCACAGAAAGGATAGTCCTTATAATGCCTTTAAATGCAGAAGGGTTTTCCAATGATAAAACAGTTTTAATTTGTCATCTCCTGCTACAATAGCTCCAGACAAAAGCATGTGTTTATATTTCAAAACCTCAAAAGCTTGCATTGTCTTTTCCTATTTGGAAGTGTATATTCTTTCTGACGCGCTCTTGCAGGATAATTCTGTGCCATCAAAGCTAAGGATCTACTGTGCTGTTTTATCAATTTCACTGATAGCTTCTTTTAATATCAGGATGCAGGTCTTTGCTGCATTTCTATTACCACCAGCAACTTCACAATTCACTTTCAAGTTCTGAAAATTAGAACGTGAAAGTCAACATCTACTGAATTACCACAAAGTTTACATCATACTTCCACTCACAATGTCCATAACTTTTTCACTTCAAATGTTCATTTCATTTGAATGCTGTTTTGTTAGCTGATTTATGTTCGTTAATTGTTGAAGTGTTTTTTCACTGTTGAATTAATGAGACTTACAGTAGCTCATATGCAATGGAAGACAGGCATTGCACATCAAAACTCTTTTATTATTTTCATTTTCTGCTCTAAATCATTTTATACAGGTAGTCCTTGGTTACTGACTAGCCTATTTAGCAACTGTCCAAACTTACCACAGTGCTGAAAAAGAAGATTTGCAATTACTCCTTGAACTTACGATAGTCCCAGGTTCACATGATCTCCATTTGCAATCTTCACAATAAGTAAAGTGAATTGGGAAACCAGCATTAACTTACAAGTCGTAGTAAACATAAGGCTGCATTGAACAACTGCAAGTGATTTTTTTTAACAACCATAGTGGAATTGGCATCATAAGTCGGACATGGTCATATGATGTTTCACTTAACAATTGCATCACTTACAATGGAGTTGCTGACCCCAATTGCAGTTTTAATGTTAAGTAAGAACTTACCAGCCTGGCCTATATTCTTATTATTACATGATCACTTTGCAATCATCACTGCAATGCAGTTCAGCATGAAATAACATTGGAAATTGCTTTATTTTAAAATATTCTACTTTTGAAAATTAGTAAGCTTATCTTAGCACCCCAATTTTATAAGGACTGTGGGAGATTATCAATTCATATTTGTGAAGGAAGAAGAAGATATGTAGCTTTTTGAAGCTGTTTTTTCTGGGTTTTGTTTTTTGTTTTTTTGCATGGGGAAGATTAAAGGTAGGAACAGGAGGTCTCAGAGAGGCAAACAGCTTCTAGTCCTATATTTAAAGCCACCTCAAAGCCTAGGAAACATGCAAAAATCAAGAAATCAAATTTTCCTCATTTTGCTGCTGAATTTCTGCAGAACAATCTCAATGAGTTGGAAGCTGCATGCAGCCTTCAGGCTTTTCATCCATTGAGAAGAAATGCATTACCTCCAGCCACTTTCCAAGTTCAACAGGAATTATATTACAAGCAAGATGGAAATTACAGCAGGAATCTCACTGAACACATAATTACTCCACGAGCCATAATGGAATTTTTGACTTGTATTTCTTAAACAACAAACCCCTTATATTCAGCTTTGGTTGTAAAAGCTAAATAATTCTATACTTATTAAGATCAACAACTTAAACAGTTCAAACTGATTAATTAATTAATTTATTTATTATATTTATATACCGCACTTCTCCCGAAGGACTCCCAAAGGTGTACAGCTAACCATAAAACTTTGTTACAATTATAAAAGTTAAAAAAGAATTAAATATCTTAGGCTGTACGTAAGGCATCCCGATCCAGAAAGGGCCGCAACTGGTGAATCAGGCGAACCTGATAAAAAGCCCCCCTGGAGACGGCCGTAATAATAATATTATATAATTAATATCTTTTGGGCAGTGATGGGCTTCAGAGTTTACTGATTGTGGTCTAGAAAACAGAGTGACTGACATTTCCTGGCAACTGTCGATGGCACCTGTGGAGTTCCCAGTGAAACATCAGGAAATCTGTTTTCCAGACCACAATCTCTAAACCCTGAAGCATAATGTTGCCCAACAGATACCGGTCATGAAAGCCTACACCAGTATATAATGCTGTTTCTTTTTCTTTTTAATAGTCTAAGTCATCTATACTTTAGAGTGTTATGAATCTCTGGTCAACACTATATAAATACCGCTGTACCAAAATAAGATAATGCATTGTATAATAAAACAAATTTTATTAACACCATTTTATAAATAAAAAACAATAAAAAATGTTATGTTAGAAACTAACATACATTCACGTTGGGGATGCCAACGTGAAAAGCAAGTAACAGTTTTAAAAAATGCTAGAACCACATCTAACTTAGAAGACCCCACTAAGGTAATTTATTGATTTCTTTTAATCTCGTGCAACCTATCATTTGGTTTTTTTTTAAATAAATGAAGTTTTTTCCCCATGATAATTATAAGAATTATACCCATATTCTGGTTACTCATTAACAAAAAAAGAGATGGGAAAAAATCAAAGAAAAAAAAAGAAACATTTGGAAGAATCTTAAACATGGCTTTCCACGTTCTGACTATGACTTAAAAGTGCTTTGGATCTCATAAAGTACAGTACCTCTGGTATTCATTAAAGCAGCTTCCTCTTTTAGGCTTTTGTGTAAGCCTGCAAAATAAAAAAAAGGCTACAGCTGCTCTAGGAATTGTAACAGTTTTAATACCACAAAGACTGGATTGGAACAAGATATAGAGAAATTATTTTAAATTAGAGTCCAAGAGTGCACAAGCCTAATACAAATATCTTCATTAGCATTATGAAGGCTGATGTAGTTCTTTAGATACATCAGAAATGTGGCAAGTTGGAGAAAGCCATCCTTCAACATCAACAGGATGAGTAGTTTGTGTAAGAATGTTACCTCCGCATTATGCTTAGCAGTTATGTCAAGTTTATCTTTCTTGGCTTGATGGAGTTTCCTTCTCAGATCTTCCTTTGTTTCCATATCAGCTTCACTGTGCTTGTGGAGAAATGTCTTTCCAAAGTTCCTATTTAAAAATACAAGAGCTTTTCACTACGAATGGTCTCAGTCATACCAGCTCTGAATTTTCAAATAATCGAGGCAGCAAGGTTGAATTTCTTACTCAGAACTAAGTCCCACTCAATTTATAAGATTTGTTTCCAAGGTAATATACTCTGGAGGTGGCTATTATTGGAACTGTTTTGCTTCCAGTTCACAATCCCTGCAATTCAAGAAAGTATCTAAAGCTACCTACATCTGCATCTGCATTTCATTGAAGGACATTTTAAAGATTATCAACTTTTTGTTATTTAATTCTAACTGTACTGATTTAAAAATTCTGCTTTAAATGGATATATTTTGAAGGATTGTGAGTCACCCTGAAAAATGAAGGCAGGGTAGAAATAAAGTAAGCACAAATTATGTTTCTCGTAATAAAAGTCAATCTCTTTCAAACTTACATCTGTTATTTTCTTTCTCTTGAAGAAATAAAATTAAAAATAACACTTATTTGGTTCAGCCAGCATTTTTCAAACTCTACTTAGAAAAATATGGCAGCATTGTTCATTAATAATGCAGTTCTAATAATTTTGTAGAAGGGGAAAGTCCAGGAGGAATGGCTTATCATGATAACTGCAACAGGATAAAATATTTTCTGTGCATAGCTTTTAAAGTATAGATGTTTTGCATTTTGCCAGCCCCTATACATTCATTTAATGAGAAACAGAGGGAGATGTTAACTGGCCTCATTGATATCAAGGGAAAATAAGTTTACCCTGATGAACTAAGCCTCAACTCTAATTACTATTAATTCATAATTACTGGAAGATGCACACACACACAACTCTCTTAATGTTATCTTTTTAGGCATCAAAATACAAAATATATGAAAACTGCATATAATTCTTAATTCACAAACCTCATTCAGCTTTTCAAATAAAAGGGAGAAGTTCACAAAAACAAAACGAAATCTTATACCTAAGTTAGTGAGGTAACTATGGCAACCATTCCAATGGAATAACAAAGTGTTTTTTTCCTTGCATTGACAGCTGAGGAAATGTGATAAAATACCCATTTTATTTTATATAATATACCATACATGGAAAACTAGACAACTTTTGAAAGTACTGCATCCACTTTTCATATCACACAGGAAATGATTGGCAGAACAATTCAGGGATAAAAACAATAATACAGATATGACATGATAGTAAGCAGGAAAAGACAAATATAAACAAGATAAAACAAGAGGAAAAGCCAAGCTGCCCCATTTTAAAAAATAAACCTCGCCAGCAGGCAAATATACAAAGTTTAAAAAACATTTCATGAAATATCACATCTTGAAGAGAAAATGGAAACAAACTTCTGAAGGGGACTAAGTACACTTCTCTGAATAACTTCATTCTCACAGTTGAAATGGTCCTGTTCATTAGAAAGGAAGCTGCATTTTATCCATTTTTGTTGCCCTAATAGTTACCATTGTATTTGGTAAATAAAATATGGAATTTGGAAAATAAGTTATCTTTTTGCTTTCATTAGTGATATTTTGTTAATTAGCAAAACTGGATTGAAAAACCATCAAAACCATATGTATGCATGTGAGGGGTAAAATATATATGCTTATATGTATGTGTGTATATCAGTACTTGGCTATTCTTAAAGGAATTGCAGAAATGCTCTACCAAGGGATGTTGTCTTGTATTCATTTATAGCACAATCCTATATTTGTGTGTTATTTCCAACCAAAACTTGCTAATGATTTTGTGATGCAGGTATGGGGAGTTACTTTTAAAAGCACCTACAGTAAGCTAACACAATCCTACAGAAAACTGAATTTCCAGTAAGATACCCACACTATAGATGGGCCAATTATCTGATAGCTATTGTAATATTACTGAAAACTGTGCAATCTGAAATTATGAAGTATTAACAGCATGATTTGTACATTCTCAATTGCCACCTGGTACTAAACATTTTTTCCCAAATATGTATTTTTCTGCAGTTAATATTCTATTAGAAATTTCCTATGATGGAATTAGAAAATGGCAGAAATTTACATGGTCAAAAGAGAGAATAGAACTGTATTTTTTGTTAATTATCGGAATTAAACTCACCGTTTCATTTCAGAGATTGAGTAATTCACTTGAGAATCCATTACAAGTAATTTTCTACTTTATGTTCTCTGAACAAACAATGCTATTTTCATAGGTTTGCACCACAAGATTTCAAACATCACTTCTTTTCCAATTTGAGTCACATTAAACCTACAATAACAGATTTAAATAAATATTTCAGTCACTCCATTTTTGCAATACATTTGGATTTAATCACAAATTATAGAATTCTTTATTATTAAAGTATATGCCCAATAGTTTACTGAAGCCAGCAATAATCCAGAGTCACAACATGAACTTTAACTTTCTTTATTAATGTCATTATTTCCACCTCCACTCATCTTCATGTTACAAAAATAGATTATAGGCTTAAGAAACAGCTTAAGAAATAAAAAATAGGCTTAAGAAAAAGTATAAATTTTGTCGGATCTCCAAAAATAATAGGCATTTGGGATGCATTCCAAAGTACCTTTTTGAATAGTAGGTTGTGTTTCTAATGTTCTCATTTCGTCACTACAATCAATAAATTTTCTACAACCAATGTGGGTGTAGAAATTAAAATGTTGGACCAAGTCTGGACAGACCATCCTTAAAAACAGGAACTTGCTCTCTTAGACCTACCTACCACAAGGTCATAGGGATAAAATGCAGATTCTGGTGCAAGCTATTTTGAGTCCTGAAGAAAACATGGGATATAAATTTAGGAAATAAAATAAATATGCTAGTCCCATTGTTCAGCTTGAAAAAGCAATAAAAGAAATTGATAGTGGCAACACAATTCAACAAGGGCTTCCAATTCACTGGCTAAAAATTAATGCCTAAAGCAGCCTTTCCCAACTTTTCAGGAATAGTGCAACAGAGTTGGGACATTGGAGGTTTTCTAGTCAAATTGCCTGTTCAAGCAGGAGACCTTATCTGGACCAATGGCTCTCTAATCATTTCTTAAAAACTTCCAGTGATGGAGCCATCATGTCATCCAGGGTACAGATCCCATTATCCCTATCTGTCTTCTGGTTGGAGACTTTGAGGTCAGTACCTCCAAAGGATTACAATTTGGAGTATATGTTGGCTGCAATTGTTCAATTTTTTTTGAAGTAAACTGGAATTCAGTGATAACTATCTCTAAATTGTTTAACAGATAAATCAGCAAAAACAGTTCCCTTAATGGACACTGTGTTAGAGACTTTTTCACTTGGAAAAAAGCTAATCCACCAAACCAACTCATTCTGTTTCACCTAAATAACTGATTACAGTTAAAACAATTGTAGTTCTAGAATTTGTGGCAAGATATTTACTTGGACTTCCTTGTTGTTACCATAATCTATTCAAACCCAGAACAAAGACCCCAAAACTATATCTAAATAAAAGTCTTCTGGATCATACAGACTGTCTGGCTCTTGTCAATAAAAGGCAAAAAAAGGCTCCTAAACTTTTTGCCCCATACCTCTCTTTAATATAATTTTGATGTCCATGCTTCCCCTAAAAATCCAAATACCAAAATGAACACAAATGAACAATTAAAACGATAGCATAAAACTTTGGAAAAGGTGGACTTTTTTGTAACAATGTACAACTACTAAACAATTCTTCACACTTTCCCTGGATTCTCTCTGGACCCCCTCAAGGAAAGTATAACTCAATTTGGCAACCCTGATATAAAGTGTGTGAGTACAAGGTGTGTGAGTACAAGATGGTCTTGAGGAAAGTATATGAACAGCTGCTGTGGAAATGAGGAACTCAAGATTGCTCCACCCCGATCCTCTTTGATATGGGGGGAACAGCAGAGAAGGGGAGTGAATGTATCAAATTTGCAAGCCTCAGTTATTACACAGTGCAACAATAAAATGGCATTTCTGGGATCTTTGGTGTCTGTTTCCTGACCCAGCTAACCTCAAAGGGCTGATAGGGAGGAACTGTGGATACAACCCTTCTCCCTAATGTAGACAGATGCCAAAATCATACCCAGTTAAAGAGCCACCTCATTCCTTTTTGCCATCAGGCTGCTCCCAGCTTCATTCCTGTGCTCAAGTTGCTTAGCAACAGATCTTTATTTTTAAATGGTTGAAACAAATCTGGACCATCCTTAAATCAACTGGGGCAAGATTTTATACCATCTACCAAGGAAGGAAATCACACTTGAAAGAGAAGCAAAAGGTGTCTTGTGTACATTGTCAAGTTTCTATCGTTTATATAGAGCAAGTTCACATCGGCTCGAGATAACTTCCTCGCACCTAAGACCCCAACACTGATAGTTGTAGAAAAACTGCAAAGGGTTTAACAGGTGGCAGTTTTCTCACGTATAGTTTTCTCACGCCTCGGGGCTAGGAAAGCCTCTACAAGTGAATTTCTATTGCTTTCATCCTGCTTCCTATAAAACGAGTATTCCTCCCTCTAAGGGCAACAACCGTTGGAGAATTTGCCGGTTTTACCGCTGCTTGTAATCCCTGTTTCACACCTCCCTGACCAATCCGGATTAAACGACGGAGCTTTGCTATACATCTTCGGTCTGTTTCTCTCCAGCTCAAGCCAAACATTCCTCCTCTTGGTTTCCAGTTCTTCCCTCCTACCGATCTACCGTAACGCCACGGTCGAAATCTGCCGCCCTCCCATCTTCGTACCTGTTTGCCGCGCCTGTATTTGAAAGCAGCAATCATAAGATCGCCAAGCTATCGGATATGAACTATCTGCAAGGCACCGGATTTATTTTTCCGGGCGGGCTTTAGGACCCAGGGAGTAAGGAGAAAGCCCGGACATTCATGCTAACTTCTGACTGACTTTACAACGGTTATTTCCGGTTAAAGAGCAACCAGCGGTTCGCTCAGCGGCTTTGTGTCGTCTTCCGGTCTCAGACTACCCATTGGAAGAATGTGAAATTGTGATGTAACGCGTTCTAAACGGGAAGATTCTTCGCCCGCCCTCTATTTGCTTCAATCCGCTAAACAGAGCATGCGCTAAAGTATGCTGTGTAAACAGTTTGCTCCCGCTCTGTTTGCCGCTTTAAAAAATTATAGGTGTTGTTAACAGGTTGACAAACTTCACACTAATAATGGATGGTAAAGAAAATAGATGTGTAAATTGTCTCTGCAGTCCTAGGCACTTCAGTATTATGCAAAAGTTTAGCTTCCTAGATTCAATAGAATTTATTTCCAAATTGGTTTACGTATTGCAATTCATGTTTATTAAATCGCAATTGTAATATTCAAAATAAAAGATGAATCTTTGATTACTTTTAGAAAATATATTGCAATTCCATACAAGTCTTTCTGAGTATCATTTGATTACAATTGTATCTAAACAGTGAATTTTGTTCATTGAATCCATATACCACAATAAATCATTACTTTTCAGGTAAATATATTGTAAAGATCCCAGATAGAACATCTATCTATGGTTAACTCTCTTCTGGTCTTATACTGTTTCCACAAAATACTACTAGCTTGATCTGCTTCTGTGTATGATCTTAGATGCTGATCTAGTGATATTGCCCCAGGCAGACCTGGCGCAGTCTTGGGTTCCTAGATCAGGGGTGTCAAACTCACGTCACGACAGTGTCACCTGACATGACTTTTTTGCCCTTTTCTAAACTGCATCCGGCCCAGAAATTTGACAGCCCTGTCCTAGACTCACTACTCCTCAAAGAGCAGTTGTGGCTGTGGAGTTGCACAGCTTCATGTTGCGTATCTGTTGTACATCTTCCTTGATCAGGAGGCCCTAGTCACCTCCAGATTGGACCACTGTAATATTCTTTACATGGGGCTGCCCTTGAAGAGTGTCCAAAAGCTTCGACTGGTGCAGAATGCAGAGTTGCAGGCTGTTATGCATGCTCCTTGAAGAGCACATATAACATCTCTGCTTCATGAGCTGTGTTGGTTCCAGCCCAATTCCAGGTGCTGCCTTTCCCCAACTACATCAGCCCATCCCATTAATTCTGGCAGAGAAAGCATGTTATGAGTTCCATAGGCCAGGGACCTGTATTTGGTGGGTCTCAGGAGGACAGCCTTCTCTGCTATGGCATCCACCTTACACAGCATTCTCCCATTTCCCCACAAAGTTAGGCAAGCTTCAACCCTGCAACCTAAAGCCCCTCAAGAGCTGGTTATGTCATCAGGCCGGGAGCTCCTTGGAAAACAGAAGCAATTGTAAATGACTCCACTGTGTTTGATGTTCTTGCACTCTGTGGGTTTTAAAAAAATATTATTTTCATTTGAATATGTTTTTATTATTGTTTTTTTATCTGTCATTTTATTCTATTGTTGCACAGTGCCCAAAATCACTTTGTATGATATAGGGAGCAATATAAATCTGATTAATATTCAAAAAATAAAAATAAAAGTAGCCCATTTCCTAGAAACCAGCATTTTGAAAAGTCACATCAAAATTGAAAAAAATAAAAATCCAGTGGCCCAGTCAAAATAAGAACCATTGTAGAAGTGGTACTTTGTATACTTATTTTATGCATCCATATAAGAAAGGGAGAAATATAAAAAAGAAACAAGGAAAAGTAACCACAAATGGAGCAACCCATTTTTGGCTCACTATAGCATCATGTAAGTACTTGTGTCTACATCAGAGAAAAGGATTAACTTCAAAATATTTCTTTTGCCCAGGACTGAACCAGTATGGAAAGTTAGTGTTTAGCTGAGCTAACAAACAACAAATCTGAAGTTAAAATAATGGTTAAATTGCTTCATCTTAATATCTGACTTTAAATGACAATCTGCTGTATCTTTAAAAGGAGACTACTTTAGTCTCTTAATCAAGGTTGTCACAGAAAAAGGAACAACCCCAAAATTAAGGACTATTTCTGGTCTATTCCTGGAGAAATCAGATATAAAATGAAAATTGTAAAACTATGGGAAGAAGTACTTCTGCTACTACTCCATAGTGATTACAATCCAATTTAAATATTTGCAAATTATACTTTTTAGACTATTTTAGAACCAAAAAAAATATTTTTGAATAGCCAACCAGTCAACCAGACATCTATCTCTAAGTTGTGTTACTTTCATGCATTCATAAAAAAGTCCTTGAAACAGAGCAACTATTTTACGCCCTGGTATATATTTCCATTAATTGTTCAAGGCAATTCTATTTGTAGAAAAACATGATATTCTACAACCTGAAGAATTTTACATTGTGTAGAATTACTTACCAGTTTGAATTAAGAAAGCATAAGATGAAGGTCACCTTTGGCCAAAGTGAGCTGAATGCCACCACGTTTGTTGGATCCGTGTACCTCCTGGTTGGTTTCAGCCGCCAGAGAGATGACACAAGGCTGCCTCCAGGGGATTATCAACGCTTCTTTGAGAGAGGGGTCGCTCCCTACTGCCCTGAAAATGGCGGTGGTGCGGCCCCTCCTCAAGAAGCCTTCCCTGGACCCGGCTGTTTTAAACAACTATTGTCCAGTCTCCAACCTTCCTTTTTTAGCGAAGGTTGTTGAGAGTGTGGTGGCACGTCAGCTCCCACAGTATCTGGAGGAAGCGATTTACCTCGATCCATTCCAATCGGGCTTCAGGCCCGGCCATAGTACCGAAACAGCATTGGTCGCGTTGGTCGATGATCTCTGGAGGGCCCAGGACAGGGGGTTTTCCTCTGTCCTGGTCCTATTAGATCTCTCGGCGGCTTTTGATACTATCGACCATAATATCTTATTGCGGCGGCTGGAGAGGTTGGGGATTGGGGGAACTGTCTTACGATGGTTCTCCTCCTTCCTCTCCAGCCGCTCGCAATTTGTGTTGGCGGGGGGGGGGGAGAGGTCCACCTCTAGGCCCCTTATTTGTGGGGTGCCTCAGGGGTCGGTCCTCTCCCCTCTCTTGTTCAACATTTATATAAAGCCGTTGGGCGAGATCATCTGTGGTCTTGGGGTGCGGTGTCATCTGTATGCAGATGACACCCAGTTATACATCTCCACCCCAGACCACCCCAATGATGCTGTGGGGGCTATGTCCCGGTGCCTGGAGGCCGTGCGGAATTGGATGGGCGGGAACAGGCTCCGACTCAACCCATCCAAGACTGAGTGGCTGTGGTTTCTGGCGCCCCGATATAGCCAGCTGACACCTTCGCTGGCTATTGGGGGAGAGATTCTGCCCCCTACAGGGAGGGCTCGCAACTTGGGTGTCCTCCTGGGTGCACGGCTGTCTTTAGAACATCATATTGCGGCCGTCTCCAGGGGGGAGTTTTATCAGGTTCGCCTGATTTACCAGTTGCGGCCCTTCCTGGATCGGGACGACCTGCGCACGGTCACTCATGCCCTTGTCACCTCTCGCCTGGATTACTGTAATGCTCTCTACATGGGGCTCCCTGTGGGGAGCACCCGGAGACTCCAACTGGTGCAAAATGCAGCCGCGCGGGTGATTATGGGGGCGTCGCGTAGCTCCCATGTGACGCCTCTCCTGCGCGAGCTGCATTGGTTGCCGGTGGCTTTCCGGGTTCGCTTTAAGGTTCTAGTTTTGACCTTTAAAGCGATCCATGGCATTGGGCCAGGCTACCTGCAGGACCGCATTCTGCCGGTGATCTCCAACAGACCGGTGCGTTCCCACAGGGAGGGCCTTCTCCAGGTGCCGTCGGCCTCTATGTGACGTCTGGCGGCCCCCAGGAGCAGGGCCTTCTCTGTGGGGGCCCCTGCCCTCTGGAATAGTCTGCCACCTGAGATACGTACCAGCACGGACCTGAGGACCTTCAGGCGTGTGCTGGCCTGGGCTGACACGAGTTTTAATTGTCTCCTCTTAATTGGATTTTAAATTTGGGGTTTTAATATGTCCGGGGGTGGGTTGGTTTTTAACTTTAACAGCCCACTATTTAATTTCATTTTAACTTTTGTATGTGTTTTGGGGTAGATTTGGCTGTGCACCGCCCTGAGTCCTTCGGGAGAAGGGCGGTATATAAATGTCAAAAATAAATAAATAAATAAATAAATAAATATCCTTGAGAGGCAATTGGCCTCTTTGGGAGATATAATTTATCTGTGCTGTTTATCCAATTAACTATATCTTAATTTTTAAGCAAACACAATAGACATTACAATATAGGTTTTCAGTGCATTTTTGTACAAAGAGGGGAATCACTGCAGGTGAAATATCTAACTGTTTCAGAAGCAAGATGAATAACAATAGATATAAATTCATTTAATCCAGGCTATTATTTCCCGTCAAAAGTTAACACAATGAAATAAAGTTTCAGAAACAATATTCCCAGACTGTAGTCTATATAATAGAATTATTAAATTTACTCAGTTGTCTCGCTCATATGAATGCAATGAACTTAACCAATTTACAAAATCCATTGATTAGGATGTATCTATATAACATATAAGGACAAATATATTTTTTTAAAAAATAATAAGCATTCAAACCATTCCAGAGTTGTACGTGACCATCAGTTTCCAATTTTATTAGTAATAATTTAAAATGTATTTTGTTTCTTGCTCTGTATAATTGACTTAATTATGTGGATTATATTAAGTAACTGTGCAGTATATTCTTCTACTCTTTCCTATTTTGAAGATGGTGCTATTGGAAACTGATGGAGAAAGGATTCAAGGTTGAAGATAGAAAAAACAACAGTGAAAGAAAAATGAAAGGAAAACCATTTTTAATTGTCATAGTTGGTATATAATCTTGACTCTTGTAAGCACATTTTACAATACAGTCTAATCCTGGGAGCTATTTCCCTTACAGCAGGAACGCTTCTCATTTTTAAAAGAATAGCATCAATAGTTTCAGATGTTTTTTTTTTGTACTCAAAGCAATTTAGCTCAAATCAAAGTTTTCCCTGTAGGGTGAAAACATTAGCAAAACTGTAGAACAGTATGTGGATACTATTATATTTGTTTTCTTTTTAATCTGCATTTGAACTAGGCTAGGAGAAAGATAGTTTGCTTTTATTATTCAAAACTAAGTACACAGAGATTAAGCTGCTTCATTTTTTCCCCCTGAAGAGTCTTAAATAGTACAGAGTGGTGACACCAAGAAATAATGTGAGATAGCTCTAATCTGTATATATTGCTAAAACCTTTCCTGAAAAACAGAAATTCAAAATTGCTCTAAAAGTACTATTTTTTTTCTGTATCCAATCTGGAAATCTAGATATTCAGAAAATTGAAATAACTATTTTTGATTTTTGAAATGCACTTATATTTGTATTCCACACAGTGATTTATGGTAGATGGATTACTGTAATGCACTCTACATGGACCTGTTTTTGAAGAGAATCTAGAAGCTTTAGCTAGTGCAAAATGCAGCAGCATGGATAATTATGTGCACACTTAGATCAGCACATATTACACCTCTGCTCTGCAAAGTGTATTAGATATCAGTTTGCTTGAAGTTGCTGCTGCTGATCTACAAAGACCTACTTGACATGAGGCTGGGATACTTGTAGAACCACCTCATCCCAATTACATTTACTAGTCCCATCAGATCTGGCAGAAAGGGCACATTGCAGATCCAGTCTACAAAGGAATATCAGCTGATGGCACCCAAGAGGAGACCTTTTTCTGCCAGAACCCGCCATTTGGAATGTCATTCACCCTGAGGTGAGATTGGTCGCTACTTTGTTGGCCTTTCAGAAGAGCCTGAAAACATGACATTTGTCAACTGGTTTAGAAGTCCAGTGATGTTAGTGGAGAGCCTGCTAAGAGGTTGTACTTTTAGGTACAACATAATGGTGCTCTCCACTGATTATGTTTTAAATTTTTAACAGTTTATTTTTAATGTTTTTTTTAATTATTGGGGGGGGGGAAATTGGTTGACTTTGTGTTGTTTTCTGGATTTTTAACTTCATAAGTCACTCACAGTCACATTAGCGAGATGGGTAGCTATCAACAATTAATAAATTCATTAAGAAAGACAATTAGGTATGATTATTTTAAACACTGCACTAGAAATTAGGAGGCTAAATTGTAGTCCTGCCTCAGGCATGAAACTAGCTAGATAACTCTGGGCTGGTTACTCCTTCTCAGCCCTAAAAAAAGGCATTAGTAAGCGCTTCTGAAAAACTTGCCAAGGAAACTACAAGGACTCATCCAGGCAATTACCAGGAGTCAAAACTGATGGAAAGCACATCCAATTTCATTAAGGAATGCAAGATTTCTTCTTTTACCCACATTCAATGACTGAATTTGCAATATATACTAGCATAAAATGTGGAAATCCAATCAGTATAATTTTATATTGAAAATCCAATCAGTGCAAATTCAATCTTTATAATTTTATATTGAACAAGGCTAGTTGTTTAAAGCAACATATTAAGTATATGTTAGAATTCGATGTAACTAGTCGTTGTCTTTTATATGATATATCAGTCTATGAAATGGCACACTGAACTTCACAGCATATATTTGTTATTTGTACCATAGTAGTTTTCAATATGGAATATACAATTGTATCTAATATGACAATGCTTACCTCACACTTTGAATTAGCCATCTGTGTTTAATATTAGTGTATTGTATAAATCCAGCTAGTATCACCAGCACAAAGCTACTCATGAAGAAATGGCAGTATTTCATGTTATTTAGAAGGTGTGGGCACTAGATTTATTGCATTTAGTATTCATCATTCTCTTTTAGAAGCTCATGGCAGTATTTTACGTCATTATAAGGCTATGACCAATTCAACTGAGTGGAAAAATTAGGTTCCAGGATACCTATTTTCTAGTTGAATATGGATTTGAATTGATGCAGGTACATACATGTTATCACCATTCAGATGATCCATAATTCTGTTCCCTCTAGCAATCAAGCAAAGACTTCTGGAAAAGCAGGAGAGTTGGGTCATTTTCTGTCATGCCACACATGCCATCATCTCCTTCTACCAACCTTGCCTATGGAGATTCATGTTATTATGTGAGGCATAATGTTGCGTAGACTGTTTATTCCCAAAGGTAATAAATTCTGTATACCAAATAAATCCAATCATTCTTCAGGAAACAGAAAACTAATCTCACTGTCTGCATTTTACAACACACTGAGCCACAAAACAACCACATTTTAGCCTAGACTATTATGCAAGCCTAGAAGAAAAGATTTAATTATAGTTATTTTGTAAAGAGCTAGAATGATATAGTGATTAAAGTACTAGGCTGGTTCAGGCCCACCACAGCTGTGAAAGCCCATTGTGACTCTGTGCCTATCACTCTTGGCTCACAAGTTATTTTGTAGGGCAAAAATGGGGTGAGGATTATAAATATGCCTCAAGCTTCTGAAGGTAAAGAATAAATTAGTTATACATATAAAATAATAAAATTGAAGTCTACATTCTAGTATGCTTTCTATACAAAAATGAATAAAGGTCTCTGCTGAATTTTGACACAGAATATTGAACTCACAATTCCATAGTCAGTCTGAAAACAGTGCAGTGAGTTTAATATATTTATTCACACCACTTCACTAGTAACCATATTAGCAAAAATAAACACATAAGAGTCACATTTGTGAGATATCAGTGTGATAAACAAACAAGGTAGCATGTTTGGCTCAATTATGAAAACCCAGTCGCTATGGCTCAGTGTGATATACTATGTAACCGATTTTAAGTATAAATTTAACTATTAGTCAGAAAGCATATTGTATGAAGAGTCTTTTTTATTAATAGCTACACAGCTACTGCTATTAAAACCTACATAGAAGAAACTTCTCAAATTGTTGCATTAAAAGCCGCATCAGTCAAAACTCTGCTTGGCAACACAGCATTAAAAGAATCCTGAATTTGGTTTCCTAATACAGAACTTTAATCAAATCATCATATCGCACAGTGCAATTGAAAACCCATAATATTTATTTACTTTTTTAAAATCTAAACGTTAATATTATTTTTAAAAATCTGCCTGGATTGACAGCATTTCCTGCACAGCTCAGGCATGATTTTTACATTTCACCGCCTTGTTTTCAATGGAGACCTCGGGAGAGAATGGTAAAATTGTTTTTAAAAAAAAACTAAAACAGAAATCCTACTACAAACTTACTCATACTGTACTCGGCAAACCTTCATGTGGAGCAACCAGCCTGACTTATTTCCGAAGAAAACACTCTGCATCCGACTGAATGCAAACCTTTTATGTTCTATCCACAGAGCATTATAGGAAACCCACTAAATAAGACCTGTTTTTGTTTTTCTCCCAGCAGGGTCTAATATCCTCACATCAACAAAACCTGGCTCAGCATATATAGTATGTTAAGGGAACGCGCGGCTGACCCTTTGGCGATACCATTAGGCCCATTCAAAGTTGGAGCACACCCCGCCCCCACGCTGATAACGAACTCCCTCTCTCTTGTTTGCCTTACGGCCTTTGCAAGAAGGCTCCAACAGGAGAAGAAGGCGGAGTGAACCATTGTGCTCGAAGAAGGAGGATCCCGATCCAATGAGGTTCTTGAACCTTTCCTTCCACTCTCTCTCTCTGTCTCGACTTCAATACACCGCTCATCCCTTGTCCAGTAAGACAACCAAAGACGGGCGAGAGAACTTTACCCGCAGCTTCTCCCCACCTGGCTTTCACTCCCCCTCACTCCCCCCACCCCTGTTTTCTAGGCAATCTTTTGGTGCGCGCCGAGCTGGAGCGAGCCTCCGAAGCAGCTGGCGCGAGAAGGAGGAGGAGAAGGAGGAGCGGCGGGTGCGCGCGCCCTGGAGCTCGCGGCGGCCGCGGTTTGGCTATTGCGGGGGAAGGTAGAGCAACGGGGTAGTCGCAGCGGGGTAGGAGTAGCGGGTGTGTTGGCGTGGGGGGGGGAGGGTTTGGCGCGCGTGCGCGTGGGTCAGGTAAGCGGGGTTCAGGGACGGTTGAGGCTCCGGCGGTGGCAGGGAGAAAGGGTGGCTGCCCTTCTTTCTTTCTCCCGATGATGGGGGACTTTTCTTCCCGCCAAAACGGGGAGGATGAAGGCTTGGGCTGGCGGGAAACGCCGCCGCCGCCGCCGGCGGGAGAAGGGCGGGATGGGCGGTTTCTGCCCGTCTGGGGAAACGGGTGAGGGGAACCGGTGGGCTTTATAACAGCCGTGTGCTCCCCTCAGCTTTTCCTTCTCCTTGCCTCGCTCCGCCCGCGGAACAGCGGCTTATGTTTTTGAGGACGGCGCTCGCCTGCAGCAACAGCAGCCCCGCTCGGTTCCCTCCGCAGCCTTGAACTCGCCTCTTCTCCCCCTCGGCGCAGCAACGAGAAGGCGATTTCAGCATGAGCCGTGATTTCAAACCGGGAGACTTGATCTTCGCCAAAATGAAAGGCTATCCCCATTGGCCAGCCCGGGTAAGCCCCCTTTCGGCTCCGTCCCTTCCTTTCCTTTCGCCTCCCGCCGTTTTCCAGGTTAAGGAGGGGTGGGAGAAAAGCTCAATCCGGAGGATTTCCCTGTCTTCGGAAACCCGGAGGCTTCTAAGACCTGGCCGACCGGCCCTTTGCTCCGGGGGTCTCTGGACAGGTCCTTGAACTTAATGCAACGCTTTGGCCTTAGCAGCCCAAGGCGTCGGAGGAGGCGTGTTTTGTTTGGTGGAAATCGCATTACAGATAACACACACACACACGTGCTGGTTTTTTAGCCTTCTTCTTTGGATTGGGTGGGAGGTGATCTGCAACCTATTTTCCAAAGCACCCTAAGGCCAGATAAGGGATGGAAACTGAACAAGGAGAGATTCAACCTAGAAATTAAGAGAAAATTTTCTGACAGTGAGAACAATCAATCAATGGAACAGCTTGCCTTCAGAAGTTGTGTGTCCATTAACTGGAAGCTTTCAAGAAGAGACTCAGAAATGGTGTAGGGTCTCCTGCTTGTGGGGGCAGGGGTTGGGCTAGATGACCTACAAGGTCCCTTTCAACTCTTGTTATTCTGATACACTCCTTCGGGTGCATAGAGGCAGATTCAGTACCCTAAAAGTGGCAGGCTGCTTTCGGATTCAGTTGCAACACCTTCAACGGATTGAGTTGTATTGCTCAGAAGGATGGGCAGACTGGGACGTTTCAGTATATTGATGGGTTAGCATGTTGTGTGACTACAATTTCAGCACTAGGGATCTAAACCATGACTTTGTCCGAATCTGATGAGTTGTAACTTGTGAACCTGCTTGTAGGGAAAGCTTTTAAAAATTACTCCAAAAGGTAGTCTCATTTTAAAGGACTCTTAAATGTATAATTTTATCACTGTTAGCTTTGAAAAATCCGAGGATTTACTAGTGCTACTGAATGCAGTGCAGAAATTTCATAGATGCTCAAAAATGTGTAGTAAAATTATATATCTACTGTTAAATGTACCCACAAGATTTCAACAAATCACAGGTCCAGCTCTTATGAATGTAGAAAACTAGTTCACAGCTAATTCTTCATAATTTTGCAGCTGAACTTTGTTGTATTGTGTTGTGGGGTGTTTTTTTTTTTTTTTTCAGATTAGCAAATAGAGTAGAAAACAAATAGCCTTGTAGTATTCCAGTGGAACTAAATCTGCCCTTTTGAGATTAGAACCTATAGTTTCTGGATTTCACCTAACCACTGTACACTGTACCTTTGATTATATCCTTCAAATTATTGATTAACAACATGAAGTAACAGTAGCAGTTGGTAAAATTCATTAGCTTCTCTTTCTTCATTTTAATGCCAAACTACACTTTCTGAACAGTTTACATCCAACAAATATAAATGATCACAGCTGGATTATAACCTGTTTATTCAATATGTTAAGGAACTATTACATTATTAAATGAGTAAATGGAGACAGAGAGGAGAAGTTTGTGTTTGGATTGTTTTCCTTTTTTATATGGCTGTATTCCAAAAGGTTGCTTAGCATAGATGTATTGCATTTTTAATCAAAAACCAAAATGTTTGAAGATAGCATTCCTCCATTCACCAAATGAAGCTGTGTTATCCAGAGATTATACAGTTGCATGATCTCAATAATAATTTGGCTTACGGCACTGACAGTGCACCAATGCCTGTTCCAAAATATCTTGTGGGCCCTTTCTTATTTATTTATTTATTTATCGTATTTATTTTTTTGTCAGCTATAAGGCAATTCTACAAGATGCATCTTATTTAAAGAGACACAGTTATGATATGCGTAGCTATACCCACTTCAAAGCACCCATTAGGTTTCTGATGCAAAGTGTACCACATCCCTAGCAATTACATGACTGTTAAAATACAAGCAGCCAAAAAGTTTTAACACTCAAAGATTCACACCTGTATCGTACCATGAGCATTCAGAAACTCATATCTGAAGTGTGGTTAACTGTTGTTGATTAATGATGTATATATCTAGATAGAATAAAATATAAATGGAGAATGCAATGGCTCTAATGAGCATTAAATTCAGTTAGAAGCTTGAATGTATAGAAAAAACAATGATCTCAGTTTGCTATGTTAGTTGACAATATAGTAAGCAGTTGTTCTTTTTCATGTTTAAATAAATAGAATAACCATTCTGGATAAAATTTAATTTGTATATTAGACATTCCCTTTAAACTTTCTTTGTTGACATAATGGGCAACTATACCATACAGCCTTCTAATATCTTGACGCTGAATGGTCCCTTACAATAGTGCACTATTGAGAATAAAAGTCAAACTAAGTAGTATCTCTCCAACCCTGGTTGATCTCAAAAAGCTAAGCAGGATTGGATTTGCGTACCACTGAATGGAAGATTACAAGGAAAAAAAATTTTAAATCCACAAAAGTGACAGTAGCAAGCCAGTATGCATTGTTGTACAAAGAAAAATAAACATAAATAACATGTATATTTTCAAACAGGAACTAGGAGTTGAGCTTAACTTGAGGGAGACTTCATTAAAATAAATCAGCTTTCCTGTATTGTCAATTGCCAGTAGACTCCTTCTGAAGGACAGTAAGCTTGGGTACACAGATTAAACTAAGCCCAAATCAAGCAAACTATAAAGAAACTAGTTTTCCATGTGTCTTGACCTAGATTAATTTATTAAATTTATATGCCACCCATCTCGCTATCCAGTGACTGAACAAGATGGAGAGCCTAAGTCAGAATCCATAAATAAATATTAGCATATACATAAATAGGATGCTGTTGTGTACAAGTGACAGAATGAATATACATATATACAAATCTATATTTCCCATGTTCAGATGCTGCTGTTACTTAAATTTTTGCCACACATACACCTTAGATTAATCTCTATTAAGTGATACTGTGTACCATTCATTCATTGCCCCAAGCATGCCACTATTAAAAGGAACTATCTTATTAAAGTAAATCTTAGAGGAATCACATCTTTCAGTCTTGGATGGAAGCAAACTATAGTTTTCATGGAGAGCACAGAAAAGTTATGGTTGCATTTAACACATTGTGGTTTTTTTAATCCTTTGTTACCTATAAATGTTTGGTTTAGATTTATCTTTTTATTTAGTTGTTGTTTGTTGCTGTAGGTTGATGAAGTTCCTGATGGAGCGGTCAAACCACCAACAAATAAAATGCCTATATTCTTTTTTGGCACTCATGAAACGTAAGTCTTTTGGGGGCAAAGTTATATTAGACAAATAATCTCTAATGTTTTATTATTTCTTTTTAATAATGTCTGAAAATGTTGCCACCAAGCCTTTTCTTCTAAAAATCATTTCTAAAACTGAAATAAAATAAATAGGCAGATAACATCCCTAATTACAATATCAGATTGTTACAATTCTTATAGTTTGATGATATATAGACAGTACAGTTTTAAAATGCAAGAATGTATTTCTTCTGTTAATATTTATCTAACAAGAAAATTTGGTCATTCTTTGCTTACAGGTTGGCTTTCTCTTTGTTTTTATTTATGATGATTTTATTCCTGTTTTCTACCATGCATTGAAGTGCTTAGAATTAGACAGATATAACTTTAGCATTAGCACCCATTTATGTCTGCCATAAGTACTAGAGATAATCCTCAACTTACCAATACTTCTGAGTATCATAAAATATGGTATCTCCTCACAGCTGTGATCATATGACTACATTTCAGACACTTGATAACTAGCTCATATTTACAACTGGTTGCAGCATGCCATAATCACATGACCTCAATTTGTGACTTTTTTGCTAGTTTCCAGCAAAAAAAAAAAAAAAAAACCCATTCAAGAGAATAGATTCAGACTTATAACATCATGATTCACTTAGCAACCACTATAAACTTGGATCCAGTCACATATTTGCCTCAAATTTATGACAGAGTTTCCATAATTGCCCAGGAGAACTATCTGTAGAACTAAATATTGTAATGAAACAGTACATTGCCTGCATTCTACTAGAACAAATGGTTATCTGGATACTTCTTTATCAGAAAGGCATAAATGTAAGACCAAATAGAGTTAAGAGAAAGAAGAAGGGTTAACTTAATATGCATAAAAAAAGGAAGAGAAACTTTAGTAGACCTTATGAGAATCATTCTAAATGAAGCAATCGGGATATGTTTTATTAATGTACTTTAAATAGATACAGCTCATTCTGTAGAATGTATTCATTCAATGTTACTGTTAAGTAACAGTGCCTGGATTGTGGTCATTGAATAAAGCAGTCACTTGCCTAATAACTGTTTTGCTCAGTAAGTGACATTCTAGTCCCTATTGTAGGTTTAATTTGAGGACTCCCAGGACCTGGACAAGGTTGCCCTAGGAACAATAATTTGCCACAAATGAATTTGCCTACCTGGTGTAAACATCTTTCAGGGGTCATGAATGTCACAGTAGGCCTTCCCTAAGTAGCTTCTAGACTTTGAAACTTTTCTACCAAAAGTTTGTAATCTTATTTAAAAGATCACTACAAACATTTCTATTTACTGAGGATTTGGCTCTCGTTGTCATTGATACCCATGATGGGTAAGGGTGTTTGGAAAGATTGATCTATTACTGCTTTTTAATATTTTAATATGTCGTGACTTGCTCAGAATCTTCTGATTAGGGCATGCTATAAACAATAGTAAAAATAAATACAATAAAAGTCAGGATTGAAAACAGCAATATGAGGGCTACTGACTGCCTGTGCAGATAATGAGAGAAAAGGTGAAGTTTTTGCTGCAGTCTTTCTCTTTTGAGACATAATTTATATGTAGCAGCAATGTTGAAACCTATAGAACCAAAGGTAATTGTAGTCACTGAGGCTAACAAAGTAGTGCCCAAAATAATGCTATTTTGCATTATACAGTTCTTTCTTTTTGGTTGTCACTGCAACAATGTTGCTGAGCTAGCAGAATGTTATTGGATTAATTGGTATCTTTGGTGTCTTGCTTGTTCCTGTCCAGTTTTACATTGCGTAGGAGTAAATACTGTATGGCTCATTATTTAGTAAGAAGTCACATAGTATGCTATATTTATCAAGAGCACTTATTCCTGTCCAAAATGGCATAAAATCCTAGCATTTAAAAATATTGCAAACAGCTTTTGTAAAGAGTAAATATTATATCTTACGCAGATTTCCCCCCTGTTATCTTCTTTGTAGTGCATTTTTGGGACCAAAAGATATATTTCCCTATGCTGAAAATAAAGACAAATATGGCAAGTTAAATAAAAGGAAGGGCTTTAATGAAGGATTGTGGGAAATTGAGAACAATCCCAAAGTTAAATTTTCCAGTCAGCCGGTAAGTTATCTTATATTTTGATTTCTATTAATAATTTGTATCTCATGATTTTTTCTGAATATGTTTCTATATATGCTACAATCCAGATTACTAGCTAGATTATAGAAAAAAGTAAATCTCAAAATATTCTCATTGTAGTTGAATAGAGCAAGCTTACCAAGTAGATACAAGAGCTACCCATCAAGATCCTGTAACAGCCATTATTACCGTTTTCCAAGTAACAATAGAAAGGAATAGTTAGAAAGGACTTCCAGCACCTATATGCTATTTGCAATGATTGACATCTCACACATAGATATTTGTTCCCAGATTTTGGAAGTTTCTGCTTATTCTTGAGAGAATGAATGTCCTGCCCTTTGCGGTTCTTCTGAAGGTTTTAAAATGAAAGCCCTCTTTTCTCTATTCCTTTAAACCAAAGTAGCATACAGGAAGAGTGATGGGGAAGCTTGATTCTATGTGTTCTATCATTAAGAGTATAATGTATGCCATATCATTGGCATGCCAGTAATTTTCATAGAACAGCAGTCATTAAATAAATAAGATATTAAAAAGTATGAACATGGGAAACCTCAACAATGGTATACAATGAAATGACTAGTGCACATTGACATCTTGGGCAGCAGCAAATTGAAATTAACTAGAATTGGATGTTTCTGTATATTTTGTGCTGAAATCATGTAGATGGTAGGCAATATAAAATGTTTATATGGAAATTCTTTAATTGACTAGAATGGAAAATATTGTTGCACTTTTTTCCTGTATCTATTGCTCAGTTACTTACATATTGGCATTTTTTCAGTCTCCGCCATCAGTTAACACTACAGTTGTTAAAGAAACAGATCAAGAAGAAAGCATGGACACTACAGAAGAAAATGAACAAAAAATGGGTCCCAAGAGAAGAAAATTAACAGCTCTTATTAAAGTAAGTGATTTCAACAATTTTAAGGAGCTGAATGTCTATGGAGATATTCAATCATCCAGGTCATGTTTGTCCCAAAGGTGCTTTTTCAAGAGGCAACTGGACTTTCTGTTTTTTCTTTGAAGATGTTCGCTTTTCACCCAAGAAGCTTCCTCAGAAAGTCCAATTGCCTCTTGGGGGAAAAAAAGCACCTTTGAGATAACCATGACCTGGATGACTGAGACTCTCCATAGACATAGTCTTGTGGCTGTAGCCAACACCTTCCTGCAATAGCTCCATAGTTTAAAAAAGAGGCATGGTGACTTTAATGAGTTACAAACAGGTGCTGTTTTGTATACTTACACATTCTGAAGCATTCAATTTTAATTTGAAGCCTTGTACAGCTCTACTGCTTTCAGGTTTGCCTCTCCATTTATAATGTTAGATGATATGGTGCAACCAACAGTAAAGCTCTTACAATATTGGACATTTTCCAGAATGTGTGTGTGCGTGCACGCGCATGCCTGCATGCATGTATGCACGCAGTGGCATTTCTGAAAAATTGCTTAAGTGAATATGCAGAGTGCTTTTTTCGTGGAAAAAATTAGCAGCCTTCTAAACCCTTCCTTGCACATATGTGAAAAGCTATCAGAATCGCTATAATCTTCTTCACTTTCACTGGTGAAACTTGATAACTTGCAGAACTACTCAGAATTAATTTCAATTATATAAAATAGAACAACCAAATGGTTGCCCCTAAGTAGAGAAGGAAATGTTCATAAGGAAAAAGAAACTTGATTTTAAAAGGGCTCTACATATATGTACATACATGCATACATACATGTCAATGAATCATTAAAGCGTGAAATTGATACTTGTGTCACTGCTATATTGGTTACTCTAGTTGGAAGTAACCACAGATTCCTTGTAGAAATGGATAATATATTAAAACAGCATAACACTATAAAAGTGAAACAACAACAAATAATAATTCTGCTTTTATAAAAGGAATTTGCTCTTATACCAAAGAGATATTAAAATATAATTAATTACAAAATATTGATATATGGAGGGCGCGCTTATAATTAATTCCAGCTTTCATATGGCAATGTATGTCATAGATTCATTTAGACTAATCAAAAATAGCATCGAAGTCTAAAGTACCCAAAGAGAAAGGTATGAAGTCATAGGTTACTAGCCAGCCAATAAATATCATGGATGAGAAATAGTTTGAAAGCATGAAGCAGTAATACTCCAGAACTTCATTGACACCATGGTTTTCTTAGTTGCTACTATCAAATAGAAATGTAGCTTGAACATTTCAGTTGCCACTTGAATGGGTGAAGTGCATAGATGTTTCGTAACAACTTTTCTAAAGAGCAAATGGAAGACAAGACCTACAACTTTTCCAGTTCTTCCCTCTTGCTTTCCTACTACAAAAGATATAATTTTTCAGAGGCTTGGCCAGGGAAGATGTGAAAAGTTGTAAATCAAACTAATCCCTTATGTTCCCTGCCAAGTCTATTATCTGTTCTACCTAAGGCTGCCTAAAACTTTCAGGAAGAGAGCGGTCCTACTTTCAATAGATTATGCTACCTCCTGTTCCAGAGTGGGATACAATTCTAGACTTTTAGAACAGATGAAATAGAAACTAAAAAATACATGTTAAATAAAGGAGGAAAGACAAGACCTAATTGTAGTTACCAAGGAACAAATCAAATAAGTACACAATGAAGGTATTTTAAGTTTGATAAAAATAACATTTTTAATGCAAGAAGGCTATATATACAAGAGCAGCCGGATACTGAAAATACACACTAGGTAAAAGGTTAAGTGAAGAAGTGTGAATGGCTCGTCTTATGGCTTAATAGGTTTACAGCCTGCAGTCAAGTCTACCCAGTAAAGGAAGGAATTTATAATAGAACCAGAGGCAACAAAAAGAAGACAAGAAGTAATCATATGCATATCAAAAGAAAATAAGCCCTAAAATGTATTTCTTATAGAAATTGAAGGATCTTTACAACAATTTTGGAGCACCAGGAGCTTGTTAGCAGGGATTTGTGAAGAATTGATAAAAGTGTGTTTTACTACATATTTTTCTTCTTTTCTCCTACCACTCACCTTTCCATGTCTACAGAAGTACTATGATAGATAGCCAATCCTTCCACCACCTGAGTTTATGAAACATTACTCTATATGGAGCTTTATACTGTAGTTTGATTCAATCTAGATCTGGGGGAACTTCACAAGTGCCCCAGAAGTGGGATAGCAATAGAATAGAAGTCAGAAAGCAATCAAAGAAGAAAAATCAGTGTTTCCGTTTTACCAAATAATTAACTAGTTGAATTCAGTAAGATTTACTTTCAAATAAATGTCAACATCTTGGTCTATAGTTGACTAAAGGGAAAAATGAAAAGTACTTGGGATACAGAACAACAGTACTAAGATAAAACTTCATTTGTGAATAGCTTAATTTGCTTCTAAGAAATAAAATGAATATCTAGTGAAGTGATGAGGGACTATTTGCTTTTCCTTAAATTAGCCTTATCTTCATTCACATTGAGATGAGACTGAACACATATTGTTGCTTTTAAAAAGGAGTTTTAGTTACTGTGGATTACATAAACACTTGGTTTGAATCCTCTTTATATTCCTTACAGGGAAGTGCCTGTGATCTGTGAAATTTTGCCTACAGGCTTTAAACTAAACAGTAGAAGTCCTTTTTTAGCAACATAATGCAAACATAAACATTGAAGAGATGAAACTTTTGTTACAATTAAAATTGGAATATTTATCTTTGATTATTAACCATTGATCACACCTTTGTAAGGATCTGATGATTAAATCTCATCAGTTTTATGTCCCTTATCGCACCTATCTCCCAGTAACTGCTCAGGGAAAAGATCTTGGTTAATAATTGAGTGAAAATAATTGCCCTATGCACACCTGTAAAATGAAGAGAAGGGGCTAAAGACAAATTCTACACTAGAAATTGTAAGAAAATGAAAATGGCAATATACATGTACAGCATAACTACAGGTGCAATGTTTTGTACTCTTCTAGTAATTGAACTTCAAAAAGGATGCAAAAGATAAGAAAAGGTTAATAAAAGAACAGGCCAGCTGTTAGGGACTAATAGCAGCTTCTGAGTGAGGGTTTGCATTTCTTTTTTTTTTATGCATGTGTAACATATTTGGAAAGTTCAAACAGTTCACTGAACCATTATCCAGTAAGAACATTTTATATCATTTTCTTGTACAAAAGTACCTGACACATACCATTTATGTTCACTGTGTTGGAAGAATCCTTAAATAGAGTTATTGAAGTGAGGTATTAATTTCAGATTATGTGATGTGTCACTTAAACACTGCTTCATTGAATACATTAGCTTGTTTATTTGGCAAAATGTATAGAAGTGTATCTTTAAACAGGATAAACCCTTTCTTTATCTTTTTTTTCAGTTTATCTCTTTTCATTACAATCACTTGAAATTCAACCACAAACAGCAATTTTTTTTCCTCTGCAATTGCATGAATCTATTGAATTTTTTTCCCCAAAATATAGGCCAGTTGGCATGATTATTCAAAAGACTTCAATCATTCATTTGGAGCTGGATAAAAAAGAGAAAAGGAAGGAAGAAAAACTGATAGTTGTAAATTGTGTTAGAAAGAAAATAAAATAAAATGCCTGTTTTCTAAGTGTGATATTGTTACAGGATTGTTTTGAAAATGTGGGACTATGTGCATATTGTAATTATAAGATTTGCTTGTCACTTTTTTCCATAGCTTTTTAATCTGTGAAACTTTTAAAAGCTCAGCACCTGTTGTGGCAGTAGCAGGAGGTTCACTTCAACTTGTCTCCAGCATTTCTTGTAATGTAACCTTGTATGATCAGTGCTATAGCTGTGGGAAAGTTAGGGCTGAATGTTGCAGTTTGAATTTGTGACTGCATTGATACAATATGATAAATTATATCCTGTTGTTTACAAACACCAATGGTTAAAACCAAAAGTAGAGGCTGAAAACTCATACTGTTATATTGCTTGTTTCATTTTACACTAGTTTGTTCAAAGTAGTGATTTAATTTATGCACAAACCAGGTCAGTATCTTGCAGGAAAGTCTTTGTTTTTTTTCCACTCCTTTTTCAAAGTACTATGAGCAATCTGTAGTTTCCCAAAAAAACCATCTAGCATTATTATATGGGGAAAGCGAATAGGCTATCTTTGTTCCGATGAGAAATACATATTGTATAAAATTATGCTTTGTATATAATAAGCATGATTAACCATAATATAAACAATGTAAGAATGAAAAGAGGTAGCAAATGCCAAAAAACTTGATGATAATGTATCCTTGATGCTAGTGATTCATTGAGGGAGAGATTCTATAATCAATCTCCAAGAGAAGCATCAACTTTGTCTTGATATGTACAATAATTAGAGTAACTTAAATAATCTAATCTTACTCTAAATAAGTAACTTAAAAATCAAAATGTAGTTTAGAGGACAGCAATGCTGATACCAGCAATGGTGGTAAAATTTTGTTTCCAGCTCTTGAAACTTTAAATCTTAAAAATATGGCTGCAGTCTTTTGTATATATTTATTATATTTGGTTATTATTAGCAAACATATCATCTGACTATGGATTTGGGGATTAGTAAAGTTTATTTTAATTTCATATAGGAAAACAAAGTCTTTGAACTTTGCCCTAGGCCACAGTTTAGCTATAATTTAGTGAACAAATTGCAGGTAGCCTGTATATAAATTGATTTAGTGGAATAAAATGCAACTGGCTACAATTTAGCAAGTCATATAACATGCCAAACTAAAACTTAAACAAACCACATAGTGGTTCAATATGTGAATTTAGCCAAACTATTGTTAAATATTTGTACAATAGATTAATTGTTAAATGATTATTATATAATTTAAATATCAAAATAATAGTTGAGTAAATCTCAGGATGTGCATCATTGGTTTGAAGAATAAAAAAAGTCTTAATTTTGTTTTCAGACAAGGGCAATCATACTCAAGGAAGAAGTAATTCTGGGTATAGGCATTATTGGATTTAATAGAGGATAACTCTCAGCAACTCTTTACAAGCCACTTGATAATATGAGACAAAATAGGACTTGTTGGCTTCAATTAATCTATTGCCTAATGAGTACCAGAATGGGAGGTCCAGCAATAAAAAGCCATCTTTTCCAACAGGCCGATCTGGCCTAGTACCAATTATTAGGGTTTTAAAAATGTTTAAAATTTTTTTGGTAATTTTTAATTTTTCTATCTTGTCTTTGCTGTTTTTCTCAGCCATTAATTTAATTCTTTTAAATCTTTTTAAAATTCTATTTATTGTGGGGTTTTTTATCTTGGCTGTACACTGTACACTTCCCCGAGTCCCATTGCATGAGAGGGGGCGGTATAAAAATTTAATAAATAAATAAAATAAATAAATATGTTTAAACATTAATTAGATATTATATATAATTTTTTTAAGTTCCATCTATCATATGTCGAACATCTATGATAAATTCTCTGATAGCAACAACAGCCTATTTGCAGAACAAATGAGCTCAAATGAGGATATTCAAGAAAAAATATTTTATTTTTACCTGCTCCAAGTAAATATAAAAACAGGTTTTTAAAACATGAAAAATATGTACTCTTATATATTTGGTCATATTTATTTATTCCTTCAGGAAATTAAAATGGATTGATAGAATATAAGAAAAAGAGCTATTTTGACCATGTACATAAAAAATTATTCTGATGTTTTGCTCTCAGGAATCTGTTAAACCAGACAATGAAACTTCTGAAGCTGAAATTGAAGAAAAAGAGCTGGAAACTTTAAAAGATGATGATTCTCCAGAAAAACCTAGCAGTGAAGTAAGTTGACATAAAGAATTTGAATTATTCTGCCTTTTTATTGCAGCCTAATTCACACAGTATTCACACATTCACATACTTTCAGCTCTGCTATTTCTCAAAGAAAATCACCAAATGATATTACATATTAATTGATTGATAGATTTGATTGGAAAATGATACATTGAGGCTTAGTTAAAAGTTATTTTAGAGCAGATATAGCTTAAGTTTCTTAATGCTAAATTAGTTAAAAGTGATAATTAGAACAATGTGACCTACAAAGCAGGTGTGGGATTCAACCGGTGTTACTACCGATTTGGTGACTACGTTTTGCTGTGCCATGCAAAGCAGCTGAGGTTGAAAAAGCAGGAAGTAAAGGACAGGTAACAGCCCAAGCAGGCAGGTGGGCCAAACAGCAACAGACCGGTTTGGTGTCTGCCGCTCTTCAGAGCTACCGGTTCTGTAGAACCGGGCAGAACCGGTAGCATCCCACCCCAGCTACAAAGTGCTTCTAAAAATTCACGTTGTCAAACTTGCTTAAATACCTTCAAGTACTTCATTGCAGTTTTTACTTTATATTAAAATGGTGGTTTGACTATTAACTTAAAAGTTCAGTAATTCAGAATGATTTTAATAATATTCTTATCTTTAGGATATGAGTAAAACAAGTGATATGTCAGTCCCTAAAGTTGCTAGAAGGGGGAGAAAAAGAAAGGTAATACTTTATGCATATTTTATACACATTGTTATGATATGTACAAAATAACCCTTGAGTAACAAGGATATGCACATGGAAACGTTTATGCGAGTAGTTATGAATAATTATATAGCCACACACAGATACACTAAATTGAATTAAAGTTTACTTTAAGAAATAGCACAGTCCAATAAATGGTCCAGGTCATCTATGTTTTACAGTCCAAAGAATATCCAATTACAAAGTCGTCTTACCGGTTGCCTTTTTCATTTACAGTAAACAAAAATATCAAAGTATAAGCACAGCAGAGAACCTTAGATAGCAACAGAATGTCAGAGATACAGAATGTCAGAGGGAGCAAGCCATGAACTCTAGCTCCCTCTTATGGCCACAACCAACCAATCGGAATCAATACGGTGATTTTGTCTTAAAGCTACAAACATAGTTGGTTTATATATTGCCAACCCAACTAATTGTTGGACAAATTCCTAACACACATATATTACAATGTCAATTTATTTCAAACAAAATCTAGTTTCAATAAAAAATACTGTTTTAGAATATTTTGCTAGACTCTGGCATTTATAAGATTGCTCTTGTCAAATCCAGTAAATATATTTTTCCACAAGGAGAAGGTATTAGTTTGCCTGAAAAATAAGAGTCATTCAGTTCCCAAAAATGACTTTAAATATGCACGGATCTTTAAAATAGCAAAGACTTCTGCTAATAAAGGAAGAGTCAACCTTGTTTTCTCTTTAGTTTTCTTTTCACCTTCAAAATGTATGAACAGATTGGAGAAGCAAAAGAGAAAAATTGGGAAATAGTCTCTATCCCATATTAATAAGCATTGGAAACCTTCCATTCTGTTTCTAGTCTTATTCAAAAAAAATCTATGAGTGACCACTGGTGGTCTCCTAGTGGGTAGAAATTTCTGCTCCCTGGCTGCCACCTCATTTAAACCAATGAACTGTGTCAAAAGATTTTTTAAAATTTTAACATTGTCATCAGTGTGTTTCCGAGCGGTTTATTTTATGACTTGTTCCAACACCTTCCTTAGGATTATTGGGATTGTGTTTTCATTTCTTAAAGAAAGGGGCTGCACTTGAAAAGCATCCAGAAGCTCTAGTTGGTGCAAAATGCAATGGCTCGCATGGTTTTGTGCAGACCTTGGTGTGCACATGTGTTCCTTGCTTCTTCTCCTGCGGGAGTTGCATTGGTTGCCGATTTGATTCCAGGTGCAATCCAAGGTGTTGGTTGTCACCTTTAAAGCCCTTCATGGCTTGAGACCAGGTTATCTGAAGGACCGTCTCTTGCCAGTCACATCCATCTGACCCACTAGAGCAGGGAGGCAACGAATGTTGCAGGTCCCATCCCCATCTGTAGGGACCCAGAAGAAGGGTCTTTCCATGGTGGCTCCCTTCCTCTGGAACATCCCTCCAGAAATTACACTGGCCCCCACTCTGATACTCTTTTGGAAGGCCCTGAAGATGTGGTTCTACCAACAGGCCTGGGGAACCCAGAGCAGGATGGAGCCCATTAAATGGCTGATATTAGTGGCTTGTTATTTTTTTATTTTTACTTTTTGTTATTTTGATTTATTTTACACTGTGTTTTTATTTCCTGTAAGCAGCCTTGAGTTGCTGAGAGTGAGTAGGTGGCATATTTTTTTTAAAAAAGAAAGGGAGCCGTGGTGGTGCAGTGGTTAAAATGCAATACTGCAGACTACTGATGACTGCCTGCAATTTGGCAGTTCAAATCTTACCAGGCTCAAGGTTCACTCAGCCTTCCATCCTTCTAAGGTCCATAATAAGAGAACCCTTGTTGGGGGCAATATGCTGACTCTGTAAACTGCTTAGAGGGGGCTGTAAAGCACTGTGAAGCTGTATATAAGTCTATTGCTATTTGCACTTCTTAATCCTCTGGCATTTCCTTAGTTCTTGAGAACGCTTTAAAGATACCTGACAGTTCTTCTACCATTTCTTTAGAATTTCGGAATGTATTTCATTAGGGTCTGGAATCTTGAAGGAATTAGCTAAACAATCTGTTATGACGTTTTTACTAATCTGCCTGCTCCCCTATTGTGTTCATTCCTAATCTGTGCTGCTCACTAACCCTTCCCTTGGATGTAAATATAGAGAAAAAATGGTATTCTGTTTTTTCTTGGTCATTTATTAAATGTGTATTTCTGAAGTAAGCAATAAACCCACTGCCTCCATTATCATTTTATTTCTGTTGACATGTTTGAAAAAGTCTTCCCTGTTGGATTTTACCTTTCATGAGCATTTTGTTAATTTTGTTAGCACTTTCCAAAGTTCAAAAAGAAATCATGAAACTGTAATTAGTTTTTAAGTAATTTTCCATTTGGAACCAGTAGTATAGTTTGGTCAAGTTTATGTAAATAAATTATTTTAATACAGGCTGAAAAACAAGCAGAAATGGAAGAAGCCGCAGCGATGGTGACAGGAGCAACAGCAACAATTACAGCTCCAAAAGCTAGCCCTAAAAGAGGAAGGCCAGCTGGTGAGTTAATAACACATAAAGCATTCATAAAAGGGAAGGGAAGCACCAGAAATTTGATACATGCATTCTGCTAGGCATTATTCTTTGTTCCTTCGTATTGCTTGTAAATAAGCATTTGTGAATTTATTTACGAAGCAAATAATATTTGTGGTTGAAAAAAAATCAAGACTTTTTCATATTGGATTTTAAAAATTAAATTGAATTAAATGAAATTTTAATGCATTGAATGAACATGAATTGTCTTGGAACACATAAAATATGTATAATTAATGTATATAAATAACAAACTTCTCTTATTTGGAGGGGGATTGTCTTCTGGGGCTGCATTGCTAGCTATCCAAGGCCATGTGCAGCCTGTGAGCTGCAGGTTTGATATGCCTGCCTTAGTTCATAAAGCTATACAGTATTTTTATTCCACTAGATTCCTGTAAGTCCTAAAGCTGTATGGGCCAGAATCCGTGGTCTGTTTATTACATAAATATTGAGCTGAGATCTCTCAGGAACAAGAAACAAGTAGCAGAAAATGTGCTGAGTCAGATAGATGGGAGGAAAAGGCCTAGAATTTAAAACTTGAAGAAAATATACATATAACTTGACTTTGTCGGAGCCAGATATTTTGTTTATATGACTTCTTGTCTTCAGTAAAGCACCTTATGTACCTATGTATATTTGCAAAGCTTCCATGAAGAGCCAACATTTATTTTCATATCTAATATGAAGTCTGTGTACTCATGTTTATTAATAGTTATGTTTATGTGATACAAGAAGAGTAACAACAGTTTGGTCTACCTTTAAGTTATTATTAGTTTGCTTTGTTTTATAAACATCTTGGTTTAAAAAACATTTTGAAAAATTGTCCTTTAATAGGAATTATTCTAATGAAGAAATTGCATTTTAAATAAATTTAAATTTAGATGAAAAACTTTATTAACTTATTATTGGTTAAATTTCATCTTTGTAGAAATATTGATATTGAAAGTTAATATAGCTAATCATTTTTAAATGCACTAGCTACTGAAATAAAAGTTCCGAAACCAAGAGGGAGACCCAAATTGATAAAACCACACTGTCCTCCAGAGGGTGACAGGTAAGCTTATTTTTAAATGTTGTTATTTGTTCTGTAGCGATAGGAATGTACCACATTTATAATAGTAGATATTATATAGAATTCTATGCATTGGATCTAGATTTAACTGCTTTAATGAGACTGAAATGCATATTGTTACAAGAGATGTATAATTCATTGTTATCCATTATTTTCTTCTCACATGTAGAGTATTAATCCCATGAAATTTTCATATATATTGTGACTTTTAACATTCTTTTAGACTTCTCAATAACTTTTAATAGCATGAAAGCATTCTGGACAGGCTTTGTTGACTTAGGAATTCGAACCAGTGCTTTTGTAATTGACTGATTCCGAAGGCTGATATTACAGATCTATTTCATAGATCCTTGAAAAATCTAAAACCAATGCATCACAGTCTCCTGGGTTGATCTATGTACTTATTTATTGATTAGAGTTTTGCCATACTTGCATGGATTTGCTTTTGAGGAATTCCCATCTCATTTAATATAGCAACCAGACTCCTAACTAAGTTCAGTTACATCCAGTATATTTTGCAAGTTCTTTTTGGTTTAGCAATTCCATATTAGAATTGTTAGTCTTTGTACTTCTTTTTTTAAAAAGCACTCACTATGTCATAATAAAATAGCCAACTTAAAAACAATGCAAAAATTCTTAAATTACTATGTAAAATAAAATCCCAAATAGAACAGTGAAACAAGAATAAAGGTTTTATTTTATGACAGAAAAATCTGAAGCATACATTTCCTAAAATGCCACTATACTAGTCCTGAAAGAAATGAGTCAAAAGATGGGGACTATGACCTTATAAAGTTACTGAGGTTCTGGACCCATCACTTGTTGTTATTAGTCCAGGTGGGCTTCAATCTTGTTATAGTGATAAACAAATGGTGGGTTAATGGTTTGAAGGTGCATTGCAGGACTTAGATTAAAAGATATTGTATCAGTAACAATGATTATGTTTTCTTATTAAAATAGATGTTCCCCTTATAAAACTTGGGTGATTATTTTTTTCTGATAAACATTTGTTCCTTTGACTTTGTGAATGGCAGATTTCAGGGGGTCTCATCTCTCTTAAATAGACCCTTAGAGTAGATAATTTGAAAACTCATTCCAGATGTCCCAGAGTCATAAGTGCAATCACAAAGAGAATCTCTTTAAACTCTACAGATAAACAGACTTGCTCTCTTAAACAAGTACAATAGTTTTCTTTAAACTAAATAACCTAGAATACCTAAAGCAAGGGTGTCAAACTCACAGTGTTAACGTTGTCACCATGTGACATATCGTGACTTTTCCCCTTCGCTAAAACAGGGGTGGGCATGGCCAGTGTGTGATGCATCCAGCCCGTACTTTAAAATGTATGCAGCATATATCATTCTGAAATTTTGAAGAACATTACTTCAAGTATTTTGGATTCTTCATTCAGTTGTTTATTGAACTGCCAAAGATTTCACTAACAATGTTTGATATCAACTTTCTTTTAAGTAGATGTTTTCATATCAAGAGATAATACTTTTTTTAAAACAAACACAGAACTAAAAGTAAATTTGTTTTTTTTATTTTTAATATAATTTTTAAATTTGAAAATAAAGCTAACATTTATTTTGTTTTGAATTATTTTAGTATTCATGAGGAAGAAAGGGCTAAGAGAAAGAGTGTTGAAGAGAAGCCACCCAAAAAACAGCAGAGAAGAGATGACGAGAGTCAAAAAGAGGAAGACAAAATTAGAAAAGACTCAGATAAAAAGGAAAATAAAAAAGACACTGACATGAAAAAGAAAAATACTACTAAAGTGGGATCAGCATCTGGCTCTGATACAGAAGACGATGGAGAAGAGCAAGAAGGGAATAAAGTATATGAATTTTATTTCTTTCATTTCAGATACGGAGAAATTTTCTTCATATATTGCACAGCAATGCTTCTTGAGTTATTTGTTTATTAAGTAATGTAGGGCACAAGCAACCAGGAGCCAAGCTAGAATTCAAAAGCACTGAGAATTTATTCTGTGCAGCCTATACAAGAATCTGATCTACTAACAGTGAAGGCAAATTGGTGGCAGATAAGAGTCAGTGGACCTCAAGGGGTGGCTGGATTTAGGTCTCTTTCGGTTGGACAGTAGGGATTCCAGACTGATGATGCATTTGACCCTGGCCCCAGGCTTAGCCTAGTCATCTACAGTAAGGTGATACTATTAGAGGTATTTGCGTCCTGTGTTAAAAGGTGTGTTTGGCTTCATGTTAAATTCAAATATAAATACTGATCTAATTATTATCACATATTATATTTGATGTTGCCTTTTCTTAGGATGCTTCTCATTCCAATATCAGCTATACCTTATCTTTCATTTCATTTACCATGAAATATCCCTGCAGTTGTGGTTCAGTTGTTTCTTTTCATTTTGTTGGAAATGTAATTCAGTTTCAAGTACCTTGGTAAAACAATATTTCATAGGGGTTATTTTTAAAATGCAGTGGAAAAGCAATACATTGGAATGTGGATTACATGTCACTTTTTTTTTAAATGATATAATTTTTACTCGGGATCATTCACCTGATGTAAAATTAGAATAGACAGTTGTTTCAACAACTAAAGTCTTTCATTCCTGTTTAAACTAAAATGAAAAAGAAGAAAAAAGGAAGAAATGTTCCAGGGCCTCATAGAAGAAACATTCTAAAAGGCCAACATGAACGTGAAGTAGCAGAAAGGAAACGTAAACAGGAAGAACAAATGGAAGGAGAATCGTGAGTATAGCAGGCATTTAGATTTATGGGCATTGAATAGTTACATGATTAATGACCTTTTCACATTCCAAAGCTACAGGAGTAGTTCAGTAATTCAATAAGAATCATGTACTATATAATTCAATGTTTTATTAGTTAGCTTTATAACTTTTTCTTTTATTTATCTGCCTTTCTCAAGACAATATAATATAGCACACTCTTGTCTAGAATCTGGCCACAATTCTATGAGATATATTGGGCCGAAAGAGAAAGATTAACCCATAGTTTCCCAGTTGAGGATGGCTTTGCTCAGGATTCTCCCTAGCTCCATCTTAACCATTCTGCCATATCAGAAGAAAATGAAGAACAGCTCATTCACTTTATCTAAGATTTACATAAAACAGTGGGCAAATCTCAATTTTTCCTTATGAAACTGTTTAAAAAACACTGCAATTAAACCAGAAAGCTGAATGAGACTAGTTACTAGAGAATTGCAACAGCATCCAAAATGTTTTAACATTTTGTTTTGAAGTAAAGATTTTTCATTTCCTCTTGGTATTCCATAATAGGAAACAATAGGAACATGAAAGAAGCCCTTTTATTTTATCATAGGGCCATGCAAAATCTCCAAAATAATTGTTTTTCAACATTAATCAATTTTCAAAATATCAATACCAAACTATAGAAACGATTGAACATGATTTTTGCAATCTGCCTATGTATTATTTAATTTTTTAAAAATAGAAAAATCATCCCTATTTGTGAATTTTTGTTCATGAGCCTTTTCAGATTGATCTTACAAAATGTTTTTGTTTCATATCCATTTCCAGTTCAAAACTGGGACTCGGCTGACAAAAATGTATAATTCTGTGATAGGAGAGATGGGAAACCTAGATTTAATATTGTTACATTTTTATTTAATTACAATTTTAAAGTTATTTGATCTACTTTTCAGTATTTAATAATTCTCCCCTCTGTCACATACAAAAATTGCAAATTAGTAATTTTGGGAGATTTTTGGATATAACACAAAGGCTGTTTGCAACCAAGGGCTTCATATCCTGCAGTTCTGATATACTTTATGAAATCAGTTATTATACATTGATTATCTCATCCTGAATCAGAACATTGTTAGAAACATTTACTGAGATAGTAAATTCACTAGGGAAAGAACTTTTTTATTAGATTTGTATAGTGCCTCTTCATTTAGGAGCTGAAGGCGATATCGGTGATGCTCCCTTTTCTATTTTTACCTACAATAACTGAGCTGGGGTGGACATAGAAGGGCAAAAATACAATAGCCATTTACAACTCTGTAATACTTCAGACTTTATACAAAATCATATGCAACCTCCCAATTTGGTGAATGTTGTATCTTACATTCTTTCTGAAACAAATCTGTCATTATTCAAGTTAATTATTTACTCCGTAATGATTAACTTGACATTGGACTCATTTTATTCTTTGAATCTGTAATCTAATTTAAATTGAATATTTTGGATAGGCAGAATAGAGAAGAATGCAAGAAACCAGAAATTAAGAAGATAGAGAAAAAACGAGGTCAGTAGTCAAAGTTTGTTTTCCAATTCTTAAAGTATTTTTTACTTGGTAATGTGCTAACCTTCTGAATGAAATCATATAGAGGCAATTTGCTACTTTTTCATCACTTCTTTCTGCCTGAATAGGAAGAAAAAATTTATTTACATCATGAAAGCTGCAATAGTGGTCAAGATTTGCTGCTCCTGTTTGTATATTGTATAGTATTCGCTGAGCTTTGTAGATTGAGCTATGAAATTGCTAGGGACCAGTCCATCTTCAGGTAGTTAACACTTCTCTACCCAACCTACTTCCCAAGTTCTTGCTGTAGAAAAATACTGCAAGAAGAGGATGATATATATTCTGCATTAAATACCAAAGAAAAAGTGAGCTATAAAATAACATTGCAGGATCTTTATTATTATACTCTTGGATATCCTCTCATGTAGCTTGGTTATCTACTTATTCTTTCTTCTATGTGTAGAGAACATAAGTAAAGTTGCTTTGAACAATTGATTTTGTTAAAAACAGTTTTATTTTCCCTGTAAAAGAGGAAATAGCATTCCCTGTTTCAGGCATATGCGTAAAACTTTTTTTGCAAAATTATTTTGAGTATAATTCAAATTGGTTCATCCCTTTTGATATATATTCTGCCATTTACTTTAAAATATTCAAAATACTTATTCCTTAATAACCTTTTTTTTAACATTTAGAGACGTCAATGGATTCTAGGCTCCAAAGGATACATGCCGAAATAAAGAATTCACTCCAGATTGACCATCTTGTATGTATGTTATATTGACTCCATTTTGTAATGAGTCTTTTAAAAAAAAACAAAGCTGCAAATTTTGTCACAAAGCAAAGTTGGTACATAATTTGTTACACCTTTTTCATATGCTGATTTTTGATCCACTTTAGAGCAGCTTGCTTACAGTATTTATGCAATCTGTTACTACTACTATTCTCATAAACCCGAGGCACTATATAGATACAAAAGTAGCAGTAAAATAGAATTATATTTTAAAACTTCAGTGAATAATGAAATCATTTAATTATTTCTCCTGTAAAATTAAACTCATGCATATATTTAGTTATGTCTTGCTGAATTGGTATATAGCAGTAGTGAGTTTTCCCCCCTAAGAAATGAAACCTTTGGATCTTGTTTTAATAGGATGTGAACAGATGCATTGAGGCTTTGGATGAACTTGCATCACTTCAAGTAACAATGCAACAAGCTCAGAAGCATGCAGAAATGATTTCCACGCTCAAAAAAGTAAGATCAGTAGCTAATTAAAAATCATAATCTTTTTATGAATTTTCATTATAATCTTAAATTTTTCATGATTAAAACTAGAATTTAGTACCATGATTGGTCCATTGGTTTATCCATTATGAACTGTTTTCACAAAATATAGCATTGAACAGCTACATGTTAATACTCTCATTTATAAAGGTATGCTTCCCCCCCCAAATGTCTTTTCAGATACGAAAGTTTAAAGTTAGCCAGATTATAATGGAAAAATCCACTATGCTGTATAACAAATTCAAGACTATGTTTCTTGTTGGGGAAGGCGATTCTGTTCTTTCGCAAGTGCTAAATAAGTCGTTAGCTGAACAAAAACAACATGAAGAAGCAAACAAAACCAAAGAACAGTGGAAGAAAGGATCAAACAAGAAATCTGAAAAAGATAAAGAACAAACAGGTCTGTGCAATTCACTAAAAATGTATATGTTTATTGTCCCAATTGTGATACATGTAATCTTTTATATGTCAGTTTGAGACCTATGAATTAAGTATAAAAATACATTGATATTGAAGATCAGAATGTAAACACTCTTTATCACATTAAATTTTGGAGAAGTAGTAAAGCATTTAAATATTAAAAATGAATTTAATATTGAAATTTATACACACATACACATAGATGTATAATGTTTTTGGGCTATGCAAATTTCATTTTGGGTAGGTTGCAAGTCATTTTCTTTGTTTTTAGGCTGTTGTAACTTCGTACTTTTATTAAATAAAAGGTCATAAGTCAAGAACTCCCTGTAAGAGAATAGCAAGCTTCTTATATTACTATAAATAATACAATAAATAACAAGTTGGGATATAATTAAATTGGGTCCAACTTTGTGCTCAATATCAAACTAGAAAAAGGCAGTAGTTTTATTCTGATTTCTCCTGTACATCAACACAATGTCCCAAGCTTTTCTACAAGGTTAGATGTGTTAACCTTCCATCTATCTTTATAGGATTTAGAGATTCTTTATAAAATGTACCTGAAATTGAATAAAAACAATATGTACCTAAAATTGAATAAAAAATTATTCCCTCCTTTTGTTCACAGTGAAACGATGATAAATCAAGGCTGAAAATAATTCTATTTGCATAGATGTATAATTAACTGTTAGTTTTTGTATAATTTAATATGCTGATAAATATTTTTTTAAAAAACGTTAAAGGCGCAAAGGTAATGAATGGTGCTTCTGAAGGTCAAGATACAAACCAGTCACAACAAAACGGGGACACCACAGATGAAAAAAAAGAGAAGCTAGATTCTGGCAATAAGAAAAAGTAAGTAGTAAGTTTCCTATCCTAAAAAAAAGGATGAAAGTACTTTAATAATATTCAGGCAGTTATAAAGTATGCATAATCAATTCATGAACAAGAAAGTGTTTTTAGAAGGCTGCTGATTGTGATAGTACTTTGGATTTGGAAAATAACCAACCGTGCAATACCCTAGTGAAATGTGCATTTTGAATCTTGATTCCATCCTTTTTCCAATTTTTCTTTGAAAATTAGTATCTGTTTGGCACAAGGCAAGGGAGGACAAAATCCAGATGTCATAATTTTATTTGTTCTACTGTAGCTTTAATATTTTCTTCTGTTTTATATAAACTCATGGTTGTTTCTTCTGAATAGCAGAAATGAAATACTATAGTTTTATTTTTTACTCAGTGTTCTTACATACTTAGATATTTTATAGAATAAACACATTTTTATAAACAAGCCAGGTTATATCTTTTAGAAAGATACAAAATAGTTTTTTTATCTGCAAAGTTATTCAAAAGTGAAGTTTTCCATAATTGGTACTGTGTTTCTTTTATAGGATGACTGGTGATGGAAGAGAACAAGAAAAGACGAAGGATCCCACCACTGAAAATGAATAAATGAAACATACTTTTTTGTAAAGTACATATTAAAGAGGACTTAAGGGTTGGCAGCTGGAGAATTCTATAACTTTTAAATAATTTTATAGGAATAATATTTTAATGTGTACAATTTGTGAGGGGTATGGAGAGACTACCTTTAACATTGTTTTAAAGTATTTAAACATCCTGATAGCGTTTGGCTCAGTATTAACAATCAATACAGTTCAGATGAAAAGAGCATATTATTTTAGAGATTGAAAAGTGTTTATATGTTTCAGGATTAGTTCCATAGTAACTTTACTGACTACTGTATGTTTTACCTTTTGATTAATGATAAGAAAAGTAACTTTTCTTTTAAATTGCCAAAATGCTCTACTTGTATAAATCTACTTTATCCCTGTTTTTTCTGTGTATAGTTTTCAGAGTTGTTGTTTGCCAAAGTGTCAGTTTACTGTGTTTTGTAAGAAGCTGGGCAAATTTTGTAGCATTGGAGATGTTATGTATGAGTATATTCATTTGGTTTATTAAAAAAGAAGCTAGTTTTGTTCTTTGGAGGTAATCGTGCCCATTTAATATGCCTTGACTTCCTGCTTTCTGTATTCTTGATACTGTACTGTATCTCAGTTGGCATTGATGCAGATTGGTCACAACATATTGTCTTAAAATGATTTTTTAATTAAAGTTATGCAGAAAAAAGCTATACATTTTAACTTGCAGTACCTCAGTTGATTCTAACCTTAGTGACCGACTATTGCTATATCAAAGATATATGCCCACAATGACTAGTTTAAAATATTGCTCTTAAAACTTCTTTTAACAAATTGGGTCTCGCTGTAATGTTTAAGGAAAGGTAAAACTGTACAACCTGAAGTAAACAGAGTACTTCTCAAATGAGTCAACAAAACTAGGCAAATATCTGTTACATTCCCTCCATTTTGATCCTTGTTGCTCCTTACAAGGTTAAAACATAGCAAAAGACCAAATTATAGTGGCTAAAGTCATATAGTGACTAAAGTCTTCACGGCAAATATGGAGATTTCAGTCCCAATGTCTCTGTGAGGAAGTGTTTAAGTACTCTTTTGGTGTTCATTTTCACAAAGTAAAAAAAACCACTGAAGTATTTGTATTGCAAGTGACACTTAAAGTTATTCAACAAATTAAGTATACTTCAGTTGATGGCTAAAATGTGTTTGACTTCTATTCTTATCTGTGAGGGATGCACATGTAATCAAAGAAAGGTTGTCATATAGACTGTTTTGAGAATTCACAGATGTGTGTGTATATATCTATGCCAGCAAAACACAGCCTGCCCCCTGAAAACAGTGCAAAAGTGAGCATGATCATAGGTTGACCCGGGGAACTAAAGCACTGAGCTTGATTATCACACAAACAAATCTGTATTTCTTGAGGCAAAAATTGCATTCTATTTCAAACTTTCAAACATTCTATTGCATTTCTTGTAACTAGTTGTTCTCATGTTGCTACAAGGACAGCAGGTGGCACTATTACATTTAAATAATTGTAATATATTTCACAAAGCACTTTTTGATGCTACAGTATTTCAGAAACTTGAAATGTGGAAATGGGAATATGGTTAGCTTTAACATAATCACATTCAGACTATAAATGCTGAAACTTTCCTGATTAGAGTAGAAAACCTTGGAGACACTTTTAAGAATCCATGTACTTTTGACTAACCCCACAACCTTTGGATCCAGAGAGGGTTTCCAGAAGGAAACCTTTGTCAGTATTACTCAGAGATGCCACAAAAATTAAAAGTAGTACTCTTGAAGGTTTTTTTTTAATGCGCTTTTTTGGAATAGGTCATTTTATCACTGATGAAGTTCTAGAACAAATTAGTAAATGAAATAGCCATTAAGAATGAAGGCAAATATACGTGTCCCAGGATCCAAACTGGATCAGTCACCAAGACCAGAGGTTTTGTCTTCTGAGTTTTTGGACTTGTGTTGGAACCCATCTTCAGTTTAGGACAAACAGCCATTCTCCTAAATCAGGCTGGGTTGATGAAGCATGTGAATAGCATTACTCCCTGCCAGAATGCATTCAAAATAACTATATTACTGCTCATAGTGATGTGTTTTAAGCCAGGAGGATCACAAGAATTGTCTGGTTGCTATTGTGGAAGAATTAGCTGACTATATCATTGCCTAAGGGACGCCCAAGTGTTCCCTACATTCTTCAGGGAGGCCTCTTCCTTGTCCCCCAAGGTTAACTGCTAATGAAACTAAACACACTGTTTCATGGTTCATTTCCTGTCTGGAATCTGCCACTCTTTCAAGTATTTCTTGTCCTCTTAGAGAATTTGCTTTGGTTGAAAGAGCTATTTATCATTTAGCAGAATGCAAGATAATCTCTTTCCTCTTACAGTGTATTCCAATTTGTGTGTGTGTGTATCTGCTGTTACTAAGGAATACGGCTTCATGCAAGTATGGGAAGTTTAGAGAAACATCATCATGGAAACTATTATCTACATCTAAAATCTACAAACCCACTAGGATTGTAAATACATAGCTCCCTTAGTGCTTTGTATTGATATAAAAACAGGCATACAGTAGGAAAAAAACATGAGCACGTTCGAAAGCAATACTTGAGGTAGCATTCTTATTTTTTTAACCTTTCTCTTTGGATATGTTGGAAGTTTCAATTTCCCCTGCTCTCCTAGCAAAACAGCCCCCACCTTTGTCAAGTAGGGCTATTAAAATAGCTGGTGCCAGCTTTTCACAACAAAAGGAAGGAGAAAATTTCAGACATGAGATACAGAGAAAAAAACCTCACAAATTAGCTCAGATCCTTTCCCATAGAAATCAAATAGATAGCAAGCTATAAAAGCAAACCAAAAGGCATTACAGGAAACTCAGGAACAAACAGCTAGTATAAAACAATTATTCTTATCAAGATCCCAGGAAGAAATCCCAATATCAAGAGATAGGAACTCATCACACACACACAAATCAAAGTCTTCAAAGATTCACACCTACAAATCAAAGGACCTGAAGTGTATAAAAGAGAGGGTTTCTTACTCACTTATTAGATTAATCCTAGGAATGCTGTGAGATTTCTTACCTGCCATTCCTATTAATAAACTGATTCTGATTCTGACTTTCAACGCAGCTGACCAAATTATTTTGCATGTCTCCCAGCCAGGAAATTTGAATCCACAAAGGGAAGAACTTTGCCTATCACAAAAGGGCAAGGCTTCTTTTTTCCTTTCATCAGATATATACAAATAATGAGTTCAGAGGTATCAGGCTTTGCACAGAAAGAGTCCTAAATATAACGTCCATCCAATTCTCATACAGTTTTGGAAATAAAATTATAACCAGAAAAACTAGTAAGTTTCAGGTGGCAATTACATAATTAAGACTTACAAGGATTTTGCAATGAAGAGCTGGGAAGACAGCTTCTTGGTGACTGCTACTCAGCCCCAACCTACGTGAAAGGTAAAACTTAAGGATGCTACTCTAATATTACTTCCTGGCTGAATGTCAGGAAAGAAATGTAATTCTCCACCTATCTAAGATCCTCTGCAGTAGGTGGGTGTAAGTGGAAAATCTCAATAGCTGACTTTTCCATTAAAAGCATAGGTTGCAATAATAAAAGTGCTATTTCTTAAGTTTCACAACTTCTTATTGCCCCCACCACCTCCCAATAGAGCTTGCAGTATACTAGATGAAAGCACAATGCAAGAAACACATAAAGGTGGACAATGGGTTTGAAGACACGAGTGTAGCCAGGTGTGACTTCCGGGTTGAGTCTCTTCGACGACGGACCGAAATCCGTGATCGTGCACGGTTTCGATCTGTGCTCGCCACCGGAGCGCCCTGAGCCGGCTGGATTTGGGGCTAAGCCACCCCGTAGAGGTGGTGAAGAGGGGGGAGACCGCCAGCAGGGTTGAGGAGAACCTCATCTCCTCAGCTGGCCATTACTCCCTTTCCCGAAGGCGGCTGTAGCGGTGGTCAGAAATGGCCACCTCAAAGAAGAACTTGACTGGAAAAGAATGTGCAGGAGGAAGATAAGAAGAGAAAGTTTTGGTTGACCGGGTCGAACTGGAAAACCAATAACATAAGGTACCCTGGAATTTGAATTACAAAAAAAAATAACATTGTTCCCAAAAAAGTTTTTGAAGCAGCGAAGGAGAGAGGAAAGGGAAAGGATTTGTTTTGTTTTTTTCTTTCTTTCCTTATACTGATAGCTAAGAGACTCATAAGAAATTGATAAAAATCCACTTTGACATCAATAGGCATTTAAGATGGAAATAAAATGTCAAAGGGATAATAAAGATAAAGATTCTTGGATATTTAAAAACATTTAAAAGAAGGAAAGGAGAGGAAAGGCAAGAATAAAAAAGCGGGATCTGGAAAAATGGAGGAGAATGCCTGGAACTAAAAAGAACTCGCAGTGAAACTTTTAACAAGATTCCTAAAAGATACATTCTAATTGAAACTTTGTAACAAAATAATAGAGCCCTAAGGAAGAGAAAGTGGAAAAAAGAAGCAAGAAGAAACAGGTTTGGATTATTTGGATTACTTGGTGATTTTTGGACTTTTGGCTATTGAATTCAAATGATTAAAATCAATCGGATGGTTGTTTAAAAGTGTTTAAAATGGCAACACTCTTGGAAGAACTGAAAATGGAACTTAAAAAACTGAAAGAGGCACTAGAAGGAAGAGGTTCTTTTGGCTTTGTATTTCAATTTTTAGAAATGGAGATCTGGAACTATGAGAAACAACAAGAAGCACTTGTGGAACAAGAAGATTGGGACAAAGAAGAAGCCATCTTTAATGATCAAGTAATTGTGTGGGGGGAAAAAAGAGAAAGTTTAGGATTTAAAAAAACAACCAAAAAAAGAATAGTTTGAAAAATAATTACAATACTAAGCAACAGAAGAGAGGATTACAGAAGAGAGAATTAGAAGTAGAGAGACAAGGGGGCAAAAAAGAGAGGGAGATGAAGAGGGGGAAGAAGGAAAAGAAAAGTTATAAAAGACAGAAACAGGATATAGAGAAACGGAAAATGTATAAGGATTGAAAGTATAAGCCTATTTAAAGGTAATGGGTGAAAATCTAATTGAAAAAGGGATTCTGCAAA